>JANZLQ010000029.1:30798175-30836301 GCA_026212715.1 Elanus axillaris | reverse complement strand
GCTACCAATGCAGAGCACAGCACTATGAGGGCTGCTATGGGGAGAATTAATTCCATCTCAGCCAGACCCAATACAATGTGAAAAGGCTCTTGGAGCTGTATACAACTAGATGAGTTTTGCTTGGGTGGGGATGAGAAGGGGCTGGAGGAAGCTGGGTTCTTGGAGCCAACACTCTGCTGGCCAAGACATTTCAGACAAATGAACTTCTTTCCTTATTGCCCAGGTGTGGTCTCTGCCTGACACGAGAAGAGATCTCAGGGGCTGGCTTTCACATGCCACCTTGTCCTACTCGGGACTTGCCCTTGGCAGCAGCACAGAACTTCACCTCACGGTAAGACAGGGCTGCCCCGCCACTGCTTGGGCAGTGTCCCTTTGCCAAGACAAATGCTTTCCCAAGCAATATCCCGGTTACTTAGATGTTCTCACTTCCTGGATTCTTGTTTGAAAAGACGAAGTCAACTGGTGGAGAATAAAATGGTTGATGAAAATGTTTTACCACAAGATGCATGGCCAGGTATGCTTCAGTGCTTTGGGCATGCAGGGCACAGCAGGAGCAGATGCAGATAAGGATCTCAGCCCAGGTGCCCTGGACTCAAAAAGATGTTAGTGCCAGCGCTTCCAGCCAGGTTCCCAGAACACTCCAGTGTGTCACAGAATCACAGAATGGTTGAGGTTAGAAGGGACCTCTGGAGATCATCTGGTCCAAACCCCTTGCTTAAGCAGGGCCACCTAGAGCCAGCTGCCCACAACTGTGTCCAGGCAGCTTTTAAGTATCGCCAAGGATAGAGTACTCCACAACCTCTCTGGGCAACCCGTGCCAGCACTCCGTCACCCTCACAGTGAAAAAGTGTTTCTTGATGTTCAGAGCCTCTTGTGTTTCAGTGTGTCTTGTCCTGTCACTGGGCACCACTGAATAGAGCCTGGCTCTGTCCTCTTTGCACCCTCCCTTCAGATATCTGTACACACTGATAATATCGCTCTGGAGCCTTCTCTTCTCCAGGCTGAACAGTCCCAGCTGTCTCAGCCTGTCCTCACAGGAGAGCTGTTCCCATCCCTTCATTAGGTTAGTGGCCCTTTGTTGGACTCTCTCTGGCATGTCCATGTCTCTCTTGTACTGGCAGAGCCCAGAATTGGGCTCAGGACTCCAGGTGTGGCCTCACCAGCACTGAATAAAGATCACCTCTCGGCCTGCTGACAATGGTTTGTCTAATGCAGCCCAGGATACCATCAGCTGCCTTTGCTGCAAGGGCACAAAGGTTCAACCTGGTGTCCACCAGGACTCCCAGGTCCTTTCTACCAAGCTGCTTTCCAGCTGAGCAGCCCCCAGCATATACTGGTGCATGCAATTGTTTCTTCCTGGATTCAGGACTTTGCACTTCACCTTGTTGAACTTCGTGAGGTTCCTGTTGGCCCATTTCTCCAGTCTGTTGAGATTCCTGTTGAGGGCAGCACAACCCTCTGGTGTATCTGCCACTCCTCCCAGTTGTGTGTCATCAACAAACTTGCTGAGGCTACACACTGCTGGAGAACCTCTCCTATGAAGAAGACAGGCTGAGGGAGTTGGGGTTGTTCACCCTGGAGAAGAGAAGGCTCCAGGGAGACCTTACAGCAGCCTTCTAGTACCTAAAGGGGGCCTATAGGAAAGCCAGAGAGGGACTTCTTACAAGGGCATGTAGTGATAGGACAAGGGGTAATGGCTTTAATCTGAAAGAGGGTAAACTGAGATTAGATGTAAGGAACAAGTTCTTTGCTGTGAGGGTGGTGAGGCACTGGAACAGGTTGCCCAGAGATGGCAGGGGTGGATGCCCCATCCCTGGAAATGTTCAAGGCCAGGTTGGATGGGGCTTTGAGAAACCTGATCTGGTGGAAGGTGTCCCTGCCCATGGCAGGGGGGGTTGGAACTAGATGCTCTTTAAGGTCCTTTCCAACCTAAACCATTCTATTCCATTCTGTTCTATTCCATTCCATCATCCAGGTTATTAATGAAGATACTGAACAGGACTGAACCTGGTATTGGCCCCTGGGGTACACCACTAGTCCCTGGCCTCCGACTAGACTTCATGCCACTGACCACCCCCTCTGGGCCCAGCTGATCAGACAGTCTTCAGTCCACCTCACTGCTCATCCAGGCCATACACCAACAGCTTCTGTCTGAGGATCTTACAGGAGACAGTGTCAAAGGCCTCCTGAAGTCCAGGTAGACAATATCCACTTCTCTCCCTCCATCTACCAGGCCAATCATTGAACCCATGTTTTGGTGATTATTTTTTCAGTCTCTGTTCTTGTTTTCTCAGTAGAATGAAATTCTATTTTCTTCTTTTTGAAAAGTTTTCTGGGCTCAGAAGTAGGAACTCTATCCCCAGTATGTAGTAATACACACCACAGCAACAGAAATATTATCTCATACATAGGAATATTTATTTTTTTTTCCTTCTTAAAAATGTACAAAAAATAAAATAACTGTATTTACAGTTTATCAAACCCCTCTCCCAGCTGCAATGCTATTAAGTTACATGAGCTATTTTCTTAATATAAAAGCACACTATTTATACATAAAGTTCCTTGTTTGCCAGAAAGAGGGCTTGTAAGAAACTTTGGCACAAACATTCTTGTTTGTATCTTGTCTCAATTCATAGAAAATGGAAGAGCATATAAACATTTCATAAGCTTTACATTTTAAAAGTCATAAGATACTCCTTTCCAGTTCCATATCAATCAATATATAACACCTCTGATGGCTGGAGAGTTCAGTTTTTACTAATTGTTTGAATTAATTTACAACATTTAAACAATCAATAGACTGAAAGAGGAAAATATACAAGAAAGACACTTGATCTCTGAATTCCATTGACCACAACTTCATGAGAGAGGACGCACAGGAAAAAAAAAAAAAGTTCTTTTCTTTGTAGTTTAAATTCAGTGGTAAAAATCCTCCAAAATGTGTTGATGGGGATATCACTGTACATCAACAAAGCTTCACTGAAAGGATGCACTTTATTTTGGGGATAGCAGCACCTGACTGTAGATAGTAACTAAAATTTGAGATTTGGGGTTTTCATAATAAAACATCAAATGGACGGACATAGTGCCAAATCTGTAGCGGGAACCAAAATCAGACCTTAGAAGACTATTCTTTTGCACATCTCTATCAGAGTCTTTCAAAACAACATCTACAGACAATGCACTGCTCTAATACTTCATAGGGAAAAGGAGTTGAGCAGCAAGCCACCCTTCAGGCTGTACTAGTTAAGATTCAAGACTGCTATCTTGAAGAAGGAAAGGAAATGAGAGGGTTTTTTCCTTTAAATAAACAACCACAGCAGTGCCACAAAGAGACAAAAGGGGGCAAGGCAGATATTTCTGTGCTCTGCTGAACATTAGCCAAATCTTACTTCCATTTAACTCATAATATTCAGAAGATCCAGCATTAATCAATATTTTTCATTAAAGCAACACGTATATTTTAAACAATATACATGTGAGCACTTTGTACACCTCAAGACCTTTGAATCAAGCAGGGCATGAGGCAGGCCACTGCTTAAGAAGTTTGCATTACTCATACTGGCCCTTCTCCATCACTTTGATAGCCTGGTTTTGACCAACAAGGTGAACCCTGAGAGCTTGTAGCTTGCCACAACCAGCATCCAAGGTTCAGTGCTCCTCCAGCAGCTGATGCTGTAAGTACAACTGAAGGGGTGCAGGGTGATGTGCTCTTTGTAATGTCTTAGGTGCTTGCAATGCATCTGCATCTGGAGCAGAGAAACAAAGCCCTCAGACCCTGGCAGATAAAGTTAAGGGAGATAATCCTTAACTAGCTCTAGTTGTTGTTTTAAAGTAGTATTACCATCAGGGTAAATCCTACTCATCTTCCTCAACCCTGCTACCTTAATTGAGACTGTAAGAAGGAACTAAAGGCAGGCATATCAGCTCTCTTGTATCAGGAATTCGCGCGCTTTAAGATGTATTTAGAAAAGCTTTCAGTTAGTCTTGGAAGCAACTTTCCTTCTTTGGACCGTGCCTGACCAAAAGCTCCTAAAATGGCAATGGAAAGATAGCTCTTTAAGCCACAGTATTTCCTGGAGCACTGCACTTCTCACTGATCCTACTCTGCTCCTTGGCACAGGATGCTGCAGCATCCAAGAGATCCCAGTGCATCTCCACCCACATGTAAGACAAGAATGTGCCATTAACCTAAGTTCTGGTGCTGCCAGGACAGCCCTGTCCTTCTCTGTGAACCCCAAATTCTCACTGTCCTCTCTTAATGCAGCACATCCCAACCCAGCCCAGCCTCAGGCATTACAGGCACTCCCTGTAAGCAAGAGAGCTTGGATGGCAGGTTTGTTGGGGGCAGAACTAGGGCTCAACTCCTGTGTACGTTTCCTCCTGCAGCTTCTGCCCAGACATCATGGCCAACTGAGAGATCCTAGCTAACATCCTTAGGATCCTAAACACAACCAAACAACAGAGAAATTCAAGAACTAACACCACCATGCACCAGTCCTGTGTGCTGGTCCCAGTTCCTAATGCCACCTGCCAAAACTGTCCTCTTTTTTTTCTTTAGGAAAAAAGTATCTGGGCTAAGTCAGCATAGACTTTTTATCTGAGCCTAAGCCAAGTAGAAACAAACTGAACCACCATAAATCCCCTGTATTCCCAGGATGTCTCCTCTTGAGCAAGGTAGCACGAGCATCTTTGCTGGAGTATATTTATAAATGGAATTACTAAAAAACTCTGCATCAGAAGGAGAAAGAGCACATGACAAAGAAGAGGGAAGGAGGGAAGAAGACAGAACAGACACTTTGCCTTGCAGACATTTGTGGATTCTGGGTATGTTAGCTCTGACACGAACAGTCTGAACATTTACAGGTTCTGATCCCACAAAAACTTTGACAGGTACCTAGCATTTCCATTTGAAGTACGGATTTTAATGGGATGCTATGGCTAATAAAGTTAAGAAAGCATGCAAGAGCTTGCAGGACAATTCATGCAAAAACATGCCTGACTGGTCAGCTATCCCAGCTACTTTACTTGAATGTAAATAGGTCCACACAGCTCAAAACACTACAGAATGAGCCCTGTTAAGCTAGGTGTTTCTTTACATCATTAACCACCTAATAAAAAAGACTGTGCTTAAATGAAAAGAAGATTTCCAAAGGGGAAAAAAAAAGAAAAAAGAAATTAAAGGCTGCATGTAGGAAAGGACCCACATTTCTGTCTGTTGCATGGGATCCACATACAGTGCATAGAGAACAAAACACTTGCAGCTGAAATTCACAGGATTGCATACTGAGTGAGGAGCTTTCTATGATAACCAGAGGAGCTGGAAAGAAGAGAGAAAGAAGTGCTGCGTTTGGATGTGCTAGGGACATTCTGGCCTTAAAGCCCTTTCCTGGTATAATTTTAGCTTGCAACTTTCTCTCTTCACAGAATTCATGAGACAGGAGTAGAATTTGATGGGATAACCTTGTAGTTCAACTTGGGTTCAGATCCAGCCCTTGTGAGATACCTATCTCCACACCTCAGTTGTGGGATACTCAATCGCTACTGGTAAAATTGTTCCAGTTTCAATAAAATATTTACATCAAGCCTGGGTTTATATCTCACCCAACTGTCCTAGGAATCAAACCAGAATCATTCAATGGAGATATAAGAGCAAGTACCCTTACAAAGAAGGGTCTGAAGTCCTGTTTCTTACAGTCTAGAAGAATGCTTTAATGAGCTGGCTGCTGCAGAAAGCATCTTTCCCTCCACAGGCTTGAGAAAAGCCCACTTTGAGAGCCTCCACTTCATCAACAGAACAGGCAGAAGTCCCTTCCATACCTCTAGGCACACCAGGCAGCAGACACATGGTGCTTCTTGGATCTGGTGACAGTTGGATGGGACACTCATGTATCTACAGCTGGGACTTGGGCACCTAAGGTGGGTCCCATTGTGCCAGAGCACTCCAGACCCTGTAGCATGGTTTGCTCCAATATTTCAGTATAAAACTTGGTGGGCAAGGGTGGAACATATGAGTGCAGATGCAGTTATCAGCTCCTCAGTACACACTCAACAGATTGCAGCAATCTAATCCTCTAGGAAAGATTCTGTTAAACCCTAAACCCAATACATACAAAAACATAGTGGCAGTAAACATGCCCACACACAGTAGTTAAAATATATTATTGCATATTATAAACATTATATACAAGGTTAAAATGGTTTCTTTACCATTTACTTACAAGTGACATTTGTAGCTGAATGCCTTACTTACAAGTCCTCATTGCTACGTGCTGAGAACTACCAGAGGTATTTGGCAAGACTATACACTATAGAGAGATATGGATCAGTCTGAGCAAGTGAACTCTGTCAGCCACTTTCCCCATCTTTAGCACTGCACCACTTTTTTAGCAGTGATGGAGAGAACTACTGGTAAAGTGATTTACACCAGATTTCTGAAACTAGATCAGCATGGTTCCTTAAGATGTTTTAGAATGAGCTTATCCATACTAAAGTATGGATTAAAATGCTGCATTTCACATTTACAGTGGGTCATCTGGTTACAAATCTGGGGGCTGGTAACTGCTTATACACTAGAGAGTGGGGAACAATAAATAAGGGACCAGGTTAACATGAGTGGCCTTGTGCTTGACAAACCCAAGTCTATATGCAGTGGGTGCACACATGCAGAATGGACAGTATTTTCAAAGCAGTCTTGTAACAGTTTCTCTGATCAATGTCTGTCAAGTTCCCGGGGAATCTTCTGCTTTCCAAGAAGGATGAAATGCTGTGGTTCCTTACAAAAAGGGTCTGCCTGAGGCTAGATCTCTGTCAGTGTGATCTTGAATCCTTCGACCATGCTCTCCATGTGCAGGATGAATGTGTCCTCATTGGAGTAGTGCTCAATAATGTTGTCATCCATGTTTACCAGTATACTGGTGACAAAGTCAAAACCCAATATTTTTATGTACCAAGACACTGTAAAGAAAAAACCATGCACTCCACCACATGTGCTCACTTCACTACAATGCAAAACCAGACTCCAGCACATGCCAGTACAGGGACAATAGTGGGAATCATCATCAAGATCTGCCCCATAGTCCCTTATAATCTTTCAATTAGAGGCTGCTCCTTGCCAAAATAGTTACGGTAAGTGACATGCCAGTGCTGGGATGTTAACCCACTTAAGCTGCCTACAAGGTGAACTGCACTCCTGACCACTGGCAGACCCAGCTAGATGGTATTTCCCATGCCTGGTGTTGGCTCCCCCAGGTACATTGCCATGCTACTCCTCAGCCATGCTGCGTAAGCTGCGGCACCTCTGTAGTGTAAGTCGCTAACATGGGGAAGCAGTGTAATTTGTGCTTTGCACACAGATCACAGGCCTAGAACTGAGCCTGGATGTGAGAATATCGACAACAACTATTAGAAGTGTATATGAGTGTTTTCTTCACTCTTTACCGCAAAGGATTTCTTCCAACAAAGACATCACTTGTTAGAAAGAAACAAAACATGAGATGTTTCACCTGTCTTCTCAAAAGCTAAAGAAATCCCCAGACAAAACAATGCCCTAAGCTAGAGTTACAGCTGAAAATAAATTAAAATTTTATCACTAGAATATTGTGATTATTTAGAAGTAAAAAAAAGTTAAAGTAGAGAGATTTAGATTTATGGCAAGGAGTAGTAGCCTAGCTATTCTAAAATCACAGCTGTGATGCTCATGTCTAAATTTACTCAGCTGAAACCCCTGCAGCAAACATTGCCTGCCTGTCTTTCAGATTCAGGCAGTAGCATACTTCTTCCTAACACTGCACAGAAGCTCCACACTGCATTCACAGCAAAGGCTGCACCTCTCCCACACTAGCACTCCATGATGTTATTAAGCATATAGTCTACAAAACAGACTATATCCAAATACATTTTCGAAACACCAACTGTTTCTTCACAGTAAGCCTATGAATACTGGTCAGACACAGACTGGAGATTCACCTTTCCTCCTCTGCCACCCCTTGCTGTCCCCATAGACATTAAGATTTCAAGCATATGAAGGATTTCAAGCATGGTCTCCTAAAGGCGTTTAGATTGCCCAGCATCATGAGGCCCAAAGCACAGTTGGGATCTCTGAGTACTTCTAAAGGATCCTGCAATAGCCCCTAGATAGTTAGTTTACTTACCCCTTTTTGCTCTTCTTATAAAGTTTTGCAATCTTTTCAGCTGGCAGGCCATATTTCTCAGAGATCTGAAATCATAAAAATAAAAGAAATATCATTAAAGACTGAGAAATATTAAATTATCACCTCTCACTTTAAAAAAGGCATTAAAACACTATCTCTGCAATAGATTGACAGGATAGCTATACAGAAAAGTCACTCACAACCACACCATAGCTTCATTTAAGGATGACTTGGGGAGGAATAATCCTAAACATCTTGATCAAAGAAACAAAATCTTTTTCCCAGAAACTTGGAGACTTGGAGTTTTCATAGGGTGTGAGTGATCAAAACTGCCTCAGTATCTCCTATTGCTCTGCTCAAGGAAACAACACTCTTGCCAGCTTCAGATTTTACAAGGGAATTTCCATCTGATCAGCTGCCTTTCTGCTGGTTTTTATTCTGATTTTCTGGGCTCATGGAAGCAAAGGCTTCTTCCAACCAGGCAGAAGGCACATGAATAGCAACACAACAGGATCTGATGGATCAGCAAAAAAATGTGCACATTTCTATTTCTCAATGGCACTTCAAGGTTTATTAAGCTAACAGGACCCTCCATGGTACTTCTTTTGTCTGGAAAGCATCTTCAAGGTATCTTTTATTATGGGTGGGCTACAAACATGCTACAGACAGGATTAGGAAGCTTCTGTATTGTTGAGGAGGTGACTCAGTCTAGTTACTAGGGTGGCAAAATGAGAACACCATTTGGCTCACAAAGCATCATCTGAGTGTACAGATAACGAAATGCTGCAGAGAATCATGTTAACAAGGTAAAGGACTTCTAAAATAAACCTCTTGCCAGCTACTCAAATGGTAAAAGCAGAAAATATAGGAAAACTTTTGAAGGAAGAACTACTTAGCTGACAAATTACCAACACTAACAAGCACTTCACTGGGATGCTTTGGGATTGCTTTGCAGCAGTGTATTAGTAACTTTTTTAGGCGTCCATTCTGCAGTGAGCCTGTGGTGTGCTCATAGAGATGGTGTCCCTGAGGCCTCCATCTGAACCAAGTTTCCTTTCCAGATTATGACTCTGAAAGAACAGGTCTCACAGCTCACACTGTAGAAGAAGATTGTCACAAAAGGCAAAATAATCACAGAAAAATGACTTTTTGTCAGTGATTAATGTTCTGTGGTACTTTACTGCCAACCAAAGTAAGTTTCCTGCTCTTCCCAGGTGAAATGAAGTTGCAGCTAAAGAGCTGACTATTTATCTTCTGCATTAGAGAACTGAAATGCACAATTAAAAATCCATTTAAAGACTGCCAGACATCAGTCACTGTAAAATCCTTTCTTCATGTTTGCGTTCTCAACAGAAGTCTGAAAAAGTGATATTTTAGAGAAGCAAATTAAAGCAATTATCATGAAATAGAAAATGGAAAGAAAACAGTGGATAAACTCAGCACCAAGGACAGATTCAGTCAGCCACAGGTTGAACCCCAAGCACTGCTCCTGTCCGAAGAGCCAGGACTCTCTAAGACAGAGAATTAGTTAGCCTATACTTGCCTACATCACCTACACTTGTATAATTGTCATCTTATCCAAGATACACTTTTGTACTTAAAAAGAATAGCATAACTCCAAGATTTTGAAGAACCATAAAGCTTCTTTTACACAGCAAACAGTTTCCTCTGACCATAGCATACATCTGTGGCTAACAGAAAGGGGAGGGTGTAAATAAGGAGTAACTGATAAGGTACACTGTAGCCATCCACTCCTTAAGTTTTGCACTTAGCAGAGAAAAAAATACAAATTAAATTGTGAGTTGTATTTGCTATTTCAGTTTTACTTGCACCAGCATGTTTCACTGCCCTTTTGGATATGGTGCTGGAGATACTGATGACAGTAGTCATGGTTCCATGTTCTTACCTGCCTTGGGAGAGACCTAATTCAGCATCAAGGCTGCGCAAGCTCATATGCTGTACGGTCACACTTTCCCTGCTGTGGGGAACAGTCCACTTTGTACAATTATGAGAAGAGGGGCTTCACCCTACTTGTCTTAAATGTTACACAAGCATCCTCACTATCAGACTATAAAACCAACTTTTTCCACTCTGAGCTCTATGTAGCCTGTGCAAAAGGCTCTATGTAGCCTATGGAAAAGCTACCTAACCACACACACAGGGTGGAAACCCATCCTACAAAAAAGTTCCATAACATACTCAGCTTATCTGGAGCAAGTTCAAGTCTTTGCTCCAAACAGGGCAGAACAAGGGTGATTTGAACCCAGGGTTTGCCATATCCTTGTGTGGTATGTCCTAACCTATTAGAGCTACCCTCCATCACAGATGGGACAGGCTGCCCCACCTAGCCTTTGTGAATGCCTGACCTAGCCTATGCACATAAATCCAAGGGAGGATCCATGGGCAGGATTCCCAGTAGAAGGAATCACCTACCTCTGGCCAGAAGCACTTGTATATGTACCCACACCTTGACCCTTACTCACACTCCACCCCTGTCTACCTCCATCTTTCTCCATCTCCCTTCCTTCGATGCCTCATCCTGTGCTGGAGGACCAGTGACACCTCCGGGGTACCCAGGTGTCACACTGTGAGGGCAAATCTTGACTGCCTCAGAGAAGTTCTCAGAGAAACTTTCGTGTTCTCCTTTTATTCTTTCTTACCCTCTAGCTTTGCTTACCATGAATAGAATGATGTTAGATAAGCAATCTGGTGCTGAACTTTTCTATCTGTGGTTTTGTTGAACCCCTAAATTTAAGCTTTCATGTAAAGCAATAATGAAAATGGCTCCATTTCATCAGATTGTTGAAAAAATCCTTTGTAACAGGCATCTTAGAAAAACTGCATTCTGAAACTGCAGATAATGTCAAAACTGTGTGAACATAAGGAAACTATCTTCCTCTCTGGGTTCTTAACTCTGAAGCCTAGTGATATTGTAAAAATCAGTACTTGAAGACACTTTTCACTGATTCCATGAAAACAAACATGCAGGGAGAAACATTTCTGTGCCAAGGAGGTTTAATAGCAGCTAATATACAGCATTCTGCACATTCCAGCATAAAACTTCCCTAGGATATTTGGGATACCTAACACTCATGCATTCCAAACGTTGCTCAAAGTGGTTTGGGACTCTGGGACACCACTTCCTACAGAAGCTATGAGAGGTAGGGCTGAGAAAGCCTTGCCTGTCACACTGCCTGTGACAGGTGTAGGATTTATGTAACATGCAGGGATTAGTGAGCTTTGCGAAAGACCTCCAGCTGACTGAATAAGCACATTTCTCAGGAACCCCTAAAGATTCAACCAATTATGCCAAACAGCAAGCTGTGGAAGCAAGGCTCAAAGTGGGGGTATGGGAAAGCCTCCCCCTCACAGACGCAGAAAACAAGTCTCCAGTGCAAATGTGCTAAGCCCTGCTGCAGAATCTGAGAAAGCAAAGAGTTAGCATCTGTTAGGGCATCTCACTTCACAGCCTCTTCTGAAACACGTTTGTTGCCAACTAAGGGGGAACACCACTACAGCCAACTTCCTTATAATACACAATTTCTCACCTGACTCCAAGCAGGCTACAGTAAATTTTAAAAAGGTATCTTTATTTGGAGGAATATTTTCCTTTATCATCTCCATTGTGCATTTTTCAGTCTTCTGAGCAAAGAATTCTTTCCAGTGGGACAGCCTTCAGAGTGGCACTGAAATAATAGTCTGCATTCCCTTTGGGCTGCAGTTCCCTGGCATGGCAAGTTTGTAGCACACATCTGATTGCACAAGCCACCAGAAATGCTTTCTCTGCTGGAGTCAGGAAGAGAGAAAGGGCAACATATGGGCTTGTCAAGACACATGGGAAAAAAATCTTTGCCAACTTATTTCTGTGGAAGGGTCCAGTCTGTTGCCCTACATTGGCTGGAAGGACACATACATAGACAGGTATCAATTAAACTTTGGTCTAAGCAAGCTCTATGGAGCTCAGCTGTTGGCTTTTAATTTTAGAATTTTGGGAGATGCTTGAATTTCCCAATTTAGATTGCCTTCTGTAATTTGATTAAATATGTCATTCTGCACAATGTAAGACTGGGGTACCTACTGAGATCCACAGAGTTAACCTGACTTTGGATCAGGCTGAGGGCAGGATTTATAGCTGGTCAGTCACCGCATATGTGTGATGTTTTGTGATGGGCAACTGTCTCACTATTTTCTGTTGATCAGGACTGACTACTGTAGTCATCTTAAACAAATACCTTAAAACCCAAACATTTGCATCACTTTCTGAGATGTACTGTATCTCTGAAACCTGAGACCTCTAGATATTTGCCAGAAGAGAGAAATCTGAGAAAGAATCTAATTGTTCATTTAGAATGGGTGTATCCGAGAGAATAAAATTAACATAGTATCTGAGAAAACAGCAACATTAATCATGGAAAATTAGGAGAAAGCCACAGACCAGGAATAGTGATTAACAAAATAAAAAAAGGAAAACCATAAACAGAGAAGGAGGATATGATTCAGGATCATTGGCACTGTCTTTCAGATCTGGGGCTCTATGAGATACAGAGCCTCAGTTTCCAAGTTCTTAGTACTGAGTTTAGAATTGAGCATTTAGGATGTGTACAATTACAGAATTACATGATTTGCTGAAACAACTGTAGAAAGAGTATTTAAGAATATGCAGTTGGACAGCTTTTTGGCATTGATTTATCCACAATATCCTACCAAAGAGAATTAAAATTTTCTGAATGCGTTCCTTCCAGTGAACTGGGACATTTTACAACAGATCAGATTTCTCTGGTGCCGAAAACATGCCACTGAGTCAGCAGCTGTGCTGACAGAGGTATGCAGAAAACTTTCCTGCTTCTTCACCAGCTTTGTTTTTATGTTACACAGTGGCTGGAAAACAGGCATGGAGAGGCACAGACTATAACACGCTTTTAACTTCCATACAAAGACAAGATGAGATTGTGTTACAGCTTATCATGAATCAGACTGCAGGCTCTTTAAGTGAAGCCTGGCTTTTATTATACATGTGTGTTCTGCCTAACAAATGAGCTGCAGTCACAGCTAATAAACAGTATCAGCAAAAGCACAGTTAGGACATCCTTAGAATGCAGCTGACTCTCCTCAGAGATACCTTGATCCAAATAGGTACTTTAAACAATTTCAGTAACCCACAGATCTTCTTTTGCTTTCTGCTGGTGGCCAAATATTGACCAAATAACTCAGTCTTTACTGCATTTGAAGTGTCTGGTACGTGCAACAAGACACTGTGACAGTTTTATGAGAATATGAATATACACAATTCTAGCACTCAGCTGAGCTCTCTAGGGACACTTTCATCCATTCCAAATTTCTCTCCTATATGTAACCAAGGCTGGAAATCAGCTCAGCATCCCACATGTCAATCTCACATTAGTCCCCCCACTGAAGCACTGAGACATGTGGTTGCTTTTTAACTCTTCCCTCACCAGATTTCACACATCTACTAGCCATCAGCTCTATAAACAAGATTAAATGCAAAAATAGCCACTCATGATCACAGCTAACAGGTAGCAATCAAAAACTCAAGTCAAAGAAGCAGCGAAGAGGCAGGCTGGTAGGTAGCTCACTCAGGGAATAAAGGCTAGAGAAGGAATTTGAGACAGGAGGTACAAATGACTCATCTGCATTGGTTCAGCCACTGCCTCTTATACGCTGGAACAGCAGTTGCACAAAAAAAGCCATATGAAATTCACACAAAAACAGTGCATCCTTGGGCCTCTTCTTGAAAAGGTAGCTGTGAACTCACTGATGGGCGTTAGAGGAGAAGATTCAACAGGCTCTGAATCATCTGTTCAGAAAGAAGCATTTCAGAAGATGGAGCCTGCACCACTCTGCTTCCCTGACGCTGGTCAATTACCACCATTCCTCAAGTTCAGGTCTCCAGTAAATCAGCTCTGTGACACTATTTAATCCCAGCAACCTACTGACAGTACTGAATTTTGAACATGCTAGCATTTCAGAGGTGTGCTCCAGAAAGCCTTTATGAAACGCTCTGAATGTATTTGAGAATAACTTCATCTTTACATAATGTTTTCTCTCAATAGTACATTGAAAGCCTCAAGATTTTCTTGCCAAGAAAGACAAGCCATGTGAAGACATCAGATACTTACCGCTTCCATTAGCCCCTTTACTGTGGGTGATTTCAGCATCAAAGCATCAAACACCTCATCTGTCTCCTTCCTCACATACAAAAGCACTGAAACAGAAAAAAAGTCAAACTTGGAGCAGGTTCAGTCAACTGAACAGTTGAAACACCCCTCACTGAGTAGAAAAACAAATATTAATCCCTGACAGATAAAATGAAGTGCTGAAGATGGTTTGTGCTTAAAAAAAGTACTCTCGTATCATCAGCAATCTAAACATGGAAGATGTATCATAGTTGCTTTGAAAACACACAAAGAAAAATCAGCAAATTTAATTTGAGGAATCTGTATCTTCAAGAATTTAAACCTCCATTTACTGAAACAAAGAAGCTAAAAAGCACTGAGGCCCTGTCCCTGGGTCACAGGACAAAACACACAAGCTAGGTCTTCCTAAACCTGTGTCTCTACTTGCACCTCTCATGGCTTCATACAAAAGGCTGGGAAAAGACATTCAGTAGAGGCAAGTCTGGTTTGCCTTTCGCTGAGCCTTTGAGAGCAAAATCAACAAAAAGGAAAAGAAATAGTTCTCTCTGACATTACCATGTGGATGACTGCAAATGGGCCTGGCCAGTCTGAAAATAAACACTGGAAAGAATGAGTCCAAAGCCATTTTGAGACTTCAGAGGGGAGACATTCAAAAACACAGCTGGCAGACAGGCATTTACGTGCATGCCCACCCCTGCACAGGTACCCAAATGCCATTTGAACTCCTGAAAATCTCCTCTTCCTCCCTCAGATATCCTGCCTGGTCTTAGTAGTTCACAGGTGCAGTGCCCTGCCCTCTCTAGCTCTTGTTCTCCTCTCTGACTTGTACAGGTGTAAGGAGGACACTTGCTGTTACAACGCAAAAGCAAAGCAGACAGCTACAAAGCAAAAAAACATAAACACTAGAGATGTGTTTTAGGTGTACTCTCACATGACTGATAAAGTAGCAGGTTAAATAAGATGCTCCACAATTTATTTTGTTCCCTAAATAAAATGCCTTTTCAAATAGCAGTGCTGCTCGTTAGGTACACATGCACTGTTAGGTATTTTGTGTCTGTGTGACAAACTACATTGGTAATCGTATTTTTCTTATTTTGGGTAAAAAACTATCTTTTGAAACTACTAATCCCAGTGGTCCAAAAGATATCTTCACCAGGTAACTCAGTAGACGACTTGCAGATGAACCAACAGAGAGATGGTATTTTTCATACAGAAGCTAATTTTCTGGTCAGGACTGTAGCAGGGTGGACTCAAGCCCGTTTGCAGAGAATTCTTTGGCCAAGTGTTGAAATGATTGAAAAAAAAGATTTAAAACATGGGCAGATCAGTCCCCTGTCTTGGTCTACAAACAGATGTGCAGGACAGTGGTGGGGTTTTGCATTTTTAATTCAGAAGTATGAGCCACAAAACTGCTACCATAGGCATGCAGAGCCACATCCTTTTCACCTGCATTTTGGTAATTCTTTGGGACCTGCCTGAGAGTGCCCTTTTAAACGACTTAGAAGCTGAGATAACTTTGGGTCACAACCTAAATAACCATCAAAATATAAGAGAACAAAAAAATCCACATCAGTAGTTAAACTTTATTGGGTTTGATATGTTTACTTGCATGAGCAAGCACTCATTCAAGGTGCTAATTTTACCTGTACTAATGCTTTTATTTATTGAGTTAATTATTTTCTTATGACTAGAGGGCTGTCCTGTAACTCCTGGCTTTTCAAACACCTGGACCTCTGCTAGCCTTAATAATGACAAACATATCTGAAAGAAGGAAAAATCACTTGGTCCGAAGTTAAAGTTGGGGACATAATACAATCCAAGTGCTAGGCTTTAAATCTGTTGTGCTTGACATGTCAGGCGATGTTGTGCTAAATGAAGGATCCATTACAAGGATAACTGGGAATTTGAATCACTATTATACATACAGAGAGCCAGGATTAGTAAACATATGGAAGGTTGTTGTTTTTTTTCTTTCCCTTGACAGGTGTGAAAATCCTGGCTTTGATTCACTAGGGCACTTTTCCATAAATGACTTCTGGTGACAGTGATGCCTTAAGAAGCCCCTGTCTCATCCCTGCCATTATGCTCTCTTACTCTGGCCTGTCTCAGTGAATTTTCCTGGATGATGAACTCTCTCAAACAGCAGATGTGAGTGAAAAAACAACCCTTTTTTCTGAGTTGTTCTTCAGACAAATCAGGCTCCTGCTTCAGCATACAACACAGCCCCACAAGCCTTCATGCTGGCATAACTGCAGAGAGTAGGCTGGCTGGCCCACAGCAGGAGGCACAGCCAGGGAGGAGGGAAAGGGGCTGCAAAGGCTCCATTGGGCTTAGCAGCATTGCCACTGAATGCCAAGTCATGACTGTGATGACAAGACACAACTCATACTTATGCCCTCTGATCCTACTGTCACCATGCTCATGGCATCTGGATGGGCTCACTTTAATAGTACAGGTTGCAATATTTTGGGGGGGTGGAAAATCTTGTACCAGGCAATGAGCTACTTTTGACTGAAAGTTAAAAGATAAATTCAAATTTGTCTGACCTTTATACTACCTGGCCTTAGTTCTTAACCTCCTTACCAGCACTGAAACCCACTGTAGTCCCTAACCGTCTTTAGATGTTAAAAAGAATTGCAAAAGATGGGGGTGATAAATTTATCTTTAGTTACTTTAGAAATAGCCCTGATTCACAAAATTGTGGAGTGGCAACCAGCCTTTGCTGAAGGCAAGGGAGGTTGAACCTGGGGAATTTTTGAAAGCCAGGCCACTGAACTGAGGATTTAAGTGTGAATGCAGAAGAACAATGTTAGATACCTCTTTTTAAAGTGGCAACAGCTTGGCTCTCCATTGGCAAACCTGCCAAGGCAGAAGACAAGCAACAGGCGTGGCAAAATCAAACTAAGGACATGATGGGACAGTAAGACTTGGGCTACTGTGAAGGTCTGAGCCCAGGCATTACTGATGCTCCAACTGACACCCTATGTGTAATGACTACAGTCTTTGTAAAGTGGTCTCTGGATAGAGATGTGGCACATTTTAGTCAAGGAAAGTATGGCTCGTAGCCATGACCTGGCTTTCCCACATTTGGAGTTTTCACTAATTGCCCAGCCACAAATTCCCTAGGTGACAGAGTGAATGCTGTCCTCCACAGGGATGGTTCACAAAACCCTGATTGTTATGAATCAAAAATGTTTCAGAGCAGTTTAGCACAACTTTCCTGACAAAAGCTAGACAAAAATATGACCTTCTTCAAGCTGAGAACTTCAAGACTGGAAATCTCCCTGATCTGTAACACAGGTGCTGGATTTATAATTAACAGAAAACTCCCTATGAAGTCTGAAAGGGAAAGTGATTTGAAAACTCAGTTACTGAGAACTCAAACAGGAAAAGGACACAAGTTTAGCCAAGTAACTAGCTGCACTGCATACTTGGTACAGATTAACATACTTTACACTTCTGTTTGGGGCACTTGTACCTACCTTAAGACATCAAGGAGATGAAAGAATAATTCACAAAGACACAGCTACCTGTGTGAGAATATGAACTTTGTTTTACCAATGGTTTGAAACCCCTCCAGACCTGTTCTCTTGAAAGCTGCCCCTTAATACTTTTGCTTCTACTGGACAGTAATATGGTTAGGTCCATCAGGCAGAGGTGAGGCCACACACTACCATTTCGGTTCTTCAGCTGAGCTTGGACCCCTCACTCAGTGCTACTTACCTGCACTGCTCTGATAATGAGCCACCTTGGGATTACATTGCTTTCAATGCATATTTTCACGTATCAGACCTGCTCTCTCTCAAACATTACACCAGTGCCCCACCTATACCTGTTCTCTAGGAGTTATTGATTCTGCTGTACCAAATAAATTTGGGAGAAAAAAGGCTTCTAGTATGGCTAAGCCCGGGAAAAACAACAGAACATTTTAATAGCCCGTGACTCCTGTGGCAAAGACAGTATTGTCAATTGGGCAGATTCAGCTGAGCTGTGCTCCATCAGCACAATCCCAGATGCAGGGCTCCCGATAGCAGGAAGTTCACCAGAGCAAAGGCCACGCTGGAAGAGGCTTGGCCTCCAGCCAACATAGTCCAAGTTGCAAGAAACACTGAACAGGAAGGGGATGTGAAGAGAGCATCCTCCAGCTTCTCTGGTTTCGTGCCTCTCCTGGATTTAATTATTTAACATAGTTTTGCCACCAGTTGAAAAACTTTTTTTTTCTTTCAAATCTTCCCCTTGAAACGGTTGCAAGTCCTGGATGATATTAAAACAACTTACCACAGCAAAGGACAGGAATAATCAAAGCAAACCAATATCTCCTTGCAGGCAACTCTGCAGGCTTCCAGCTGGGAAACCCAGGTGAAATTGCAGGAAACTACAGTTCTTTATGTAGCCGTTGTGACTGTCCTGCTCTGCTTGATGGAGCCCTGATAACGTGAATTTGGTCAAGGCCTTGAGTCAACCAGATGCAAGTCTGTGGTCAGTGCTGACCTCACATAATTAATTGAAGATTTAATTAAAAGAAGAATATGCTCACATTTATTCCAGGAAGATATCCGTCTCCATCCTGTAATCTTATATGCTTCACCTGGTTCAAGCACACCACCCTAACCAACAGAGAAACTTTGCAAATGCAGGATCATGGGAGGTTGTTTCTATAAACTCAAATGAGTTTTATATATGATGTCACCAAGAACAATTGAGCTCACTTCTGTCCCTTATTGCTTTGTTGTCTCACCAACTGATGGGTGAGCCTCAAAACACTTGCAAGTTTGACGTATATAAGTTGGTCAAACCCCTGGAGCCTCCAATAAACGTACATGACAGAACTCCTGCATCTAAAGGAATGGCAAATATTCTCCACAGTGTGTGTAACTGTGGCAGTGTAGGCAGTTATCACCTATAGAATTGCACTGGAATTGACTGTACACAAAGCAGATTTTGTGGACAAAACCACCATCTGCTCATCCTTACTTTCAGTGCAAAGTTTAACAGCTCTACCTAAACCATTGCTTCAACGTTGCTCAGCTTAAGCTTCACTACAGCAGACTGGAAAACAGGAGTTGGACTGGTAGAGCATACGAAATATGACTGTAGTAATATTCACTCAGAGCAGTAAAAACAGTTAAGGGAAACAAACTTTTAAACAACTCAGTTGGGTCTGCTAGAAGATGTCTCTCCATGCCTTGTATTTCTAACTGGGTAGGAAATTTGAGATTTTATTCAGGCTAATCTAAGTCTGTAGTCAGCAGGAGCTTGCCTGTGTAAGGTCTCTGTATTTGATGCAGTGCATGCTTGTGATCCCAGCCAGAACAGAAAAGATGAGCAAAAGTTAAAAATAGGCAACCACAGATTTGCTACTGGAACATTTATTAACTATATAGTTTGGCCAAAGATCAAGAAACTTTCTAGCTTTTTTGTATTTTATATACACTTGTGTCCCGATCCCTTCTTGAGATAGCACAGTCCTTGTTTGGTTTTTTTTTTTTTCTGCTTTTAAGTCACTACAAATATTTGTTAAAATGCCTCCTTGTATACTGGCAGATGTAACGATCTCTTCTCCCGTGTACCCCACATTTGCACTAGCATCAAACAAATGACTTGGTCAAAGACACACCTGCCCTCCCCAGCTTGAGGGCATGAGTCCTGCAGCATTATTTTTAACTGCTAAGAATTGACTGTTACCTCTTTTCAGGCCTTCTTCTTTCATTTGTTTCAAAGGGGATGGACCAAACTCCTCCTCCACAGGCCGGAACATCCTTTTGACCAGGACACTGCTGCTAGAAAACAACAGGGACCATGTCACAGTAACGCTGTACTCCCAGCAGGAGGGGATACAACAGCAGCAGTCATGACTCACTTTGTACTCTGGCAAAAACCCCACTAGCTACCCAAGTAGCACCAAACCAGAAACTGCAAGGATTTAGCTTTTGATGCTTATCTGAACTCTCCAGGCTTCTCAAACTGCCCGGACTGACTGGCTGAGACAGGTGACAGGAAAACATGCTCCAATGTTACATACTATTTTGAAAACCCCAAAGGCCCTTAACTGTTTAAATATTGAGGGAAGGGGGGTGGGGAGGAAGAAACAGCTAAGTAAGGAGCTGGACCCACATTTCCACATTGATTTGCCTGTTCTCTGTGGTCAAGGAGACAACCTCAGAAAACACCACCAGTATTTCTAAAATGTGAGACCATACAAGACAGCAAGTTCAAAAGGAGTGACTTGCTGGGCCAGATCGAGCCCAAAGCTGCGGCACAGTCCACCGGGGAAGCTGAGGGCTGCAGGCACTACAGCTGCCCCCTCCCCTCAGCGTAGCTCTGGCAGGACTCAGTGTCTCCTTTTAGTCTTGGAGGAGAGAACTGAAGCCAATGTGCTTGGTGCAGTAAACCCCTTTGTTTCTCGAATTCCACTGTGAGCCTTATGAAGAACATTAGCTTCAGAAAAGAAACAAAAAGAGCCTCATGTTTTCAAGTCAATGTTAGCTGCCGGTGCCCAGCCAGCCACTCCCTACCGCAGGACACTTTTTGCAGGCTTACATGAATGCAGTTGTCTTACTCCAAACTCCCAGATTTGAGAGTGCTCACTTGAGATTCAAGCAACTCACAAAAGTATGGGGCTTGCACACATTACAGTTAATACTGGCTAAACTTCAGCCAAATATATTTTAAGGACTTTCTGCAATTCTTCCAGTCCCTCCAAAGCCAGGTAGGGGGTGCTCCCATTTCCAAC
This sequence comes from Elanus axillaris, assembly GCA_026212715.1. Classification (NCBI taxonomy): domain Eukaryota; kingdom Metazoa; phylum Chordata; class Aves; order Accipitriformes; family Accipitridae; genus Elanus; species Elanus axillaris. The sequence continues at coordinate 30,815,260 of JANZLQ010000029.1, read as the reverse complement.
CTTCCCCCTTCTCAGGATATCCCCTTCTCTTTCTGGCTTTCCCTTCTGGCGCTTGGGCATTCTCTCTGCAGTTCCGGCATTTGTCACATGCACACATATGTAATGCTAAACAGCTTTCAGGAATGCAGTGAAGTTCAGTGCTTCATTAAAAACTTCCTGGTTTTTTAAATTATTTGAGAACCCTTATATATATGTAAAAAGCACTTTATCATCAAATATATTGCCCTGTCCCTGTATTGAACCTAATAGCTCTTTAAACTATTTTACTTCAAAATGTAATAAAGAATAGATACAAAAAGCAGCCAGTTCACATGAAGAAAAAGAAAGTTACCATAAAATAAACCTCCCTCTACCAGTTCTACATATTATTCACTTATTGTTAGCAATGGGACAACATGAGGGAAGAGGGAGAAAGGGGATCAGTTTCATCTGATTTCATGCTTTGTGCCTGCTTTCTATGAGTTTGAACTGCTAAATGCAAAGCTTGTGAAACAATAAATGTCTTACCCTTCTCTCTCATCATCTGTATTATAGTAAACCTAGAAGGGTGGAAAAAAGCCAATTATTCCCAAAACTCAGACACCTGCTTAACAGAATAACTTCAAAAGGGAGAAAAGACAAGTGGTTTGCAGTTCTTCATCTGTTAAAAATCCTTTTCCTTCTACACAACACAAACATCTCTGGTTCTAATTGTTATTTGGAAAAAGCGTGGCTTAGAAAAACTGCTGTTGAATGTCAGCTAGTGGAAATATATCAAAGCATTTTGACAGACATTGCCCCCTCCCCTGGTTTATATCATTTTCCCAATTATTTTACAATCCTCTAAATCAGATCACTACTCACCTAAATTACCCCTAATACCATTTAAGCCACAACACTCACAAGCTTTTGTATGTATTTAATACTGTCTGAAAACCTAATTAAACTACAAAGACTAACATTATACAGGCCTAAAGTAAATACAATTACTAACAGTACAGCTGAACTTTTTTGCACAGGCTGCGGGCAGAAGCTCAAGTCCAGACCATTGTTTTGTGTAAATCAGTATAGCTCACAGTCACTGGGACCAAATTTACAACAGCAGCAAACACAGCTAACAGTAGCTGGGGAGGTATAAAATCACCGTCTGTTGTCAAAGGCTTTACAGAACAGTCAGCCAAATTCCTCACAACATCACTGCACCAAGGGTCCACACCAACAAGTGTACCAGCATTTAGCTGCTGTGTTACTGTGCAAGAGTGGGGTGAAGGCAGCGCACCGGAGCCCTGCGTTCTGCTGGGGCAGAGCAAAGCATCTTGGGCAGGTTTCCAGCACTTGTGCTGGCAAGACTCAGAGCACACTCGGCTCTCACTGGGAGCCTTCACTTCTGAATCTCTACAATGAAAATAGCTCAGAGGTGTATGTGTGCAAAGCTGAGGTCTGTAACTCATTCTGTGACCAGGACCTGAAAGTGGCTATGCTTTCCTAATAAAACACTCATAAATAATAAATTATTGTTATAATAAACCATTCTTATATTAAGTAATACACAAAACAATTGAAAAGTTCAGGACAGCAAGAATGCTGATACTGCAACCTATACAGCAGTAAAAGACAGGGCTGAACATTGCCTAAGAGCTAGCAAACTGGGGTATCTTCCAGTTAGTTTAGAAAATTATTTACAGGATTACATATACTAAGGAATGCTTCCATCTTCTCCTGTTTTGAGACAAATCCACATTCTGGCTTGAAAGCCATGAGGACAGAAGGTACACAGCACTGATATGTGAGTGGGCGTCTTTCCAATTTTGGAGGGTAAGTCAGCAACAGCTGTGATTGCAATGTCTGTGCTCTTTGTGCTTTGCTCTACCACAATTCTCACTGCTTTAAATGACAATTCCAACACTCGGTGTCATTTAATCTTCATTATTTTAATATTTGGCAGCAAGATGCATATAAAATTTCCTCATCTATTATTTGTCTTTATATAAACACATGCATAAAGGTCTCATTCTACTCCCTGAGATGTTAATAAGTAACAGGTTCATACTGAAAAAAATGTCAGAGCTGACCCTTCAGTTCAGATTTGCGATTTCCCAGCAAGCAATAAAGCAGGTCTTAAAAGAGTCAAGTCAGCAAAGACTTCCTTACACTTACTGGTGATAATGACTGCCAATACTGAATATTAACATTAGCATGATAGATTTTCACTTTGTAGAGTGAAAATATTTCCTTCCAAGGAATTCCCAGATCTCTAGGTGATGCTGACAGAAAACGGGCAGTGGTCTTTAGCGAGCCTACTCTTGACCTCCTTACACATGTAAGAACTTGGTCTTTGTTTTCAGTTGTCACAGGGAGGGGGATCTCTGTTACCACAAGGTGGCACTTCATTTCATCAAGCCAAATAGCACAGTCAAAACTAAACTTTCTTGCAGTCACAAATCAACCTTCTATTTTAGAATTCTTGAGTATTTGTTCCAGACTTTCTTCCTAGCAAGGGAATGGCAAAACCATAACAAACACAAACTAGTCAGTTGTTACTGAAGTATAAACTCCTTTTTCACACACAGAACTCAGAAAGGCTCTTGTCTCTTGTAAGGTCTTTTTTAAGTCACTCACCAAGAGCTGCATTTACCAAAACGAGACCTGAAACAAGCGGCCCCCAGGAACAGTGATTTATTTTCTTAAAACCTGTCTCAGAGCACAGGCAGCCAGACAGCAAGTGGGCACCAGCTTGTCTCATTACCATTTCCTACCTGTCCAGTTCTTTGTAGGTTTCCAAAGTGAACATCCGGTATGAAGAGAACTGGCTGGGAATCCAGGTCAGCCATTGTTTTGAAGAAGGTGATATCGCTCTTTTTTTGTGGAGGGAGTGCACTCAACTTCCCTTCAGCTGCTAGGAGGATCACAAAAAAACACGGTTATGAGAAGAGGCATGTTAAGCGTGACAGCCCCAAACCAGAAAGGCCCATCTTACTCACAGTTGTTACACGAGGTTTGGGTTGCCTGGCCTTTGCCTTTCTTCCTGTTCTGCTTCCTCTCTTCATCTCGGATTTTCCTTTCTGCTCCCTGATGCAAAAAAGACAACCCACAAATATTATCCAAAGAGGAACCACTGTGCACATTGTACCCTGCAATGCCTGGAACTACAGTGACAGACACATGAGAACTGCTGAAACAGAGAAAGGTTATCCCACTGCAGATAAATCTGTCCACATTGTTGGGAACATGCCAGCTTCAGATCAATCTCCTGTACCCACCTGAAACTCAGGCTGGCACATCCAGCAGCCCCCAGGGCTGCAGACAGCAAGAGGAACATATCCACATGCTAGCCTGGAGGATGGATGGCTCAGGCTGCATGCACTCTGTAGCAGGGCTGTTGCTACCACAACTTGCACAAAGGGCATCCTGAGCCCAGCGCCTCTGCAATGGACAGAATGCTCAGGCCAAATACTTCGCGTATGTACTGATGTAAAACACCTGCAGGATTGCTATCATCTTAGATCATGTCTGTGCTAAGCTCTTCCCTAAACTGTCCTCCACCCACCTTGTCTGGGGGTGGCATTGCTCCACTATGGCCAGCTTCACAGTGCAAGAAGGCTACACTGACAGCTTGCCAACAGTGCAAGGGCCCTTCCAGTAAAATAAAGACATTTCAAACAGGGAGAAGCCCTCCAGAAACTGGAAAGCAATGTAGCACTGCCCTATTAGGCCTCAGGAACTCCTGGGAAGTTGCAGGCTTCTGTTATGTAAATACACTCTCAACAAGTTTAGAAAATAAAACTTGTTATTGACAGAAAAAGCAGCAACACCGCCTTTGAAGTTCTCCTAATTTACCTTATAAATATGAATAGTCATGTTGTGAAGGGTATTAAAGATCCATATGCTCCCAGACAGTCAGCATGCAAAATTGAAGATTTTTTTCCAAATTAAAATTAGAACTTTCTTTAAAAGAAGGGGGGGAGGGGAAGGGAGATAAGTAAAGAAGGGCAAAAATATCCACTCAAAATGGCAAAATTCACTCATGAGCCAATGAACTGTGCCTGTAAAGAATGCAAGGAGAGACATATTCCTGGCTGTCATCTAGTAATAGATTTCCAGAGGTTGAAAGAGGTGGAGGAAGGAACAGCTCTTTAAAAAACATGAAGACATCTAACAGAAACACTGCCTCCAGGCCCAGGTCCCTTATCAAAATTGTTTCTAGAGGTACATTTGTATCTTTAAAGGCCACCTGTTCCTTGGCAGAAAGGAGCAAAAATATGCCTCACAGCCACTCTCCAGCAATAGGCACATCCCCAAGAGCCCTGCGCCGCACAAAGCGGCTCTGCCAGGCAGCCACAGCCCTACCTACCGCTCAGTGCTGCTGCTCTGCTGCTCACAGGTAGCAGGATGAACCATAAAAGTAATTTCATACATGGCAGCAAGCACAGGTTTCCACTCAGGAAAGCAGAAACTGAGGAGGACTCAGCCTTTTATGCACAATAAAGAATATATGTTTTGCAAATTTTAATTTGATATTCTCTGTAACTACGAACTTGGTAAAGCTTTACAGCTTCACAGCTTTGTCTTCATGCATTCAAGGCAAGACACCTCCCCAAGTCCTCTGGGGTGCGGGCAATCTCTGAGCAGGGCAGCCATTCCCACCTGCCAGTGCTTATTTGTGCCACAGCTATTTTACAACTGCGGCAACTGCAATACCCACAAAACTACCTACCAGCCCTTCTGAGCTAGGAGCATCCCATGTGGCACAATGCAGGGGCCAGCCAAGCCCACATGATCTATGTCATTGTTGTAGGTGCTGAGGCAATGGACCACAATAGATTTTTGCATACCAGAGCATTTCAGCTGGACAGTTTTCACAGCTGAGCCATTTGACATATCTAATAAATGAGAGTTTGCATATCTCTTCAGGACAGAAAAAAAAATAACCCTCTCATAGGGGACTATAAATTAGGCTCTGACTAGTCAAATAGCTGAATGAGTTTTTAATTTTTTCATTGATATCTGGACTTTGTAAAAATGCAATGAGTACTTTGGCTATTAACCATTAGCGAAACACAGCCTATAAACACATAGCTGATTCAAATTTTTTTTTCCCCAAGACTTCATCTCATTTAAGCTTAGGTCTTACATTCTAGCTCCATCCAGCCTAGCAGAGCCCTTACCATCGTAAGGACCACCCCCATCACCACTATGAAGCTCATGTGTACACCTGTTTCTGGTTCAAGGCCAAAGCGTTCCACATCAGGTAGGACAGGCCCATAGACTTCAGCTTTCTCTCTAAAGCTGAAGATGAATAGGCAATTAGAGTTGCTCAATACCCTACGATAATCCATTTTCTCTGTGATGATCCACACTGAAAACAAGAAGGCAGGAACTGCATATATTCTAAACAACCTGTAGTCTTTCAGAGTAAAGAAAATGAGATTTATTTACTTGATTTTGGAACAATGTTATGGTATTTGCCAAGTCAAATGCTTCTGCTTCGTTTCAGCAAAGCTAATCACATACAGAAAATCAAAGTATCTCTGAAACCCCAGTTCCTTCATACACAGTGGCTAAAGCATCTTGCAATATAGAAATATAAATAGGCCTGGTAGCAAGTTTCCCTGACAACCTACTTCAGGAATAAAAATTATGTTCTCTTATCATAATGCAGCATCAGTGATCTGCACATGATAAAAAGACTGCAAGGGCAGAGAGAATTAGCACTGAGAAAACAAGATGTGCACTGTAACCGTTGCTTTGAAGATTGACTACTGGCAGATAAACACGGACAAAAGACTGGAGAATGAATGGGGAGCAAGCACACAATTACAACCTTTGCAGCCTTTATCTCCATACATTTATGTCAAAAACCACACATTGGATCCGAGTCAGTGTTGCTCTCTAGTTTATATGTAAATGAAAACTAAATTTAAGCAACTGCCTGAGTAAATACTAAAATATATATAATATGTACCACTTAGCTAAATGCAGTCTTATTTCTTCAGGGATACTCTTTCCATCTTTCCACAACAGCTATGCTATATTCACCTGGAGGACATTAATTTATCAGCAAATGGTTTTGTTAAAAACTGGACACCTCTACCTGTGATTTATTATCTAAGTTAAAATACAAACACATCTACTGGTCCTAAAGAGGCACCATCACTGCAGAAAAAGCATTTATAGGAACACTGACAAGCACAGAAACATTTTTTCTTCCATGTTTCAAACTAAGATACATTTCAGTACTTAGGCAGGAGAAATTTACTGTGCAGTTCCTCTGATCCAGATGATTGTAATAAATCAGGCGCTTCTCTCATCAACTTCTCTTTGGTTTTGTCAGATTGAGGCAATTCTCACTTTTAAAACGTATAAAAATTATTCTTTGTTTGCTGATTTTTTTAAATGGCCCCATAATACTACTTTAATTGATCATGACAAAGAAGTGGGCAGTTAATTGTCTCAGCTTCCCGGCCTTTCCCCAAACAGGCAGCAAACCCTGTCTTTGTCACTAGAGGGCGACTCTCAGAGTCGCAAAAGAGACTGAGCAAGGACCCTCCATTTAGCACTGCCTCAATCAGTGCCAGGGTTTTATTTCGGCATCTTGGCAAGATGAGGGTACCCAGCCCCACCAGCTACCTTCCTCTAAGCGCAATGAATTCTCCCAATGCCACCAGCAAATGGAAATTCTCCAACCACTTATTTACCTACAAAAGCACAGTGACAAACGCGTGTCGGTAAAGATATGGCAGCGTTAAGTCAGGGGAGAAGCAGGCCTCAGTCTCTTCCCAAGTGCCAATTAGCACACACTGTCATGTGAATTGACCTCGATAATTTTCATTCATTTTCATTCATTCAACTCATTTTCATCCCTGCATTAAGTTAAAAAGCTCTGTGTGCATGTATGCATGTATATATTTATATTATACAGATATAAATCCCATTATTAATACCCTTGAGCCCTCCAGTTGCCACTTCCAATACAGTTTTGATGTGGATAACGCTTTAACTACCCCTGTGATCTTTTCTTCTACTTTGAGACGGTTTTGATTAAAAGACTCAACATTCATTCCCTACTTTCTAGTCTGGATATTTGAAGTGCCAATTAATCCAATAGATGCAATGAACATATATTATTCAAAATCTCCACCAGTTGTGTCTACAGGTCACTCTTGATGAGTTTGTGCTCTGAATTTCCTTCCTTTTTAAAAATAATTCAGATTTTTCTAATTGCTTTTCAAAAACAGGTAGATGAAAACAACTTGTTACTTTGATACTTACAGAGCTTTTAACATCCAGCTGTAGCTTCAAATCTCTAAATATTTGACATTCAACATTAAAATTGAAAGCATAACATTTTGACTGAAAGAAGACCTCAGTGCATACATCTACATTAATTACTTTCAAAGTTTTTGCTCCACTAACACAACTGACTAATTAGCCCTGAAGATCCTGTTGTCAAGACAGCAACAAGGGAAAGAACTGAAAAAGGCGAAGGAGCAGCAGCACAGAGACCTGGAACAGTTGAACTCTTACCCTTTCCATTAAAAAGTTAATGCTACATATTGCCTGGGGCATGGCCTTTTGCTTTTCTGTTCCCACCTGTAAGATGGCAAGACTAATTTGGATAAATTTCTGAGTCACAATAGATGCAGGCTCGTGAATCCCTGAACCTTGACTAGAATCTAGGCATCAGCTCCCCCCTGGAATATCTTTCCCAACAGGGGTAAAGTCATCAGCTGGCAGGTGTTAAACACAACTGAAACATGGTCACGTTCACATCTAAAAATTATCACTGACATAACATTTCTGAGCAACTGTTTCTACCTGGTGATATATACAGCTGACCGTGACACTATCAGACTCATTAAGGCATTATCTGTTTTGCTGCTGAAAAATCTTACCAGTTCCCACAAAGGAGTAGGGAAATTTATTATAAAATAACAAAATTTTGCAAAAGAGGGAGTGAGCACAAAAAAAAAAAAAGTAGTTACTGAACTAATGGCTAATATATTTTTGAGGTTTACTTTATTTTTAATAAGAAAATCCTAGCAACATAGAAGTCTCATTGAAGCTTCCAAAATAACAGCTTGTAATCAAGTGGGGGGTGGGGGGAGAACATCAGCTGCATCATTAGGACTCTGTTTTCCAGTATCATAAAAGAGTGCTTAGCAGGCCTCTACTGAAAGGTGCATTTCCTGTCAGAGACCTCTCCACAAAATTTACACATTACCTATCCTGGTTGTTAGAGCCAGAAGGGATAACATCATCAGACTGGCACTTGCGTGAGCCTGTGGTCAGCACTGACCTTCCAACTAGAGATCTTCACATTTGTACTTCCTATGACTTTTTTTTTTAATATTCTTGTATCATGAACATGCTGTCCTTAAACAGTCCAACTATTGCTCACAAGCTGAGGAATCAGGCCCAAAAAGGCTGCAAAGCAGTAAAATAATTACATGATAATCTGTTAGATTTATGATATAGCTGGTCCAAATTCTACCATGAAACACAATTCTTTAGGGAAAGAAAAAACATTTAATTAGGTCTAAAATACAGCAATAATAAACTGACTAACAAGGTTCCTCCTCTCTCCCTGGTAACTGCTTTTCACTTACCTTGTCACAAAACACCTTGATCTGGCAGTAGGCTCGGTGGATGGGTTTATTGCTGCGGTTGTTGTAGCTGTATGTATCGATCTGAATCATCAAAGGAAGCCCTTTTACTCCTTTTTGTGAGGAGAAGTCTGTGCTCAAGCAATTCACTGTTATGAAAATCTGTGTGCCAGAAAGATTACTTTTAAAATGTGGTGCAAATAACTCTAAAATTCCAGAAACACATGGAAACAAATGGGAAAATAAAAGCAGATCCCCCCCCCCCAAAAAAAATGTTAATTCAGCTATGATCCACACTCTGGCAATTCACACATTTATTCTCCACTTCTGTCCCAAGTCCGGCAAAGATGTTCTCATGCTGGGAAGAAGGACAAACCTTTAAGGTGTGTGTCGGTGCTTCAGTTTGGATCAGAGTTCACATTTGAGATTAATCATTTGATTGTCCCAGCTTACAGTGCTTTGGTTCATACCAGATCGCTCAGAGTGCATGAGCTGGATTCAATCTGGACCCGAAGATGCATCCTAGGAGCACACGTCACATGCTCCAGCTGCTAATGGTTGCTCAGTCCATGTGAAACAACTAAAGATCATCTGAGATAAAACCTCCTAAAATGTGCCTCACATGGATGTCAAGTCTTTAGCCCTGACTTGTTTCACTCTACAAACCTGCTCTGTATGTTTGTACTATTTGTTAATAGAGACATAGCAAGATCATCTTGCATCGTCCTTTTGGTTTAGCTTGTTCTTCTAACAGCTCACAATTTAAATTCAGTGTGGCTAAAGATAAATCCTACCCTTTTTTTCATTTTACAAATTCTCTTCACGCTCTCATCAGCAGCAGTAGGCCTTCCTCCATCCCTCAACACACACTCCTGATCTTCACTTTAAGGGTTCTTCACTGTCTTTCTCCAATTTCAAAACTGCATCTCACCCTGTCTTTCAAACTGGGAAGGAGTTTCTCAAACATTTGCAAAACTACTCCCTAACTCTTGTCAAAAGTCTCCTTTGCTGTGTAGCATCCACACGACTGCCTTCAGTTCCTGGCAAGCCCCCTGCCTGCCTCTGCTTCAGAAATCCATCTCAGTGCTTTCCTTCTACACCCACTACATCTGTTGATAGCCACTAGTCATGTCCTGCCCTCTAACCTCCATCAGTGCCATGGAACAACATATGTCTCATCTGCCATGTGCTTGTACAGGACCTGGGATAAGGGTTTCCCACCACCAAGTCTCCCAAGGACTAACTGTTCTGATGCAAAGCAAGCATTGTGAACTAAAATATCACTGATATCTTTCAGTCAGGATAGCATGCATGAAACTTGAGAGATGAAACTGGATTAAAAATCCAGTTGTTCTTCCCAGTGAGGAATATGTGCATTACACAGTAATTTGGGCCAATTATGTATTAACTTGATTCTACTTTTCACTCTTCCTCAGTTTAAAGAGCAACAAAAAAACCCAACCAAACAAAAAAAAAGAACAAAACTGTGAACTAAGGGAAAGGACAGAGAAAACTGCCAGTACGTATTTCCTAAACCAGGAGGATGTGAAACCTGCTCCAGCAGAAAGAGCACTCAGGACTGAAGGGATCTCAAAGAGGTCTCTCAAATAGACCTGATGCACTCCTCACCCCTGGGTCCCCACTCCCTGGGGTCTGGAAGGGTTCAGGAAGAGAGAGCATGAAGGAGTCCCTCCACCAGGGGAAAAAAACAGAGTGCCCAGAATGCAACATCCCTAAGAGAAAGGCAGCTGAGAATAAAGACAGGGTCCAGTAGGGCTGTTGGGGGGATACTTTACCCTAATGGCAGAAGTTAACATTACAGTCAGGTTTTTTTACTGATGGAGCTAAAGCAGCTTGTTTGCCTGACTGAGCTAATGGCCCCGCCGCATTTCTGCTTCTGATTGTATCACAGAGCTGCATTTACAAATGAAATAGTTGAACTTTAACTGCGGGAGAGGAGGGAGGCGGGGAAGGGCCCTAGGTGAAACTCTGATTTTGAAGCTGATAGTGTTATTTCTGTTTCAGATTATAACTTGGTCTCCTCCAGCTCCAAAGGTAAGTGTGGATACGGGTGCATATGCCTTTGAAATATGACAGCCTGAATTTTCATTTGCCTTCAGACTCCTTTACAGTGTCAGGGCAGTGCTTTAAAGTGTGTGTGAATAGAGAACAGTGGAATCAGGTCTGGCATGAACCAGAATCTGGTCTTTCTATATTTTAGCCCATACTTATGCACAGGGGTTTTCCAAATTGTACATTAAAACGTGAGACAGTATGTGCAGGCTTTGCATCTACCCAGCAGTTTGTGCATCTACCACCTTTGCTGCACACTGCTAAGAAGTAAAAAAAGATCTTCCACCTCAGTCAGCTACATACACTGTGTGTCATCTCTTTCACTGCCTGCAGAAACACAGAGGAGAGTAGGAGTGGCTGGAGAAGACAGACTTTATCATTTCAAGAGTTCCCATACAGCAATAACAGATTATTCAGTATGAATAATAGATTGATGTTGTAAGATTCAATATCCTTGTCCTGACACTGTAATACATCAGGATCTCTCTGAGGAGCAATGACTGTACGTTCATGCACATGAAATATACTATACTTTGTTATACCATTTGCACCTCGCAGACAGACAGGTGGATTTGAATTAACACTGATCATTCATTTTGGGGAAAACTTTCTGTCTCCACACAATCTTCTATGCTTCTGTGCTTTCCTGTAAAGCACAACACTGACTTTGGATTTGGAAAACAAGGCAGGTGTGCAGAGGGAAGGAGAAGAGGGCGTAAGTTCTGTTACTTGAGTTTATTTGGGGGGGAGGTTCTTTGCATGACTGAAGATTTGCACCAGTTTTGACACTGCAGTGCAGCAGGCTGCTGTGGGGAATAGGACCTGGGGAACTGTTTGCACAGTCCCCACTTCTCTGCCCCTGCTCTGACCAGAAACCTTTGCCTCCCCAAAGCAGTGGCCAAGGAATGCCGTCTGCTCTGAACAGCAATGATTTCACCCACCTATCCAAGCACAGTCTGCTTTGCCCTTTACAACCCTCATCTTTCCTTCCTTTGCAGCTCCTGTCCATAATGCAGGTAACTCCCACTCTCAATGAGACAACGAGCAAAACAACCCCACAGGCAGCCATGAAAAGATCAAGTCCTGCTCTACCCCTCTTGGAAGACACCTAGGTTTAGTTTGAGATCCTCCTTGCTCTGGTCTCTTGCATAATAGAGTTACACAGTTAGGAAATGGACAGTTAAGTAGAAATTACAGTAGCAGGAGTAGACATCACTGCTTTTTTGTCCCCAGGCCCCTGTCTACACTTGACTTAGAACTATTTTAACGGATGTGACTATGGCTGTACCTGAATTCATTTACAAACATATTTTTTTTCCTGTGCAAACTGCATTTTAGCAATGTTTTGCTATCAGGAACACATTTGGGTTGTCATTACGGTGGTGTCTTTTTTTTTAATGTCAGCGTATCTTAGATTAGAACAATTAATGACAGAGTTCCACCCATCTAGTCTCCAGCTCAGGCATGCCATTGGCAATGCAAAACTAATTTGGAGAAACATTTGGTGCCTGAGAAACTTTCAAAAGTGGCCTAAGATGACAACTCTTCTGTTTGTTATAGAGCATGTCTAGAAAAAGCACTCTCTTCTCTCTTTAAGGGAAGGCGCTCCTCTACAGTGTAGCTGTTATTATGTGAATTACCGACTGTTTGTTAAATACTGCAGCATAATTAGTGATGTACAAGACACAAACACAGTAACATGCCTTAGGAGAAAGCAAGGCTCAGAAATGCATTTCCCCTTTTATCATTTAATCCAGCCAACATGACTCCTGCTGCGGTCTCTCAGCTTATACACTTTAAAGGTCTACAGTTACGAAACTTCTAATATAAGCCTTTTATTACTATTTACATTTCTGGCTCCCATCGTCTCAGAAAGAGCCAAGGGCAGAAGGGAGGGAAGAGTGTGTTACAGCACAAAATCAGAAACTTAAAGCAATTTCTCTACTTAATACTGACAATACATAGAATCTACGCCTGGGTGACGGTCTTTACAAAATCCTGTTTCAAAAGGGTTTGCCCCTCCAGACTGTAGCAACAAAGAGTTAAATGGCTTGTCTCTCAAATGACTAACATCAACCCCACCATTCCTCCTATACACAGAAAGTATAGTTTTATAGTTTCTCCTGCCAGCCATTTACCTTATAAATCCCTTACAAAGGTAAGACCTTTGTTTTATTTCAATACAAATGTCTCCACCAAATGTTTACACTACTCTTTTGAAGCTTCCTCAAACCATACCGCACCCCAGCAACTACATAAAAATGCCATTTGCCTTGAATCCCAGACACATACTTACCAAGCCATTTGTATACACTGAAATTTCAATGTTATTTGTGACCACAGATTAACTCTTCTTTAATATATACATGTGTGTGTGCATGCCTGGCATAAATACATATATGCACGCCTGCACACACAGACATGGTTTATTAAAGCAGCTGTCAAGTTTAATCCTACATCGTTTCTGATACTGCCTCCCCATAATGAAGTATCTTTTCCTCCAACCTTTAAATTTTGAAAGTAGAGAAAACATTAATTTCCTCCCTAATTAAATGAAATTTGATGTAACTTAGGAAGGAAATTAATAATTAAGAACAAAATAATTCTTATACTAGTCAAAACCTGTCCAAAGTATCACTAGCAATGTTAAAGAAATATGGATTGTCACAATACAAATCACTGCTAAAGACTGTGCTGCTCTATAAGCTTGATTTTATCATTGTACCCACTGGAATCATAGCTCACTTCAGCCCACAATATCTAAGAACCTAATCCTGCAAATCACTCACTCATTGAAAACAGCTTATTACTGTATGGGCTATGCCAAACCTCATTAAATAACTGGAAAGGTTCCCAGAGGCTTCAGCATGCTTTGGATTAAAGATCTACATTTCAGTTAAATATAGCAGGACAATGATTACATGCAAGTATACACAACAACTGCACAGCACACAACTACTGTATACACCAAAAAGCATATGCCAGCACCTGAATAACATATCCGTCAACAAGGCTGTTTACCACATGCCCAAGTTGCAGTGCTTAGCAGAAATCACTAATTTCTTGATACCACTGAAAAGCAGTTTTTGTCTGCTTTAAGGTGGCATTTTTCTTCCGCAACTGTTCGCTGAAGTCACACCTTTAAATTTAAGATTAAAAAGTACTTTCCATAAAAATATACAATTAATGTATTATTTCAGAAGTAACATCATCCTAACCATTTTAAATTAGCAGTATTAATCTGACAGAACACATATCTCAAAGAGTTGGTATGGTTTGTGACAAAGATATCCTCCTTTGACCAGGAGAGTTCTGGTTCTTAATTATCTTTCTTGCAAACTAACTTCTCTCAGCAATAAGGCTGTAAGCAGGCAGATGTATGTCTATCAAAAATGAAGCTGAGCTCTCTGTTCGCAAGCCTCCATTAGAGCTGTTGTCAACCAGCCAGATGCTGCAGCAAAATCTTCTGTGGGGCAATAGCAAGGCAACTACCTACCTCCTAGCGTATCGTAAAGACTTTTAAAAGATAGTTAAAAAGTCAGCCAGTTCTTGTTAATTGTTGTTTGTTTCCTCACCTTTTTTTAGAGCTCCTTTAAAAATACCAAACATAGCATTCAGGTTCAACCAAAGGGAGCTAACAAATCACCTTGCCCATAAATGTTGCATATTTATACATAGAAGTAACTATGAGAGTGAAATTAAGATGGGACTGTACAAAAAGTGTTCCTCGCTTCCTACCTCTGCTTAAATACTGCACAGTATTTTTGTCTCAAGGAAGCATAAGGAAGAGTTTGACTTGGTTGTAGACCCTTCCTCTCATTTCCCTGTATCCTGCTCTGAACCACAAGCCCCATGGTGACCTGTAGACGATGGCCCCAGCAGAAAAGGATGTTGTTCTAGAAGAAAGTAGGGATGTGCCAGGCCCAACTCTGCTCTGCCAGAAGGCAAGGGAACTGCTGTTGTCGACCAGATACAGCAGAGGAAGCACTAGCGGAGTGGTGTTTCTGACTTTGGTGCTGTTCCCTTAGTCCATGGACAGCAATGGCGCAATTATTCCACAGGTCACCACATGCTGTACAAGATTCCCTCTTCCGTTGGCTTGTTCTGCCAAGCAGCAGTCGGAAGATGAGGGACCAAGCATGGGGAGCTAGGGCCTACACCCCAGTTCACTTCATGTTACTGAGGTGATAAGGAGAGGCCTCTGCCTGTACTCTCTGAACACTTGTTTCTTCTGCATAAGATCCAACCAAGATGCTGCCTTACAAACCCTTAGCAGGCTCACTGTTAGCAGGCAGATTCTGGCTGTCACACCTACACTGTTATACCCTCACCCTGAAGGGCTTCCAGGAGGAGGGTACTGCTCTGCTTGTGTGTGGGAGGAGAAATCTGGCTTTAAATCAGCGGCCCTCCAGGTGAAGTAGGAAAGTGAGAAATCTGATCCTCCAGATAAGTGTTCCTAGATGTGGGATTTAGTCTCCCAGGAGAGACAGGGATATTTGATTAGGTGATTTTTGGTTAGGTGATTTCTGCTTCTTCTGTTTGATTTTTCAAGTTCTCTCCCCCATGCACTTCCAACACCCAGTCTGTTTTCTTTATTTCTTCCTAGGCCAGTAGAGCGCTTCATCACATCATATCTCAGAGGCCCTGGAAAGAACTGCTCTGTGCTGCTTTTGTCTGACTCTGAAGAGAAAGGTCTTTGTGCCTGTGAGGTTAAGTTTTAATCTTGAAATTGTGGTGAAAAGGGAAAACAACACTGAGCAGAAACAATGGAGCCAGCTGAAAGATCATCGCTCAAAAAGCTTAAGAAAAGACAGTCTGTAATTAGGCCTTGGAATTCTTCATCTCTCTTGGATGAGGTAATTGCTGGAGAAAAAACACAGCCTTCAGTGACGTGCCTCAGAGTCCACAGCTTTCAAACACTGCAGGGACATCCTATGGGAATCCCCAGACCCAGCGCAGCTGGTTATTGTATTAGACTCTCCAACAAGAGCAAGCATGTGGGTACATGTACATGTGTGCAGGGAGGGAAACACTATAGAGCACAGTGATAAGCTTTCAGGTACAACCTGATTTATGCTTGATAACCCAATAGCAAAGCATGTTATGAATCCTGTTACTTTTATCAATACATTTACAGTTCAAGCTCCTAAACAATCAAATATTTGATAACTACTCCCCAAAATAAAT
Organism: Elanus axillaris; assembly: GCA_026212715.1. NCBI lineage: Eukaryota > Metazoa > Chordata > Aves > Accipitriformes > Accipitridae > Elanus > Elanus axillaris. Next base: position 30,799,418 of record JANZLQ010000029.1, on the reverse strand, counting down.
ACACCAATCTGCATTTTAATGACTACTTCCTGCAGAAATACAAGTGGCTTTCTTAAATTTTACTCCTGACACTTTTTTAATCCAGCAACAATAAGAGAGTCATTATTCTACAATCTTACTATGTTGTATTTCCAGTGATCATTGCAAGAGTTGTGTTGTTAATGTTCTGGCACCCAAGACAAGAGCAATGTGAATGGTGCAAAATTAGAATAAAATGGCCAAGGATAACACCTGACATTAGTGAATGTGACTTTCTTGGTGCTAGATCACTATGGTGTCTTGCTAAGTCTGACTTGCAGCTGCAAATGCAAATGTGTTAAAGAACTCCCAGCCATGGTAAGAGGGATGGTAGTTGCTGAGACTGTCATGCTCTAGCCCTGGTACTGCTTCTGTAAAGGTCCTTGGGAAAGTCCATCATGTTGGAGATCCCAAATCTGTATTTGCTTGCATAATGATCATATGCACACAACTGTTGTGTGGTCATCTGTTGTGACTGCAGAGGACAACACACTGCTGTACTATGGTATGGAATGATGTAATAGGGGAATATCTGGGGCAGTAAGAATGTAATCATTACATGAGTAAATACAGCACCATTAGCAACTGAGCCAAGTACAACTCTGTTTACCAAGGCCAGCTTTTGAAAGAGCTAGGCAGTTTTCAGAACTATTGTCTTTTCTTTACCGCTCTCTTCTTTTAAAATGTGCAGAGATGAAAATCCCTGTTACTACAAGCCTCAGCACCTTCAGTCAGGAAGTAAGGACAGTGAGTGTTAATGCTACCACTCCATGCTCGACGCAATCTCTCACAAGACTCACTCACTCGATGCAATCTCTTTAATGCTGTTAGAAAGGCAGTAGGGAATCATGCATGAAGATGTCTCTGTATTTGCAAGATCCTTAGCATTACTTGAACATTACTTGGGCATTTTGTATTCAACATGGAAACAATATCAGGATTTTCTAAGCTCAACAGTGTTTGCTATTTATTATTTCTACATCCCCAAGAGTCCTGCAATACCCCCTGCACATTTTACACAGCCTATTTCCCTTGTTTGCTTTCCAGGGGCCAACAACTTCTTATAATTACTGGCAGCTTTTAATTTACCCTACACTAGTCTGTGCAGCTGAAAAACTCTGCCACCCTTTGGATAACCTTATCTATAAGAAACTTGTTAAGCTGCTCTGCTGTCCTGGTTTATAGATCCACTGTAGCAGTCACATCCCCAAATGCAAAACTCCAT
>JANZLQ010000029.1:30765295-30798155 GCA_026212715.1 Elanus axillaris | reverse complement strand
ATCTGTCTGAGAGTACTTGACTGCTAAAAAAAAAAAAAAAAAGAGGAAAGGAAAGAAAGAACAAATGCACCAGACTTCAAAAACAGTCCTCAAAAATATGTTCATTCCCAATTGCAAGGACAGTCTGTGTAACACTATAAAAAATAATGGCACCAACACAAGGGAAGGCATAGTCTAGTTTACAGATTATTGATTACTGAAGATGTTAATAGTGCAGAAAGGAAGCTGATAATTTAGAGAAAGAAAACATTCATCTTGTGTCCTACACTGACTTTGCAACTAGGAAAAAAAACTTTTACTATTTCTCAGGCTAGGCATATTTTAAATGGAGAATCACCAAGGGGCCACAATTAAGAAATTACACCGTGAGAGCCCTGCAGGCTTGCGTCAGAAGTACATCTCTATTTGTCAGTGATACGGGTGTGAACGCAATTATCATCCCAACAGCTGTTACATACCATCTTGCCTTTTATGGATGGCCAGAATCCCTGAAAGACCACGGTTTGCTTAGCTTTGCAGAGACTGAGCTCTCCCACCTCCGCCTAGCCTTCTTATTATTTGTTAAAAAGGACAGAAGTGGAACAGTGACTAAGGATGAATGGTACTTATGAAGGGATACCATCTGCATGGCTTTTCCTCACCTTTGCCTCCTCATTGACATCCCAAGTAAAGGACACAGCATTGAATGCAATTTCTTCAATATTCCCAATGGTATTAAAACTCTCCTTGTAATCAGCTGTAAGAAATAACAAACAAACAAAAGACTCATGAAAAAGGTTTGAATTTTCTCCTTTACAATTCAAAATACATCTTTGCCTTTTCAGCTGTGTTGTCTTATGCATCAAAAATACCTCTTGTATTGTTTATATTGAATTATTAATAAGCTTAACTGCAAAAAGCTAATATACTGCAACTTGAGTCTTATGCATAGTACATCACTAGCTAATGTTCTTGCAAAATAATGCTTGCTCTCAAAAAGGAATCAGTGTGACTATAATGGGAATGAGTGAGTGCATTCATTAGCTTGGCCAAAGAATGGCCAAAACTGGGAAATTAACTAAAAACTATTGAAACATAAATAAATGACATTATGGTAAATCCTAAAGAAGCTTTCTAAAAAACCTAAGAGCTATCATTGGAGGAAATAATCAGTAGTGTACTTTCCTTGCCCAGCTGTTTCAACATTCCCAAGAATTACTGCACTGGATGCTGGATCTCTATTGGAAAAAAAACCCCAACAAACCCAACAAAAAAAACACAGACCAAAGAACCAAAACCACAAAGATCCTTTCTTCAAAGTATGTATGATACTAAAATAGCAAGCAAGCATAAAGTATTTTTAAATTGTTTGACTACAAAATCCATACCCTCTTCTCACTTCTTTCCAAAGGGCTGTTAATATTATCAATAAACTAGCATTTCAGAAGGAATTGCAAAGCAAGAGGGACGAAGTCTAAAATTCAAACATGACACAACCCCCCCGGCCCCCCCCCCCCCAAAAAAAAAAAAAACAGTAAGGGCAAACCATGTAAGACAGACAACCTCCAGGTCTTCTTTATAACTGAAGAAAGGAACAAGCCCAGTTTTTCTCTCCCTTTGCCAGCCAGATTAACACAGTTTCTTCTTTTTGATGACAGATTAAGAGAAAGACCAGGTTTGTAACGAGGTAATATCTGCTTGATTAAAGGAACTTCCAAATTCTTCACACAAATGCATCAACTCTCTCTGGGACATATACATTTCCTTAGAATCCCTCCAGGGCTGTAATAGCTGTAATTGGACTCAGTGCCAAAGGGCTGAGATTACATCATGCAGCAATCTTGATCTAAATATGCCCAAATCTGCGCTTCAGAAGTATGCTGATTCTTAGCTTTGTAATGACTTACAGAAAAAGGATGGGTTTGTATTCTATAAATAAGACGTTCAAATGGTTTCAATATTCATTTCCTTTACCCTTCTAAAAATCAACTACTGGTCCCAAAAAAATAATTTATAGGTAATAATTGTTTTAAAATCATTTATAACAAAACCACTGCTGTAAGGACAATTACTTGAGATGTGCAATCAGTACACTTCTCTCTCATCTCAAATGCAGGGATATTGGCATTTCACTGGGGAAGTGAAACTGTGTGCCTGGGATACAAGAATGACTTTGGATACAGTAAAAATTCACTGTTCTGACCATAGGAACAGCACAAGATATTTAGTGATGCAGCAAGTGAACCTGGTGTTTGAAAGGGCCGGCAGGCTTTTCAGTCCCATCATGAACTCAGATCTCCTTTCTAACTGAAATCATTGGCTTCACTATCTAAATTCAGTGTGGGAATGCAAATGAGAAGAATTAGAAGACACATAAGTAGTTTAATATGCATGTGCACACATCCACCCACCCCTTAAATTTATGATTCACCAGAAAGTGCAACTGACTGCTGCATATGGGCGTGCTGTGTAGGTGCACTTTGGAAAGATATGAACAAGATGTCTTGGAAAGACACATGTTTTCTCCCAAAAGGCTGTCAGAACCTCGTATCCCACCAGCCCTTCCCTTCCCCCAATACATGCCTCCTCTTCCTTAATTGCCATACACAAATCTCACGGAATGTCTATGTGACATGCTGTTTAAAAGCAGAAGTACATCCTATTCCCCTCAATTTACAGATAATTAAAGAAGGATCCTCAGTTGATTAAGAAAGCATTTACATCCAAGGATATTCAAAAGTTGTTAGTGTGACTACTATTTTTCCTCTTCTGCTGCTGTGAGTTACCAGAAATAGAAAATTAGGGTTCTTCGATATGCAAGAAAATGACTTTATAGGAATTATTTCCTCTTTTGTTGGATAAACTGCATATTAAACAATGGCAAATTTCAACACTAAACACTAGTCATTTGCATGCATTACATACTATTGTAGTAGGTTTTGTATTGTGCATGTAAATAATACAAACTATCCTGCAAAAAATATTGGAAAGACTCTGCAGCACAAATAACCCCAATTTAAAGCTTCCACAACCACTCTTTATCCATGTTTGAACCTGTTCCAGTATTTGTCAAATTATGGTACTGAATTGAAATAATCAATATTTGCTGCAACCTAGTACTGTATTCTTTATTTGACAATATTTTAAAAGAAAAAACTAATGATCCAATGACACAGCACAGCACTGTGGAAAAGTCAGCTTTTTTTTCCTCACTCCTGCTAAAAACAGTGAAAGTGGCTCCCTCCTTCTTCAGAAAAATCTATTAACAGCACATAGCCTAAATTCTGGAAAACACCTTTCCTTCTTGCTTAATAAGTGTCAAGTCCTCAGGTTTATTCCTCAAGCACTGAGGACTTGCTTACATATAACTACATGTTTGTCCTATTAGTATCAATACATCTTCAGACCAAGTACTGCATCTAATCCATTCAACCATCCTTCCTCCCAGGAGGTGCACCAGTCAGTACACAAAAACAATTAAAGCAGTGACCCCTGCATGTCTGGAGTGAAGCAACAAGTCACTCTATTTCCTCTGATCTCCAGAATATAACTGCAGGCCAGAAGGCAGGCAGACAGACCTGTGCCACCAGGGAAAGCAGCACAAGCAGAACAGTCACCCCTATGTAAGGGCTGAATAGCTGAACCCCAGAATTAGAACATCCCAAATTCATTTGATGCCCTGCCTACTATGGACCAAATCATGCTCTAGATTAAAAGTGCATTCATAAACAATTCAAAAGGTTTCACCGATGTTAAACATATGCTATAAACATAAATGTAAAATAATATTAATCTTCATAAACATCTATGAAACAGGTTACACAGATTTATGGCTATTCACAGATAGTTTTAAAGAAGACTGATACATCATTAACACTGTAAATAGTGCTGAGAGTTGGGAGTGAAATCCAAAATAAAAGTGGGGCTACCAGCAGATTGGCAGACGATCCCCTGAAGATGGAACAAATCTGATACACACCCCTGTCCTTGGCAAGCTTCTCTCACTGCCTGTTTAAATGGTTCTCCATGGTGTATCCTGGCATTTGCTAATTTCTCTCATAGACACCTCATTCTCTCTGTTAACTACACAGGGCCTGGACGCTAACTCAGCATTCCTTTACAGGAGCCCTTCAAGAATGTGGATTTTTTATGTAAAGGGAAATCTTCATAGAGCCACACAGTAATTTAGCTTGGAAGGGACCCCTGGAGGTTATCTGGTTCAGCTCCTACCCTACTCCTACTCAAAGCAGGGCCAACTTCAAATTTGGATAAAGTTGCTCAGTTAGAATCTGACAATAAAAACTGGAAGATTTTGCTAAATGCAGCTTGATGCTTGTATGGGAAATGTAGGTGGGAGCCATTCTGCCCTAATAAGTGAAATATCCACAATGTAAGTCCAAAAGAAAATTAAATGTACTTCAGAAATACAGTACTTGGTAAGAGCTAAGGCTGTATTTCAGCTGTTCGCAAGAAAACACTACTGAGCAACCTCTAGGTCTTTCTTCTGAAAACACTAAGATGAACTGTGCTCTTACAGTTCTTACATCTGACAGGGAGTGCTATATCAGTAAGTCTTACTACACTAGGCTTTGCTCATGTTTGCAGTCCAAATAAAGAATACACACCAGAGTGCCTCAAAAGCCAGCACAGACCTATTTAATCTCAAAACTAATGGAAATACAAAAGACATTCACTTTAACACAGATAAACACACAGCACGGCACTTGTTTTGCAGAGTGCTATTTTACAGAATATGCATCATAAGCTGACTCGTTCGGGTAAGGGAACTGAAATGTGCAAGTACACCCCAAGTGCGGTGGATTTGGAGGGTGTTGGCACTGCAATGGAACAAGCTCCTCAGTACATACCTTCGAAGGCATGAGCATTAGCACTGCAAGCTTGTAGGGACTAGCACAAAAAACAGGCAGCCTTCAGAAATAGCTGTGACGTTGCATACTTTCTCTTTTAACATGTCGTGATAGGAGTCATTTGGTCTGGAGTGGAGGTTTTACTGCCTTAACTACCCCAACCCAAAGGCATAAAACAAAAAGGAACAGGGGAAACAGTTCAGTCAGATCTATGAGGATAAGACAAGAGGCAGAGATTCAGAAAGAGCTGCCTTGCCCAAATACACTTGACTTTAACTAATGCCAGCCTCAGTGGAGGCTGCAGCACTTTGAAAGTCAAAAGGCATGAGTATGACCACTTAAGAACTGATTCCCTGATCATCCTGTTCAATCAGCCTGAAGTCTTGCAGTGCTCTCTCCAAGTAACCCTGGGGTTTTTTTCTCCCTCCTCTCTGCCCCCTCTCATTCCTGCCATTCAATGGTTTGGTTCCCTCAGGCGGTCAAAACAAGATAGACTGTTGCTTTGGTCTCGCCGACTCCTTTGACTGGAATCTGCTGCAGATGGCTGCATGTGTAAACTGCATGTGGGAGGGGAGAAGCGCTTGATGTCTAGACACTCCCACAGATTTCAACTTCAGGCTCCTTGGCAGCAGGTACCTGTTCTCCGCTAAAATCTCCCAAGCATGTGGATAGGGCAGTTGTGGCTGAAATGGGCTTGTAAATACCTTAGATGGGATGAACTGTAAACAGGTCTCTCAGGATAGCACACCAGAGCTCTCTTCTCCCTGGCTTCTCTCTGACACCAAGAACACTCAAAAACTGGGGCTGTAGGAGTCCTGTGTGCTCCTTTGCAGTCACCATAATGATGGCATCTTCACTCTCAGGCTGCAGTTACACATCAGATCAGCTAACATAACTGTTACGTGGGCTGCTACTGTTACTGGATCAAAGAGTGGATCAGCCTTTGAGAAACTAAAGGAAACAAACACTCTACCACTCCTGAGGAGATGCAGACCTCGACTTCCCAGCAGCAGAAGGTGGAACACCATTAAGTATGCATGCAAGGGGCAGCTCTTCCTTGTGACTACTGAGGACCATTCCTTCTGCATGATCTCCATCATACTTCATAGACCCCACAGTCCAGCCCTAGCAGGGATGAGCCATTGCTAAAAACTGTGGTACAAGCCTTGCAGCCATTGCCAATGTATCCCACCATGTTCCTATGCAAGGTACCAGAAATTTCCACATTCTGCAATCTTCCCTGAAACATCTGGAGATCCTCTTACACTCACCGATGTCGAGGACCCTCTGCTTAGCTGTGTGCTGCCGAGAATGCCAGTATTTCCAATATTTCAGCTGTTCTTCTCTGTTTTTATCCTCACTGAAAACAACCATGACCACGCTCTAAGAAAATCAACAGAATTTGCATTAGTTAATATGTAATTAACAGTCAGAAACACAAAAATTAAAATCTCCCATATGCCTCTAATGCTGATCCAGTCACCGCCCTCCCCCAGTACTTGGGTTGCAGAAGACTGCCATTTTTTATTCCAGTCCAATATTGCAATGCACTTAAAATCAATCTCAGGGCAGAAAAAAAGGGCCTGGGATTATATTCTTGATAGTCCAAATAAAATTTAATCATATTCTTAGATTTAAGAAGTCTAAGTTGCCTTAAGTAAAAAGTGGTCATTTCAAAGTCAGAGGATCCCCAATTCCAACACTGATCCAAGTCCAGTCCAAATGTTGAAGTTCAGATTCCTTGTCACTCTGGAAGATGACTTTACACTGTAAAGGGATACGTTGTTACAAAACTTAGGCTCACTGGCTACAGGCACGACATTTTCAGTTTTAGTGTACATAGTCCAGATACCCTTCTCAGGAGCAGGACTCTTGCATACATGTATTTAACAACAAACTCAGTGTGACTATTTACTGGGATTTGCTGAGCTTTTCAGTTCAAGTTCTGAACTCCCTTTGTTAAATTGTGTGATTCAAAGGAAACAGATTGAAACTTTATGCAAAACTTCACATGAGTAACAAAGGCTTTTTTAAAAAGCGTGCATTAGGCAAGCAAAACAAAACCACAAAACAATGAAAAATGCTCATACTAGGTAAACTGAAGTGAAAAGAAATCACAGAGGAAAAAAATTCACTTTTAAATATCCTCTTTTGTTCCCATTCTTCCTTTAACCCTGAGTCACCAAGCTCATAAAACACCAACAGGCTGTTTCATAAGCTGAGGAGCTGGATCACGACTGATTCATGTTCACCACCATAACCCTTCATGTGCACTGTGACCTTCTCCATTCCACTTATAAAAGCCGAATGTCATCACTGCTTCTTCCATGTCTAGCTACTGCATGAGCACAAGGCAGTACATGCTGCGGATGAGTCCTGAGTTATATATATGCATACGGGCTGGCCATCAGGTATATGCTAGCTGGCCAACCAATGCACTAACCAGAACTGGCAGCACAGACTGTAGCTTTTCCACCAAGGACAGCATTAATCTTTTTCCTCTATGAAGCATTTACATGGAACTTGTTTCGTTTAATACCTTCAAAACCTCTTGCCCCTCTGTCAAGTTTGGATGGAATTGGCAAGAAATTCAACAGTCACTTGGCTGGGGGCCTAGCAAACAGAACATGATCATGAAGGTTGCATTTGGATTCACAATCTTCTGTAAACTGTAGGTCCTCCAAAAGAAATGGTCTTATCTCTCCTTTACAATGTCCATCCTTCTGTTGCCACAGCTTCAAAACTCATTTGGCTGTGCAGTGAATCAGACTTCGGAGGACTGGTTTTCTGCCAGACCAGTGAGCTCCTAACTCCTGTTTTAGCTGTATAAGTGCTAGAGCCAGCAGCACAAAGTGGGAAGGAACGGGGGGGCTGGCAGGGAGAGAGACTTTTCAGCAGCACAGAAGTCTTACATCAGCTTCAGCCAACAACAAAATGCCATCATCAGCCTCATGTCCTTAGGAAACCAGGCTAAAAATTAACTGCTATTCAGGTTTACAAATCATTGCCTCTCTTTGGGAAGAGTATCCCTAAACTTCATGTATGATAGAAACATATAGTTGTCTGCTTCACTGCTCATGTTGACTTTCATTGGTTCCTACAACTAAAGTCACGACATTTTTAGAGTACATTTATTTGGATGGAAACACTTTTGCAGACTCATACATATGCAGCCCTTCCAGCTTCAGGGTGAAATTTGCAGCGCAGCAACTCTGAGGCTTGTTTTCATTCCAAGGTTACTGGGTTAGGATTTGCTTGCTCAAAAATGTTACCAGGTAAATCAGGGGGCCTGTTCACCAGGCAGATGTTGCTGAATACCCAAGCTCCAGTTCTACCCACGGAATCTTAAGATAATGGTCATACTTCTGGGTGAATAACAAGTGAAAATTCATGCCTGTATGTGAGTGGTTTACAATTTATGCCACAACGGATGGCTTCAACTCTTCATATTTTATCTGAAATGCACTAGAAAGCAGTCCCTGAAGTGCAAGAGTGAGTGAAGATGGACTTACATAGTAGATGTAGCAGTTCTCTGATATTTTTCTTTAATTATGGCAATGATAAGTTCACCAATGTCAAGTGCAGTATCTGTGCAATTACCATTCTGCCAAACCATAAACTGCAGCAGATAACATATATTAATTAACTTGTAAGATCACACTTCGAAAAAAATGGACCCAGAAATATTTAAGACCACCATCATTAATACTCTCCCACCTTTACATTGGGCATAAGAATAAGCTTGCTCTGTCCTCTCCCACAAGAAGAAAAATAATTAAAAACCAACCAATCACAACTACCTTTATCACAGAACTCCTTTCCCCTCTAGGAAAGAAAATGGACTATACCCTGACTTTGCTGATGGGATGCCGGAAACATTTGTTGTCACCCGTCTCGCTCAGGGTGATGGCGTAGAACTGTCCTTTGTTCAAGTAGGTCATGGGCCCCTCCCCTTGCTTTTGACGCAGAGATTTGGTAGCTTCTAGCGTATACTGAAAAGTGCTGCTGAAAAGACAGGGAGAAAAAGACCAACAAAATCCATATCACTGTCTCCTTTTCTCTTTGTCCCCATTTATTATGCATTTCATGCATTGTATAAGCAAGGCATAAGACACTAATAATAAAATTCCAGGAAAATGTCACACAGGTATTTTAAAATGGCATTTTCTTTTTTCAAGTTCATCAGATCCGACAATCAAGCATAAAACTATGTGGGGACTGTAAGTCTCTTGGATCAAAGGCTACATCATTACCTTCTCTGAAAAGAACCATCATAAAGTACAAGACTATGTACCTCACAGTGAGAGTGTCAAATACCAGGAGGAATTCAGTATGATTTGCAGGAAATCAGCTACCTCCACAGACATTTAAACTTAGAATTGTCGCAGAAAGAGAAATTAAAAAACAAAACAAAACAAAACCCAGAATAAAACTGGTTGCAAAAGATGGACACAGACTGGGAATTCCAGCTGCTACTTTCAGCATGGTGTGGAAAAGGAATGCAACCAGAAGGGACAGTACGTTCATTTGTCTAAAGACACCATGCAGCTAAGGCTTTTACAAGCCTTCTTTTCAAAATGAATCAGACAGAGCAAAGTACCTACATTTAGTTGTATCTGCAATCAAGTAACCTCCCTTGAGAAAAAGACAAAAATTAGAGAAAAAGATAGTTTGCTCTTGTGTTGGAAGTTAGATTTTAGAAAAGACACTCCCATTCACAGGAGAACTCTCCACCTTTAAAGCAGTCCTCAACCAATGAAAAGTTAAAGCTCCATTAACTAGTGAACTGTTAGCTGAACAGAGTTATCACAGAGCCTGTTCCAGCCACCTCCTCCAATAACGAGCCTGAAGAATAATCCAATAAAAGTATGCTGGCAGCTCCTCACATTCTCTTAAAATGAAAAATAATGTTAACCTTGCAGAATAAATCTTCTCTTCAAACTGAATTTGGTCACCACAGGAAGCTTAAGGCAAGGAGTCACTTGCAGGATGTCCACACAAATTGGAGATACAGGGGGAAGCATTTTCACAAAGGTCTTAATTCAGCTAAGTATTCAAGCAGTGCTGAAGTAGAACCAAAAGGATGAATATGTTGGTCCAAAACACCAGTGTACCCTAAACTTCCTAGTTGAAGCAAACTCTCTGGATCATCACAACACTGCCATAGCAATATGGAAATAAGGGGAAGACAAAAACATTTTTAACTATCCAATGGAAAAAAAAAAGTCACTAAAATGCATGAATAATAACAATATTTAAATCCCCACTTGAAAAGAAGGTAGAAGAAAAAAAATAAGCTGATCCACTGTCTTTCCATCCAAAGGAAGAAGTTTCAGACAGCTGAGTACCAATTATTTAGTTTAGTATCAATCATTCAGTCAAATGAAGACGATTTCTAAGTGTTTCTTAGCTTATAAAATGGAAATCCAGTCTTTTTCTAGTTGTTTAAAAATTACAAATCAAAGCAAAACTAAGGTAAAAAGCAAACACTAACCAATACCTATCCAACCCACGGACGGCAGTACCAGTGCCTCCCAACAACACAGTTGCTACCGACACGAAGGCTCTCAAGCACAGTGGGAAGGCACCATGAAGGGGATTGTGATCCCCTCCGCTGATGCCCACCATGGTGTGCACTGCTGCAGTCCGTCTGTCCTCTGTGCAAGGGGAGCAGAGGCTCTGTTGACACTGGCAAGCTGTATGTCCCTGTCCGAGTGGGCTGGAAGAGCAAGAACCACCGGTGCTGCAGACCCAGCATCCATTCTGCTGTATATGCTTGTCCTATGGATTGACTGCCCATTAGCAGTGGGGGCACATCCTCTGGCTTAGTGTCACACGAAGGGACTGCAGGTTGCATGTTGCAAGACTGCTGTGGGATGTATACCAAAGCACACTGAGTGTCCTGGGAGATGCACCTCAAAACGTCCCACCAGACAGAAAGCCTACTGAGGATATGTGCTGAGAAGGGTTTAGGATGAACCAAAGTCAGACATACACTGTCTTAACAGAGCTGCCTACAGTCTGCCACAGTCTGGTCTTCTGTTTCCTAGCATTCTGTATGTTTCAGAAAGACGTCAAAAAATGTAAATCCCAGACACACTGCACCTGGCCAATTTTGCAGTCTCTGTGTGGTACCACCTGGGAATTTTCTTCTTGATCCCAGCTGGCAATCAAAGTGTGCCCTATAGCAGGATGATGACTATTACCTTTAAAACTTATTGCAGTCACTCAAATGATTATACTATTCTGAATCTCACCAGGAGTCTTAACTAAAGCCCCATGTAGTCATTAAGGGATCTTCTATCAGGCTTCCAATTACTTTCATATTCACTGCTTCTTTAGTTTTCATTTCTGAGCACCTATCACTTCCATGTAACTCCCAGGAAAGATGTATTTCTTTTTTCTTAGTGTGTATTTGAAGGTTTCGTTCTAACATGCATGTGGGCCATAGTATGAAAGAATGTTTGAGAATTCTTAATAATACCAATGCTTCAGGATTCAATTTTATAAATATCCAGAGCAGCAAGTGAGCAGTCTTTGCTAAATATCTGTTTCATATGTACTCCGTATATAATGACTCAGTTCTGAGCTCACTGCTGTTAATGATTGTTTTAATATTCCTCAGAAAAAGATCAAGCTGTAAGGAACCTCCACTATGAAGCAGTAATATGCCTACTCCAGGAGAAGTATGTAGGCATGTTCCTGTTTCCAAAGTGAGAGTAATCTCTCAGATACACACAGAACTGTTCACAAGCATGAAATTAAGTGTCAGCTTATAAACTTTACTGATCATAGTCCTTAGTTGAAGTGACTCTGCAGTGTTTGCCCATTCTATGCATTCATTTTTCTGTGCTTAGGGAGGACACTGTTTATTTCAAACTTCAATTTTTGAAACATTCTAAAAAACTTCTGGGGATTCTTAGGGGTTTTTACATGGTTTGTAATAGATACGTCATTTGTATTATTTTATAGGTAAACATGAAGTATCACAACAAGCAGTGTAAAAAGACAGAGAGTTTCCCAGAAAATGTACTAGGAGCAACTAGAAAACAGAAGGCAAAAATGAAGATGGGAATTCCGTAATGTTGGTGGAGCCAGTTCAACCATCCTGGACATCTGACTTGTGCACCCTGCCATCCTGAAAGGTGGAGAAGATTTTTCCATGTCCTGGCTGTCAAAGCTGTGCCCTGTTACCTGGGGGACCTCTCTTAAGGTTTAATCTCACATATCTCCAGGGGGCTTCAGAGGAGTTACTAACTTAAAACAATGCTGAGGGAAGATAACAGATGAAGATATAAACTGGTCAGATATGAAAGCTACCATGCATAGGCGACAAAGGGTAGAGTGATTCTGGGCAGCATCAAGGGAGCCCTGTAGGTGCTCCAGGGTGATGAAAGAGAGGGTGGGAAGTAGAAACAGGCAGCCTCTTCTCAATACATTCCTACGTGATGCCAGTCAACACATTTCAAAGCTTATGCCATACCTTGTTTGTTCGTAAATATATTCTTCAGCCCCCACTGACACACTGCGATACTTCTGAAAAATAAAAACAACAATTAAATATAGTTTGATACAATCAAAATGCAAATGCCAACAGAAGTAGAATTATGTTTATTTAAGGACCTCTCACTTTTTGGTTTGTTTTGCTTTACTTAAAAACGTGTGGTCAGCTGTCCTTAAGGCCTACAATGAAATACTGACAAAAAATTAGGCTGCTGTACCACTTATTTTGAATAGGAGTGGTGACACAGACTAAGGAAGTATTTTACCTTCAATGCAAGATTCTGTTTGAGCAAAACACAGATTTTACTAGATGAAAGGAGACCTACAGTGACTATTTAAAAAATGAAAACTCATCTATCAAAAAGAAAATTACATTGAGAGGTAGAATTCTGAAAAAATGAAATCTTTCTGCACAGACTAAGCAAGGATTTGTATCCTGTCTCCCTGAGCAAACAAGCCCATTCATACTCTACTATGTAAGCCTTGCTGCTTCTTCTTAGCTTTCCTTTTGCCTGAAACATGTTTTTGCTGATGTCTCTTTGATTCACTGATGCATCATTACATTTAATCTCCACGATTTCTTTTGTAATCACCAGTTAGCAATTAAAAGCTGTTTTGTTTCCAGAAGTGTCAATTCAGGCAATTTTGAAAACAGTTTTTAATTTTACTTTAAGCACAATTGTGCCACAACAAATATCCAGTCAGATACTGGTTAAGTGCAAAGGTATTACCTACTGGTTAGGAATATTTCCTGAAGATCAAAAGTCAAGGATCCACGAGCAGTAGAATACATAAGCTAAATACTCTAAGAAATCTAACATCTGAGGGGTATTACAATAAAGATGGTCTCATACGGACATGCAAGTCACATTTTATAGAAAGGCTAGATGTCGACATTGTCAAAACCATTCAATTTACTTACCTATCCTTGAAAATTCTGTATGTACTATAAAGGACTAATAAATTAATCACAGCTAAATAAGAATATGAAAGAGATGAGAAAGGTATATTTATATAATTGTTAAGATTGTATCCAAAAAACATAGCAAGTGATTAACCAAAGTGTATACTACCACAGGGATCTGTAAAAACTCAGCACTCCTTCAGTATAACAGAACTAAATCACTCAAGAAACATTCTGAAACAACTTCTAAATACATATTCATAACATCTTTAAAAATTAAGCAGGTATCAGAGCAAATCTAATGCAGCCAAACCCAGCCATTCTCACCAACTGAATAGGAAAACTAGTAAGAACAACTGTATCCATACTTCAAACACTAATTTAGCACAAGTTCCTCTTTTGGTATGTTTTGACATTTTACCTTATGCTCTCTTCACACCTGCTTCATACAGCTGTCTCAAAGCAACAGCATGTGGCTGGAGAAGCAGAGTGCCACAGGGGTGAAGCACATCCTGGGATTTCGGTAGTGAAGAAAAAACAGTGTTGAGTGAGGCTGCAGGAGGGTCAGAAAGCTCTTCCTGCTCCTGTACCACATGCTTGTGAGTGTTTGGGGCTGGCAGGCCACTAATGGTGGCACACGCTTCACCTAGGTCACAGACAGGGACCTAGTTATAATAGTTCGGTCTTCTTATACAGTTAATAGGGGAGGTAAAGATGGAAAGGAGTAAGTGCACCTGGCAAACCATTCCACCCACTTTTGGCAATTGGATTTGACCTGCCTCTTTCTCCACAGACTGCAGAGAAAGCCTAAATGGGAAGTATCATACCCTGTTATTAACCAATCATTTTAAAAACATGTAACAAAATTACTGTAACATGGAGTTTGGGATGCAAGGCCAACGTATAGATGTAAAATCCCTTTCTACCTCCAAGTTAAACAACTTTGCACATTCAACAGCACTATGCACAGCGCAGACTGACTGGGTAGCTCTCAGCAGCGTGTCCCAGAAGAAACCAGCATAATGGAATCACTCAGCTACAGCACCCCAGGGAAAGCCATGGGTACGGTACCTCTGGACTCCCATAAAAAGCCATTTACCAGTAACAATGAAAAATAGCTGAAATGTGATTTGATAATGCAGAGCAGTGTTTCTAATCCAAGGTTTGATCTTACTGATTTTTCAATGGCAAACTAGATTTCTTCATTAATTATTCATTTAGTTGACCTAAATGTGTTCTATATCTGAAAACAGATTTCACCTCCAGATGTCCTGATATATGATGCTTGCATGGAAACAATTTACTTTTTTATACTACTCATACACAACCACACAGTAATTTCTTATATATTCAGTCAGAGTAATTCAGCCTTAACGTAGCTTGCCTTGTATTTTTGTTACATTTACAATCTTACAGAGTTGAGGAGAAAAATCTGAAAAGAGTTGTACCACCTAGTATCTCTAATTATTTGCAGAGGTACTGCCAGCTTTAAATTTTTTTTACCTTTCTACATTTCCGGCTTGTTTGTATTATTCTGCAGCAGGCAAAAGCAGCCAGAGGGTACTCACCATATTAAAGCTGACTGTATAATTATTTTGCCTCAGCATAACTGTAAAATGGTTACAAGGTAGCTCCTGTCTCTCTTCTCCTCCTCATTCCCCTCCATATAAATGTACCCGAGTCTTTCCCTGCCTGTTAACTTTTCCATTCCCCTCTAGTCACCTAATACCACTACTTTTTCTCACTTGCCCATATGCTAAGCTCAGAGCTTAGTGCAATAGACAGCCTCTGAATAAAATACTTGGGTTTATCTAGCAGCAGAGGCTGCCACTGTTCATTTGCACTTTCGGAAGACATTAAGAATTTCCCAGTTACAAAGTGGCTGCTATTTCATACTGTTATGAATAGGTCTGAAGGCAGATCTTGCTCACAGAAAACAAATCCTTCAAAATGGCAGCTATCCTCTACTTGACACAATATCCCAGAAGACAAAAGATCAGTATCTATTATTCTCAGAGTTTCCAATAAACAACTTTAAAACTGTTTTCTGAAACGCCTCATGATGCTCCCTTGTAATCACAGCACAGACTGACAGAAACACCACAAGGAGCAGAGATTAATTTGTTGAAACAAGCATCACTGTTCTAATGGCTTATGTGCACAGCTCAAATCTCCTTATCTTGTTTACCAGCTCAAATCTCTTTATCTTGTTTACAGCTTTTTATTAAGTTTCTGGATGCTAATTTGAGATTAAAAACTTACTTCTGTTCCTCCGTCTTTGAAGGTGTCGCTGTACGTACTGTCAGGAGTACTGCGCTGGTCATCTTTGAGATAATTTGTGTGGGGAGCAATACTGGACACTTCGTATGGTTCAAAGATAACCCCTCGGTGCTCCTCATTTTCTCCTCTTGCATAGTGTGCTTGTGGGGTCATAAAAACAGGGGTGAACTCCTCTGCTTTAACCACAGTCACTCCAGTCCCCGTGATGGGTGTTGAGCTCCCAGAAACATTTGTGTTGTATTCCCTTTTGGATGACTCCAGAGGATCTTGGTTCAAGGAAAGGTTAACTGGTACCGTCTTCAGGACTTGCACGCGGTTCTCTCCCCCACTTAAATTACTCTGAGCTTCCGTGGTATTAAGACAATTTCTGTGAGACAAAACCAAAAATGTTATGAACTGTCTTGATAGAGTAAATCTTCTCCTTAAATAGCTTAATATTTGTGGATGCCAGGGAAGGAGATCTTTCAACTCCGATAGGGCACTGCCATAAGAAGTAGTACATTAACAAATACTAGGCAAAAGACATTGTGAGGCAAGCAGAGTTCCAGAGTTCTTTAACAGCTAGGGAAGCATAATACATTTTGCTTGACTTATAACCAGTATGACTTGTTACAATAAATTCTAGGTATCCAGGGTTGCTTTTGCCTTGGCTTACAATTTGGATGCAAAATCAATCGGCCAGTACAACCACCTTTAGGCACAAAATAAGCATAAAGAGTAAGGCGAGGTATGGATTACTCACAGTAGATAATTTGCATATGAAATATGCAGAATATCAACAGCAAAATTCATACACTGATGCATGCTCTTTCAGGTTGTTGACAGGCCACTACTGTTTGTGTAACTCTGGTACCAATGCTCTTCTGAAAGAGCAAGCCTAGGAATCCCATTGTATCAGAGTAGATCAGTAACTATAGTGGCTGCAAAGTAACCTCCAGCAGCATTCCCATGTCTACTCGTGGTTGCTCTTGAAAGCAATCTGATTGCTGACAGTAGTTGCACTGACATAAAATTGTTAACTCATAAAACTTTTAGTAGGTGTAACACACTGCCTTGTTTTCAATCCAGGAGATACGTTGCGACACTACAGTTTCTCTCTCGGCTTTCCACCGAAGGCCAGTTTTGTCAATCACACTCAACTTAGGAATTTCTGTGGCATTTGCAAAAGAAAAACTGTCCTCAAAAAAAAAGTTTCATATTCTGTTTTTAAACAGTGAATTTATACTACTACCTATTTAAACTTTCACCTTACATAACTAGTGGAGACCATCTAAGGCTGTTTGAATTAGCTAATTTGAAATATACCTTGCGTAGCTTCTCTCCGCTGTCATTTCACATAAAGATAGCTTCCTACATGTAAAAACTTAGTTCTTTCTACATAAATACACACGCTCTTGTCCACAAGTCTTAATAAAGGCAGAGTCAGCTTCCTCTGACTCTTCCGAGTCACTTTTAGCCTACAGAGGAAGGCTGAAATCTGAGGAGTGAGAAAAACATTTTGAGTGAATGCTTTTAAGAGTTACTTTATTTGCTTCTGGGCAGACCCTAAGTTATGTTAAATAAAACTGTATAAATCAGGTTACTGAGGCCAAACTACTAACTTTTGCTCTAGAAGAAAATTGAAAGAAAAGCAGCCAATAGCCAACTGTCAATCAATATAATCCAATTTTACTGATCTCAGCAGCAGCAAAAACAAAACACAAACAAACCATGAAACTTTCTGTGACTTTGCAAATTGCATGTTTAATAATAATGTTCAATTTTTCTAATAAATTAAAAGTAAAAAGGAGAAAAGTTTGCTTCCCCAAACAGTCTTCATTCTTTTATCTTTTGGAAGAAAACCATAAACCCTCAGGCTATCAGAGTTCCTTCAGTTCACAACTGATCAACACTGTTAGTAGCTAGGTGTATGATTTTGAATACTGTACCTTTTATCTTGGTCTTCTTGATTATCACTCACTTTGTTAACAGACAACAGCCTTTTATCTCTGGGAACCTGAGAACAACACCAGGCATGGGGTCAGGTAAATGCAACTGTCAAGTATTTGCAGCTTCAGACTGCTCTACTGTAACAACTAGAAAAATGTAACCATATCAGTGTTGTCTAGTTCACAGATGCCAGGAGCTGTTTTTCTTTGGGAGACTGATTGTGAACAGAAAGGTAATTTCCAAAGAGAAAAAATTTAGGGATTTTTTTCTTTCCTAGTTCTTGGGCACACCAATCTGGAGCAAAGCACTCTTCTACATGTCCTTATCTTTGGAATATCATGCTAGGCCAAGCTATCTCAAAATCAAAGCTATATTCCCAAACACACACACACACTTTTCACTGAAAAATAAAAGATGAGAAGGAAGACATGGTGCTTTGATGAGCTCTGCATGGAGACCCTTTTAGCTCAGATGAAAAAGGGTTTTCAATTAAACCACAAGCACCAGCTAAGCCCTCCTGTTATAGAGCAGTCTGGAGGGTGCAGGACTCATACCTAGGGCAAGTTTATGGATCCTTCCCTTTCCTAGCATGGAGACAGGTCAGGGCATGCTGGCATGTCATCAGAGAACACCAACTTCTGCTTTGCTGAGTGCATCAACAGCCCTGAGAAGTAAAATTCCAGTCAAATCTGGCCCCTTGACAGACTCAGAATTGACACGAAGTGACTTAGAAGATTGGACGTCCCACATACTGGTTTCCTGACACCAGCATAGATACAATATCACCAAGGGCAAAGTTGCTGCCACGACCGTATTTTTCTTTTCTTGCTGAACCAGTAATTTGGGAGCTAAAGCTTCTATCTTTTCCAAAAGAAGGTATATCTACTCTGTCACAGCAGTTAACTCAGGATTAAAGAGCAAGAATAGACCTAAGAATGGGCCAAAGCTATGCGTTTTATTTTTAAATACTTTAAAGAAATATCAGGAAAATATCTGAATTTAGAGGAAAAATACTACGGTGCACTACAGTAGCCAAGGTTAGTATCAGCTGTATCCGCAAGACAGCAGCACAGAGAGTGCTAGCCAGAGCCTTTCCTTCTCTTAGGGACCTCCCTTAGGGATCCTCCCTCCCTATTAAGCATCCTGCTGGTTAAAAAACCTCTTTCATTTATTTCAGAAGTGGGATCCAAGCCACGGTTTGCACATGTTGATTCCCCTGATAAGGTCATATATTTATCCCTGAAGGAGGGTCTATGCTTAGATAAATATCACTAGAAGAAAAAGGAGAAGGAAAAGAAAAAAACCCAAACAGTTAAGTTCAAATAATTCCCACTGACTGCAAAAAGTATTTCAAAAAAAAACCCCAGTATGTCAGAATAAATAAGCCAGATAATAAATCAGGGCAATTCAAGAGAGTATGGTGGACTGAAGTGCTCCTCTACACTTCCACATTACAGCACAGAGGTTTAAGTTAGGTTTTAAGTTCCTATTTGAGAGTATCAACAAGAGTTATCCTCTTCTCCTAGTTTAAGACAGAAATAGTTATGACTAAATGCTGGAAATGGCTTTGAGAGCAACATGGCTTATTCCATCTGAAACCCAAGTCTTTTGCAACTGCCTGGAACAAGGAACAGACATGTCTCTCGGAACATCATTTTGAGAAGGAAAAGGGCTGTTCTCCAGTTTTGTTTAAAAAATCCAGCAGATTAATGAACTGCTACATACAAAAGTATTACAAAGACAGAAGCCAACACTCCAGATGCTCATACACGTCCTGAATTTTATGAATCCACATTAACTTCACAGACTCTGGCACTGTGGTAGCCCTGACAGTAGAGAAAAGGACCTTTCATCTTTCTCGCTGGGAAAAGCTTTTCTCCACTAATGGCAACACACAAAAGCAAGGAATATCTCTTGAAATATAATTGGCAAATAAATTAAAACAATATTTAACCGTAAGGTTGGTATATGGCATCTTGCCTACAACCCCTTCTCCTGAACACTCATTTAACAACCATAGCAGAGAATAAAAAGAGCAGCCCATTCTCTAGAAGCATTTATACTAATAAATACTAAAAGCAAACATTTTTAATTTTAATTTCCTTTCCTGCTACTTCATCATGAATTACAAGGGGAGCTGGCATTGTTCTGCTGGCTTTCACAGAAGATCATGTGTCCAATGCAGGCATAGGTGGCTTCAGGAGTACTGAGACAGTTTTAAATGAAATGAACAATTTCATACTTTAGCGCTTCACAGGCAACACTGATTCCATTTGCAGAGTACAAAGGGGTCAGCCTGGGTTTCGGGGTGAAATTTCTGCATTACATAGTGATGCATCCTGTAGGACTCTCCTCTGATTTCACCAGAAACCTCAAACATAGTTCTACTTAAACACTATGAAATATACAAAAAAGAAAGGTGGTATCAAAATGGTAGGTAAAGCTCTGGGCTTAGAACCTGACATAAACTGAAACTGTGTGTGAGTGCTTCCCCTCTAAATTGACTTGGATCTCTGTCTCTGTGTCCAGCTCCATTTCTGTCCTCCACCTTTCTATTTAGACTGCAAACTTCCAGTGCAAGGGCTAGACCTCAGTATATGTTTGTATACAGCCTACTGCAATCATTATACAAATAAAAATACCATGGGAAACTGTCAGATGAGAGATACTTCAGTTAAAGAGCAAACTAAAACATGCATGGAATGAACCAGAAAAGCAGACAAACCTACAGATGGACAAGGCCTCTTCTTTTCCACTTTTTAAAGAATACTGCAAGTATCCGAGTAAAAATAAAAAGGGTGCTAATTCATCCAATGCTCTTGCAAGAGGAAGAATGCTATGCTCAAAAAAAAAAAAATCATAGTGGCAGATTTAATACGGGAATTCTGATTTTGTTTTTTATCTCCAGAATTAAACACATCACAACAGCCTCAGACAGGCTTCGTAAAAGGGAAAGGGTGCTTGATGCAAGTATCAGAGAGAAAACAAGATGCAGGGACTTCTGTCTTTGAAAACTGGCTCTTTTGATGCCTCTTAGAGCAGTCCCCTGCTAGTGCAGCAGGGAGGAATAACAACAGAGTTACCTACTTTATAATAGTCATACAATAGGCCAAGAGCAGCAGCACTGTCCTCATCACCATTTATGCTCATCATAGCCTTGGTAGCTGCTGTTAGGGGATTCTCCAAATACGACTTCCAGGCTTCATCTTCGCTGGTGTAGGCTCGTCTGGTGTTGAATGAAGTGTCATTTGGCACTAAGGCCACAAGTCGCTTGTTACTGCATAGACAGGAAGAATAAAATTGTGATCCAGAATGGATTATTTTATTCATAAGGCATGTTAAAGAACATCACATAGCTCAATGAAAGTGATATGACTACATCAAGCAAGCATCTCTGTATTAAACTTGGTGACATAAATATTCATCAGTATTAGGTATCTTCAGTACTTAACCAAAAAAAATAGAATGCGTGCAGATCTTGTGATAATAATTCAAATGTATTTTACTAATATACAGATAGTGTTATCAAAATATTTCAAAATTATTTGGGAAAAAAGGAAGTAACAACGTAAGAACATTTTGCCCCAGTATTTTTGCTAGATGTACACTTGATTAAGGAAAAATACATTTAACTGAAATCAGTTATAATAAGAAGGCATGAATGGAAAAAAAGTATCTAATACTAATCTAGTGTTCACCTAAACAGAGTATAGTTCAGTATTTAATAACTGGGTACACCTTATAATTGAGCTATTCTCTGCTTTTGGAATGCAATTTGTCTGTAATTTCAGAGAGGTTTTCTGTAACAGGACATGAGCAATGGGTCCAGTGGATGGAGAAGTAGTCAACATATTTGGTCTCAGTTCACAGTTTATCACTCACTACATCTAGTTACAGACCCATGGCAATACACACAAGACCATTAGCAAGTGGGATTTGCAGCAGAGCAGTTTCCGCCAGCCTGAAAGTGGTACAAACTGACCAGTGCCTGTGTGTATCGCGAGAGAAGCTGCTGCACCACAGCTATGGCTGAAATTTCCAGTATAATGGAAACATAAATGAAGATAATAGTACCTGCCTTTGTAAAATGTTCAATATAAATTTATGGATAGAAGAGCCATGCAAAAAAAAAAATTTTTTTTTTAAGTTGCATTCCTGTTACACAAGATAGTAGGCAAACAGATTAGGCAGGGAAAAACTGGAGTGAGGGGTGTGCCGCTTAGCCTGTGTTGCAAGAACACTGTCAAGAATTGTGGCTCAAGTTACAAGGATCAAGATGAAACTTTTAAGACCTTACACCTTACACATTTGAAAGCTGCAAAGATGGCGGAATGACCGAATAAACTGACTTAACTAGCGAAACCAGTAGTTATTCCTGGTGACCTTCATAAAACATTTCTTGCTATCTTCTACACAAAAACTGTTCATTATTCAGCCTCCTATTTTGCTCTCCCATACCTGCGGCGGTGCCAACTCCACAGACCTAATCCAACCAACTGCCACGACTGCACAGAGAGCGGCATTCAAACACTGTGCAACCGAGCCTTTTATTTGATTTCAGAAATAGGATTTGATAAAAGCACAACTGAAGCCACACGGTAAATGCTCTCGGGCGCCAGGAGCACGTCTTGCCTGGCTCCCAAGCCCCAGTGACCAGCAGGCTGGGGCTTCACCCAAGGCTCCACCGCTGCCGCTGCCTGAGCACAGGTTACTGCGAAGTGCGTGCTCAAGTGTTTAAGGAAGAAGAGGGAGATGGTGGAGATTATCATCTCTATGGTACAGAGCACCGTTTACAAGTTTCTTTATTTAATGAAAAACAAAATAATCCATCTGGTACACAACACACAGTTTTACGAGCTCTGGGGGGGAAAGAGCATTTCACAGCTTCATATCACAGAATACAGCCAACAATTACAGTTTAGATTATATTTTCCTTTCATCTAAAATACCTGGACTTTTAGAAGCTTCCTTTCTTTTCCAAGGGCCTTTCTGCCTGGCCTTTTGCTGTCTCTTCTAAAGCTTGTTGTCCTTGTTTCCACATATACATTTGTGTTGTTACAGATTTGCTTCAGCAAGTGAAGCTGAAGCATAAATTAGGAGCCCAAGGAGAGAGAGAGAAAACTGCTAGGTCTGCTTGCCTTTTCAATGCCTTATTGTTAATGACTCAAATCAGATTTGCAACAGCCCCGTTGTTTGTGCCAGAGGTAGCTGCGGGCCTGTTCCCACTCTGGAGTAGCCAATTCTCCCTGGCTCAAAGGCAATTATTCCAGGCAAGGATTCTCCTTTCCTCAACAAAGCTCCCCTTCAGCTAAACCCAGGCTGTTTCACCGCATGGGCGGCTGCCCATTGCAACACACAAAATACTGCTCGCTCTCCTTCCTGTAGCAATCTTCCCTTACAATCAATAACTGCCTTTTGTTACTCAGAGCGCTCACAGCCGTGCGATAGTCATAACTGATTTACGAGCACTACAGGCAGACGATGAGATGCCCTTTAAAAACACACCTTGTAAGAGTTGGGCTGTGCTTGTCTGCAGAAATGCTGGAGGGGAGGAGTCAATCTCTGCTGCTCTAACTTAGTCAAGGCAATCTTAAAGCAGTGAAGAGAGTGCTGTCCCTCAGAGGTGTTGCATACAATTGTATAGGGGAGAAGCTAAAGTAAACAGGATAAATGCTCTAGAAACAGCCACTAGGTAAGGATGGCTGGAAAGGCACAGGTGCATAGACCTAGAGCCTCCCCAACACCTTCCCAGAGCACATTTTCTCTAAAACCTAGGTTTTCACGTCTAAAAAAACTAAATAGCCATCTCCTCTGCCTTGAGAGATGGTCTGCAGCATAATCAACCGACACACTCATTGTGTTTACTCTGCAAACAGACTGAAACAATAGCACTAAGAAAAATAAAAAACTTCCTCATCACCCCCATCCCTGTAATCAGCTCTGTGGGAGGTTAATGGTCAGACCTAATTATCATGATTTAACATAGTCAATCATTTCAAAGATTATATCCAAAGTAGTCAGCCAAAACAACTGTGCTCACTTTAAGAAAACTTCTCTATTAAGGTCCTTTGGATGGGAGGGAGGGTTTCTCTTTAAGAAATGAGGCTTATGTGTGCACACGCATTCCTTTTCCTTTTCCATGACCTCCCGGACAATTTTAGTCAAATCTGATAGAGGGGTAGCCAAAGTCTCCTGTAACCAGAGGAGAGAAATACTTTATAGTTTAATATATGCTAAGAAACCCCAACCTCCTGAGCGAGGCTCTGCACAGGTAAGCTGCCCTGGTCCCATCAGGAACCCTTCCATGCCAAGGCACCCCCAGCTGTGTAACTGATGACAGCAGGCAGCTGCTTGGAGGAGAATGACTCTGGTGGCACCTGGACCGTGGGGAAGACAAAAGGTGACACCTACAAGAAACAGAAGAGCATTCCCACAGGAAAGCGCTGCTCTGAATGCCCCACCGGTGAGAAAAGCATCAGTTGGAGCCTGCAATTAGCAACACATCTACAAATCTTATCAAAAGCTGCAAATCCATCAGTGACCACATTCACAGAGAACCACTCGCTTAAGGAAGGAAGATGGGCCAAGATTGCAAGTGGAAGACCTCATCAGCAATATCAGCAAATATCCGCTGTAGCCCCAGGCACATTTTCTAAAATAGCCTGCCAAGGAGCAGAGAAAAACTCCAACCCTGACTGTGCCCATTCCTCACTCAGGCTAGCCCACTGCCCCTCTACCTGGTAGTCAGGATGTTCGCTAACCAGAACACAGCCAGGAGGGACATGCCTGTACAAGCTGAAAGCACACCACTATTTTACCACGGAGATACAGCTGAACAACTGAGGATTTTTTTGTGCCTAAAAAGCATGTTTCCTTTCAAGCTATCGGTTGACTCTCTTATGAATGCAAAACGTTTCAGTTGTTTTATGTTAAACAGTAGTAGGTGGTTATGTATCTTAATTTATAGGTGTGTGAGGATGAAAGGTATTGTCTGAGGAATGGTCTAGCTTAGGAGCTAGATTGCCCTGACACTTAAGGGTTTATGTCAAGACTAAACTTCAGATGGCCTTTATTTTGCAAAATCTTTTTTTTTTGTCCCCAACTGCTTAGTAGAGATTTTCATGTTTGTACCATCTTACGTGATTTGTGTGCTTTCCTTGTAAGATAAGATGTACATAAGTTTTCCAGATTCATACCAGTTATGGTGATTTCTGCATCTGGTAAACTGGTATTTTTGAACTTATTTAAAATGAAGATTATGGAATTTTATAAAATGCTATAAAAGTATAATGTATAAATAGAGATGTCCAAATCTGTGCTCCCTTTGTTCATTTCAGTTACTGCAGTACAACAACATAAATTGGAGAGGTACACTGTACTTAATGTAAATAAATTAGCTGAATGGAAAGGGCTAGCCTTTCAAGCTCTTCTTCAGATTGGAGATAATGAACTTTCAACAGCCAGCACTTGGGGCTCCAAATTCTTACTACAGGCAAATTCTCACCCAACTTGACACAATTTGTGAATTAGTTTACACAGACACAGAAATGCCCATTAACACATTCATGAACCATGGTAAAAGGCTGCAGCTTTGTGATCACAGCTTGCCTGCCAGTCTCTCTCAGCCAATTTTGATGCTCAAGAACTTTCTGTTGAATTTGCAAAGTTCATGCAGCCCTCAACCTCTCTGCTAAATTTGCCACTGAACATAATGCAGACTGATGCAGCCATGCTGCATCAAGTACAGCTGCATCTTACTTTCCTCCATCATATGCTCAGCATTACATACTGATCCAGTTGGTGCTAGTGGGAAAGATAGTCTCATCCTGCCTGCCCTCCAACTTTTGCCTTGCTTGGGAAATTCACTCCTGAAATCCAAAGCAGACTATTAAAAGTGCAAAGGTGGGCACCCAGCTGAGGTGTTTCCGGGGTGTGTGTGTATGGGGGGGGGGGTGTTATTGCTTTTTTGGACATTGCATTTGTTCTTTCAACAAACTTAAAAGAAAAAAAAGAAAAAAAAAGAAGAATCAAGCTGCTCCGTGCACACCCCTGCAGACTCCTTTGCCCCAGATAATGCATTAGGACTTCCCCCTCCCTGCAAAGGCTAGATGCCAGATGGGAACACAGCAAGCAATGTATGTGAGGCAGCGGAATGGGAGGAATTCCCATTCCCAGGTTTCAGCCCAGGCCTGAGCCTGCCTGTTCTTACGCCTGTGAGACAAGCACTAAGCACATCTGCACACATCCTCTGCAAACTGTCCTTTCAGGAGACAAGATAGGAGGCTTTGGCCCGTAAAGCTATTATAAAGCACCCAGAAACTTTAGCACCAGTCAGATAACTGGAAAAGGGAAGACAGACTCATGTCATCATGGCTCCCATCCCAGCATGTCAAGGCCATAGGATATTTATCATAAGCTCCTTTTCAGTTGGATGATAAGAAGGTGCACAGGGAGACTACCACCAATCCAGAAACCCTGGGAGAAACATAAATTTTAAAACGAGCTGCTAGCCGAAGGGGACCACTTCTGTGTTGCACGCAGGCATGCACCACACACCATGTTGCATCCTGGGTTTCTGATCCCTCAACTGTCCAAACCAGAGACCTGGCTGAAGCATGCTGTGACTCAGTGCGCTACAGGAAGAACACCTGCCTGCTTAGTCTTTCCTCCAGTGCAAAGTAAGAAATGGGGAACTTCAAGAATGCCTGTCTTTCATTTGGCACAACAAAAGGTACAGGAGCATGCTCCAGCTGCATCCAACAGCTGGAAAAAGAGCTGAAGCTCCCACTTCAGTTTTGACATAGCTAAGGAGGGCAGAGTGTGATCATTTACAAGCATTTCAGTAGCTCTAAAGCCCTTTGTAAGTTTATTTTATACTCACATAAATCTCAGTTCAGCTATAAGGCTACTATAAAACAGATTTAGAACAGATCTTCATACAATTTGTCTTACAACTAATACGAATTCACAGGCACACATTATGATTATTTAAAAAGCTGCTAAGAACAGATCCCACAGAAGCCGGATACGTTAACAAACTTCAGATTCCAGATCATAAATTTCTACCTGTGCTCATTATACAAAGAAGTATAAATCAAAGCTATTCCTAGTGCTTGAAACCATTTGCTTTAAAGAATCTAACATTAGCTCAAATCTACTACTCTCAGCATACTGCTTTACCTAGACATCAAGATAAAAAAAAACCCCAAACCCAAAAAACACACCACCGACATGGGTGACTCACTGCAAGTTTTGATTTATTTAGTTAAAAAAAAGTTTAGACTCCTCAGTATTTATTGCCAAAAGTATAATTAAAAAGTCAGCAACATTGTTGTTTCAATTAGATAATAGTGTTCCGTTAAAACTACAAAGGAACATAAATGTTTAACGAACAGGAAAATTATGGCCCATGTGTCTTGGTATTTTGTCTTTCATAGCCGACAATCACATCATTCCCAGAAGCACGAACAGGTCTCCAAACTGCACTTAGCCCAAACCAGTAAGCATATAAATATACAAATGACTCAAGAGCGAAGGAAAATCAAAGCATGTAGACCACCAGGAAACCAGAAGATAAGATGCCCTCTGGCCCAGCCAGCAGTCCATACCAAGGAAAAAACTCCCATTAAAGAAGCTGAGTAATTTTGCCTACTAATGAACACAGGTTTGGTACTCTTTCAATTTGGGACAATTATTCTTTTTGAGCACAAGACAAATCTGAACAAGATTACACATGTTAAATGATTAAAAGAAATTATTTTACCTTTACAAAACACTCTGAGAGGAAGTAAAATAATACATTGAGAGCAGAAACAGCAAATGGCAAAACAGGCTAGTTCAACAATTAGATGCCTACTAGAAGTTTTATTTGTTTTTACTCAGAACCAAAATAACTTGAGCATGTAATAGTGATTAAAAAGATTAAAACAAATAGGTGATTCATTAACATCGACAAAAAACTATTATTAAGTATGTCAAAGTGGAAGTACGAAAAAGAAATCTGACACAAGGATTAAATACATACAGTAAATGCCTACTGAGGACTAGTTCAAGTAGGCAATTACCCTGAGAGAGACTTTTTTGTTTCACTTTTAATTAAATATTATTTCTACCAGACAGTCATTTGTTATTAGTGCACTAAGTAGCCTTTTGCCTTTTTCTTTTTAAACCAA
Organism: Elanus axillaris; assembly: GCA_026212715.1. Classification (NCBI taxonomy): domain Eukaryota; kingdom Metazoa; phylum Chordata; class Aves; order Accipitriformes; family Accipitridae; genus Elanus; species Elanus axillaris. The sequence continues at coordinate 30,770,520 of JANZLQ010000029.1, read as the reverse complement.
GCAGAAAACAATCTCAGGAAAAGGCAGGTTTCAGCCTATTTGTAAAAAATCACTGACACCTCAAAAAATTAGGATACTCTGGAGCTCACAGCATTACTGCAGTAGCTAACAGAGTTGATCAGAATTATCAACTACTTAGCAGCTTCGTACCAGGCCATGTTCTCTTTTGCTAAGAAGCCTGCTTCCAGCGTGCAGAGCACCCAAGGTTGTTTTAGCTAACTGGAAGCAGCCAGCAGTAGGCTTTAAAATTAAAAACAGGTCATGACAAGGCTTCCCAGACCTGCTGCAGTTTAACCTGACCCTTGGCCCTGTGGCCCTTGTTCATTCATTGCTTCCACGGCGTTAAGAGAAACACAAGTTACTGAACTGATAGCACTGATGGCTTTTTTTCTTTTCAGAATATGGAATTTTTTACACAGTCAGAAGGAAAACATGAATTCAACAACTGAGCAATCCTGGGAGTCAAGATTTCCCACAAATATTTAAAATAAGGACACAAAACCAAAAATACACTTTACAGAACAACTAAAACACAGAATTACGGAAGATGCCATTATTTCCCACTACAGTAAAATTAACAAATCTACACATACACATAATCTTCGAGGTTGGAGACATATTCTCAAGCTACAGGTATGTTGCAATATTTGACTTCTCCACAGTTCACATGCACTTAATATGGTTTCCTTGGTTAAATATTTCACAAGCAACAACAGTTCTCTTCTTTATGAAGTTAGTACTGTCAAAGAATAGAACAGTGTCCTGGTATACTAGGACATCTGAAATAATTACATATCTTCTTTTAATTAGCTACTACTACTGTCCCAATCACTGATTAAAAAGCTAATGAAGATTCATCCCAGGATGAATTCCTAGATTGGCATTTTGAAAGCACAATTTTGTGTGTGTGCATGTACAAAAAAGGGCAGCTTAATTGGCTGCTCCATAACCATGGGAAAAAAAATATTTACGGTAACCATCAATGGGTCTGCACAGGATTAATATTTGCGAAAATATTTGACAACAAATGTCAACCAGTGCAATATCATTTCCCCTTCAGGTGTCCCTGGCAGAATGAGAATGATGATGTCCCTGCTGGCCCCTCCACAGGGAAGGGGTTATTCGATCACTACAATCAAGTATGTGACCTGGGAAAATCCCGTCCCTCCTGTTCTGCTTTGATCTTCAGTCTGGTCTCAGACTTCAGCACCAGAGATACAGCAGTGTTAACAGCAAGACGTAACCATCTGATACCCTCACTCCTCTCCATTAAGCTTACGATTGCAAGTTCTATGAGGTTCTGCACACCACCTTCCTTGCACAGAGATGGTTTTCTGGGGAACATCCATGACAGCCTGTCTGACATTTGAAAAGTGCGAGCACTAAACACCTCTAATTCCTCTTTCTCCATTCACTCCCAGATGAGTAGGAACACTTTGGAAAATTCATCTCAATGGATGGTCTGTATAGACACTCAGCAGTGGAGAAAAAAGAAAAAAAAAAATTTGAGTAGTCTGTGACCTAACTGCCACTCAACATCTGCTGACGGGAAATATGTTTGGCCCTCAAAAAAAAAATTAAGAACAATTCACAAAGCCTTTTGTTGTTATAGTACTAAACGCTTACGTTAAATATTATGAAGGCAGCACCTATATTTACACAGTGAGGAAGAAATAGGAAACCAGGGCAAAAATAGCTCTGTGAAGAGTCCAAGATCAACTTCTGCCACAGACACTACGAAGTAGCAAGCTGGATGTGAACATGCCTCCACTGACACATGGGAGCAGGTCTGAACCCATTCCCACCTCCAGGCTCGCTCTCCCCTCGGTTATTTACCCACAAGCACATGCTCAGCTGCAGACCTAAGCTGCCCCAAGTCCTCCTTAATGTGGTCAGTCTGAGCATGCCCCAGCCCTGTCTACCTGGTGTCCCAAGTAGCTCTTGCACATACTGGGGGTGTTGGGAGCCTGACAAGCCTGACAGGCAGTCATACAGCTGGCCAGCTAGCAAGAGAGCCACAGTGACCAGCACACTCAGGCCTGCTACCAAGCCTGCTCTTCATGCAACTGCAGTCCCAGCCTACGTGGGACTCACGACTTCACACGACACCAGGAACGGCAGGGACACAACTGTGGCATTTACCAGGCAGATCCCAAGTGGTTATACAATTGCTGCTCCTCATTCACAGGGGTACTGGTAATCTCCAAAACCCTGTTAAATCTCACAAGTACTGAGGTCACCAATTAGCTTCACTAATGCAGTAGTCATTAATCTGGAGTTCTGTGGTGATGATTTTTTCCTGTATAGTACAGCAAGAACAACTTTTCAGCCTATAAATGCAGAAGTGAACCCTGGAATCATCTTTACATGCTGCAAAGGGGATAGTCCCTCCTCCCAGCCCTATGTGCCCTGGCCTCCATTCAATCCCCAGGGTCTCCTCGTGATGACTCTGGGAACTCTGTAACAGCTGCATGGACCTCCAAAACGTTCACAGAGAGGCAGGGACACACATTTCCTTCTGCAGACATTCTACTTTGAACAGTTCTGCCTTTAACACCTGCCGTTTCCTTGCACCCCCCCTGCATATGAAGAAACCACAACGATGAAAAACTGGTATTAAAAATAACCTACAAGAGATCAGGCTACTCTCAACCCAGCACTCCCCTGAGCCAGTTCTCTCGCTGCACAAACAGCTCTACTGACACAGCTAAGAGAGTGGAATGGAGGCAGGAACAAGTGGCCACAGCCTGCTTAAGTCGGTACTACCTCTGAAAAATGCATGTGAAATCATGCCTTATCTCTTCTGACCGGTAGGAGTTCGTGCAAGGAAGCAGGCAAGACCCAGCTTAGGCAGAAAGACTTAAGGGGAAAGACAGGGAGATATGCACACTATCTTAAGGATAATCTCCCTTCCAAGCTCCTCAGTTAGCATTAGAATCATAGGACTTGTTCTTTAGCATTTTCACCTGACTGTCCACCTTCCTCCCTTAAAGCTGATGGTGCAGGTAGCACTACAGCACACCGTCCCTGCTCCTCCTTCCAAAGATGGACACTGCAGGCAGTGCTGCAGGGGGTGTACCACCTCTCCAAAAAAACCTGGCAAATCCCACTGAAGGATGAGACAGGGACATATTTTTCCAGACTTTCTATATCCCCTCAGCTGCTTAGTCCTCTACATCAGCACTTCACTAGCACAAACCCCACAAAAACAGGTCCAATGACACTGACAAATTAATTGACCTCGAAATAATGAGCTTCCCTCGCCAGTCTTGCCTGTAGGGATGATCTGTTTTAAGTAAAAGAAAGGCCATGTGGAGGAAAATATCGTTGTACTCTCTGGATTAGGTTTTAATTGGATATAATTAGGGTCTAACACCCCACCCCACCGCCCCAAAAAAACCAACAAAACAAACCTTCCTGTGCAAACTCCCCCCACTAGTCTAATATCTCATTCCACCTGGTCATCTTCCCTGAAAACAAATATATTTGTCTTCTCATGTTACACTCGTGTATAGAGCCCAAGAGATTTCTTTACTTTTTATTTCCTTTTCAAACTCTTACCTACCACCTATGAATTTTCTAAACACCTTGACCATAAATAGATCATAGGCATACCTGCAACAGGACAAGTGCTGTTACTTGAGGGTACGTGCTCTGCAAGTGCTCTTACGTTCCTCACAGTGGTAACAGCAGCAGTGCTACAGAGAGCAGGGGATGAAGGGCATTAATGCTCCAGTCTCAGTAGCTTACACCTATGCCATACTGTTCCAGTTGGGAAGGAAGGATGGTCCTGTAGCTTAGAAGCATCCTAGATCCCGAGGGCAACGACTTTTGCCCTAGTTTCATACATGAGTTACATTTCCACTGCATGGTTTTTCTGTTTCAAAGCTGACTGTGGTATGAAGTTGCTCTCCCCCCCATGTCCATATTCCCCTCCCGCTACCATTAACTGCTCTTCATCTGCTGCAGCCTAGTTTCTGACCCTTGGCTGAAACTACTGGCAACTAGGCTCAGCCAGGGAGTAATTTACAGGCCTCTTTCACCTTTGGGCAGTTCTGGAACTGCCCAATGCTTTGGGATGCCCTCGGCAGTTAATGTGGTTCCCCTCCCAACTCGATGACTGCTCTTTCAGCAGCTCCTCCCTGCCTCACCAGCATCCCTCAGGGCTCTGTCCTTATTCCCTTCCTTGCACTTCAATCATTTACTGCTCTTATCTGGCCACCTAAGGCATTAGTTCCCACCCCGCTCGGATGACCTCCCAAACTCATCTTTGTTACCAACTCCTACCGCACTTGGTTTAATTTCACGTCAGAAACTACCTTTGCACTACTCCACTGTCAGCTGATGTTCGAAAAGGCCAGGACTAAAATTATTTTTCTAATCTTTCTCCTCTGACCCGTCCAGTCTCTTGCCTATCCGGGCAGCCAACCCTGCTGTTTTCTTCTGTCGGATAATCTCTTTCCTTCCCTCCTTGACAGGCAGGCTGTCACCAAGCCTCTCTCAGTCCCACCTCTCCAACACCAGGCTCCTCCTCTCTACCCCCTTTGCCACAAAGACTCCTGGAGAGCCCGAGGAGGGCTTGCATCTGAGCAGCACCAAGCGTAGCCGAGGTTACAGCCATGACTGGGGCGCTCCTACCTGCACCGGGGCTGCAGTAAAACAAAACTGCCATCTCCTCCTCGGCCTCTGCAGGCTCCCGCCCTCCATCTTCCTTGCCCCATTGCTCTCCCCAGCCGCCTCCTGCAGAAACACTTAATAACCCCAGCAGGGAAAATGGCCTTCCCGCCCGGCTGCCTCACGGCGGCTCCTCGGCGCCGCACAGCAGCAGGCCGCCGCCGCCACGCTCCCAGCCAGGCCCCGGCCCTCGCACCGAGCCATCTCGCCGCCATCGCGGCAACACGGACATCGGCTTTACCCCACAGCGTACCGGGGCAGGCGAGGAAGGGGGTAAATAAAAACAACCCCTGGGTTTAGGCCGATCGGCACGAAGCCTTGATGGAATCGGACACATGCCGGGGTGGCAGGAGAAGAGCAAGCCGCGGCCTGCGCGCCAAACGACAGCTCCCGGCGCCTCTCCCCACCCCGGCACAGGCCCCGCTCCCGCCGAGCCCTCCGCCGGCTCCGTCTCGGCCCTGCTGCCTGCCCCGGCACCACGGCCGGCGTCCCCCGGACCCTCCGGGAGGCAAGGAGGGGGGGTCTCCCGCTTCCCCCGGCCTCGCACGCCT
>JANZLQ010000029.1:30741044-30765229 GCA_026212715.1 Elanus axillaris | reverse complement strand
CCTTGGAAAATGCCACCGCCGTGCGCCCGCCCGGGCGGGAGAAGGGCTGCGACGGGCCCGGGATCGGCGGGAGCGGGTGGCTTCCACCTCCACCTCCTCCGCCGCCGCCAGTATTGGGAAAGTTACTTTTTAACCCCGTGCGGAGGCGCCGGTCTCTCCGGGAAGCCGCGGGCCCGCCGGGGCGTCCCGCCGGGAAAACAAGGTCAGGGCGCCGAGGCTGAAAGGGCCGCAGGCAGCGGCTGTGGCGGCCGGGGCTGGGGAGCGCCCGGGCAGGGCACGGCCGGGCCGGGCCGCGGCCCTTCCTCCCGCCGTCCGCGGGACGGGCCCGGGGCGCCGCGGGCCCCCTGCCCTGCCCTGCCCGCCCGGCACCGGCCGAGGGGGGAGGAAGATGGCCGTGTCCTGCCCGGGATAAAAGCCCTTTGTTGCGCTAACACAAAAGCCAAGAAGCACTTTTCGTCCGGGGCCTTCGGCGGGCGGAGGCCGCTCTGCTCTTCCAGGGCGAGGACAGCTCCTTCCCGAAAAGCGACCCTCGAGGTGAGGGGGGGGGGGTAAAAGAAAAAAAAAAAAAAACTAAACTACGAGGGGAATATAAAAAAAAGCGCGAAGCCCAAGAGCCCGCTGGAAAGCGAGGCAGGGGACGGCGAGCCGCAGCCTTGTCCTCGGGCGCTCTGGGAGTTGCGGTGCCGCCCGGTCCGGCGCGGCGGCAGGCGGGGAGAGGCAGGCGCCGTCCCGGCAGGTCCGCGTCCGCCACCGGGGAGGGGGAAACACAACCAGCCAGACGGGCCGGCCGGCCCCGCGCGGCGGGAGCAGCGGCGTGCCTGCGATCACTTACTTGTCCGTCTCTTGTGACATGTTTGATCCAATGAACTCTCTCCCCTTTTCCCGGTGCCTCCGTCTCCCTGGCGGAACTGGACTTTCAGGTCTGTGCAGGTGAAGGTGTGTGTGAACGCCCGGGACGGCAGAACCAGAGCTACTGGTAATTCTGCTTTCCTTCCCCCCCTCTCCCGGCTCCGCAGCCAGCCGCTGAGGTAGGACAGGTAGAGCCCCCTCCCCCTCGCATGTGGGGAGCGGCGGGGCTGGGGCGCCGGCGAGGCACGGCAGAGCTCTGCTCGGCGCGGAGAGCGGCCGGGCCGGGCGCGCACAGGTAACTTTCCCGAGCGGCGCTGGATTCTTTCACTAAAGGAGCGGGGCAGAGGGACGAGCCGCCAGCTGATTGGGCGGCGCGGCCCGGCAGGTGCGCTGCCATTGGAAGAGGCGCGCACAGGTAAGGCTGCCGCCGAGCTCCAGGTAACGCACCTCGCGCCCTGCGCCGCGCCGCGCCGGGAGGCAGCCGCGGGGGCCGCCGCTGAGGGGAAGGGAGGAAGGGGGAGCCGGCGCTGAGGCGGCGGGCAGCTCCACCGTCAAACGGCCCCTCCCTTCCCCCGCCGCGGACGGAGCGGGCCGGCCGCGCTGAGGCGAGGCGCGGGGCCGTCGGTGCCTCGCGCGGCGGCGGGTGGACGGCCCGCTCGGCCGGTCGCTGAGGAGCGGCCCCTCGCGTGTGGCGAAGCACGACGGAGCGGGACACCCGCGCGGGCCGGCCGGCGGGGCTGCTCCTCGGCGAGCCGGCCGCGCCTCGGTCAGCCTGCTTCGTGCGCCGGACCGGCGGCGGCAAGGAGTAGCCGTGCCCGAAATGCCCCGGCCGCGGCTGGCCCGTGGCTGTCGTTGCGTGTCGCCCAGGGAGGTGTCAGCCTTCGCAGGACGGTTTCGTAGATGGGGGCTTTTTTGTTGAGTTTCAGGGTGGGGTGTTTTTTTACTTTTGGTTGGTTTTTTTTTTTACCTTACCCATGGTCTGGAGTAGCTGGGTTTGCCGTTGGGGAATGTCTTGGTGCAGAAGGCATCTCATGGCAGAGGGGTGAAGTGGCACCAGGAGGTGACACCCACTGCATGGGTCTGAGAGCTCACAGTTGGGCTGAGGGGGGCTTGAACGGTCTGTTTTGTCATCAGGAGAAAGCTGGAGAGAAAACGGGAAAGCTGGAATGGGGTGTTTATTGAGGGAGGCTCTCTTACGCAAGGGCAAAGTGGGTAGAGAGGACCATGCCACCAGCCTGTTGGCCACCCTTCAGTCCAGTACACCCTACTGTGTGCTTCACCTGAAGACCTAAGTGGGCTTACAAGGGACAGGATCGGGCTGTGTGGACAGCAGCTTTGTCCCGGCTGGGGAAGGTGAAGGAGAGGGCCTCTCCCCGCACTGAGTCAGTTTGAGAAGATGGAGTGGAAGGGTAGCAGAGAGACTTCCATCTGCTCTCACCTGTTCTCAGTCCCCACTCCTCCACCACAGACAGCTCAGGACCCTCCTCATTCTTCCTGCTACCACCTGTCCTCCTGGAGATACCTTCTATACTAGGCACCCAACTTGACTGCTGGTAACCTCTGCTGTACAACTAGTGCTGTATTTGTAAAGAATGCACCATTGTGTGGGGTAGGCCATTATATTACTTAGTGATCTTTGCAAGACAATTAGCTGAATGATGCCAAAACCATCAAATTTATACTGTCTTAGGTGAAGGCATTTTCTGTTTTCTATCTTTGTTTTCACCTGACAGGAGAATGTAGTAGAAGGGATATTCACAGAAATACGTAGTTGTATAACTAAATATATATGTATGCATATATATATGTATGTATAAAACATGTAGTATTGCAACCTGGGGCCTGATCTTCTTTCACCTGCTCCTGCAGTTGAAATCAAAATTGACTCTGTAAAGTCTTTGGTATTATGGGATAGCCATCAGGCACAAATATGTATGACTGGGTCTCAGGCCTTATCTGTATTCTTAGTAACTAACCAAATCAAGCTAGTTCAGTATAAATGAGTTCTGAGTCAATTTAAACATAGCCCCATGAAGATTTCTGTCACTTTAACTAAATGGAATTATAAAAATACTTTAGCTAGATTAATACTACTTTGGTTGGGCACAAGATATTAGTTAGACTTTCTCCATTCACCAGCCACAGCCATATTACACAATCTGTAAATCCAATCAGAAGTTGCTAATGTGGCCTGAATTTTGCATAACAAATACTGGTATTGAACTTGTGGGCTGTTATTCATAACAACACTTGTATGAGTTATTTTGTATAATACATTTTGAAGGAAGCCATAAGGCTTCATAAAACACAGAAGAGAAACAGGGTAATTTATTCATTACAAATAATGCAGTTGTTTTGAATACAGAATTACTTTGTAATCTCAAAACAACTTGAGCCTCTCAGACACATTACTGTGAGATACTGTGAGTTGTGGAGAAAGTGGTAGAATGCTGTAACAGTTTAAGTTAGTGAAGCCCCCCTGTTAACTGCAGAAATGATAAGGTTTCCTTTGCAAATATCTGTTATGCTGAAAGAAACTTTGAGACCTGAAAAGGTTAGCTGTTTGAGCACCATCAATAGGATTAACGCCAATTCAGGTATCCTCTTTCTCTTTTTTAATTTTTCAATTATGAGAAACATTTGCATGTTGTTTTTTCCACCCTGTTTTTTCCTGCATGAAACATATAGGAAGAAGGAGAGAAGATCGGTGAAGAGCACTTTTGAAAATGCCACCTTCCCCAAGGTAGAAATGCTGCTGATGTGTGATTTTACAAGGAAGAAAACTGCATTTGATGCCATCTGCAGTCCTGGACCAAACCCAAACTGTAACTCAAACTGAAATGGAGTTTGTTGTTCTAGTACTGGGTCAAATACAAAACTGCCTTTAGCAGCCTGCTCTCAGGAGAGATTCTCTTCGAATGAGGTATGCAGGAGACTGAATTACTGCTCACCATCTTAGGTGGTGTTCCAAGGTCAAAGTTAGGAATATAAGCAGAATTGCAGAAATGAACTCTTGATTTGAGGTTGTTGGAGATGACCGCTGTTGTTTTGTTGGGACTTGCTTAGATGGAAGAATATACCCTGAAAATTATGTTAACTAGGTAGGTAGGCATAGGGCTCATCATTTTCTGGATGAGCCTTTTGCTTCAGACTGCAGACCAGAATCAAGTTGAAAGTGTTGGAGTCCACTTCTGGCAGAGCAGGTCAAACAAGTCCTACCTAATCCAGCCTGATGCTCATTCTTCATGATCTACAAGATTATTATAAACTAATCTGTTAGTCATTGAAAAATCAGCTAATGTTATTTCTGGCCAGACCAGTCTCGCTTCCTGTCGACTAAAGGCTGTGTAGAGCTAAAGTGAAATAGTCATGTAGTACATTATTGAAAATCTGGGACTTGTCTTTGGTGTGTACAGGAAAAATTTAAAATAGTAAACTGGTTTTTTTTTGTACTGTGCTTGCTTCTTTATTTTGCGCAGCAGCTAATAGTTTTTTGTGGCATTGTAAGGATTCAGTGTAGAATTCAACTGTCTAAAGCTTTACCTCACGTTTACACTTTTTACTCCATAGCAGCTAGCGTTGTTTGGACTTGCCAGCACCGGGTAAAGGAAATAGAGTGTACAAATAAGGCTTAACTAGGCTTACTAATTGCACTAAGTACTTAAAATATCTTTCAGAAAACTATTAAAAGAAGTCTATGCGATAGAAGATATTAGAGAGATATTTATGTCAAAACAATGTTGTAAAACAGTTCAGTGAGAGAGCAGATGTTTGAAAACAACTGTGTTCAGTAGGCAACAATTACCACATATTTTTATTTGTGTCTGTCTGTATCATTGATGGCTGTTGATATAAAATGTACTCTCTCACAGTAAGTTCAAAGACAACCACCTACCTAGTAATTTTGTGATATGCAACATTTACCGGTAATCCTCCCTATAGCCTTTGCTTTGTAGTCATCTTCTGTATGAAACTATATTTATTGGAATTTGTGCAGACCTTGATCCTCAAGTGACTTCAATGAAACCATCATGTACATCAAAATAAACTTAAAAGATTTCACTGCACCCCTCCTATACCCCAAACAGATCATTCTTATGCTCTAAGAATGAATTAGGCTGCACTGTTAACTTTAAGAAAGTATTTCTAAGTAATCAAGATCCTGATAACAGTTTACTTCTAAGGCTTCACAATGAAACTATAAAAGTCCTATCAGAATAGAAGATTTTGTGATTAATGGCAAATACTCCTGGATTTCTGTCATGCTGCCTGGAAACTGCAATTTGTGCTCCCCAGACAGGTCTGCTGGGAGCCCTTTAGCAACCTCGAGCTCTTGGGTGCTTCCACATCATGTATAACAGCAGCAGTTTAGCAGTGTGGAGGACCATGGAATATCAAGTGTTTCCTGGCCACAGGGTAAGGTGTGGAGCTGAGCATGGCACTTTCTATTTGAAATGCTGATTTGCATTTCTTTTAGATTCATCAAAGCAGTATGGAAACATGTAAGAAGGGGCTTTATTTATTTTTGTTTTGCTCATTACGAGTGTAGAATTCATGGTTCTGAAAGACGTCAAAGTTTTAACATGACTATCCTGTATATCTGCAACACTGAACTTAAGCAGCATGGCACACACGGTGTTGTTTCAGCTTAAAACAAAAGAAGTAATTTTTAGTCATGAAAATAGCTCACAGCATGGAAATCCTTTCAAGATTGAGACACTGAAACCTCTAAGAAGGCGGCAGAATATGATGGTAGATTGGAATATTAGGTTCATACTTGATTAGCAGACATTAAAGTACCAATCCATTTCATAAAGATTACTCACAGTTTTGGAACCAATTCAACAGAATTTAATATAGAATTATAGCTTTTCTGCAGATGCTTTGATCTACCTGATAGCATTTTTAGTGATTCACTCAAGCATTTTGAAACATTGGGAAAATACAGTTAGGTCACCTAATGACGGTAATTTTGCTTTTAGTGTAAAACCGTAGCGTGAAGAAGAATAAGGCATCTCAGAAAGACAATTTAATGTGATGTGGGATCTGGGACTCTGGAAATACATTAATTAAGCTGACATTAAAATTGTGTGAAGTCATTGTGGGGCAGAGCTAGAGAACCTAAATAACCTGACCTGTGAAAAAAATGTTAAGAGTGCATCTTCCTGAAGCTTTGCCCAGCTTCCTGTGTTAATCAAGGGGATCTTTGCATTGTCATAGAACAAAACTGCAAATTCATAGATACATTTTGAGTAATCCTAATTTGAACTATTTTGGGATGAAGGTAAACTGCTATTAGTTTGTTTAGGTTGTGAACAGTTCCTGGGGAATGCAAGAAGAATAATTGTCCTAATACCTATATATCCTTTTTTTTCTTTAATTACTAGAACATTTTTTTTAATTGCCAGTAGTAGTTTAAAACCAACTTTTTGTCAAAATCAAAGTTTTCCCTCTTCTTTCTTGTTCTCTTTTTTCTTGCCTTTCTTTCTTGCCCTTCTTCTTTCTTGCCCTTCTTCTTTCTTGCCCTTCTTCTTTCTTGCCCTTCTTCTTTCTTGCCCTTCTTCTTTCTTGCCCTTCTTTATAACACAGAATTCCTTTAGTTGTACAAAATGAGCCCACAGTTGTTCCTGGCACTGTAGTTGGTGCCTGGGGAGAAGTGGGCTGACCTTCTTTAAGTTCCATGGAAGCCTGGACTGAAGGGTTCTCACTGGAGAGTGGAAATGGCCAAGTCTGTGTTTGCTACTGAGGCTACTGCTCCCAGCCCTCATTGGTCAGTTCTTGAACCGTTATGACTTACAGAGCATCATTTCCAAGGAATCTGAAAAGGGATGTGATCAACACATGGAAAACCTAAGAGCTTCAAATGTCTTTGCATTGGTTATAAGCAGCATGTTGAAAATTTAAAAAAATGTAGAAGCTCCACAGGTCTAAAATACTATACTGCAATATTAAGGATTCTAAAACCAATAAATGTGTCTTTTTGCTCTAACAGTCTGTCCTAAAATAGGTGTAAGTGTTCCAACATGCAGAAGGTGAAAGACGGCATATAAACAATTGCTTGTTTACTTTTCCCACACTCAGAACTAGAGTAAGTGCAGGCCAAAGAATCCACAGAAATACTTTCCAATTGGAGCAGCAGGAGTTGGGAAACAAAGTGGTGGATGTATCATCCTGTTCGCTTCAAATCAATGCAGTTTTCCCTCAAAATAGGTCAATACTATAATCAAATAGCAAGGTACTTAAGAAATCACAGAAAATGGAAAAAGCTGCTTTCAGAATCTGCTGAATAAGAGGTGGAGTTGATAGCCCCTGGGCTGTTGCTCATTTACCCATGTGGCTGCCCTGAGGAGCAAGCAAATGTTATTTTATTTGAAGGGCAGAGGATAAAGAGGATTGTCTGGTGGCACAAAAGGAACCAGTGTTGGAGCCAGGAGATCTCTGCAGTGCCTTGTTCTATGGAAAGGTCACTATACCCTGTGTCTCTGTGTTTCTGTTTAAGCTTTGTCAGCTCTGCTTTTAGTACCTTTACAGACAGGTGTAGCGGTGTCACTTTCTACTATTTGTTGTTACTCTTTTGAAACAGAGGAGCATTTCAGAAGAAGGACTCCAACTGGTTTCGTTCATAAACATAAAGACAGTATATAGTATTACTCCATCAGGCATTTTGGGCAGTGGAGGATCAGAGCTTGTTGACATAGTCTTTGGCCTTTCTTACTGCCTGGGTTTGGTTCTTCTGTGCTCAGGACCTTCAAGATCATTTAGTCCATGGCTTGGGGAAGACCCTGGTTCTAGATCCCCTGCAGCTGCTTCATCAGCCTGTCCTATCAGGTTCACCATCTCAGTGATACCATGTTTGTACAATGCACATGCCCTGCATGCACCTACAAGCCTGCTTTATCTCTACTCGGGCTGCTGTGAGTGTAGGTTTTGCTATTCCTCTGCTGTTGGAAGGACTTCCCTGACACCTAGGGAGATGTGGTAACTACTCTTTCTCATTCTGCCTGTGTGTTGTGGGATAGCCAGACCCAGGAATTGGGCTTTTAGTGTTATCACTTTGACATGGTGGTTCCAAGTTCCTTTACAGCTCATTTTTCTTTTGCAGTATCTCTGTTACCTGTGTGCATTATTACACTGCCAAATCCAGTATTAATTTTTTTAAATCATTTTTTAATGCAGATTGGAGTTACTATGTAATCCAAATCCTTTAACTGTGTTCCATGGCTGTGACATATGCTGCTTTATAACCTTACCTTAAGTTCTCCAAGTCCCTTGTTTGGAGAAGGATCAGACAAAACATCCATGTTTTCTCAATTCATTCAGGATGCAGAAACTTCTTACTGTGTCATGCCCTAGACACTGTGTGTAAATAGGAGTTGCACTGCAGATTTTGCTTGGTTTGTTTCAGTACAGAACACAAATCTCTTAAAAAACAGATTTATGTCTGTGCTTTTCCCTTACATTTTTGTTTCTTTTGCCTTTTCCCAAGTAAGTGGAAATCTTAGCTTCAGGAAGAAGCAAGGTGAAAGCATTCTCCAGTGAAGAAATTTTATGTGGCTTCAGGACAGAGATACTGAGTATTTGCTTGTCTCTGAGTTGAAAACAGTACCTGGAGATGGCTGTTTGTTTATATGGAGTGTTTGGGTGTGAGGGGCAAAGCAGGCAGATTTAAATTTACATTTCTGTACTGCTTTTTTCTCTAGCTCCCACACATGAGCAATAGCCCTGCGGGGAAGGGTGGGGGCGAGATGTGTATGTTGCTCCTTATTCTACCACAAAATTTGCTCTGAGTACTAGGACTTCTCAGGGGAAAGCAAACCCTGCTTTACCATCATTTGGAGTATAAATCACTCCTCTGCATAATCAATACCATGGTTAAGGTGCTTGGGGAGAGAGGCGAAATCATGTGCTTGGGCAGTGTCATTCCAGAGTGAACTAGGTGCAGGAGGACAAATTCAAAGGTTCAGGAAACCTGTGTGAGAGGGAAGCCAAATGGAGACCCTGGAGTCCCCTAGCCCCAAGGCAAAGACATTTCATATCATGGAGAAGTTGCTCAAGCTCTCACAGCGTGGGCACCAACTGCCAGAGATAGTTCTTGACCTGTGAAGCTTTCAAAGGAGGTGCACGAGACAGACGTGGGGAGGTAGGTGCAGCACCTCTCCATTTTATACGTGAGGTTTTTGAGCAACAGACTTGCCAGAGGTTATGTGGGGAGTATGTGCAGAGCCAGGAATTTATTACCCCTTGCCCAAATCTCAGGCTGGTGCCAGATGCAGACAGGTAGTTTGCTGAATGCTCCGGCCTGACTCCTTGAAAGTACTCTTGCATTCCCAGTGAAACCAGTGAGTTCCCCAGTTTAGAATACATTTATTTTCAAACTGCACAGACGGGGGTTACGTGTTTTGACAAACTCATGCTGGAGTGTTGAGTGCCTTGTGGATTCTTAGCCCCTGAAACATTGTCATTCCTAACTGCTCCTTAAACCTGCTCCCTAGCAGAATCCCTCAGCTCTCCTGTGGGCTCCCAGGCAGTGCCTGAGAGAGAGTGCAAGATTCCTTTCTCAGTCTAGCTTTGCCCCTTTTTGGTTTAAATTACTAGCAAAGGTGAAGGGGGGAGAGAATTCAGGGTGAATTGCACTCACAAAATAGACAAACTGCATTTGCAATGTAGGATTTTAAACCCAAATGTTTTTATCTCATTTTATCAGAGGTAATTGGTTCAGCCTATGTGCAGCATAGGTTGAATGGCAAATGTTGCACTGATAACTCTAAGCTGACATCAGTATCTACACAAGACAACTGATGATGTGGTATCATAGTTGGCTTGAGGGACAGGTCTTATCTTGGGTGGAGTGGAGTTCATTCTCACCAGAGTTTTACAACTCTTGATAAAGTCTTTCCCAGTCTTATGAAGAGCAGGTGATGGACACTGAGCTTGGTACCACAACACAGTGGAGCAGGAAGTTATCTGTAACGGGGTTACCCACAGTATCTCCAAGGTCACAGTGATGAGCAGGCAGCAACTTGAGTAAAAAGCAGGACACAAGAGAATGTCAGAAGGTCCTGTCACCCTGGCTCTCCTGGGATCTTGTTTATAAGGCAAGGGGGGATAACTGCATGTTTCAACCTTTCTTCTTACAGTGAAGTTGAATAAAGCATATTTTGTTGAGATTCCTAACAGATAAATGCATTGCAGTCACCACTGGTTGGCTTAGCCCAGTAGAAGAGCATGTGGCTGCCCAAAGGGGCTTTCTCTCTTTCTTACCCTAGGTCATGCATTTCTGCCCTTTTGTGTCACAGCAGCAGCCATAATCTTTCATCTTCCTGAAAACTGGTTTGGTTTGGGTTTTTTAAGAGGGTTAGTTTTCAGGCAGATAGGTAGGCTGGTTGACCCCCTAAAACTCCATTCCCAAACTGCAGGAGTGCTGGAGCCAACAAAAGGAAAGGGACAGTAGTTGTAGGGCAGGCCCACCTCTTTTGGCAGCAGCCTGATTTTAGCTTAAACTTAAAAGTGATTGTGAAAGTGCACGCAAAGCAGTCTTTTCTGTTCGGGGTGAATGAAAGCCTTCCAGGTGTAAGCATGGGGAATTAATTGCAGAATTTGCACAGCCCAGTTCTGCTGGAGTCTCACACACAGCTGGCTCACATGATGTCTTTTGGCATTAGAGGGATGTGGCATCACCAGCAGCTCTGGCAGCATCTGTTTCTTGAAACTTTCGGCCACCTCTAGTGGCTGGAGTGGTGGTGAATTTCTGCCAGCATCAGCATCACTGTAGACCCAGTGAAGCTTCTGAGTTCATAGAAGGGTATGGATGAATGCAGCTATCTGATCAAGAAGGTATTTTATAAGTCACAGGTGAAATGGCCATCTTTTCTTCAAAAGATGTATGTCTAAAAGGTGGTGTGCCTGTTTTTTGTAGACAGCATTGTGAAGAATGTCAGTCACTAAAGTTGTCCTTGGCACTGCATCTCCATTCTTTGCTTTGGAAGTGACTTCACAGCTGGCTAGTGCTCAGATTCCAGTAGCTTTAGACAGTAGATGCCTGGAGTTAAATTCGATGCTTTGGCCTTCCAAACTCTGCCTTGCAAGATGGGGGTGGAGAGGGGGGATTTTGCCTTCATCTGCTGTTTCCTTTGGGTTCTGGATCTTCCATCAGGGCAGGGAAAAGGAAGGGAGACCAAGGATATCTCCAAATCTTTAGTGTAAACGAGGCCAATTATACACACACCAATTACCTCAGTGTAAACAACCAATCACACTATAATGGGGAGAACCTTTTGAGCCTGAGGAGGGTGCTTTGAAGTGCCTCTGCTCAGAGATTGCCTGTCAATGCAGAGAATTGCACCAGCTGTTGGCTCAGGTAAGTACAGTTTGGTGGCAATGAGAATAGAGCTGGGCAGATTGGGAGTTGGATGCCCTGATACGACAATACAGTAGTTAAAATTCCAACAGCAGTGAGGCAGTAGCCAGTGGCAACCTGGCTGTAGGCTTTCCTGTATTAGCCAACATATCACTGATGGCAGTGTGAAGGAATTGGAATTTTTTTGTTACATGTATGTGTAGTCATTGCCTTTGTGTCCAGGAAACTGCTTAACCTGTACTTTACTGACTGGTCACTTTCCCAGTAAGTCTGCAGCCTCCTCTGGCTTTAGGTCTCTCTAAGCCCCAGGTGTTATTTTCTCCTTTGCAGCACTATACTGCTTGTTCAGAAGGTCTGATCCTGTGGTGGATGGAGTCCACTGATAATCTTTCTAATTTTGTGAGCTGCTCATCAGGCCCTATAGGGTCGAATTCGGTCTATTTGCAGGTGAATGCTGCTACCTGTGTAATGCTGAGGGCTGCAGCAGGTTCCTCAGCCCTGGTCTCTGGTTCTAGAAGAGGAATCAAACAGTGATTTCTTTGCAGGCTCTTCTCCCCATGCCACATGCCTGATCCTCTCCTAAAGTTCCCTTGACGTTCACCGCATACAGCCCCTGTTCAGGCTGGGATTGACATGCTGGTTTTGCCCTCCTGTGTTCAGCAGACCTGTGTCATCATCTACCTCTAGGCATGACATATCTGCACAATAAGGGCAGACACTTCTGTATGTGCAGAAGTGAATTCCAGTTTTGTAGCAGTACCCGTTTCTCGCATTTTCTGTGAAAGAATACAAGTCATACGCAGGTTAACATAAATGTGTCTGACTCTCAGCTGGAAGAGGATTATGTCAGTTTAGGGTAATAGCTGCCAAATAATAGACATGGGGATACTCTTTAAGTCAGTTTAATTTATGTCTGCTGGCCCTGAGAATTGGAAGAAAAGATAAATATACACAAAGCATTCAAAGCTTGGGGCGTTATGATGCTAATTGAAAAGTCACCAAAGGAAGCCTGAATGGTGTGTGGGAATCTTAGTGCATGAGATTAGTGGCTAATTAGTGGCTGGGAGTTGGTGTGCACTCCTCCCAGCTATCTCACGCTGAGAACAGGCAGCTTGGCCCATGCAATCAATTCTTGCCCCCCCCCCCATACTGGCAAGGAAGCACCTATTGTGGACAACAGGTAATGTGATGATGGGAAGATGCAAATAGCGTCAGCACTGCAGCAGCCTCTCCTAACATGCACAGAAGCAGTGTCAGAGATACTGCTGTCTAGGTGGCTTGCAGTGTCCTGAACTACAGCAAAGATACAGGCATTTGAGAATGGAGCTCTTTTTTTTTTTTTTTTTTTTTTTTTTCTTTTTAACAAATGCACAAATCTTGTTATCTTACTTTCTGCCTCTTTCATGCCATGTTTGCAGCAGGTGACAGAACACACTCCGGAGGCCCTGAGCTTCAAACCCTGCTTTAGACTCTGAAGTGAATGCGTACAGGTGGTGGCACCCCCTTTCTTGCATCGTGTTTTAGAATCATGACATTTAAAAAATAGAGGTTTCATCTGTCTGTCAGTGTCCCGGTACTTCTCTCTCAAGCTTTTCCCTGGTGTACAAATGAAGTATAAGAATCAGAGCTTTAAATAATATACTTCTGCCAAATGATTCTAAGAGTTTGCTCTTTAGAAAGAGACATGCAGAATTGTAGGAATTGGTGTCACTGATGCGTCACTGACACCACTGAACTAATCAGTGCTTTGTTTGACTAGGCACACATCTATTTTTCTCAGTTGTTTTGCATTCATTTGTGAGGATCCCTTATTTATTTCTTCATTTAAGAAGGTTGTTTTGTAACTGAAGAGTTACATGTTTTCTTCTTTTCCCTACATTTGCTTTTCCAAATCTGAAACAAGTGTAAACATAGCTTTAAACTGTTCCACACCCTCCCGATTAAACTAACAAGTATTAAACTTCACACAGGCATTGAATAGCAATACCTGGATGGTTCACGTCTGGACGTTAATGAAGCTAGAAAACTTTCTTTCCATGTCACTAGCTCTCCGAGTAACACACTTTTGCTCAAGCTGGAGTCAGAAGTGGGATACCATAAGAAGCCTGTGGTCACAGGCAGTGGCCTGGGATTGTGTGAGCTGGTGGCTGTAGTCAGCTTTTCTGGCGATCTGTGCATGAGCACCTCTAGGCCAGTTTCCTTAACCCTCCAGTCAATCAACCCTCTTCTCCAGCTGTTGAGAAGAAGCTAAATCATCCATGATCTTCCCAGTAAGAGCTAATTACAAAGAGAGCATCCTTCATATAGTAGCCATGTTGTAAAAGTGATGCTATAGGGAGAGGTAAGGTTTGCTGGCAGAGCTAATACCTTGTTTGATCACATACATATTTGGGAAAAGGTAACGGACTTTCAGGCGCAGAAGTTCTTCTACAGGTCTGAAAGAGAAAAGTCGAACTTTGAGCTGTGCTGGCCCATTGTCAAAACTCCTGTGGAGATAAAAGGTACGACAGCCCCAGACAGTCAGCTCTGCCATGGACAAAACCAGCTTGCAGGGCAGCCTGGCAAGCCCAGGTGCTCCAGGAATCTTAATAGCCTATGTGGAGCAACAAATTCCTGAAACCTTGCTCTTCGTTCAGTAAATGTTTGTCAAAACAGGAATGAGAGGTACAGAAAAAACAGCATTTTCTGGCTAAATTATTTCCAGCTGGTTCTAGATGGTGTTAGTAATGCAGCTGTCAGTTTTCACATGATGTTTTTTAAACAGACACGCTTTCATTAGTCATCTTTTAAGATATTTTCCCTTTTATCTTAAGCAATATACATGTGGGTACTGTTACTGATGGTTTCAAATACGACTGGACAGTAACATTAAGATACTCAGTGGAAGCTGGTCAGTGTGGCAACTGATGTGGCAATGGGAGTTCGGTGACAGTGCTACAAGCTGAAAGACACTCCATGCTGGAGCCTGGCAAGGAGCTAGGAGCAGATAAGACATCTCTTTCGTCTCACTGTGAGGAGAAAAGGAGGAAGAATCCCAAATAAAGAATATTCATCTGAATGGAGCTTATGAAGGGACCACTGTTTGCTTGAACAGCTTCTGAGAGGAGTCTTAAGAGGACTGTGTAGCCTGGTGGGCAGGTTGCCTCTGCCAAGATGCTGCCTCCTCTTGGGAGCCACAAGAGAAAACATTTGCCCCCCTTCTGGCCAAATCAAACCAGCCTCTTCTCCTTCCCTTCCGCTCTCTGCCAAGCTTGGGTATCTCCTGCTGCCGGGCAGGGGGCAGCAGGACTAACACCAACTGCTTCTTCACAGCATCCATGTAAAGTCAAGGCTTGATTATGGTTGTTCGTCCATGGGCTCCTCTTCTCTTGGGGGAATAGCCCTCTCACAAGGGCATCTCAGGTAATGCAGGTGGGTGTCAGCAGACCGCAAACAGGCTAGTCATCTCCCTGGAGTTCAGAGGAGGCTCTGGGAGAGGGAGTCATCCATGTTATGATCTCTAGATGCTGTGTCTGATCAGCTCCTGTACTACTGAGGAGTTTTGTGGGGTTCTGGTAGGCTGTGTGTGAGAGAAGATGACAGGAGAAGGATTTTTCTTCTATACTTGTTCCTCATATGAAGAAACTCAGCCAATTGTCCCACCACCTACCACTTAACACTTCTCAACAGGCTGGGAGACAGGCAGGTCTGGAAAGGCCTGGCAGCGCACTGGAGAAAGTGATTTCTTTCATCCCCTTGCAAGACATCCTTTCTCTTTTAACATTTTCTGCACAGTAAAGAGAAGAAAAAGGGTGAAGGAGCTAAAGAGAAGTTGCTGCAGAGGAGTTTCCAGTTCTGTATGAATCTATGCATGGCACACTGGGTCTGCAGGAACCCAAAGCTCTGCTCAGCTCCATGAAACCTGGTAGCTTGGCTGTAAATCCCAGGGTTTCTTCTGGTTTCTGAGCCAGTCCCTCAGCATTTAGAGCAGGTACTGGACTGAGCTGAAGTTCTGCAAGCATGTATGATATGTCAGCTAAAAACCCCTAAAAGTCAGCTTAACTCTCTAGCCTGTTCCAAAGAAAAGGACCAAACCTCAGTCTGGAGCTTCCAGTAAGTTAAAAACAGAAATGCATCTTCAAATAAAGTATAAAATTTAAATGTTTCTTCAAATAAATTATAAAAGCTAGTGTGCTTTGCAAATGGTCTAACAAAAAATCTAAAAATCATCTATTCCAAAGTAAAATTCAGTGTCTGAGATGACATCTGGGAGATCTGCAGAAGTCTGGCTTAGCTGGGGTAAAGCTAAGGTGAGAGAAGTCAAAATCAAGCTTACCATGGAGGCTATCTGCAAGCTTTATGGAGAAAGATTACCATCTTGCTGAGGAGATCATGTTTCTGTTATTATCACTAACAATCTGGTTTATACCATTTACTCTCCCCTTTTTCTTAGGCTATCATCTCTGACAGCTGGGAGGCTTGACACAACACCTAGGGTGATGCTATGATGAGACCGAGTTATGTTATTGAATCAGAAGGGTCATCAGATCATACCACGCACTGTGAGAATGTGTAGGTACCATGGTCCTTGTCCCAAAGCACTTACAGTCCAAGCCAGAAAGATTGTAAGGAGGAGGATCATAGTAAAGTAGGGACATTTGTGCTATTTTGAATGTTGTGATTTATAGCTGTATTTTTTCAATAAAGCCCATTTTTTATTTTATTGCCTTTTGATGTACAAGCGTATGAAATCTTACAGATGTTACAAGAAGAGCAGGCTGCCTTTCCATGGATGCTTCTGCGGGGGAGTGCCTTTTCTGTGCAATTAGCCAGGAGGATTGAGCTTTACGATGGAGCAGTTTGGTCTGAGCTGCTTTCCCTCGCTGGCCTGTTCAGAAAGCGTGAAGGGGGTCAAGCCAGCCGTCTTTGCAGCCTCACCGGGCGACAGTAAGAGGCTGCTGCCTATGGCTGGGTGCAGAGACCCTCCTGCTCCGCAGGAGCCGATGCTGTTAATGCTCCGCAGAGCAAGTCTGAACCGGGAGAAGTGAAGAGGAAATGCCAGTTCCAGCCCTCCCAGATGGCTCCAGGCTACTTCGTACACTAACTTTTTCAGCCTCAGGAGGTTTTGCATATTAATTCCTCGCCATCCACAGACTGCTTTTGGATCAGCGCTGTGCTGCCGAGATCTTGGAAAGCCACCCCACTTGTGTGATTCCGGAGATGTGAGCTATGCCGTGTTTATTGGGCTGCCTGCTCTGCTCTCCTGTTTTGGTAATCCTCTGCTCTCCTGCAGGTATTAACACGTACAAGAAAGCTTCGTCACAATAAACAATAGCCAAACATGCCACTTTTTTTCCATCTGTCAAAGATACCATCATACTTTTAAATCAGTCCCAGCGAAAATCGTCAGTGGGGCTGCAGAAAGGTCAAAGGTTTGCCGGTTTAGGATTTCGTGGGAATATATGCTTGTTTGGACTTGGCCCAAGAGCTTCGTTTACCTCTTTGACAGGTAACAATTAGCGAGTAATAGCTCTGCCGGCTGGAATGCGGCTGCGAGGGCCAGCAGGCGCTGGGTTACCTGGTGGGCAGGTGTGGGTGCAGCGCCCAGATAGGTATGTGCATGCACAGCATTCCTGGGAATCAGTTTTCCCTTAAAGATGCAGCGATGACTGCAGGGCACAAAAGGGCTGGGCTTAACCCAGGCTCCAAGACGTTGAGCTGTTTGCAAGGTAAAGAAGTAAAGTAAATAGTGGAAGAGGAGCTGAGGAAAGGGCTGTGAGAAGCAGCTGCCCCTTTTTTTCCTTGCCTGGAGAGAGGAGAGGTTTGATTCTTCCCTGAGAACCTCAGTAACTGAGAATTCAGTGCAAATACAGTGTCACGGGAGATAAAAAAGAAGGGAAAAGCTGAGACAGGGTAGAGCTGATTTGAGAAGTGCGCGTCGGTCTGAAGGTTATTTGGACGGGTGGCCAGCGTGGCTCAGGAACGGTCTGGAAGGATTTCGTGTGCACTGCTGCACAGGCACAGCAGCATACAGCAGAGCGGAGAAGCTCACTTGGCACAGTATAAATGTGAAGTGGGGAAGCCTCGTATCGATTGGTTTAGAAACAGTTAAACAGGTTATGCACAGTTACCCTCAACTCTGCCATTAGCAAGAATCCAAGCCTCATGAGTTTATCGAATAAAACCACTTTATCTGTGGCAAATGGCCCCATTTCCAGCTCCTGCAGCAGTCAGGGAAGATTCCTGCATCAGCCCCTCCCAACCTCAAGTCCCTAGAGGGAATCTGGTATAATTATGTAGACTGTGAGGGACTTTGCAGGTGTTTTTTTAAGTTGTTTGATTTTTTTTTTTTTACCACAGCAGGTGACCCTTCTCTTTTAGGAACAGAAAGGTTTGCTCCCTCTTTTCATATTCTATTCCCATTTGTGAACAGGTTTCTGTGTTTGTCTATTTCCACTTAAGTGTTTCACACTTGACAATTGAGTTATTGTGTTATTTTGGAGAAGCCACATCCTCTTTCCTGGTCTCTGTATTTTCACCTGCAGAGTTGGAGCAGCAAGTCCTGTGTTATTAACCATGAGAGACACAGATGATAAGTACTGCTAGTTATAAATGTATGCTATTGTAGATATATATTTGCTTGTATCACACAGTAATTCCTTTTAACCTTATTTCACTAAGATGACAATGTTTTTTGTATTTTTATTAAAAATCATGTCTTTTTTACTTATAAATGGCTTCCCTGGCTGAAAGGACTTCATCCTTGGTGTCGTTTGTGGAAGAAAAAATCCAAGTATAATTAGAGACCATTTTTCTTGATCTTAAAGGACCCAGCATCACTTTGAGTCATTAAGCATTATTTGTACACTGTTATTTAGTATGACCTTCATTAAAAGGGAGTCTCTTTGCTCAACAGCGTATGGGCCAATAAATGGTCATTAAGCCTGACTACTAGCTGACACAATAGTGAGGTTTGTATTTATTCTCACAAACTCCTCAAGAGCTACAAGCGAGCACTACAGAAGCACAGAGACAGACCTCTCTGCACTGTGGAACGAACCAAAGTGAAAATACAACCCTTTCTCAGAAAGCACTGAGAAATACCTGTCAAACCCCTTCTCCCAGCCCACAACCACTGCGTAAGAAGATGCAATTTTCTGTCCTGTGTTGGACCAGAGGCTCGTACACTGCACTGCGCACCTCCGAGAGCCCCTGTCCTGGGCACTTCAGGAAGAAGTGAGCAGCACTCTTCCCCTTCCAAGCATCCTCCATTCTGCTTCTGATTTCCTCAGCTGGAGCTTGGACCTACATCTCTGCATTTTGCACCTCTGAGTCAATGCTTTAGTTTGTGAATCTGTCTGACCACTGTTTGAACTCCTGTATACTTTTGACCTCCATAAGGTTATGCAGCCATGAGCCCCACAAGTTATCAGGTACTTCAAATAGTCATTTTGTTTGTTATAAACCACATTTCTGATCGTGGCATTTGGCATCTGTGGTACTGTGTGAAACAGCAGGCAAACTGATCCTTCTGTCTCCCATTTATTGTTGACCTCTACAACTTGCAGAGTCCTGCATATTTTGGTGTGTCTTCCTACCATGGCCATTTTGACCTTGTAACATTTCCAATTGCCTCCCCTTTGGGCATGGAGGACAGGAACTGCATGCAGTGTTCAAGATCTGGGGCACTCTCAATTTGCCCAGTGGTGGAACAGTGCTTTCTGTTCCTTACATTCCTGACGTTGTTTCAGCCCTGCTGAGCATGGGAGCAACTGAACATGCCAAGCATCACTTTCATCAGACTGCATGGTCACGGTTGTGCTGCATAAGTCATGCTGCCTAAGCACAAATGCCTTGGAGTCAAGTGAAGAACTCTCCTCCCTCCTGCAGCTTTCTGCCCACCTCTAGGTTTTGCGTCCCTGTGCGGGCTTGATTGCCCCATCACTTGAAGTGAGTGGAAAGAGTTTCCCTGATTTCAGCAAGACTGGAAGTCCTGGGAGTACCTCTTGTTTATGTCAAGGGGAGCTGCATGGAGAAGCTGAGCCATGGTTAGTGCTGAGTGGTGCTCTTCTGGTTCTTGGGAATGGGAAATTTCATTGCTCACAGGGAGACCAGACTCAGTGAGGTAGAAGAGAAATGAAGTGCAGTACCAGTGGCAGCCTTGTGAGAGAGTTTTGCCTCACATATCACTTTCTTAAATGCTTTCTGTGGACACAGGGAATTCAGCCTTTCAGTTTGGTGCTGCTTTCTGCTATATCAGCACTTCAGCCAAAACAGTTGTAAACATTTAAAGAGTGACATCAATTAAAGGTGACTTGGGAACAAATGTGACATGAAGAACTTGGAAAGACTGGAGGCATAGCTATTGTACCAAATGCTTTTCTAAACAGACACCTGGAGGGATGAAGCTATGGAGAGGATGGTTTGGCAGGCAGCCTTCCCACTTCAGCTGTGCAGTCATGGTGATTAAACATACCTTTTCAAAACCCACACTGTTTTGAAGAGGCTTCCAGCCATCACTGAATGAAGCTTACAAAGAATGATCCATTGCATGTTAAGAGCAGGATGACTCCACCTGCTACTTGGTTTGTGTACGAAAGGTTGGCAGTACTTCAGGCTGAACATGGGGACTCTGGAGAGTATGACGAGGGCTCTGTTGTTCACTCGTAACTACCAATAAAGGGTCCACTAGATAAAGTGGGTCATAAATGGCAACTGAAGTAGTATTTCAGCCCAGCAAGGGATATTGCAAGACAGCAACGTAGGAAAAGGAACAACTCAAAGGAATTCACCACCAAAGGTTATTCCCAGGCAGCACCACACTGTGTAAGGAGGAAGAGAGAACACATGGCTTTATTCTCTCTCTGTGAAGTGTTTGTGGAGTTTTTGTCACCATAGTACCAAGTCACCAAATACAGAAAGGTCTGTTCCATGATTCATAACACAGTGGCTATAGCTGTTTCTAGCAGACCTTCTCACTCTATGTGGTATGTAATAGCTGAATGGAGCTATGCTGGACACTTACAGGCTTCTCCATCCTTCCAGCACATTGCAAACAGATTACTACAGCCAGCAGCTTTTTATGAGCATTTTGGCCAGATGAAAAGAGCAGATAGCTCTGTGGATCATTGCATACAACCATAGGTCTGACTAGTGTCACCTGCCTTTACCAGGGTAAGGATTCACAAAACACTGCATTGTGAGAACTTGGGTTCAGCTCTCCATCACCAGACTTGATCTATTTGGGAAGAAGCTTTCTGAAATAGTTATCAGCTTGAGGCTGATAACCTAATATTAAGAAATTTTTAGTCAAAATGGTTCTGCCGCATGTGGCAGTAAGGATAGAGAAAAATACGCTATTTTGTCCAATTTTGTTTTTTTCATATTTATGAACAGTTCTGCCATTCCTATGCTTCAGAAAAAGTTGCTGAAAGCTAGCATGGCATCAGGAGAGGCAGAAGGAAAAAAAAATACTGCTTCAGAAGTCTGCTTTGAAAATCCCTTCAAAATTCGCATTTGCTCAGCAGTAGCACTGCTAATGTCAGCAGCTGAATAGATCTGGGTTTCCATCCACATCAAGCACACGCCAGGCTATGTGTGGCCTAAGAGCAGATGCCTCTGCCTCTCCAGAGCTTTCCTGCTGGAGCAACCACCCTGGAGGCAGAAGTCCCCTGTGAAGACAAACTGCCCTGCAAGGGAGACTTTCTGGAGCTGGGGCCGAGGAGTGGACCACGACAAGGAGCACAGGAAGGGAAGACGGGAGCTGGGAAGGCAGGCAAACAGGCTGCAACTGGGAACGAGAGCATGGGGAGCGCTGGACTGCTTGGGTGAGACTGGAGCAATGGAAGGGGACCTCTGGGCACAGCAATAACAGCAGGGCAGGCTGAAGAACAGACATGGGGACATGGGAAGGACTAGGATTGTTTGAATGAGAGAGAACTGAGAACTAACAGAGATAGAAGGAGGAGCAGTGGGGCTGGTCTGTGAGGAACAAAGACTACTGCTGGCTGAGTGCTGCGGTGGGGACCCAGTCTGGACAAGACCAATGACTGTGGGTGGCCTCCTGATTCAGGCACCACATTTTCTGCCTTCCCCAGGTGCTGATTGCCCAGAGATCTCAACATTACTGACACTAGTTACACTACCAGGAGCTGTGTCACTGCAGGAAAGTCACTTCCCAGAAGCAAGCTAGACCACAGACGGATGCTGTTTTGAATGGTAGACTCACAGAATAATAGAACAGCCCAGGTTGGAAGGAACCTTGAAAGATCATCTGATCCAACATTTCACAGGAGAGGGAACCTAGATGAGACTATCTAGCACCCTGTCCACCAGTCACACATTGAAAACCTCTAGTCATGGGGACTCTACCACATCCCTGGGGAGGCTGTAGAACTAGATGCTTTGGGTACGACAAGAAACTAGAGAATTGGAATAACAGTATGTGGATGTCTTAGTTCTGTGTTGGTACAAGATGTGGGAGGTCATCAGCTGGAGCAGGCAGATGAGCAGAGAGGCTGCTAGCTTTCCTTGCCAACAGCACAGCAATGAGCAAACCACTGCTGTACCGCTGCAGGAAGGCATCTCCAGCCAGGGAAAGCAGTGCTGAGGCCATTGCGGAAGGGAGTGGTGAGACCCCATGGGCATGACCTGCCTCGTTCTGCTGGAGGAGGGGTGTCCCAGACTTGTTCAGCAAGGCTGCAAGGAGGTACTAATACCTCAAGGAAGTAGCTACCAGGAAACAAACATGATTTAAATTAAAGGGCAGTGTCGGCAGAAGGACAATAGGGTACAAATAGAGTTTGACGTACTTCAGGTGGTAAAGAAAGGGTGGCAGGTGAGAAGTGAGTTACTGGAAGAGATCCCCCAGGAGGACCAGTGAGAACAAGGGCCCTGGGGGCTTGGGGATGCAGTTTGGTTGGGAGACCCTACGAGGACCACCCAGAGCCCGGGCTCAGTGGGGCACATGGGTCGCTTGAGCAACTTCCATTTTGGCACCTCCTGAGTTGTCACTGCTCTTCAAGGGCACTCGGGGAGCATCATACTGTGTCTTCTGCAGCTTTAGCTATTTTATTTCACTGAATAAGGTGGCTCTCATATAGGCATAATTATGTACAGGTGTTAGAAAAAGAGAAACAGAAAAACTATCTGTATTTAATGAAGCTGATCTGCTGCCACCAGGGATTAAGTCCTGACAGAAAGAACTTGACTTACCCAAGACTGGCTGGGGCAAATCAAACAGTGCACTGTTTCACTGCAGCCCAGCTAGTGATGGCAAGTCTTTGTGGAAAATAAACTGCAGCCATCACAGCTCAGGGAATTCTTTCTCTGCCAGAGATAACAAAAGTTATGAGGGATGAGAAGAAGCATCCCTTGAATAGTCACTGCTGTATATAGTCTTTCCTTCAGACTGGGGAAAGATCAACATGAAGGAGTTATGCCTTCCCAAGGAATATTTTATGATGGAAGAATTTAGACTGTAAAGGATTTGTTACTTCAAGTGACACACATAGTTTATAAAATCTTTTCAGTTCTGTGAAATAAAGAGCAAACACGAGTCCTCACACCCAAGCAAACACACAGATAGGTTCTTATGCAACTCCACCCCTGTAGCTGCTTTTTGCCAATTTCCGCAATGACTTAATTTAAACAAAATCGCAGGACAGATGCACTCCAGAACGCTTCAGCATAACCTCAGCCTGAGCTTCCTTTTAAAGTGGCAGGTCCTTGGGTTTTCCTTCAAAGGCATTCATGCTTTTTAGCATCCCATTTTGTCTAAGGGAACCTAATGAGATGCATCTTATTTTGAGGTTTGTGTAGGTCATGATAATAGTTGTGCTGCTTGGGACTGCTGTTGATGTTTCTTTCTTTGTAAGAATAAAGGGAAAGTATTGGGAATTAGCACTGTCACCATACTCCTTCCCTCCTCTCCCCACTGCAAGCCTTACACAAAGAGCACAGACAAACACAACTTTTGCATTGCACAAAAGTAATATTCAATCCAATATTTTGTAAGTGGACAGGTAACTGTGAATTTTTATTACATCATTGTTAAACATAGTAATAATGCTTTCCTTCTATGAGCAGTGTATGTGACACTGTATAAGAGTTTCAACTTGGATCACAAATGTCACAGATTAATACCTGCACCTTCCAGATCATCAAAATGGAAAGACAAGTTCACAAGTATTTCCAGCTCTGATAACTGCCACCCTATGCTCTGCTTTTCCTTCCTATCACCTCTCCAGGATCTTCCAAGCCTTCTTTCCTGTGGCTTCTCTAGTAGCTATCATGACGCTTCCTAATCAACAAGTGCAGAAGTCCATGGGAGTGTTTCAGTATCTATCAGGAAGATTTGGAGTCCTGCCCTCAAGAATGGTGGGGACACTGTTCTTGGTTCAGGCCCATGCCAGTGCGAGCCCGCTGGCAAACGGTGCTGCATGGAAGCCATGGTAGAAATGCTTCCTCCTGTTAGAAGACTTGGTGGTTCTCATAAAACAACAGGTAACATCATTTTCCTCCCTTCAGCTTTTGACTTTATAAAGAGAAGACAGTTATAATAATTTACTAAATAAAAAGACATACAAGAGAAGTTTAATACAGTGCTGTCTTTGAATGCAAATACCAGATGCTGCAGAGTCTCAGCCACATAGTTTTTTTTAAAGAAAAGACTCCCTTTGTCCTTGTCACAAAGGAAAAATAAATTATGTATGCAATTTAAAAGATCTCACCACTCCGCTCTTGGAATATGACATTAAAATGCAACCTGAAATTATGTTTCAAATATTAAGCAAAAAATATTAACCTAAAAAGATGTAAAGGTGGAGCTGACCCAAGAACTAGGAGTGTGAGTTTGGCCTATTCTTAGACTACTGAAGTTGTGATTGCTAAAGAAACTGAGCACAATTAAGCTTGGGCTGGCAGCAAGAGAGATACCTGACCCTGTCCAGAAATCTGGCTATCTCTGTCCCATCCCATCCCACCCCATCCCATCCTTAAT
>JANZLQ010000029.1:30708590-30740944 GCA_026212715.1 Elanus axillaris | reverse complement strand
CACCCCATCCCATCCTTAATATTGGGAGAGGAGCAATAGAGCAGCATGGCCTGCAGGAAGGCTCTTGGGACATTAAGGTGGATTTTTTTGTGAACCATTAGCAGCATAACAGTGTCTCTATCCAGAAGGAGGGGTGAACTTCTTAGTGCTTTGCTGTTGGAGCCAGCAGAAAAAAATAATCACCAAGTGCTTTGGGTAATATTCAGGGCTTCTGTCAACACTACCCAAATTACCACAGTACTCACCATAGAGGCAAACCTTGGGAAATCACGTCAAGTGTTTAGCAACCAGTGATCTCATAGTTTTTCTTAGTTCAGCAGGGCAGGATGAAAGCCTCCTGTGAAGCCTGAGCAGACAACTGACATGTCCCAGCCCGTTTCCTTCAATGGCTAAAAGAAGTCATGGCAGACATTTAAATAAAATCTCCCTCCTTATGTGCAATTATCGCTGAAACTACAGTGGGAGCTGATTGCCTCTATAGGCAGCCTTCACAGGTAGGACTGATATTTGAGGTCCTATGCAGCACTTTGGGTTTGAGAAGTAGTTTAATCTGGTCTTGGAATATTTCATTACACTCACTTGAAGAAGAACACTTGCCCAGGACATCTAACTTTTGAGGACAAGTGGTTTTACACAGGTTAGCCCATGCAGGAGATGGCAAACACTTTGAGAAGGAAAATCCAAGTGTGTTTTTTTACAAAGCCTTGTTCTCCAAGCCCCTCTAAGCCTCCTTCTCTGTCACCCACAAAGCCCCAATGTCTATGCCAAGGTAGGGGTTGCAGAGAACAGTTATGTGATGAGGGTTATTAGGAAATAAACCAGGAGCATCTGATGTCACCAGACACCCCACAAAACATGCAATACAGGATTATCAAGTTCAATCTCCACTCCAGAGTCAATGGTAATGCCATGCTGTTGAACATCTCTGTAGTCCACTCCTCCCCTTTCTCAGATGCTGCTGTGTAAATCTAGCCTTAGGACCTATGAACTAGAGAAGATTTCAATTCCATTTATCCCTAATACCTTGTGAAAACTCTTGTGGTCTTTACAAATGCTCTCTGTGAAAGGCTGAATGAAGCAGGGAGTCAAAAGGAAAGTCACCTTTCTATTCCTGAGAAATGTCCTGATAAGAACTGAAATAAGCTAAGAAGGTCACTTCTAGAATATTTAATTTACTTTTTTTTCTCCAAATTTACAGACTGGATTTTTTTTTAAAGGAATGTTTTTATTCCACTGTGAGAAATTTCCCATTGGATTTCACTTCATGTTCTAGTGATTCAAAATTCCTTAGTGAAATGACAGATCTTTTCAGACAGGTTTTGTAAATAATCTGGAACTAAATCTTTTCAAGCCTTCTTTCTCTTTCCCCAGGAGCATAGCCAGAATGCTGGGATACCCTGGTAGAAAGGACTGCTGTGCAGTAAATTACAACTTTATGATGGTGTAAAAATAAAAAAAAAGCCAAACAATTAATGTTGTACCTGATACTTATTTATGAGTTCACAGAAGCAATTTGAAAGCTGTAAAACCCCTCACTAGCCTCGTTTAAGCTCACCCTTTGAAAGACATGGATAGCAGTCACTTTTATTACTGGCAGTGCAGAGACCAAGTATTTTAGAGCTTGTTAAATAAGTTGGGTCATATCCACAGATGGTGTAAATCAAACTTCTGTAGTTACTCCAATATATCTGTGGTCACAGAGGGTTCGCTGGAGTCATTGCACAACCAGTGCTGCCTCAGGGAGCTCTTACATCAGGTGCAACCTCCGTAAGCTGCAGACACGCCAGTCTCCTTCCCCCGATATGGCAACGATATGGCAAGATTTAGCCAGTGGTGCAGAAATTACCATTTTTAGGGGAACGTAAGGGTAGAGACCAATGGCTGGAATGTGTTTCTCCCCACTAAGAAGGGGAGGAGCAGCTGGCTGCTGGCAGCAGGTTGTGTTAGCACAACGCTTCAGGATGACTAAATCGCTCAAGGTAAAAGGGTGGTGAAATTTGATTTGAGTTGCTGTCAACTGCGAAAATGCACTTAGCACAGACTTCTCCCACAGTCGTGGAAAGATCCTGCATCCGAGCTACCAGCAGCACCCAGTACAGCTCCCACTCCATCCAGATCTTGACCGCCATGAGACGGGAGTGATGAGGATGTGACGCTCCAGCCGCCCTCTCCCCTGGCTCAGCTCAAGCCAGAGATAGCTGGATGGAGTCTGCAGTTGGGTTCTTATCTCCCATGGAGTAATGCAAGTCATAAAAACCACCTTATGAGACATTATAAAAAGCACCTCTCAGCTCTTTCCTGCAACTTCCAAGGTTTCATTCTCTCTCTATGGATATCTCTGCCCATATCATCCTCACCCTTGAAGGGCTTTTTCCCATCAGAGTCACAGTACTCAGAGTTGCATCTCAGCAGCTCCCAGCCCAGCTGAGCTCTCCTAGAGATGCCACAGGGAGCTTTTGGTGTTGAAGTGGGACTCTCCCACCAGCATGCTAACAGGGAGGCCACTTCTTACAGTCAAGAGGGAAGACTCAAAGGGTCTTCCTCTGCAAATCTGTAAATCCCCAGTGACTGCAACTTCAGCCGGCAGCAAGCTGAGCAAACTTGTTTTCATTTTTTTCTTCAACAGCAGCACCATAGGTGACAGCTCTTGCTATGCCAGTGCCATCTAGTCATAAATTCAAATCAGAGTTTGATTCTGCATCTTCCCTCATGGATTTTCTCTCTCAGGTCACTCTTTCCCAGCAGCTGAGGTATGAGCAGTTACATGTCTAAACTTGCGGTCATCCTTCTACGGCCAGTTATCAGACATGATATGTCAAGTAGCTGTATCTGATTAAAGAGGACTGTGTACACATGCCTCCTTTTTAGCTGCAGTATTCTTCAGTCATGCCGAATATGTGAACTCATGAATGATGCTCACATGAATAATCATGTAGAACAACTAGATGTTTTTTCCAGCTGGCTCACCCAGATCTGCCTCTGCCTTTGCTCCAAAAGCTTCATTTCCCCTTGTTCCCAGTGTCAGCTCTGTCGTTTAGCTTTGCCTGTATTTCAGGGGCATGCTGCAAGAGTCACTGCTTTCTGCAGTGCTTCTGTACAAGGTTGGTGAGAAATGCTACTGGCATTTATCTCAGATTTTTTCAGCCCTGACATGACTTTAAAATGTCCTTTTGCTTTCACACACCTACCTGGTCTTGGTCCAGAGCATGCTGAGTTTCTGGGTTTAATTTGGTTTGAAACACACTAACATAGTTCCTGCCTTTGCTCCTCAGCCATTTGTCCAGGGCACTGGAGGCTCCTTCACCCATCAGCCTGTTCCACATCCATGTCTGATTTTCAGAGGTGTTAGTTGTTAGCAGTATCCTGGGAGGGCTGGCGTTTTTTTGCAAAGCTCCTCTTTGCAAGTGGGCAGGGAGCCTGCAGTTGCTGCCAAATAACACGGGCCTCCCAACAATAAAAATATGTTACTTTTTTCACCTCTGGACTCTGACGGAGGTGAGGACGATGACTTTGGCTGCAGCACGTTATGTGAATTGGATGAGCGTCAGCTACCCAACTGCTGTGGGGTGCATCCCCACCCCTTCTCCTGCGAGCGCAGTCTGATAGACCACAGAACCATGGCATGTTTTGTGCCAGCTTAATCACTGGTATTTGCGTATAGAGATAGAATCATAGAATCATTTGAGTTGGAAAAGACCTTTAAGATCACCGAGTCCAACTCAACACCACCAGGCCCAGCACAAAGCCTGCCAGGATTTCAAGTCTTCAGACATTTTTTCAGCATCGGGAAGCAAGGCTTGATCTGGATTCTAGTGAACAAAGCATGAGACCTCCACGGGTTCCCATAACGACATGGGCGATCTCCAGGTGAAGGCTGGTGGCAGCAGCTGCTGCCTGCCCCTCTTTCCAGGCACGCCAGCTGCCTTGCCCTGCACGACACAGCAGGCAGCCCTTGCTTGGAGCCACAGCCTGTGCTTTCCTGGGAAGCACCTCAGCAGCACACAGTGTGTCAGAGCTTCTCTGGAAATATTTCTGCGTTGCTTCATGCCCAAAATAATTGCTTAAGCCCCCCTCCCTCCACTGCTTACATGCATTTTTACTCCTGCCCCATCCTGCTTGCCAATTTTCCTCAGGCCTCGTTACACAGAGCGGGATTTCGCGTGCTGCAGCATGGCACTCGCTCCCTCCCCCCCATCCCCGGAGACCTCTCCCCTTCCCCAGCTCCCCCCACAAGTAGTGGCGGTGGCATTTGGGCTGCCATGCCCCTGATGGAGTAGCTGACCCCCAGCTGGGCAGAGAGGCACGCACACATGGCAGCCCTCTCTTTCTCTCCTGCTCACCTCTACAGCACTTGCTCTCCTTGTTTTTCCTCCCATCTTTTGCATGAAAGGGCTTAATTTTGGCACAAGACCACAGATGGGCACAGCTGGGGTTTGCAGCGTGGAAGCATGGCATGGCATGGGTGTCCCTCTGGACCATACAGCTGCTGGCAAACTGAAGAGAGCCAGGGCAAGAACTCAGCTGCTGGGCACGTAGTTTCAATAGGATATTATTTCATACTGTGTACTCCCTGGTGCGGGTCTGTCCTGGGCCAAGCAGCTCTTTCCGGGCCAGGGCCCAGACCCACACAGGGGACAGAGGGATTGATGAGGCCACCCTTTTTTGGAGATGGGAGGGAACCTTGCCATATGGACAGGAGGTGTGCTGAACCTCCTGTCCCCAAGCCAGAAAGCAGACCTGGGCTTATTTTATTTGCTAGTCCTGACAGAGGTGTCCCCA
This sequence comes from Elanus axillaris, assembly GCA_026212715.1. NCBI lineage: Eukaryota > Metazoa > Chordata > Aves > Accipitriformes > Accipitridae > Elanus > Elanus axillaris. The sequence goes on along the minus strand of JANZLQ010000029.1, from coordinate 30,736,165 downwards.
GCTTCCCATCTGATGCCTGCTTGTGCATCCAGAGCAGAGGCAGTCCCCATGCAGGTCTGCCCCTTCCCAGTGCCAGGCTCCCTCCAAGCCACCTCTCTGGAGCCCATCGCAGCACCAGCTAATGTTCAGGTTATTGCATACTCCCCAGTGTCACCTGCTGCTGCTGATAATCATTGCCAAACTTCAACCATTTTAAGCTGAAATTGTCCTCTCGGTATCTACCTCTAGTAAGCATTTGAGATTTAGCCAGTACTAGTGGAAAGGGTTAGCTGTTTCCAAAAGGAGGCTCAGGCCATGCACTGGAGTGCTCACCCTGGGAAGACCACATGGTTTTAGGACATTTCCACTGAGATGTTCTCATGTTGCTGCAGCAGCTTGGCATGAGACATGGCCCTGCATGTGCCTCTGAAAATCCACTGAAACCCAGCCAGGTTATAAGCCGTTCAAAAGCAGTCCCCATCTACACAGTGGACCTGATTTCCTATGGGGGTTTGTGTTGTTAATGACCAATCTGGCTTCCAAGAACAAGTAAGTTGCTGTCTGGGGGCTTTTTTTGTGGCAGCAACATTTTGCAAACCACTATCCCATGTATACTGTCTGGTGAGTGATAAATTGCAAGCTCCTGTGGCCACTTTTTCCACAGTTTGAGATTTTTTGGTGTCTCTTTCCTCCCTCTGCTCCCTTATTTTTGTGAAACTAATAGGGAGTTAATTATATGTGTGACATCTGATTGAGTCAGCCAGTGGCTTCACAGCTTAGCAGGGGATGACAGGCAGATAAAAAAACCAGACACACAGACACACATGCCCATGCATGTGTGTGTGCACACACACACACACACTCACATGCGACTGCATAAGCTTTTTGTCTAGAAAACTGGATCAACAGCAATAATAACCCATGGTTTTGCCCAGTGGTGGACATTTGTCCAAGGCAATGAATCCTGCAGTGACCCTCAGTCAGGCTGGTGAGATGTCACCCTAGGGAAATGGGGCTAGTTCTTCCTTTTGCCCTTAAAGAAAACCCAACAACTTGGAAACTGTTCTTCTAAGACTACTCAGGGGACAACACAAAGTACAATTTTACTCAGAAGTAAGAAAGTGGGGAAACGATTTGGCTCGATGGAGGAGGCACCCATGCCATGGGGACCCCAGCTCAGGCCACCCCCGGGCTCTGCCCAGGCACTGCCTGGAAGGGTGCTTTGGCTTGAGCCAAGACTGTGCGAACACTTGCTGCATGTCCATGCTTGGGCCCCAGTCCTGACACTGCCTCGCTTACATGCAGTCTTTTGTGCCTCTGTTTCTCAAGCCATAGCAATACTCGGGTTTTGACACAAGTGGTTAGGAGAATAATTTATCTGACCTCTGTGGGGCATGTCTGTGCTCGGGGCTGGGGCACCACAGGAGAGCCCAGAGGAAGGGCAACCCTGAGTTCAGAGCAGGGTTTAATTAGGGAGTTATAGATCGAGCACAGGGCTACACAGGCAATAGATGGGTTATCAGTGCCAATATGTGGGCACCCTCTGCTTTTCTGCTGGCTTCGGCTGGGTTTCTGTGCAAAGTGGATACAGAGGAATCAATGAAAAGGGACCCCAAATGCAGGCAGGTGAGAGAAGCAGGGGAACTGACTTCCACAGCCACCTACATTTTGGGAGGAGGTGACATGCAAATAAGAAAAATTGATTTTTCTACCATGCTGATAATCTCATGCATAGCAGAAAAGAGTTGGCTGCCTGCAGAGGTTGTGCTTCCAAACAGGCCATTTGCTGCTATGGCATCGAGTCCTGGTGCAAAAGATGACAGCTTAAATCTCTTCAGGAAAAGCAAAGGCACAGAGGTTAACCATGGCAGTCTTTGAAGCACTGAGACACTACACAGCAGTTATAAGATTCAGGTATATTTTGATCTTTGTGCTCCTGTAGGACTGATTGCAGGGAATAATCATGGTTTGGCACCCAAGGGAGAGCACAGATAGTGATACAACCTGCAGTTTGTAGGTACAAGAGGAGGTGACTTGGTCCTTGGAGGCTGCCTGCCTGCCTATCTGGGGTTTGTGGCTGTGTCCAAAGCCCTGCAGACTTCCAGGTTTCTTAGTCCAGAGAAATGAAATGGCTGGCAAGAGCAAGGTGGAAACTAAAGGCTGGCAAAGCGTTTTTGAGGAGTTCTTGATTGGTTTGGTCTCACAAGCACTGTGCAGAAAAACCTCAGCCAGCTTCACATGTGCTGGCTAGAGACCTGGAAGGGCCTTGCCACATCCTTGTGCCAGTCTCACTGAGCCCATCAGGCTGCCAGGGCCAGAGCAGGCATCTCTGTCAACTGTTTTCCTGCTTGAAATAATGATTCAAGTACAAAAAGGGAGAGGACCAGTCATTGTCAGCAGCCGATAGGTCTCCAAGACCCACAACCAAGGTACACCAAGAAATGTTTATGCAAATCTCATTAAAATGTGTCCATCCTCTTTCTGTGAGAGTCAAAAAGCTCTGGTACCACCTGCCAGAGTAACGACAAATGTCCAAAGCTGTCTGCACTGGGCTAAACCAGGAGCTGATCTCAACATGGCCTGTTGTGAAACAAGTTGAAACACTTTAGGATTTACTCCCAGTCAACCTCTAATTGCAGAGTCTAGTAATCATTGGCCGATGAGATCTGAAATGTGGATCAAGCAACAGCTTAAGCAAGTGAGCATTGCAGCAAAAATACAGAATCCACACATGGACTTTATTTTTCACAGGAATAAATCAGAGCTCCTCACTCTGCCGGGACTGCGACAGCGTTAGTTATTTTCAGAAGTGGAGTTGGAGGTGCTTATACTCCACAGAAGGCATTGCTGCTATGTAGCAAGGCACAAAGGAACCACTTTTAGTCTGAGCCAAGATGACCTACAGAGCCAGGCCTTTGCGCCTGGTTTGTGTTTAGCTGTTGCTGACTTCATTCAAGTGTATGACCACAGAAACTTGTGCAAGCAGCCCCTGCTAATGCGCTTGCACATTTAGAAGGCAGTGGAGCAAAAACACACTTGAGTCACAGGTGAACACGCTTGATGGGGGAGACACTGATGTATTTCACTATATTTAGATCAGCCTGGACCATCTGAAAGAGCATAAGCAGCAAAAAAAGGAAGAGGAGAAGGCATTTTCTTTCATAAGGCTGTTAAAGAGTAGTCAGAGAGAAATGAAAAGGGCAAAGAAAATTAACACTTACTTTGCATCTCTGGCTGTTAGAGAACAGATATTTTCTTAAGCAAGAGTCTGAGAGCAGATGATGAGGAATTAAGAAACCAGGAGATAAGATCAGGAATAGTTAATAAAAAGCTTGGGATCCATAAAACCAGTAAAAGGGAAAGGCCATATGCAGGCATGATGAAGGAAATGGGGAAAGAAATTAGAGACGCTTTAGCAAACCTTTTCAGAAGTTCAAGAGAAATCCCTTGGGACTGGAAAATGTAACTAAAAGCAAGTGCTGGGGAAAGCAGCCTGAGGGCAAACCGAGGCTACATCTAGTCAGTTTGAAATCCTTTGCTGGAAAGTCTTAAAGCTCTTTAAAAGATCTGTTTGGAGAAATACTTAGAAGGGCCTAAAAGCACCTCACTAAGTTGCTTGAATTCACTGAGGTTGTTATTTGCGAGCTGAACAAAGTAGTCTGGTACACAGTGAGCATTTCTGAAACAATGTCTGGCTTGAAAATTATTTTTTAAAAGAGAAAATGAGAGAGGTACCTGAAGAGAAACCAGATGACCTACACAAGAAAAGAAAAAACTCACTAAGACGTATTTGTCACAGTTGTCCTTTCAGCTTCAAGCCCTGGACAAATTATACAGCAAATCCAAGGGTTATTATGAGAATTTTGTAAAGCAGTTTTAAGCTATGTTAAAAATTATAACACTGTATACGATATTACAAAGACAACATACCTGTCCAGCCCTGTGTCACATGCAGAAATATTAAGCTGGCACTTCATGTTGGATTTATCTAAAGTGGAAACAAACCTCCATGGTCTTTGTCTGGATGATAGCAGGGATGATGCAAAGAAGACAGCAAGAGTCATACAACTGCAGTATCACAAACAATACTGAAGCAATAGGCTTGCATTGCTTTAATTAAAGTAGATGTGGTTTATTAACTAATAAAAATAAAGCTAGAAAATTCTTATAGAAATATACAAAGATAAAGGTAACATAGACATGAAAACCTAATGATAAGATTTTTTTTAAAAAGTTGTTTTAATATTGGTAAAATATTTAACTAGGTGATATTATTTTGTCATTTCTACCTAAGCTCCCCCACCAGGATCAATTCACAGGTAGTGGCGCAAAGTTAATGTATCTCCACTTTCTACTGGTTTATTTTCTGTATTCTGTGTAGTGTTTTTTCTATTAGGTTGTAATTCCTTTAGAACAAAGTGCTGCCACTTATGTTCTCAGTGTTGCTATAATGCTTTGTAACTTCTTCTGTCTGTGCTAACATTTCAAAAGTAGCTAATTAGAGGAAAAAATTGAATATCAATGTTGTAATTAATTCTCATTAGGCAGTGGCAGCAGCATCTTATAAAACAGTGAGCGTAGCGACTTCATCTGTGTGTCCTGCTAACGATGCCATCTCCCTGCACTGGACAGAGAGTTGCTGTGCCTGTGGCCAGCCAGGCATCCCTGCAGTTTGCTCAGGCAGTCCCTTGCTTTAAACATTAACTCAAAGAAAAGCTGACAGAAAAGGCATGTCGCAAGGACAAATGAGAAAAAGACTATGAAGAGGAGGTATCAGCAGGTGCAACATCTGTGTTTGCATTTAGAAGACCGGGACAGGGGGGTTAGCAGTGCTGTGCGCCTTGTAGGGGTGCGTAGCAATGGCATTGTCCAAAGTCACCTTTCTCCTTAGCAAGAGCGTCCTCGGGTTGGAAGGGCAGCTACACAGCCACGCGACCACTGAGCACATCGGCCACTCCAGCCAGGACACAAGCCCAGTAAATCTGTGGGCATCAGAGCTGTAGAAACACAAGGGAGGAGCTGCAGGATGGGCTGAGCCCAAACACTGCCAGGGTGGCCAGAGGAGTCTGCAAGGGATTTCACTTTCAGTGGGTGCCCAGAGATCAGCGCCAGCAAAGAGCTTACCTAAAAAAAATATGACCTAGAAACTGATAAAACTCAAATGTAACTGGAAAAGAGTTTTGAAATACCATGGAGAAAAGGAGACAGCAGCAATGAATGTCTGAATCCTAGAAATGTCCAGCCAGTGAATTAGTACTGGTGAGGACTGGTGCTAAGCTGTGGCTGTAAAGTGAGAGACGCATACAAAGAAAGCCATCAGGCTGACGGGGAGCCTAGAGAGTGGAACGTTTCAGGAGGCTTGGAGAAGTGCAGCCAGTATGGTTGTAATTATAGCACAGGGATGCCAGGACATGGGGCAGGTAATGAGAGAACCCATAAAATGTTCCACCTCAAAGTCTGAAGTCAGAGGTGAAAAATGACAGGCAACTTCGATCATGTAAGTGCGATGTTTAGGGAGTGGGGTTGAATGACTTCCAGTACAAGGAACTACTGTGAGACTTGCATGCAAGTAAGTTGGCAACTGAGTGGAAAACAGGATGACCATCCGCACTTATGTCTACATCTGTATCATCTATCAGAACTTTGAATATGCAGGAAGAGGGATTAATTTTTCAAGAGAATCCAGAAACATATAAAAACCAAAACTTTCCAAAGCCTTCAGGCATGCTACTGGAAAATCTCTTGACAGTTTTGTTAGCTGCACAACACACACTAAGATAAAACACAGCAAGCAAACACTTCTGCACTGGCATCCTTTTATATTCCTCTCTGCATGTATGGAAACTGGGTAAGCTTTGGAGTTCACTGGGGACAGATCCATGACCACAGTGACCAGGGGAATGCCAGAGCTGTGGCTCTGGAGGCTCTTATGGGACAGAATCACAGAGGCAGCACGGCTGAGGCTGGCAGCTACCAGCCATATACTGGTACCAGCTGGATACTGTCCAGCCCAACCCCTGTTCTTGCAAGGTCAAGCAGAGCAGTCAGAGTTTGAGTATCTCCAAGGATGGAGACTCCACAACCTCTCTGTGCAACCTGTGCCTGTGTTTAATGACCCACTTGCACTGTACAAATGGGGCTTCTTATCTGCCATTGGAATTTCCTGTATTTCTGTGTGTGCCATTGCCTCTTGTCCTGCCCCTGGGCACCACTGAGAAGAGTCTGGCTCCCTGTTCTTTACCTTCCCATTGGGTACTTATGCACACGATTACCCTGAGCCTTCTCTTCTCCAGGCTGAATAGAACCACCTCTCAGCCTCTCCTTGTAATGAAAGTTGCTCCAGTCCCTTCATCATCTTTGCAGCCTTTCAGTGGACTCACTACAGTATGTCCCTGTCTCTCTTGCACTGAGAAGCACTGAACACAGCACAGCAGATAGGTCCTACCAGTGCAATGCTCTGCCTAATGCAGCCCAGGACACATTGGCTTCTTCACTGCATGGGTGCATTGCTGACTAATGGTGACCTTGACCCCTGCGGTCCACCAGGACCTCCAAGTCCTCTGCTAAGCTGCTTTCCTGCTGGTCAGCCCCCAGCATGTACTGGTGCATGGGATTATTTCTCCCCAGGGGCAGGGCTTGTCTCTTCCTCTTGTCGAACATTAGGAGGTTCCTCTCTGACCCTCTTTTTCATCCTGTCCACATCCCTCTGAATGGCTGCACAACCACCTGGGGCATCAGCCACTCCACCCAATTTCATATCATCTGCATACTGGCATCATTGTGGAAGGCTATCATGTTGGTTAAGCATGATTTCCCCTTCATAAATCCATGCTGACTACTCCAAATCACCTTCTTGGCCTTCATGTTTCTGGAAGTAGTTTCAGGGATTAGTTGCTCCCTCACTGTCCCAGGGATCAAGGTGAGGCTGACCGGCCTGTAGTTTCCTGGCTCCTCCTTCTTGCTCCTGAAGATAGAAGTGACATTTGCTTTCCTCCAGTCTTCAGGAACCATTCCTGATTGCTACACACCTATTGAGGCAGCTTTTAAATGTTGTGCCTCTCCATCACAGACTAGCAGAAAGCAAAGAGCAAACATCAGCAACATCTATTTTGTTTGGTGTTTGTCACGTGCAGAATACCGAGAGAAGACTTTATATCTAAGACATAGCCATGAGGAGACTGAAACTGTCCCTGCTGCCTTTCAGTTATGCTGGTCTGAATCCAAAGCAAGTCCAGCATCCCTGGGCAGGCACTGAGGAGGAACAGGTTTCTGAAATGCGGTTCGTTCCTGGCCATAAGCCACCTTTCCCTGTAGGACCACACCAGAAGTGGCCAGCCCTGCACTGCTGCCAAGCAGCTCTCCAAAGCAGGAGGCGTCATGGGGCAAGAGTTACTTTAGGTGCCATCATCAGTTGTGAGCACTTCTTACAAAGACCCTGTACCGCACGGGGAAGGGTCCTGCCAGTATTCGTACTGTTACCATGAGAATCCACAGGAGCATTTTCTTGGCCCCAGTGGTGTGTGGACTGGATTAGCATAAAAATCTGTTCCTAAATCCTATGCACAGACTTGATGTCTGTGCAACCATCTCAGGTAAACAGGTCATTTTCTTTACTGAAGTAGGTGTAAGCCTTAGGCAGATAAAATGATCACAGAAAAAGGATGTCTGGCTTATTTATTCTCCAGTGTAGAAAAGGGTTGTAGCAGAACAAGCACAACTTTATATCAGTAATTATATCTGCAAAGTTTGCATTACTTTATCTGTATCACAGCATATGTTCAGATGTGTACATTTTTCTATGTAAATCCAGAATTATTCTCTATACACTGTGTAATGGAGAAAGCTGCTTCTTTTCCTGGCTTTTTGCTTCATTGCAGTTAGGTTTCCTAGCTAAACCCAAGAGTCATGTGCCATCCCGCTGGGGAAGCCAGGTAGAGGAGGTTAGGGTCAAGCCAATAGGTGACAACAGTCTTTCAACTGCATTCATGTGTGTCCAGTTTATTCATAATGGGAAATCTCCCAGATGTGGCAAAGTAACAGAAGACTTAACAGGACGTGTGTAGTTCCAGCCCGGCCTGTCTCAGTAGGAAGAACTTGTTGAAATAATGTCTAGAGGTCTGGCTCACGGGCATTCTGGGGAGGTAGATGTTATATCCTTATTGCTTTCTAGGTAAAAAGGGAGTGATTAAAGGCCTGGATCAGAACAGGCTCTTTTATAGAGAAATACAAATGCTGATCCCAATTTTGAAGTTCACCCCAAAGGGGATCTGGAAACAAATTTCTGAAAGAAGCAAGGCAGTGTTTTATGGACAGCTTCCACCTTCAAGACTGCTGAATCCTTCTCCCACCTCTTAATCCAAAAGCAAACTGGCAAAGTAAAGAAGAGATTTGCTCAGAAGCCAAGCAGAGGCCCGGGGATGCAGCACCTCCCACATTGGTCTCTCCTCTGATGAGCCCCTTTCCCTCCCCATCCTGCTGCCCAGCTCTGTCCCCCAGAAGTGGAGTCTGCCCCTGAAACCCCTCCAAGCAAGCCCAACAAATGATGCTGCAGTTCCTGCATTTCTTTCCAAGTTGTCAACGGTGCCCAGGCGTCGAGGAAGGAGACATTTCTGCTAGATCCTCAGCTGGCTGGGGCTTCACAGAACAAAACCACAACCTGAAACTGCAAACAGCAATTCTCAGACAGATCATGGGGCCTTCAACTTTAGAAGCAGTACAAGATATACGTGTTAATTTGTGGTTAAGGCCTATTTATCTGCAACAGCACTGGAGGGTGGCTTGGCCTTTCCTGTAGCATAGCAGTTGGAACTGCCAAAAGAAAGAGGCATTAAAAGTTAATAAAAAATTCTGAAACATGCTCATTAAAATACTTGGAAAACTTCACAGTTTGGCTTCATACCACAGAGTGAGTATGTAAGAACTTGACCGGGCTTGCCTGCCTCCCTAGCAGACTGTCTTGACTTAATACTTAAAAAAAAAAAATCACCTGGCGCCTGATGCTGTGTTAAAAAGCCCCCACCATGTCAGATACTGTTGTAATTTGCCCTGGAAATGCATCTGAAGCAAAGGAATGCATGAGCACAAGTCCAGAGCTCAAACAGGGGAAATACTGTTGTTATACAGATCAGTGGATACAGATAGTATTTTATTTATTTTAACCCTCAGCCCAAAGTTTCAGGGGCTGTTAAGTCTGCCACCCCAGTCAGCTTCATCCTGTCGCTGGATGGACAGATGTTGCAGCTATTGCTCCCAGAGCAGGCTCTTTGGATACCACAGTATCGAGCGGCCTGGCCATATCTGGAGCCATTTCAAGGAAAATCTAGCCCTGTATTTGACCTCATTCTTCTATTTACTCACCACACTAATTAGGTCAGGCAGAGGAAAGGCCAACAAGACAGGTAGGATGGACTATTTGCATAGCTGCAAGCAGTTTCTATCTGATTGAGTGGAGTGGATTGAACCATAGGTGGATTGTGGGTCAAGAGGTTGTTTGAGTTTCACATTCATGGATGCACTCTCCACAGCCAGTGTTTTCATTACACCGCTCCACAGCACTCTGCGTTGGCTGCTAGGTCATGAACTGAGGTCTGGATCTCAAGCTGCTGAGGATCAGGACTGCTGTGGTTATGTGTCCATGTGGCACCCCGAGGGCAAACCCTACAGGCATTCAGTGAAGGCTGTCCACTTTCCACCTCAGCCATATGGTCTGCCTGAAAGTGTGAGCTTTGGTGGTGTTAGAGACTCTGATTTATCAACAGCTGAAGCCACCTTTGATCTAGTATTCAGTTCTAAGGTAAAAATTAAAAGATATATATGAACTACCAGCTTGGGATTCTTTGCCTAATCCTTGTACCTCCTACCTCACCGTTTACTCTGGGATTCAGAGCCTTTGGCTAACATTCCACTATCACATCTGGGATTATCCTGCAGAACTTCATTTTCATCCTGTTTCCTTCAAAGAGCAGTGACTACCTTGGGACCAGGTCATAGTATTGAATTTTGCACCTATTGTAGCTTCTGTGAGTGCAAGGCATTGGACTTGGTGGCCTTTGGCCTTTTCCCTAGATGAGCTCTCAGAGTTTTCAGGTATAATATATGATGGAGCCTTATGGGGTTTTTTTATGGTAGGGCTTATTTTACCAAGGAAGGTAACTAGAGGGTACTTTCCCTTTTGCCTAGGCTGAATTATGACTGTATGATTATGATTACACAGCACTTCTTCAGCAGTGGATTGCTGTCCCCATACATGCTTTCTTTAGAAGAAGATACGTAGAAGATTTAAGCTACATCCCCCATACTGCAAAATCCCAAGGCAAGGCTATACAGAGCCGCAGGACACATTCAGAACAGGCCGGCTGTGCAGGGGTCACTGGGATCCATGCAACACCATGTGTGAGGAAGACAGGAGGGAAAGGATTTTCAGCCTCCCCCCCCCGCCATGTTCTCTGCCCAAAATTACTTCTGTTGAAGAGTATCACAGTGCTGAGCACCCAGTGCCTTGCTTGGTTTGGGTGACTGAACCCAAAATCTCTATGGAGAAAGCACATCTTAGCATCCCTGGATGGCAATGACTGCTCTTAGGGCAGTCCCACCTGTAATCAATTCCACAGACCTCTGCACCTTGGAAGCACATTGTATCAGATACAACCTGTTCCCAAGGATTTTATAAAGAGGAAAGACTCCTGGCAAAACCAAGAGCAGGACCCAGCTTCTCCAAACCCCTTTGCCCTGTCTTCTTCCTTCACAGGAAGCTCCCTGAAAGACTTCTTGGTAGGAAAAAGCCACTGCTGAAGGGCTGGAAAGGAGCCCGCATAGTGGAAGGAATGCACATGCCTTCCTTCTACAACTTCTCTATTATCAGTAAAGAACAAAGAAATAGCAGTTGTATATCTGATCTGTTTACATGAAAGCTGCAGTATTTACTGATGCTTTTAAGGTCATATTGTACTTCAGTCAAGCATTGAAAAAAATGTGGAGAATATCTTGCAGTTAGTTAGCTAAACACCTTTTCCTGCCTCTGGATTGGGTAAGACAGATACTTACAATAAACAAGGAATTGGCAAGAGTCCAAAATCCACTAACTCAAGGTCACTCATCCACTCAAGGAGTCCAGGCTGGCTAAGCAGTGACCGTAAATCATCACATTTGACAGTGGTTCAGTGGCCTATGTAAAACGTGAGTTTGCACAGAGTTCCTGTGTGAGGAGTGTCATATCACAACTGCCAGCTACAGAGGCAGCAAGCAACTGGTTGCTTCTGTGAAGAGGCCCAGACTCCACTGGGCATGGAAAGATAATTTTCCACCTAATCACTGGGAGTTCTAGTCAAAGCATGTATATACATAGCAGTGTGGTCAAATCTGTCGCCTAAACCCATTTTGATGGAGCTATAAATCCAAGAAATTGCAGTCTGCAAACACAAGCAGGACATGCCCTGGGTACTCCTGCCCATCACACCAAGTCCTAGCAGGGGACATAATGTCATTGTGTTACCTCTTGGACTCCTAACAGCTTTCTGGGAGCTATCTGGGCACCATCACTATGGTATCCCAGTACGTCCCAGTGACTCAGTGGGACATGGAATTTTACAAATGAGAAGCTGAAAGACAGCAAAAGTGAATTGCCTAAAGTTTTTGGCAATCTACAGTTCAGACAAAAAAACATTGGGTCTCTTGAATAGAAATTTAATGTCTTAGGCACTGAAATACCCTTCTTAGCAAATGCACTCTGAGGCTTAGTAGTTAAAGCTCCCCACTCACTTGTTGGGGTGTCAAGAAATTACATGTATGGCCAAGTTGTTCCCACGGTCAGCTTTGTGGTGTATGGCCCTGGTCAGTGTGAGGGGCAGGGTACTAACTAAATGAACCATTCTGATCCAATAGTTGTCCAATTATGGTACTACCTGAAGCCTCCACAGAAAAATTAGGCGAAAACCAGACGGTTCCTTTTAGTCCTTTAGAATGGAAAGTCTGAAGCCATTTTGCGCTGTTGCACCCGTTATCATTCTTGGACAGTCCACAACACATAAAAACTACAATACAGCATGAGCTAGAGCAAAGCTTAGTGGAAGCTACTAATGCAAAAATAGAAACCTCCTATGCTAAATGAAACAAGTGCTCTGCATGCACTAAGACATGTGTGAGAGAGACTGCTTGTAAATATTCTCTGCAGTCTGCGTAGGAGTTGTGTGGAGGCAGCCTGAAGACCTCCAGCAGCAGGAAAAGGAGATAAAAGGGCATTTATTCGGCTGGGTGTCTGGGAAGAAGGGTTTTAAAAACCCTTAAATCCTCAGAAAAACTCAGGATTAAAGTTATCAAACTGTGTCCTGGTGAACTTAAATAATAAAGGCCTAAGCTATGCACTGCTGCCTTGTACAGCTCCTGTCCTATGAGGAAGGTTTCAGAAAGGTGAGAAAGTGTCTCTCATCCTATCTTGTCTCTCTTCACCTGGCAGCTTTCTCTGTTTCTTAGCTAAAATCTCAGAGAAAGGAGTCACAAATTTACTGTGTGTAGCAAACTTCCATTAGCTGGAAATGCCCTTCCCAGCTGAGAGAGACTCCATAAAGTATCGTAAAAATAATTAAGCTACATAAACAATATACTTGAGTTTTTCCCAATCTGGGCTAATCCCAGCCTTGGCCCAATAGCTGTTCTCACAAGAGCACAAGCGAGCTTTGCTGCATGCAGACACAGGTGAACGCACGTGCACACACCCAGATGCATGTGCATGATAAGTGGCACTGGTAGCACCTTCTCATTAGAGGCTGCTACATGCTTCCTCCTACACAGCTCCCTTACAGACCTGCCAACCTCTGTGTCTTTGGGCTGAAATTTTTCTATGCTGCCTTAGGCAGTTTCATTCACTTTTCTACTTCTCTGGAATTTGTATTTTCAGCCAAAAAAGTTCAAGCGTTACCAAGAAAGAGAGGAGAAGGGGGGGAAACATTAGTTACCTTCATATTTCCAAGATTTGGTAAATGTGAGCGACTTTTTAATGCCACTTATGGAAATGTGACTTTTTCCCTTTCTTCTTTTCCCTTCCCACCAATATCAGACCCTGACACTTCCAATACCTTCCCAGAGCCAGAAAACATGTGCTTTTCTCTAGCTTTTTTAAAAAATAGTTCAATAATTCAATTTAACAATTTTCTTTTTAAAAATCACACAAAAGCCAACATCTAAGATACAACACTTCAAATTTAAAGCCATATATTTGACAAGAGATAACTAACCAAAAATAGCATCATTAAGGAGAAATTTCAGGCATCTCTAGACCTCTTTCACAAAAGGATTTAGTGACCAATACAAGGCCCATCTCTCAGAAAAAGAACTGAATATACGTAAGCAAATAGTTTAAATCCACTACATGAGTTTATTCTGTTAATTGTAGATGTTTTATAGCTTCAGCAGGTCTGAAAGTTCATGAACATTAATTCTGAACTCATCTCACAGAGGCAAGTGTCTTTGGTTACATTTCATCTTTGTTTTGGCACAGCATTGGAGAGGACTGAGTGATCGCAGAGGTGTGTCTGGCAGCTGTAGCAGCAGCTGGAATATTCCCTTTGTGTGGAAGGGGTTGGGAAAACCGACGCCAGCTGTGGGAAGAAGGATCTCTACTTTGCGCATGCTACAAGTTGTCCATCTACAACTGTAGCTAACTATGCTGATACAATTATGGCTGCAGCCTAAGCAGGCTTCTTCAATAAAACAATGGAGCACTTTTTTTGTTGCTGCTGTAATCATGTATCACAGGAACTGTGGCTCTGGATCACCTGTTTGTCTCTGGGGTGGACTGGAATGATGGGTCATCCCAGTGTCACAAGGGACATTGCCAAGGAAGCATGGGAATGTCCTCCTGGGCTTCATTGTGCGAATGCTCACAGTTTAACTATAACAATACCTTCACGGTAGTCTCTCCAGAAGGGAAAGCAGGCCTGTCTTAAAACTATAATGTCCTATAGTGTAGACATGTAAAATTAGTGTATCTATATTTGAAGCTAGACACTTAGATGTTCAAGGTCAGGTTGGATGGGGCTTTGAGGAACCTGATCTACTGAAAGATGTCCCTGCCATGGCAGAGGAGTTTGACTAGATGATCTTTACAGGTCCATTCCAACCCAAACCATCCTGTGACTCTATGATTCTATGGTCTCCTCCCCACCCCTGCACTCATTTTAGATGCCCTTACATATAAATACATGTGCATGCACATGGATGTGCACAGATACATGCATACATGGGCCAAAATGAGACTTCAGCATGACCATGTGCAAGTATTGGTATGAAAAAATACACAGCATGTTCTTTTCCCTATTTCTTCAATGCAGTTTTACTGCTGGCATGGTATCCCAGCATCTACTGGGCCATTCTCAGCCCCCACATGTACAAATGTATATATGTATATGTACCCAGGAAACAGCACTGGCTGAAGACTGGATAGGATTTATGAATCAGCTGCCATGTAGCTTCTTCAGTGACACTGAAGCAGGAGATGCATCATTTCCTCCTTGCCATTGTGATACTCCCAGGGACTCGTGTTTCAGGAAAGGAGAAATATTTGTCAAATTTACTCAAGGACAGCTCTAAGCTTTGATTGATTGCTTGAAATTTCACATCTTCAAAACATGCCCAATTGGAAATAACAGCAACTCACAAAGAACTAAAGGATGTACAGCAGAAAGGTACCTCTGCCCTGAGCCCTGTTTTCAGTTATCATAGGTAAATACATAATACTAACTCTCATAAATAAATCAAGTGCCATTTAAAACATGTTAGGTTGCTTCCCCCTACTCCTGTTAGAAAGCAATACTATGGGGCACCACACCTGCTAATCTGCTGTCTGCTCTGTCTTTTACCTTTGGTCTTACCCCACCTCTGCCCAGACTGTGAAATGCCCAGACCCTTTGATGGTAGCAGTCACATCCCCCTTCACCTCACCCTGCTAGCTGAAACAAGCCTGATGCTTGAATCTCCTCTTATAACACAGGCTTCCCCCCCGGTCCCCACTCATTTATGACACCCTTCTCTGCACCTTTAACAAATCCCTTGTGAACGTAGGTGAACACAGCTTTCCAGATGACACTCAAAAGAGCCCTGTATTGAGGCATTAAACCTGCCCTCACTCTGCTAGTCAGTCTTACATTTTATATGCACTAGAGCTATGCTTCCCATATATCAGTAGCTCACAGTCACGCTGTGACTGACTAATGCAGCATGATGCAGCTTGTGCACCAGATCCAGCACAGTACACTCCCATTCAGCCAGTTGTCTTGTCCCCATGGTAAATGGCAGCTTTTGTAGCAAATGGTGCCCAGGAACTAAACATCTTCACCCTTACAGCAGCCAGCTTAGAGTCCATAGCTATTGCTCCATCCCTGTGCATCAGAGAAGGACATGAGAAAATGCAGTATCTTCTTGTAGTGCCTGGCTAGAGCTTCTGCCTCATTATTAGAGGGAGACGGAGCATCCAACAGAAACTGGAGCTGCTGTCATGTCCAGTCATAGGGAAAAGGAGTGCTCTCAGGGCAGCCTGTCCTCTTGCAAGTGTATTTGTGCAAGGGTTGACGTGGTATGGTCATCAAAGGCCTGAGCCACAGCTGTTACTGTCGCAACCTACAAAGTGAGGGGAAGGACAATGTCCCAAGTCTTGGTTGCAGCTGAGTTTGAACTGCCCTGGACTAATACACACATAGATCTTCCCCACTCCTCTGTTTCCAGCTGAAGAGCGTCTGTGTAGCTGATGGTAGAGCTTCTTGTTAGAAGTTCTCAGATCAGGCCCAATGCTCTGCACTATTATGTTTCACTTCATTTCCATTATTACCCTCCATTGCTCACTGCTCAGACCAACGAGATTTCCATGGGTAGCATCTCATGCACCACATTACTGACAGTACTCAGTACTGTGTCATCAGTTAATGTCACTGTCTCCTTTTGACTTCTGGTGCCACAGCTGGGAATCAAACATTAAATAAGGTCCATTCCAAGACTAGTTCTGGAGGAATTCCACCAGTAATTGCTTCTGCCATGTTTGTTCTCATTCTATAATAACCCATCATGATCTTCCTGTCTGTCAGTGCTTTCCTTACCTTAAAATTCATGTTTCTCCAGTATAAGAAATAATTTCTTGGGTTTATTTCAACCTCTTAGTGCAAATCGACTGCATTTGCCTTGTCTGAAAAGGTCAGTTATCTTATAAAATAAAGGCACCGTGCTAATTTATCATGATCTACCTTGAGCAAATTCATGTTGTATTTCATCCCATTTCCAGTTATGTCCTGTGTCTTTCCTTCAGCATAGTTTTTGTGTCCAGCTGATCCACATTTCTAATGTGTGAGCAGGAGGGGAAAAAAGAGAAGAGAGTTGGTGCCCAGTTCCTCTCTGTGTCTGTGACATTGTAGCTGCTGGAGTCCACGCAGGCAGCCTAAAACAAAAGGAACAAAACAAGGAGTAAAGTCATGAGCTCTCCCATGAAGCTCTCCCATGGAGCATGGACTGTGCATCCTTCCTGACAGAACCTGTTGCCTCATGAAACTTGGAGCCTGAGGGGCTTACTCAAATATCTTAGATAGAGATGAAATGCTAGCAATTATTAAAAGACAATTAAAAGGATTATCTTTCCTCATACTACATAAACTGTTCTTTAGCTGAGCTAGGAGAACATGAACTCCTTGGTTGAAGAGCTATTGATTAGATACACAACATAAATTTAACAACATTCTCTGTACTGTTTGGCCACTGTCCCAGAGAAGATATTACTGCAGATGAAGCATTGCTCTTCTCCACCAAGGCCACGTCTGCATCTGCCTTATAACTTCCATGGTGCATCCCCATTGCAGAGACCCATTTTTTCTGGGGAGTGTGGGGTACAGTTTGCTTTCCATACACTGTATTTCAAAGTAGACAGTGTGGGAAAGTTGCTGTGGAGTTTACACATGCCAAGCAAAAGTGTGCCTGTATGGCATGGGTGCTGGGTTTGGTGAGCAACAAGGCTCTGTATCAACTTGTTGATGCTTAAGGAAAGGATGGTGTCCATTGATTAGGGCATGTAGGCAGATGAGCTGCAGACATGGAGCAAGGTTTAAGGATCTGCAGCTAGCTGGGAGTGTCTTGCTTGTGAGAATGTACCTGGCAGATGCACCCACATGCATAGCCAGCTCTACACAGCAGTACAGCACCAGTGCAGCATGTAACCCAGGGAGGCCCTCCTTGCTCTTCCTCTCAGGCACACAGGCATGCGTTACACACTAGCAGCATGGGGAACTGTCAAGATGGCAGTCACAGGCAGTTAGCACACCACCAACTTCCCTCATGCTGGAGAAGCCTGGGGTTGGGTGCTTCAGTAAGGGGTGCAGCCCAGACAGCCAAACCCTGTATGCCCCACAAGCCAGGTAGCAGTGTGGGAGATGATAATAACTGTCATTACCTATGTTTCTGCACTGCCTCAACAGTGCAGAGGTGGGCCCAGTCTTGCAGGTACACTCTCGGCCCAGGCCCCAGTCTGCTCTGGCCTTTTCTCTTCACCAAGCCAGCCCGAAAGTCTCGTCCTGGTTGCCAGCCTATTCCCCTCTCCAGCAAGAGGAGAGGGAGCCGGAGCTGCTGAAGGGAGAGTGTGAGGAGGTCTTGGGGCACAGTGTGAGATCTTTTCTCTAGCGGACACAAGATCAACTCACAGACTGTGTCTCCTTTACCTCACAGAGCAGGCCTTGGTGTCCTGTATCAGGTAAGGATTTTAGTGAGCTAAAGATTCATATCTTTAACTTAACCTTCAGGGTCTGTTGCTCTGAAGCCAACTTGGCCCCTCTGAAACTGCGAGGGAGTCAGTAAAACCCTCACTGGAATGTGATGAGTTTGTTCTCCTCTCTTCCCATTCCCACTCCAAAACTCCACCACAATTCAGAAAGATACTGGTACACTACAACAAGAGGGCAGGCCAGCCGATGTAGCAAGTGGCTCTCATGAAGAGTTTATGAAATATGGAAATTGTGGGTGTTGATCTTTTTTCCCAGGTAACAAGTGACAGGATGAGAGGAAATGGCCTCAAGTTGCACCAGGGGAGGTTTAGATTGGATATTGGGAAAAATTTCTTCACCGAAAGGGTTATCCAGCACTGGAACAGGCTGCCCATGGAAGTGGTTGAGTCATCATCCCTGGAGGTATTTAAAAGACACATGGAAGTGGCACTTAGGGACTTGGTTTAGTGGTGGACTTGGCAGTGTTAGGTTTACGGTTGGACTAGATGATCTTAAGGGTCTTTTCCAACCTAAATTATCCTATGATTCTGTAAGAGAGCCAAGTGGCCAGCACAGTCTCCCAGCAACTGGACCAGAAAAGCAGAGGACTGGGAAAGGGGAACAAGGAAGAAACCAGCTACTGTCTTGCCAAGCAAGTCCTACCCCAGCCTCCTTTGTGCATGCAGCCACTCGGGGAAGCACTGCCTGTGCAAAGCTTTGTGTGCAGAGGCTGATGCTGTGCTGAGCACTGCCTCAGGCATCTGCCCCTTGCTGCCTAACACGGTCCTGCCAGCCTCTCCAGCATTCTCACCAGCTGCTGACACAGGAATTTGGAGAAAAGTCAATGGGTCTGCTTCCAGGCACCTCCTGGCTGCTGCTGGAGCCAGGCCCCCTCCAGGAAGCAGACCCCAGGAGCAGTGCAATGGCATCCTTTCACCCCACATGTACTTTTATCCCACTTTCTTGGTCTCAAGCTATGTGTGTATTCTGCAGATCACAATGCCCTTCCCAGGGGGCCTACAGTGGAACCCAACATGCCTGGAAAGGGCAGTTTAAGACTGATTAGTCCTTCAAAACCACTCCACATGTATTTATCCAGATGCTGTTTCCCAAACTGACAGGACCTTCCATGAGTTCAAACCCTTCTAACATTCAGTGAACATCAACAATAACAAAAAAAAATAAAAAACCAATTCTCAATCTTTTTATGAGCTTGAATTTTACAACTGACTACCACAAAACAGAGTAGAACCTTTGAGCACTTTTGATACTGGAATCTATAAAACTTTTATTTAGAAAGAAAACTTAAAACATATTGAGAAGAGAGTATTTTCTTTCCTGTTGTGAAATTAATGTGCTGGCTTCCTCACGGCCAAGTGGTAAAGAAATATAAAAGTGATTTTGCCCAAATACTGGTTTCTCTGTTGCACTTTGTTAAGTAGAGCCGATACATCACTCACGGAGTTCTCTTCAGATAATGTCAAATGATAACAAGGCAGAACATGCAGACTTCAAATAGGGCAGGACAACAATACTAGAAGAGCTTATAATAAAACAGTTGGCTCTAGGTTTCTTTAACAACATTTATCTTTAAACAACTGCACTGAAATCCACCTCAGTTTACCAGCTTTTAAATGAAACAACGAACAAACAGTCCCCAAACTGCTGACATTTTGACTATGACTTTTAGCAAAAGAACATAAAAATGCATTCATCTCTATAAAGGTTCACTTACAATACCTTGAGAGCTCCCTCACTTTATTTCAATTTGTTCTAGTCCCTCGGCAACCAGGACTTAGTGGCTCTATATAAACTATGACTCCTAGGTGCTAGATCTGTAAGAGGATCTTGCCCCAGAAGATACTGCATATGGTAGCAAGGGACAGTCCTGTTTTTCTCAACATGTTCAGAGTTTGGCATTTCAGAGAAAAAAGAGCTTATTAAACAGCTAGTTAATAATATGCTGGGAACGACCTTGCAAAGCAAAAAGAAAAGCACAAGCATAAAGTTCTCACAAAACTCATATTTATGTATATCAGCTTGGGTAGATTGAAAAAGATGGAAAACAGTGTGCAGTGTCCAAAGTCGCATTCCACTTGCCTCTGGCTTTGCCCAGGCAAGCTGTCAAGCTGCTTTTCTGCGTAAGAAAGTGTTTTATGGCCAGATCTTAGCTCTGTACTCTCCAATAAAGCTGGTATCACAGAATGGCCACCCTGGATGCTAGGCTCCAGCCTATGGCCTTCATTTCAGTTGGTGATCCCCAGTCTATGCTGACCACAGCAATAGGAATTTCTCCCAGTACAGTATTTGGTGGCAAGGAACAAACCATGTTTTAATTTAAAAAGACTGAAAAATGGAATCCAGTATGTGGAGACAAAGCCTTTGGAGAAGAAAACATGGCTGTAGTCTGAGGCCAATGAGATCGCTCTGGCTTGCTACCACTGCTCAAGCAGAGAACATGCCCTTCCCAGAATTTATCATGTTCCTGAGACTTAATACAGATGAAAACTTCAGGGACCAGATTCTCAGCTGGTATAAATGGCATAATTTCATTAACTGAACCAGCTAGACCCTAATTTCTGGTTGCTGCAAGCTACATCTGGGATACTTCTTTTCCTGTGCTTTGCTGGATGAACTAGCATCCTTCTGTCTGACCATCATTATGTTAACCACAGAACACTGGGTTTCCCCTAGCCATGCTTTTCTAGCTGACCAAAAGGCCATAGAAAAAAGAGTTGGCAGGATTTTCAGGAAATCACCTAGCCCATCATCTATCCTGCAGCAGGATTAGCTGTACTTGCACTTGTTCCATATCTTCAGATACCACAGCTTATGGATATTCCCAAGAGGTTTGTTTTTAATGACTGGGCAATTTCATCCACAGCAAGACAAAAAGTGGAGGGAATCTAAACTCCTGCAGCTACACAGCAGGTTTAGAGGCAGCTTCTTGCCAAGATCACACCTGGATGTTAGCATGTGATTGGGCTGGGGAGTAGCAAAGAGCCCAAACTGCAAACACAGGGATCCACCAGCATCATTTTTTCACATGTGCACAGGCAAAGGTAGCAAACAGGCTCTGACTGATGGCATCAGTGATATTCTGAAAGCTTGGAAGAAGTGGAAGAAATCCTGTGTGGTTGGGACAAAGGGTTATTTGGGTTCAGCCGATGTGCATGGACTACGGACTCAACTGCACTCTGAAGCTATGGGCCCCTGTACCCCCCTCATGGGAGTTTAATAATTGTTCTCCGTTCTTGTGCATGCTGTAAACTGTTTGTTACTCCAGCTATCTGTCTCTTAGCTCTCTCCAGACCTTTATTTTAAATGTGGCACTATGTTCCTGATGGATGGATTCATTCAGTGATTTGTCAAGCACAAACTACCCAGAATTATAAGACTGAGAGTTATGAAAGATCATTTCTTCAAGTAAAACCCATGAAACTGAATTACTGAATGCAAAGAGTCCTTCAGGGGGAGTATTTCTGTACAGAAGAAAATAATTGCCATTTTTCATCTGTTCTACCAACTTTTTTACCTTATGTTCAGCCAGTTTGCACACCTAACCAATACAAAGACACCAGGCCAAGTGTCCTGATCATCCTACACACCCGTACAGTAACACACCCAGTTGAAAAATAGAATCCAGTGTGCTGACTGCATTGATGACAAACAGAGACAAAAAAGAAGTCCTTCTTGCCATTAGAACTACCAACCATATGCTTATTAATTTAAGTTCAGCAAATCACCCTCCAGTAATTTCTAGCTTAATCTAATCTTGCTTGCTTTTTAACACCCAATAAAAAAGACAGATACCACAATAAGCATAATAAATCAACCAACTTGCAGCAGCACCAAACACATAAACACATCCGCAAACCTGAATGGGGAATAATAGCTGACAGAAGTTCTCAAGAAGATGATGTTATCTGTCATTTCTGTTGGAGCCTCACTGTAACTTAAATCAGGATAGATCGTGCACGGACTTGGGCATTGCCCCAACATATACAAGGGCACAAGTCATGACTCAGAACTCCCAGTCAAATTTTTGTGGAGCATCCACAGGGAGAGGGTATTGTATATTCTTCACTGCTTTACGGGGTGGCAGATATTTCGTGAAATTGCTATGCTTCATTATTTCTTCAGTTCAAAACTGGACACAGCTAGTGAGGTGCAGCCTATTGAGGCTCACTGAGGACCTGGATCTGGGCATTTGTATGAGCATGTACATGCTTGTGTGTGGAAGGGGAAGGCAAATTAAGTCAGAAAACATAATGTCTCAAGACATTCTTTAATTTTTCCAGCAATTACACAAAGTCTACACCTTTAATTAAAATTACATTAAACTAGGTCTAGACCTCTGACCCATGTCAGGAAAGACAGTCAACAGCTGTGTGATGGGGTAATATCAGAGCAGACAGGGTTTTCTGTTCTCCAAGGGGTCAGCTGTAAGCTGAAGATCTCAGCTGAACCACCACTTTGTATTACTTGGAAAGCAGCATACTCATCTCTTCATGCTGTAAAAATACAATTAATATTACCATAGCAGCTCATAAAAAGCTTCAGGGCACAACCAGAGTGCCAGGCCGCTGTTCCTACTGTGTGATATTAATGCCCTCTAAGAGGGGCCCTGACTCTGCACCTCAGCTGTCATGACAAGACTGCATGGCAGGACAGGGGGCATGGGGAAAGCTCGAGAAGCCACCTTTCAGCACCCACCACAGGGAATGCATCCCCTAAAACCTGTGTGCCCAGGGCCACCACAGTGACTGACAGCATCAGAGTTAGGTGGGCCCCTGGCCTGGTCAGTGGAAGGAAAGGGGTGTCTCCACCAGTGATGCAGTGCTCCCATGCACTGAGCAAAGATTACAAGGCACAGCCTGAGATCCTGACCCTCTCTTTTCTGCATTTCTTTGACCTCTTTAAGTTCAGAATCTTCTAAAGGAGACCCTTGGCTGTGCTAAGCACTACTCCCAACAAAGCCAGAGAAGGCAGAGATGACCACCACCCCATTACATGATAATTTAGTGACTGGAGAGCACTTGCCCACAAAAATGGATGACTATCTGTCAGTTCCCCCTCCTCAGCATGATCACAATCCAGGCTTTCCTCCACCCACCTACATATACCCTCAGGCTTTCTCTCTTCCTGCTCCAGATCTGCCTTCCTGTCTGAGCCCAGCTCAGCCTTTGCCACCCCCAGTCCTGGTGGTTAGAGTATATAAACCATAATGAAAAGTGTGGGTTTGAATGCCTTCAGGCTCAGAAGAGCATTGGATCCAGGTGCTTCCCAATGCTAAGCAAGAATGCCAGCCATTATACTTATTCCCAGTGGCAAGCAGAAGTGCCACCAATAAGGGTCACGTTCTTATGCTGGCAGTTACAGTGCTTTGTGGTGAACTCAGAGCTATGCATACAGGCAAAAACAGGCTGGAAACATGGATTTCAGGTTTCTTCATGCTAAAAGTCTAGATTTTGAGGGAGTTTACATGTGCCTACTTTCTCAGTGCATTCTCTTTATTTCCTGCATGCCTAGGGAACTAGGGAATATAGGTACTTCAGATTTAGGCTGTGCTGAAGAGAAGGTCTTTTGGATTGCTTTCTGGAGTTAAGGCACCTACATTTCACCAAAATCCAGTTTCAAGCACTCTGACTCTCACTGAAAGTTGCTAGTAAAACAGACACCCAAGAGCTTTAAGTCACAATAGCAAAAAACTGGGTTGGTTTATTGGGATAGGAATTAGAAATGGCATTAAATGGAATTTTAAATGAACCCAAACTAAACATGGGAAGACAAATATTGTCATTCATCCAGTGTGCTTCAAATTGTGTTTTTCATACCTGGTTTTAGGCTTTGGAGCTTAGGTGTTAAAGACAAAGGTATATACCACCCCGGGAGAGTTCAGCAAATCCCTTTTTCTAAAAGGTGGTTCACATAACAACCTAATTCAGCCTGGGTATATAATTCTGCTGGTTTCAATCCCAAGAGTTTATTTTGCTTGCTGCATGTTTCCAACTTGGGAAAAGACTCAGGAAACAATATGAAAAGCGCCCTTCCATGTGACAGCACATATCTATGTTAAAGCCTAGGCATACACACAAGATCTGTGGTGTATTTAGTGTACTGTGGCCCAGGGAACTGTATCTCTCAAGGGATCTCCCAAGACTAAGGCTCAAAACATACTACATGACCTTGGGAAAAGCACTGAATTCTTTCTCTGGCTAGGCGAATCATATAAATTAAACACTGCCAGGGGATGTTCCAGGGCATTGGAATTGAATCCTCTATAAACTGTTGACATAATCCTTGGCATCAGTTTCGCTGAAGCCAACTGGCAGTGTCCCAAACAATTCCCCACACAGCTCAGGAGTCAGCACAAGCCAAGGCCATCCCCAGCAGACATGTAGAAGGCAGCCACTCTGCTTTGGAGGAAAACGCAGTGAACACAGGCTGCTCCAGGCCAGTCAGTCTCTGTGCTCAACAGCAAGCTTGGGCATGTTTTGTTGACTAGTACAAACACAACTGATACACCTAAAATGGGGATAATGTATCATTTCCTTTAAAAAGTGCTTTGTGATTTAAGCATGCAACCACCGTTATAATCCTTGCAGACACATAACTGGACTACCCATAAAATTATTTGAAAGCAATTCTAAGTAAAGGTGTCTTTCCCCTCTCAGAGTACCATATAGGGAACAGCTGCCAGAAAACACATCCTATAGGAAGCTCATGCTCACACCTACAGGTAATGCCTGCCAGAAAAAAAAAAAAAAGAAGTAGCATGGTAGCCTATGGGGGCAAGATTTCTAATTTCTTGCTCTTTGTAAGTGCAGGAGAAAAAGATGTTTATGCACTGCTTCCCTCCCTGTGAGAGAGCAGGGTGGCCTTGTCCATCTTCAGAGTTCCTTTTCTTTAGCTGGCACTCTCTAGCCCATCTGACAAACTTGCCATGGCCATAGGAGCCAGGCCACCTGTGCTTGTGTGACAGATGTTATCAGGCCACCTATGCTTGTGTGATGGATGTGCTTTCAGCACTGGAACAGCTTTAAGCCAAGCATCCTCTTTTGCAAAAAAGGGCTCAATTGAAGAGCATTTGGTGTTGCTGCAGATCTGCTCTAGAGGCCAGTGAGCAATAACCTGGAATTAATGCAAGAGGAATGGAGAGAAGGTAGAAGCAGAGAGAAAGCACCCTCTTCCTTCTACAGCCATTGCTTCCCCTCATCCTTGCCAAGAATGCTGGAGCTCCTCATCTTGTCTGAGCCTTTCACTTGAAAACATTTTGCTTACTGATCCTTCGAGATGCACAAACAATTAGTATCTCCTCCAGCTGCTTTGGACTTCAGTGGGTTAGGAGCTGAGTTCAAAATACAAATCATATTTTATCCACCATATTTCAGCCCTCAATGAAAAGTAGTCACTTATGGAATGGGATGCTGGAACTTTGTAACAACTCATATTGGCATTACTTACCAGTTTCAACAGTCAAGGGCTACCTTTTCGGCCAAATGGACACACAAATGATCGCCAACGCTAAGCTTCTTCTGTTTGCTCATCCTGAAACAGCAAGCTCCATCACATCACCACACTCCTCCTGCCAAACAGAACAGAATTGGTTACTCTTGATTTAAATTTGTGCAACTTTATATGTACGTATCTTTCTAATAAAAAATGCATACACATATTTGCTTACTAATGTAGGGTAACGCTGTACAGTACAATACTGATACATTCAAGGGAAACAATCCTATTTTGGAAATGGGCTACTCTGAGACTTCTGTTCACAGCAGCTTACACACAATTTCCTTCAGAGCTGTTAGCCCACACCTCTGTGCATGCTGTGTGCGTTATAGGCCACAGCTGGAGCTGGTTTGTATGCAATACTCTCTGTGTAAAAAACAACAGAAAATGGAACTGGTAATAATTATTATGGCAGTTCTTTTTCTAAGATTTTGGAAGAAACTGATCTCTGACAAAGGGAGGCACTCAGCTTTGTCTTCACCCAGTAAACAGTTGCCTAAGTGTTCACTAGCCTGTTTTACAGAAGGGATGTGTTTGCAAGAGGCTTTCATCCTGAAATCATGCCCTCTGCATAGATGATCCTGGGGTTTTCATCACCCACTACTCTCTCATCTCATTTCTGAATGAAGGAATAAAAATATACTTGCATACTTGGAAGAACCAACTTCCAAGGAAACATTACTGTTGCTGAAAAGACAGAATAGCTCAGCTGGTAGAGAACTGATGGGCTGGCTGTAGCAGAACTTATTCTATTATCACACCTCTCTCTCCTCTGATGGCAATATAGAAGTAAATAATGACCCTACAAAAGACTAGTTTTGGCACTAGCTTTGTATAAAAAATTAGGCTTCATTGCTCTCAGTAATTATTAAATTAGATCGATTATTAGCTACTATGCTACATTTTTAAAGTATTCTGTTGGTCAAGTGCTCCTGCAGACTATCATGAATTGCCCAACTTCAAAACTCTCTTCTGCTCACTGTTCCCAAAGCTGTAACTTTCTACAGCATTTACAAACAGCTGCACTTTTCAGAAAGGCAGAAACACTCTCAAATTTAGCTACATTGGGCAACATCTGTCTCAATTGTTCACAGGACTTCAGATATAGCCTTTCCCACCTCTCAAACGGAATTGGTTTTGACTGACAGAGCTTTAATCTACACTCTTGACTCAGCTCTTTCCAGAGCCAAACCACTGCACAGGTACATAAAATAAATGGCCAGTTGGCACTAGCTCACTCCTGCAGTTGATGGCACCTGCCATTCAGATTTCCCAAGAAGAGTAACCCCTGCTTCACACTTTTTTGTCCTAGTTTTAATCCTGTGTCCAGCCATGGGCTTATTTGACTCCTGAACTGCTGTCAGCAGGAAAGATGCCACTTGGTACCATTCACAAAAGATTCAGCACCTGCAGGCTCAAGCTGTGAGTCAAGAAAGACAATTATGGGGAAGTAATTTATGCGCAGAGCAGGAAAAGCAAGTGGTAGTATGTTACAGTAAAGTGTGCATTTTATTCAGAGAAGAGCCA
Source organism: Elanus axillaris (assembly GCA_026212715.1). Classification (NCBI taxonomy): domain Eukaryota; kingdom Metazoa; phylum Chordata; class Aves; order Accipitriformes; family Accipitridae; genus Elanus; species Elanus axillaris. The sequence continues at coordinate 30,709,418 of JANZLQ010000029.1, read as the reverse complement.
GTGAGGTGAGGGCAACTGTGTTAAGTAGATACATGAGAAGAAGGAGAGAATGTAGGTATATAGGCTAAAACCAACTCCACTTTCATTCTTTAAAAAAACATGTGAAACAAAAATGTGTTTTGATTTCTCATGGAAAAAGGAGACACTGGGTACAAGTCACACTATTTTAATGAAGATTAAATTATGTCACTTGTTTTTAATGGACAAACTATTTCTACTGGTTGTGGAAGAGGATGGGCTGGGGTGCTGAATTGGAAGCAGCTGGCCCAGCAGCCCTCAAGGGGAGGCCAGCCCTGGAGTTACCTGTCTCTCCTTCAGGAAGGGCATCAGCAATGCACCAGGGCTGGCCAGAGCTGGCAGTCGCAGAGGCTGCTACTTCTTACTACCTCTGATGAAGGGGAGACCGAGGCAGAGGGGGAAAATGGCTTGCTGAAGGCAAGGCATAAATATAAACAGATCTCAAAGCTTCTGGCTCCCTGTTGGACTCTCTGAGCCACAATGGCCAGGGAAACTCAGGACCGAGGAGGCTGCTGATGCACTAACCCACACCATGAAGGCAGCACAAGGCCCACCCTGGCTTCACTCCATGCCGGGTGCTCAGGAGCTCCCCTCCACCCAGACGAAGCCATTTCCTAGTATTTCTCAAACCTCAGCTCCAGGGAGCCTGCACAGAGCTCGGGGGCCGCCCGTGAAGTGCTCAGGTTTTGGAGGCTGAGAAAGAGGTCACGAGCACCAGCCGCAGCCCTGCCGCGGGGCCGCCATCTTCCCCGCCCCACCCGCCGCGTGTCCTCAGCGCCTACTGCCTCATGTCCCTTGCATGCGTTCACT
>JANZLQ010000029.1:30671507-30708490 GCA_026212715.1 Elanus axillaris | reverse complement strand
CCCAGCGACTGCCGGGGATTTTTTTTTTTTCCACGGGTGACTCCAGACGGGGACATGAGGAGGAGCGAGCGACCCAGTTGGCAGCATTATGTCAGCCTCCCCTTTTCCCTTCCCCTCAACCACCGCCCCCACCCCCCATCACCACCTCGTCCCGTGGCGGCGGGGCCGGCGGCGGCGCAAGGCCGCCATCTCGCGGCTGGGAGCGTGGCACGCGCCACCGCCAGCAAAATGGCCCCCGCGGACACCCGCCTTCCTTCCCGCCTCGGCCGGCGCTACCCGCCGCCGCGCCCACGGGTTGCGGGAGCCGTGCTGACAGCAAACACCTGTGTTTGTGAGGAAGCTTCGGGTTAGGACGAGGAAGGGCTTAGCAGAGAGAAGGAGAAAAGGGACCGGGAATAAAGGAGTGATAAAACCCACAAAGGTGAAAGGTGCAGAAGCGCTTCATCGGGTAAGTGGTGCCGGGTTGTGCCCAAGGAGGGCGGTGAGAGCGGCCTGCTGTTTTTCATTCATGGGAGACAAACCAATCGGCTTTTTTTCTTCCACAGAAACTAACATCTTCCTGGAAAATTTAGTAATTGGGTTGAATTGAAAAAGAGATTTGGGAAAATTTCAAAACTGTAAAGGTAAATCTACATCTGATGCGAAGAAGAAGAACTTTCTTGCTCCCTGGTGATTTCGTAACAGGCAGATGCATTCTGATGTTATTTCAGAGCTTGCAGATGTCAGTGTGTAGGGAAGGGGCTGCTCCACCCCATTTCCCTGCCAAACTTCATTTCTTTGAAATTTCTCATACCACTTGCCCGCCTCTGAACTTCAGCTTGAAATTTTCCTAAAAATAGTTAAGCCAGGACCAGAACCAGTTAGTGGTGAAACACTTGTTCTTGCCCATGTTAAAAATCACGAACAATCATTTTGTACTATCAAAACACAAATTTGTGCAAACTAGAGTGCCTCCATGTTTTGAGGCACGAGTTTGGCAAGGAGCCAGGGATGTAACTTTAGCCCAAACTATTAAAAATGTTAAAAGCTGTAGAATGTTTTCTTCTCAGTCAGGAATTTTTAGAATTTAAAATCCTTGAAGATGCATTAAATTGCAGCATAGGACCACCATGGATAAAGGAGACTTTCCCTGTCAGCGCTGCTTGTGGCTGCTGCAGGCCGTCGCTTTATTGTTGGGTGCCTCAAATCACTCATTTCTATGTGGTTTGTGTGCTTAACTGCCCTTGGTGATGGCTCACAGAGGGTGTGGCGGCTCAGTGCCATCAGCTCAGGGTCTGTTACACGCTCCACTCAAGCACAGGTGGGTATCATACAGTAGATGGTTTCAGTTCCACTTGTGACCCATACAGGTGTAGATATGAGGCCACGTGGTTGGTTTGTTTTCCATTTGTTCTCTAAAAACCTGGGCAGTTAAACATTCACGGAAGTTAATGTTAAGGTCACAAAGCCACATAAACCACTCCAGAAGACGGAGGCTGACTCTGCAACCATCGTTCCTCACCCTGTGCATGTGCAGTAAGGTGTGTCTGTACCACAGGCTTCTTGCTTTGGTTGGATGGGGTTCATGTCTGTGGTACCTTTTGTATCATGATGGCAGAAGCCCTGGGCATGTAAAGGTCAGTGCCGTAGCATTCCAAGTGAAACTGAAGTGACACTGCCAGGCAGCCATACAGCTTAGTATTGTTCAGTGACTGAACATCAGGAGGTCAGTGTGGAGCCATCCTGCTCTTGCCTTTCGATAACTGAGCATGCCACCTTTTCTCGCTGGTTTGGGGCAGTCTCATATTCTTCGTGTGCATGAGCAGGACAGGTAATTTTGCAGTCTGTGAGATGTCAGATGTTTGCAAACCTAAGGTGGGCGTTAAGAACCTAGCATTTTCTGCTCTTAAAAGAAAAAGTACATGTCCAAAATAAGAGAGATCACTGTAATTCACTCAGGATTGCCTTCTATCCTCAGTTTGCAATGAGCTCTGCTACTGAGACCTCTTTGAGTTGCCCCCCAGAACATTTGAATTCTGTCAGGGAAGCCAGCTTTCACCCACTGCAATCACACAGCAGTACAGTCTTAGCGATCCGGGCCAATCCACCCCCCTTCTTTTCCACCGAGAAATAAATCGGACACCAGCACGGATTTCCCTTTCTCGGTGCAGAGCCCGCTTCTGCCGGAGCTGCCACAGCGGAGGAGCTCCTTCTGTGCTGTCGGAGACCACCCCCTGCTGGGGGGGGCTCGGCCGCTACAGACACATGCCCTCCCCTCTAGCCTCTCTCTTTTCGGGCTCATGGCATTTGTATCCGAATCACACAATTTCCGTCTGTCTGCAGAGCGAGCCATTCTGTGGAGCTAACAAATAAGTAGCTTATAGTTGACAGTGCGCTGCTTTCCTATACCCAGGCATGTTCTGCTGTCTCCAGCAAGAAGCAGGCAGAGACTGTAGCTGTTACATCCCGTTTTCCTTACTCCTCAAGCCATTAAGTTTGAGGAGTTTTGACTAAATTTATATCAAAACAATCCTTCCCTTCCTTCTTTGTTATATGCATTTAGTTGTGGTTTTGGTTTGTTGGTTTTTTTTAGTATTTCTGCTACAGTTTTGGAGTTCAGTTGAGATGCGTGGGTATCGGACAGCATTGCTATAGCTCCAGCAGGTAAGCAGCTTATCTGCAGGGTAGGAAAATCACAACTTCTGACTACCCTGGTTTCTTTTAGTGAGGATGCAATACCAAGGCAATGAAAATGAGCTTCTCTTTGTCACTGGAAATCTTACAGGTTTAGGAAGTGACTATGCTGTGGGTTTTGGGAGACTGCCTTGTGTAGATGGATAAGAAGAAAAGAATTTTCAATTTGTGTGAAGTTAGAGATGAACAAACTGAAAATGGTAGGAGAGCTCTGAAAAACCTCTGGAATGAATTCTCTATAAGGGCCAGCAGGGTGGAGAGGAGACACAGCAGATGGTGGAAACATTTGTTTGTATAGGCTTGGCTTCTGGGATTGATTTTTCCCATCAACACAGCAACAATTTCAAGCTCTGAAACCCAAGTTTTTAGTGAGCTGCACTTTTTCATTTATGTACAGTTGTGACACACATGAAAATACCTCTTGGGTTTCAAGAACAGCTTAAGGTGGCTATGGGAAGGTGGTCCAAATACACTTCATAGGGCATGTAATGAAGATCTTAATAATCTTGTATCTAGAACAAACTAACAACCAGAAAATGCTGTCAATTGACCAGTTTCCTTTCAGAAAAAATCATATCATCATGTTACCATGCAGTTCCCATGACAAAGTAGTAACATGCTATATGGAGAGAGCTCCTGAGAGTTGCCATCTTGCCTATTCAGTAGCACAAGAAATTTCTCCGGGAGTGTCTGGTGGGGAGACCATTTCCACTGTAGCCTGAGACTGGCTAAATCACAAGGCTTCCAGAAGAAACTGCTGCTCCAGGAGGTCCAGTAGATAAGCTGTCTAAGCAGAGTGGGTCTTTCTGCTTTACTTCAGTTTGCAGTGAGATTCATCAACACTCATGTCTCTGCCAAGGCTCACTGAAAGGGAGGCCTGCAAGGATTTAACCATCAGTTTGAACTGATTTTGTGCTGATGCTTTCTTGGACCCACAAGATATAATTTCTGGTTAGCTGTAACCTTTCCTACATGCCAGCACATTTAGTGGTGGCTTTCTGTGTCTCCAAGACCTATAGGTTATAATTTCTAGTAAAATAAACTACTTCTTATTCTTTTTTACAGAATGAATCGATAAATGACTGGAGCTCCAATGTCAGGCATTGCTGTACAGTACCAAGAAGCCTGAACTGGCAGCAGTGAGGAACTGCAGGACTCCTCTCGCCTTCTACTTCTGTTCTCACCTTTGGCTTGTACAAATGTTGTACCTCTGGGGCAGGAGCTGACTTTTGCCTTGTGGTCATCCCACAGCCTTGGCAAAGTGATCCTGCTGCCCAGGCTTAAACAAAACGGCTTCTGATTCATTAACATGTTTGAATAACCCCATGGGAACCTTCAAACCTAACTGGGGTGAGAGGTGCCACATTACCAAACAGCCTGCAGGCTATGTGATGGCTAGTTCATTGGCACAAAATTACAGGGTGAGCTGGGCTGATCTGAGCCATAGCCTGCTGCTGCATATTGAGCCAGGAAGTCTGTAGTGTTCTTTCCAAATTTTCTGATTTGCTGGTTTGACAGGGTTCAGCTCTTTTGATAAAGCTACAACCTCAGTTGACAGACTAAACCAAAATAAGGTCAAAGCAGACCAGAAATTATAACTGGAAATAGATGTTGGCGACTCTGAAATAAATACCAATTTTGACCTCTGATTTTTTAATAAAAGCGAGACATTGAGTTCTACCTCACTTCCCACCAGGGCTGCTAGCAAGAATCAAAACAGTACATAGCTCAGACTAGAGATGCACCTGCATAGGTAGGAGCCATATATTGAGCAATGTTTAGCATATACTCCAGTGAGATGGAAGCAAGCCTTCAGCTGAGGCTTCAGGGTATTGCTGTCATAAATTATAAGTAGTTACATTCCATCTCCACCATAAGTGATAAACAAGCCATGGAAGCGGTAAGGTTGAATTACGTCATTCTTGAGCGCTGTATGCTCCTTTTAGTGCTTTGAAGTTTGTACTACTAGCTTTGGAAGTCAGCATGCAGGTATTGTACACTCTCAGCTAACTATGTATTTGTTAGCTTCTCAGTTGTCATGTGAATGGCCTGCTCTCTGTCTTTGATGGCCATATCAGCTGTGACAAAAATATATCCAAGACAAACACTTTGCTCCAGATGTAAGCTGCCCTGATTATAACTTCTGTACACTGTTAAGAGCCTTCAGTAAGTTTGGAAATGAGCATAAAACACAGATTTCTCTGAAATTCCAAACTTTGCAGTTTTTACAGTATGTTATGTTTCTGGCAGGAAATCTGGTTGAGATGCCAAGTTGGTAGAAAATTCAATATCCCACTATAAAATTTTTATTGTTTGGCCTGTATATCTAAGTGCACCTTCCTGTTGCTAAGTTAACATGATTAAAAAATCCTCCGTCTGAGAATCAATCTCCAGCTGCAGAGTTCAGTGAAATGACTTTCAATAAAGAGTGCGAGCATGAGGGAGTCATTCCTGTCAGGTCCTCAGAGCCAGAGTACCTCCCAGTATCTTCTGCAGGACCTCAGCATTTCCTGATGTCTAGACCTGAACTTCTATTTAGTTCATCCTTTTAAATAGTCACAGGACCATTACTAAAACTATGATAGGACACATCATTTGCTTTCACAGTATAAACCAGGCAGATATAAGCTTGATCCTACCCTAACAAAGCGAGATGCTCAGTAGTTCTTATATCATAACCATAGCAATAACTAAATGACAGACATCGGATTTCTTTTTTCTTTCCCCAAACACATGCTTTAATAATTTTGAAAAAGTATAAAGTTTATATATGCATTTGTAAACCATATATGTGGCTCAGTTTCACAAAATAATGCCTCTTCTCATACTAGGTAAAATATTTACATTACAGTATTACTAGAACTATAAGGTTGTAAAAGGTTAGCTTTACAAATATGCTAACCTCATTCATATCCTGTAAGGACATGCTAAAACACCTTCATTATGTAGTTTACAAACATGCCAAACTAGTGTATAAGTATACTCCACAGTTAAATAATCTAATTATTCCACGAGCAGGAACCGTGATCTTCCTTACATTTAAATGAACCATTTTATACCTATTTCAGTGTTACATCCAAAAATATTTGCTTGTTTGTAGAAATTAAAACAAGTTTTAGTGAGCCTTTTCAAAAGTGTCCTTGATTTCCATTTGTTACCCATTATTGGAGAAAGCCTTTATATAAACAGTAAGTATCTTATAGAGGAGACTTGACACTGCAGGCTCCAGAAAGCTCACCCACAGATGTGTGAAGTGACCTCTTCTACAAAGCTGCAATTTCTTGCTGGACAGGCTAAACCTCCACCAGCCATTGTGACTGCCCCAGCTCTGGGTGTTTTTTAGTCTGGGTGCCTTCAGGAGTTCCCACCTGCTGTTCAGTGTCTCGGGCCTTGCTGAAGCGTCTTTAATTGAGGAACAGATCCACAATGGTGACAATCCTGTAGCCTGCATGCTGCTTACAGGAGGTCGCCGATGACAGTGTATTTAGTCCTGTCGCAGTCCCTTTTTATGTGTCTCAAACCCCCCATAGAGCACAGCACATTAAGCAATCAGCTGAGCAAATTAGGCCCAGGAGTGCAATAGACCATACTGCGGATAAAGACAGCAAGCTGCTGGGAAAGCTGCATGTGCGACCTTACACAGCATTTGTCCTTTTATGGCTGGCTGAGGCCAGCAATACTCTCACGAGGACAGCTGCACACTCACTTCTGGGGGGCTGGGGCCAGGCCGGTGGAATTCTGCCACTGTAACTAATGAACTTACATAGGAAGCTGTGAGTTAAGTTTAGCATTTTGCAAAATGCATTTATTCCCAAACGCACTAGTAAGGATGTCCAGCTGGTCTGGATACACAAGACTTCACAGGACACAGAGTACGCAGCCAAAGGTTAATAAAGCTAAGGTGCAAACTTTGAATCACATTAATTCTTAGAATTGTTCACCAGATGATGTAATTTTCCACCAAATGAGCAGCAGATGAATTATCAAGGTTCCGCTGTCTTGTCTGATGTAAAACCCGTGCTTGAGGAAAGGAAGAACCTTCACACATTTTAAGGATGCTAGAGAACATGCAGTTGGGGAGCACTGCTGCCTCATGGTTAATCAGCCGAGACAACAAAGTGACATGAAGAATGCCCCTCTTTAGCACAAACTCAGATTCAGCTAAAACACTCACCCTAACAGTCTTTGCCAAGTTCCCTAAATGCTGGCTGTAAGAATGATCAGTAAGTACAGAATGTGGAAATTGACTGCATTTAGTCTGCTGTGTCCTTTTAGAAATCTCTTACAGTGCAATTAGTACCTGGATAAGGTCCTTTGTGAGAATCCAGTCCATTTTCTTAGCACCAAGTAGGCACTAATGCCCGTGCAAAAGAGCGTGTAGGTAGTTCTCTTCAGTTCCAAGCAAGCAAAAAGCACTGTGCAAACACAGGAGGGTATTAAAACCAAAGGGTGATTTGATGTTCACTTTGACAAGCACAAAAGCAGACCCTTTACAGGAAAAACTCACTCCATGGTGAAGAGAAAGAAGCCTCTTGGTCCTCCTGCAGCCCCCTGTGGGTAAATTCACATGTGTGTTTTAGCCTCTGCCTAGGCCAAAGGCTTTAGCTGAAGAGTTTTACCTTTATTCCCTGATATAACTGCTTCCTTAGGTACTTTGCCAGTAGCTTCCTTGGAGTTTAATGTACCATCTTCAGCCTTACGTTGACATGACTCCTCAGTTCTCTCTCAAAGTTTATCAATAGAGAGGTCTATATATTTTTAAAACTTTAGGGTGCTTTGTGAAAAAGTGAATAGCAGAAAGTGGTCTTGTATGTAATGCTATCTCTACATGATCATGTAGATCCCCCCCATCTTTTCAGAGGGGACCTGCAGTAGCTATTGTAAATTCACGCAACAAGGAATACTTCCTTTCTTGCTCTGGCTACACCAGAAAATAAAGCTAGGGTGGCTGCTGGAAAAAAGGTGGAGACACAGGAGTGCCCGTAAGTGAACTGGGAGAGGAGTTCACAGCATTTAGTGTGCTCAGACTGAGAGAAGAAATAAAATTATCTCCATCAAGAGTTTTGAAGAACTGGTGTATTAAACTGCTGTTCCAGGAACAGAGATTTTAAAATTTAGGACTGCTCCTATGTGACAGCAGAACAGTAAGCACTGTACCCATGCTTATTAAAAAGACAAAGATTATCTTGGCAGTCAGAGACTTATCAATCTTTCTACAATCATGGGCAATCTTTAGAACAAATTTTGAACAAAAGAATAATTAAGACCTAAAGGTAAGTAGAAAATGGTGTAGAAAAAATGATGAGGACAAACTCAGCTGGTATCTCTTGTTGATTTTCCAGGCATAACTCATACCTGGATGCTAAACTGATGAGCTAACTTGCAAAGCCAGGTTGATTTGATCACTTGTGATGATACTTGTCTTGGACTGCACAAGATACCCTTAGAACTGGGTAGCAAAGTGAACAAGGAGCCAGCACAAATCAACTTGGGCAAAGAATTACTGAGTGAGAGGGAAATTAGTATTGAAATTCCTCAAGGTGTTGGGCCTGATCCTCTTAAAGATTTTCATGTATTACTGTGGCACATGCTAAGGAAGTTCTGAAGTATTGTCAGCATGAAGAGGGATGGAATATTAAAAACACTCCATGGCACTGCTCACTAAAGCAGTGGAAACAAGGTGGCATTTGCTAGGGCAGAATATGAGGCATGTATGAGGGTAGGAGCTATTTGGATGTTAGATGTCAAAACCAAACAGTTATTAAGGCTTCTTTATCAGTGATACAGAAAGAAAAGCATTTCTGGAAGTTCATTTTACTACTTGAGGTAACGATCTGGAGTGAATAACCTGTGGGAGATGTCTCTCTTGTGCACTCAGGAGTTAACTGTGAAACCTACTGTTCAGTCAGCTAAAGGTATGTCAGATCAGACCTTAAGAAGACTGCCTGCTCCAAAAAGGCTACCCATAGCTCTGAGAAGGCTGCAGCAAGGAAGGAATTAGGGTGATAGTTGATCCTATCATGACTATGATGGGATGGTCCTGAAAAAGGGAGAGGGTTACTTTATGTATCTAAAGACGTCTTTCTAAAGCAGAGTACTGACATGTTCCCAGGCACGTATACCCAAAACTCATCTTTGTGCAGTTCTGATGACCTGTGCTCAAGGAAGAGGAACTCAGGACTGCACCATGTGCAGAGGAAGCTGCAAAGGTCAATGTGAGAATGGAAAATGTATTTTATTCACAGTGCTTAAAGGAACTGGGCTTGCTTAGCCTCAAAGTGAAGGCTGAGGGGAACTCTGTTACCTTTTTAAATGTATCAGACCAAAGGAAGAGCTTCTAACATTCTTAAGATGATGCTGGTAAAGAATCATAGTCTGGCTAAGAATAAAATCGAACTCAAAATGATCCTACTATCTCCTCTGTATTTCTGGTTCAAGCTTCATTGTTGTACGGTCTCTGGCATGTTCTCAATATCAGCCTATTAAAGAAGTTTTAATTGTAAAGGTTATTTTCTGATAATGGGTGAGTCAATACTTACCAGTGGCTTACTTCCAGGAACTCCCGTGCACAAGAGGCAGGATGTCAGGGGAGTTCTGGTGCTTGGGCTACATAGACAACAAGGTGACAGACATCAGAAATCCTTGGTAAGCAGTAAACTGTTATTTGTCTGAGACAACATAAATGAAAGGGTAAACTTCCGGTCCATTTAGATTCTCCTTTACCTTAACAGCTAGGAGATGCTTCACCAATAAGCCTGTATTGGAAGCTGAATGAGTGAATGATGCTTCTTGTCTGGCTGCAAACATGCTGACTTGTGGCTTTCATTTAGGAATCAGACCTACATCATTTGTCTGGCTTCGGTGTGTGAGAGGTACTTCATATTGTGCTGGCATTTTTACAGCATCCTTGGATGGAAATCTGCAAGTGCAAATGAAGTGTGGGGAAGAACAGAAGCATATTAAAAATTAGCTTTAAAGAATTGCAACTGAGTTCTTTTCAGGAGCTTTTTAAGATCTTGATTTCAGTGGTACAGGTGGTGCCTAATGTTTGATTAAAATCTAACATACAAACACATTAGAGTTGTGAATTCAAAGTGGTTGCCACAGATTGGGAAGTGAGGACTGTGTCCTCCCGGCAGTAGAGTCCAGTTGGTCCTCTCTCCTGGTATGGGGAAAGTCAAGAATTTGCAAAGATAAAGAAGATGGAGCCAGACTCTTCTCAGTTAAACGCAGTGAAAGGACAAGGAATGAGCATAGATTGAAGTACAGGAGATTCCACTTAAAGGTAAAAAAAAAAGCTAAACTCTGGCACAGATTGCCAGGGAAGGTTCTGGAGTCTCCATACTTGGAGGTACTCAAAACCCAACTGGATGCAGTCCTGAGCAGTCTGCTCTAGCTGACCCTGCTTGAGCAGGGCATTGGAAACAATCTCCAGAGGTGCCTCCCAGCCTGGATCGTTCTATGATTCTGTGAAATGTAGTGAAATTCCTAAGTGAGACAGGTTTTTCTGCAGAGACTGGTGAGACCAGCGTACATTTAACATCAGTTCCTTACTGTTGGTTAAGGAGGTTATATTGCTACCCTCAGTCCTGTAGAACAGAAGCAAAACCCAAATGTCCAGGGACAAAAGCAATGGAGTTATGTGGCTTCCCTAAGCAGAAATTTACCTGCATCTGCTGAGGGATTATCTGCTGTCAGCTACCGTGTTAGGTAGATACACAAGAGACATTGTACCCACCCCCACCAGGGGCCAAATCATGTGTGTGCTGGGGCTGTTCTGAACCAACTCTGTGTGTCTCAGGGCTGGGAACAGGGGTTTAGGAAAAGCAACCAGGTTTCTCCATCTTATGCAGTGATTACCTCAGCATAGATCAGGTGGGTAGAAAATACAGCAAGGCCAGTCCGGGGACTTGTCTCTCACTGAAGTTCATTTTGTTCCAACCCACAAACTATAGATTAACTTGTCTTCAAATGATTGAGTCTACCTTCCAGGGTAGGAGTAGAGGCCTTCTCATCCTTCAGTTCCTGTCCTTGTGATCCCTCCCCACCCAGTGAGGCTCTGACTGACCAGAGGAGCAGAAGAATTGGGTCTTCAGGGGAAAATACAATAGATTTTTTTTCCCTGAAATTCTAGTAGGGAATTGTTTTGCTATAACTGAAAGTTCTTGTCTGAGGACCAGGTAGCTCTGAAAGGAAGGGTGAACTGGACGGGATGCAGCAAAACAAATCACTCAGTTCACTGTTGTTTCCCATCACCCTGTTCCCCAACCACCAGGGAGACATGCACAAGTGTGTCTTGCCACCCGTAGGCTGAAAGTCTGCAGGTTGGGTCATGTAAGAAGGACACCAAAATGCTATTTACATCGCAGTTATGAGTCTGACTATTTGAAAAGGAGAGGAGGTAACAAAGTTCTGGCCCATGAAGCCATATAAAGGCTGGGCTCCCAAGTTTTCAAGTGTTGTTCTTGATGGGTCTGTTGTTGATGCCAACATCTCTGGGTAAGTACTGGTGGAACAGTGACAGAGCTTGGCCTGTGAGCAGTAATGGAGGCCCAAAGTGGAGTTTCCAGAATACTTCTTGATCCTCTCTGCACCTTTGTTTTCTGCACAGAAATATAAAAGAACATTCTGTCACACTCTTATGCGATTCACAGAAACTCTGATATGCTCCTTCCCCACCTCACACAGCCCAGGCTCAGCTCTTACTCATGCAAGGAGGAGTGCCAGTGAAAAGCATTGTCTGTCATCTTTAGATTTCTTTTTGTATAGATGATGGCTTAACGAGTGCTGTGATAGTGCAGGTTGCTCAGAATTGCTGTTGGGGGCATTAGGAGAATGCAGTGAACTTTCACAGCTTTCCTAGAAAGTAGGACAGGAGCAAAGAGGCAGCGAGGAGTGAGTAGTTCTGCAAGGCAGTAAGAGGTGTGAGACTCCTCTGCGGGGGCTTTTCCTTACTGACTCATCTGAGAGCTGTACTCCCACTTTTCATTTGAAAATGAACCTCTACCCCTCCCTTGACTGTAGTTGTCCCTAACAGTGTTGGCGTCACCTCTACACCTCTTTCTCTCCAAGCATGTGTGGGTAGTGCTAGCTTTGCACGTGAAAACACCTGGACATGCTCAGCCCTGCTTTTTTGTTCTGGTAGTGGTCACCATTGAATACACTTTCATTTATACTGTCAAAAATGTTCCCACCATACCAAACACAAGGACCAAGAGTGCTGCTAGGGGAGGTAGCATACAGTACCTCCTACCATACAGTAACTAAAAACAGCCAGCAGAGCCACTGGTTGAAGGTTTCTGCTCTGGAGTGCTAGCAACTGCCTGCTATTGCTTTTTAAATACCCGTGAGACAGTCTTTCATTATGTGTGAAATGAATCCATCAAAAATGGTGACAGGGGAACATGGATCAAACTGCCAGATGGAGGAAAAAACATACTTACAAGACTCCTTGCTAATCGTACCGAATGTTTCAGATGGGAGCACATTGACTCACAGGAGGGAGCTGCTTTTCTGCTGTCCTCCACACAGGTGTACTGATAGTGACAACATATTGCCACCCCAGGTGGGTGGCAGCTCTTTGAAACACAAAAGGAAGGAGTAAAAAGACCTGGAAATTTGAATTCTGCAATTATTTACCCTTAGGTTAATTAATTCCTTCATGCTTTCCATTGCCTTCCTCAGGAGTGGAACAAGCAGTCTGGTTTTATAGATGACTGTGATGGCCAAGCCCCAACTTGACAAGTCTGGCTACCCAGAGTTAATGGTCTGAGTCCTAAATCCTGACTGCAGGCACATTGCTTGCAGGAAGAGCATGAGTGTAAAGGATCAACTCATGTAAATCTGTCATCTCTTGGAAAGTTCCCTAATGGTGCTTAGCCTTGATGGATGAATCCTGTACAAAGATTAGAAGCAGGGATTCAAGGCATCTCTGGAATCACGAATTCCTGCTTCTTAACCCAAGGCCATTTGCTGTTAGAATGGGCACACAGGGAGCTGATAACAAAGCTCAGCCCTTCACTCCTGCACAAACAGGATGCTGCAGCAACACACCCAGCAAGATTTAACAACAGCTTACCTGAAAAATGAGTCAACAGATCAGCTTTTTGAGGAGTGAGTGGAAATTTTCTGTTCCCAGGACAACAGCACTAAGCAAGGCTGAAAAGTGGTATTTTCTATTATTGTGGAAATGTAGGATAGTCTGCAGCACCCAGGATGGAGTCAGGCTGATTTCAGCATTACAGTCAGAGTTGACTTAATGGTAGTTTACTATCCTTCTCAATTGCTACTGTCACTGCTGTTGCTTCACCTTGGCAGGGATGTTGCAGCCCAGCTCCTCTTAGGCCAGTATGGTACTTTTAAGGATGAGCCCCTTTCAGACATATTCACTGCAAGAAGTGGTGGGTGTTACATGTAAAGAACAAGATCAGGGTTGCGATATCCAGCATGAAATATACACAAGAACTCAATGGCAATTGGAGACATATTGCTGTCCACAAGTGCTTCATGGGTGTTTATTTTCTCCAAACTGTACAAATAAAAGGCATGATGCTCAAAAAAGACCTGTTTGTTTTAGGCACTGGAGAAATTATGCAGCAACAATTAGCCTTTATGCAAAGATTAATCCTTAAGTAGGGAGGTATGGGTGTCTTTTAACACTGCTTGACTTTTCCACAGGAGGTTTTATATTTATAAGTGACTATTCCTGCTCACACAGAAAACTTCTGTCTCTTCATCTGCTTCCCTGGAGACTTCTGAACTTGTCATCAACCTATCTCCCAGCCAGAGGAACACTTCCCCACTGCGCAATGAAAATTTATCAGCTTGTCCTTCAGCATGTCTCAACAACTCAGAGATTATTAACTCATCTTTCAAGTGATTAATACTCCTGGGTGTTTGAGAGGCATAACTCTGGTACTTGTGAGGTGCTTGGAGGCCCTGGAAATGAATGCAGAAGGGGAATGCAAAGTGTGACAGTTTGGATTGAGAGGCAGACTAACCCCACTCTTGCTCAAGTCCTATACCCGCTCTGCTTGTGTCCCATTTTGGCTGGCCTCTGTAGGCCCCACAACACAAGCAGCAAACAGCCCTTTTAAGTTTCTTTCCTTTGTATGACAATCGAGATCTGTGGATTCTCAAGGGAGTACATCTGAGAAGAAGTCATTTCACTTAGCGCTGCCTAATTATAGCCATGTTGACAGCCACCGTCGTAACTCCTCTGCTAAGAGATTTTTAGTATTCATCAGCAGGCTTCTCATTGGTTGCTGCAGAGTACCTGTCAGTCATGATAATTACTAATTTGTTTTAACTTGCCTCGGAAGCATTCCTAGAATTTATGGCTGTGCTGGGAGTTGGCACAGGCCTCTATTCCAGCTTTGCCTTCTACTGTGACAGAGGTATGGCAGAAATGCAACATACACAAAGTCATCATGGCCTGTCTCTGAGACAAGTGATGCACTGAGAAAATGCATGACCATGATGCATACATGTTTGCACCATGTACAATGCCAGCAGCACCTTACTGTTGAATCGCTCCTGGGATTGCTTTTGTGGCTCTGTCTGCATTTTGAACATACACACTGATAGGTGCATGTATATCATTTTCCAGAAGAGCTGGTCTGTCTGACCTTGCACATATGGCTGAGGCAGCTAATAGGGCTGCTGTATTCAAATAGGGTCAGGCCAAGCAAAAAAGAGAAAGGAAGGACAAAGGAAAAGGGCCATATTTCATGGCCAGCCAGGCATGGGTCCAGTGCCTTTGTCCAAAAGCGCTCATTTTGTGTCCCTAAATTGACCCTGACAGTCTTGCAGGAAGCAAAGTTGCTTCAGAAGATTGACGTGTGTCCCATTACAGCAGGGGATATACACAACACTGCTTTACTGGAATGCATTGGTGCCAGTAAAGAGCACCCAGATCATGTAAAACGCATGGCAAGAGTAGAATGAACATGATAGTTTGTGTTCTAATAAAGGGCTAATGTTCTAATCATGAAGTTGGAAAGGAAGCAAAGTTCCCCCTTCCCCCTACTCCATAATGCAACAAGGCAAGCATAGACCATGCGTCACCCCCGCTTGCACCCCAGGACTCCTCCACAGCACATCCCTGCCATGGAGCCCAACAAGCCACCCCAGCGACTCTGCTACCTGCGTGCTGCTCCCACAAGCCTCCCCCTCCACTCTCTGCCCAGCTTTCTGCCTCCCACAGATACCAGGTGGCTTTCTGAGTCATGATGAACATGAATGAAGCTTCCCAGCTTGGCCTAGGAGAGCCCCTTCCCCAGTTTTGTCCCTAATTTCTGCACCCCTGTAGAGATCAGCCATGGCTGGTAGCCTAGCAAACACAACAGAGGAAGGGCATTCACATGCAGCACCTCAGCTCTGCTGTGCTACTGCTCTAAGGAGAGTTCCCAAAGCACGTATCATAAATTGCTTTTCATTGTACAGCAGTTTTGACTGTCTCACAGCCTGTAACCCTCGTGTCCATCCTGACCAGGGGAGGGGGTTTCCTCGCACACCCTGCTCCAGGTCCTGAGGTTTTGGAAGTGCCCTGGGCATCTTAGTTTAGATGCAGCAACTCCGGTGAGTGGATCATGAGGTTGTTCCAGGGGCTGGGCAGAGAGGAGTCACTAGCAGGGGCAGCAGAGTGACTGTGAGCATGTGAGCAGCCTTGGTGCAGTGATTCCACCCAGATCAAGGTTGCCCTCTGCCAGCACCAGTCCTTTGCAGGACTACCTGCACCATAATCCCCATGGAGACTAGTCCCAAAGACCAAAGCAACGTAGCCAGTAAGAATTTTTAGAACAGGTTCAATAACCGTGCCATATTACAAATATGCTAATAATTATTTGGGGTAAGTATCGAAGCAGTAAGACTCTGCATGTTCCCTGCAGGAGGAGGCTGCTCCAGCAGCACCGCTCTGGCTTCTGATGCTATTGTTTTAACTCAGAGACCCATCATGCAATCAGTTCTGCTACTAGTCCTTGAATCCAAATAATCTCCCTTCCATCAAATAGAAACTTTAATTTGATCAACAGACAGATGTTTCAAAATGTGACCTTTCTCAAGGTGAAGCACTCAGTGGATGTATTATTTATTGGTTTTCAATTCTTCTACAGGCAGATGCGTCTATTCCATCAGGAAGGTTAAACAAGAAGATGTTTAAAAATTCATTTAAGTGCAAATGCAGTCCTTAATACTGTAGTAATTCTTTCTCTTAACTACAGATTAAAGAGCAAGATGTGGTTGTACTGGAGGATAAATGATAGCTTGTCTGAGGCAGGACTGACAGCTTGTAGCTATCCACTGCTGGCTGCAGGTGCAGCTTAAATGATCTCCAGCCCTTTCCTCAGGCTCGCTTGCCATCCATCTGCTCTCAGAAATTGGACTATACTTTCCTTTAAGTGTGGGGTACTACTGTTTGTCTCACTCAGCAGCTAAGCTCACCTTCTTCAGAGGGGACAGCATCGAGGTGCTCAGAGCGGCTCCAGCCGCCCCAGCTGACCTTGCAGGGGCCTCGCTGGACGGGGCAGGGCCTTGTGCAGGGGTGCAGGTGGAGGAAAAGCTCTTCATTTTGGAAGCATTGCTCCTCCCTCCCTCTGCAGGAGGAGTGGAGGTCACTCTGGAGGTTGCATTCAGACTTGTGTCTTCTGACTCCTAAGGATCTTGATAGAGTGTGGCTAATTCGCGTGGTTCTTTTCTTCCAGACCAATGTAGCTTAATTTTGTACAGGTTGTTTAAATAATAACTCCAACAGATGCAAGAAAAAAACCCACTAGTGGATTATGGCAAAGCAGGACAATTTGCTGAGAAATTAGCTCATTTGATCAGAAAGAATACATTATAAGCCCTAGTGAATCCTTTAGAACTAGAAAAATGTGCATGAATAATACAAATAAGAACAGTGTTTTGTGCTCATCTTTCCAGGAAAATCAGCCCTGACAGCTTGTTGGATTTGCCTCTTCTGGCTATTTGTGATGGTGACTTAGAAACTCTTCCTGGTTGACTGTTCTGCCAAGTAAAAAGGAAGAATAAAACCAGTGTAGGCTCTTACATGTTCTGTTACAAAACTGACAGTGTTTGCTCCTAACACAATGCATTATTCTCCTATGCCAAACCGAGACCAGGCCCCTGTGCAGACTTTGTTCCTGAACTTTGGCTGCAGACGCCATTCTCTGATTTATGCTGTGCGACACAGAATCGTTAACATGTGTTGAGCAAGTTTAAATTCCTTCATAATCAGGAGTAATCATTAACACAGGATAAGAATAGTAAGTAAAAACTGCAGCCCAAGTGACAAAAATAGCCTGTCTGAAGCACTGGAGCTGGGAGACAGCAGAGCTTGGGGCTGCAAGACCAGGACCTCAGAGTCCTCCAACGCCTCCTACATGCGCATTTAAAGTCTCTGCACAGTGTGCCACTTAATACCCCATGCCACACGAAATGGAGGTTTCTGCACCAGTAGAGGGATTTTTCTGTAAGCTTTCTAGGCCCTGGAAGAAAGGGCAGATTTGATAGCGTTTGCGTAGCAGGCATCACAGCCCAGATCCACCACCTCGCTTTTGGCCACAGCAGAGCCCACACATAGGCAGCCAGGCTATGAGTCTGACTGGGTCCAGCCTGGTTTTCTCACGTGCCACCCTGGTGCCTGCTGGCAGGTGGGTGAGCCCAGCTCCTACAGCAGGCACCTGCAGTGCAGCACCCTGTGGGACAGGGTCGGCGGTCATGGTCCTGGGGCAGCGCTCAGCTCCGCTCCCTCGAAGCCGTCTCAGATGCACAGCCGCACTCTGAGCACAAAGCATGGCCGCCTGCACTCCTGGCGCCCACGGCACAGCCCTCGTCTCGCTGCTGGAGAAATCTCGTGGCACTGCCATATCCTGCTCTTTGGGCACATCAGTCTATCGGAGTGGAGCGGGCTGCACAGGGGACATCCCCAGGGTGCGGGAAGGAGTGCCTGGCTCTGTGTCTGCATTGTGAGTGAAACACGGTTAGCGAGGCATGGAAGATGTAGGGACTTCCAGTCCTTTCCAATTCTTTCCCACACTCTTGGCGGGAGTGTGCAGGAAACTAAGAAGTTAAGCAGCTTGCTCTGCTATTTTTCCTCTCCTGTGACCCTGGTGACAGTGAGTAAGTGTAATGCCCATGATATACTCTTATTACCATAGTAACTCAGCCAGGAGCTGATGACTGCACAAGTAGATGCTGAAAAGGAAAGACTGCCTAAGGAAGAAATCAGCTCTCTGCTACCTGGGTGCATCATCCCTATCTGCACTAAATACTCCTTTGAAGGCAGTAGGATTCCTCTGGCACACAGTGAGAGCAAATTACAGCTTAGGTCTAAGTCTGTGCTTGCAAGGCAATTTTCCTGAAGGATCCAACCATTTTACATCTAAATGAAAAATCACCCACCCCTTATTAGAAGAGACTGATTTTCAGCAAGGCCCTGCACTGCCCTGTCTGCATTTCTCCCACTCCCTTTGAAGCAAGGACGCGGGTGCAGCTCAAGCTGTGTCACCTGCAAGAACACAGGCATGTCTGCAGCTCCCCATAACAGCAGCTGCTCAATGCAAAGAGGAGGCCAACATTAATGTTTCAGCTAAGTGAGAGCAGCTGGAGCTTCCATGCATGGGATGCGCTGGGCTGCCCCATGTCTAACCTCAGAAATCTGCACTCTAGCTCCGGTGCTGTGGGGTGAAACAGCTTTCGAACGGACTGTAGCGATGAGACAGCCCCTTGCTCCAGGGTATGCCATCTACCTGAAAACCTCACAACAGCAGCTAATATTTCATGTGTTTGCCTTCACAGCGCCCCATGGGGTATGAAATCAGTCACACCGACCAGACAGGTGAGTAAGGACTGAAATACTAAGAAGCCAGCCAGGTACCAAGGCCATCAAAGGGACATGTGGCAGGGCAAGGATTTGAAAACTCATGTCTCAGGTGAATATAGCATGAGTTCATAGGTGATCTCAGGGTCACTCTTCCTTTTCTAAAGCAGTAAGATCAAAGAGAACTACTCCAGGTACATGGAGGTTTGTTCATCTTCTCTTCTTAGCTTTGCCTGTTGGGTAGTAAGCCTTATAACAATATTAAAATTGCTCTTCTTCTACCATTCACCACTCTTTTTCAGGGGCATAAAATTTCTGCTTAGTATCCAACAAGCAAGAGGGATGCAGAGGAGCAGGATGAGACTATTTTGGCAGCCATGGACACCAGGACTCTATGAAGGTGACATTAGGTAGTGAGCACCTTTCGAACTCCATTCTTCCCAGCAGCCCAGGACACCTCCCTTGATAACACAGAAAAAACCATGGCCATTACTGACATTATGCCATGGTGGGAAGTAGCAAAGTCCTGCCACACAGTCCTGCCTAGTTGCATAAGAACACTTCAGGAAGATTTTTATAACCTTTCCACTGAGTGCTGTTAACAGCTACAAGGGACAGGCTCAATTATGCAAGGTTTCCTCTTAAAATTTCTGGTCAGCAATAGCTCAAGCCCTTCTCTACCCCTACCTAGAAACCTGCAAAAGGGAAGCCTCCTTTCTCCAGCAAGCCTTTCTCAAGTCCTGAAGCTGCACAGAAAACAAAAATGTGTATATTGTGGAGGAGAGGAGAACCGGAGCATTCATCTGGGAACACACAAAACATAACTCATGTAGATGAGCTATATATATATATTTATGTATATACATGTATACATATCTGCTTATTTGTGCATATAAATCCTGAGAGATGTCTCCCCTCCCCTGCTGCTGTGGATAGCAAACCTCTGTCCTCTCACAGCACGAGGTGGCAAGGCTGCCTGTGCTCCTGTCCCCATTTCACACTTCTCACTGTCTTTGGCTCATAAAGGCACCTGCCAGTATTAACAACCCATTTGAGCAGAATAACCAAAATGCTGCACTGGGAGACCAGAAGCAAGAATAAAAGAATCCTGCTGCCAGGTCTTCCCAAACTTTACCAGTGGAGAGCAATAGCTAACCCTGCTCTTCGCCCAGCGTTTCAGGGCTGGCACTGGAGCCGGGGCCACGCTGCAGGGCCAGGCTGGGTCTTGGCACGGGCAGGACAGGCACGGGCTGCGTGGACGGGCAAGAGGGAAGTTTCCTACTGCCAGTGTTAGCTACTCATCAAAACTAGAGCCCAAAAGTATTGCCATCATCTGGACCCTGGAGAGCTGTGCTGGAGCAGAGGCTTGTTTCGGCAGGATTGCTTGGGGGAACCCACAAAACTTCCTCCAAAGCGTGGACTATGCCTGCACCAGGCACGTGATTGATAGTCACACCGAGAGGGTTGATCTGTTTGGCCAGAGTCAAGAGTGCTATCACAATGCTGCCATTGCAATGGGATACTCTAGTGCAGACTGAAAAATAAGAGAGTAAACTGAAAGAAAGATGGGCCTTTCATTCCCCCTGTACCTGAGCTGCAAGGAGGATAATTTTAATTGAAAGAGAAGTGAATAAATTAATGAGCTGCTGCTTCTGTTACAGAAAAAAATTAGTAGTGTTGTCATAAAGGTCTCCACACATCTTGGTGACAACTGCAGGGAACTATTAGCAATTGACCTTCCTTGTCTCACATCTGTGTTTCTGGATAGCACACACACCACCTGTGTGCCAAAGCCTGACAGATCACCCACCACCCAAACCATTCCAAACAGAGTATTTAAGTTCCAGGTTAACTGAACTCAGTCAGTTGAAGAAAGACACAAAACTTTTGATTGTGTGTACACCTTGCTGAAATAAAGAGAGAAACAATGTCAGTCTGGTCTGTGCTCAGGTCAGAGGAGCTCCTAACGGAGATCCCTGCTTCATTTACCTCCCTCTTTAACAGACACAAGCCTCTTGCCATTCTCCTGAATTTAACCTTTTTTTTTTTTTATGTTCTCTGAATCTTGAAGGCAATCACCTTCCACTACACTGTGAAGAGGGTTTGTTTCATACAGATCACCAAGATGACCTGAGCCTGCACAGAGCTTAGCTTACGCAATTCCTACTGGGTGAAAAACGCCATCTCTGAGTGTTATAGCTCATGCATGAAACTCAGTGGTGAGCCATTGACCTGCAGCAGTCAGAAGGTGATGGCAGAGGCAAGTAGACACTTCTGATGGCCACTGCTGGCTTTCATACCAAAATCTGAAGGGAAAATAGCCATCCCCTAAGTAAATGTGGCAGTGAAGGGGACTTCTGCTCTCTGGCAATACAGCTCCCATGATAGGGGATCTGCCACCACCGCCAGGACACCCCGTATTTGAACCCCAGACAAAATCAGACGTGGACAATTGACTTTGAAAGCTAATGCCATGTTTTACCCTCTCTTCTCTTGAGAAGCTAATGTGAAAGTACCTAGGGGAATGCTTTTATTTCTAAGGCTGCTGTTTAAATGAGAAAAGTCTTGCTACAAGCATTTGAGTTACCAGAGATGGAGCCAGGCTGACCAGCTGGCTCACGCCTCCATTCCCACTGGGGTCACACACCAGCAAGTGCTGAGTGTATCCAAACCCCCAGAGCACCTGCCTCCTTCCCTCCACTGAAATCCCTTTACAACAGGAAAAACCAAAAGGTGATACGTGCCAGTCCCTAGCTTGTTTCTAAAATACTAATGGAAATGGAAAATGAGGTCAGAGACAATACTAAGGCTTTGTATGCAACAGCCTGCACTTAAGGAAACAGACCAGAAAGAGTCCAGGGCAGAGGAAAGACGAAAAGGAGAAGAAGGTAGAGATAAAAGTCAGTGGAGCAGCTGGAGCATGTGCTAACGCTGGGGGAGATTCTGCAGCTAATGATGAGATGACAGTGTGCAAAGAGATTTGAAAGTGGAAAGCCAAACTGGGAAGCCAGCTGAAAAGCTGGAAAAGGCAGGCGCTGAAGTGCGTGTGATCATGGAAAAAAGAGTGGAGAGAGAAAGAAAGTGGGGATGGCAGAGCAGAAAGGTTTTCTGAAAGAAGAGACGTCTGCCGTCCTCTCTGCCAGGCTCAAAGGAAAGCAAAAGGAGTCAGCGGCATTTCAGCCCTCTCTGCAGCAGGTGGCTTGCAGGCTCCATCCCCAGCCAGAGCTCTGGGGAGTCACAATTAAATGCAATGAAGTGGAATAAGATAGGCTGGAGCACTGCAGCGTGGCAGAGCCTGAAGCCTGGAAGGTAGTCTCTAAATCTGCCTGGGAGTCATTCCTCTGATCTGCAAGGAAAATTATGCTCACAGTCCTCCTAAGAGCCAAAAAAAAAAAAGAAAAACAAAGTGCAAGTTTATTATATGGTAGGAAAACATTGAATTCTGTAGTAGCAGGGGAAGGAGCTGTGGGTTCCCAAAGCCCTGAGAAGATCCAGTGTGGGCTTCCAGCCCTGGACCTCACAACCTTGGGGCTCACTTGAGGGGTCCTGGGAGCACTGCTGTCAGGGTAGTCTTCTTAGGAGTCATCTTACTTCACAAGTGTGAGGACTTTGCAATCTCTGAACAGCTGTTTGCAGGCTGTTTTCTGAGGAGGAGAGGGCACTGAGGAGTTGTGCACACTTTGTCTTCAGCAAGGCAACCTTAGTCTCAGGTGTGTGGGACTGGATATTTAAGTACTCACACCCTCTCCTTGCACTGAGTGTCAGCTCAGTTGGCTATCCTCCACTCTCTGCTCCACTCCCACATGAGAGGGAAATCCACACCTTGAGATCTCTCCTGGCACAGAGGTACAAAGATGCCTGCCTCCAGCCTGTGCGCTGGGATCCACAATGCGTCTCTTTCCATTAAAGCCAACAGCAAACTGCCTTTGGGAGAGACTCTGAGCTTCCTTATTGCCATCTTAAATGGGGATGGGAGCAGGAGAGGTGTGAGCCAAGCGCACCCAGCACTGGGGAGCCAACCACCTGCATCCCCAGCTCTTCCTGCAGGCTCTGCAGGTCTGTAAGCCTGGGTCACTTCCCAGATCAGGAGTCCAGGACATCCAGTCGTGTCTTCACCACTATCAAGGAGCATAAAGAAGAGTGAAGGGATGTTCAGCCCTCAAGGCTGAATGTCTCATGGTGGCCAAACCCACACAGAGCCTGTACCACAGCCTGCCAAAGTGAGCAGCACATTCAGTCACACACGTGGGTTAGCCGCTAGTGTGGCACTGCATGCTCATGACTATGAGGAATCCCAGGCACTCAGCAGTTCAGGTCTCCCCATCTTAGCCTGGGATGCTGTTGCCCACTCTCTGAGAAATCAAGGTCTCAAAGATTACTGCCTTATCTGTGCACTGGCACCTGTCACTGATGCTCCAATACTTCCCATACACACATAAAAGCAGCCCAAATCCAAGGCATCAGCAGCATGAGTGACAGGAGCCTGATGGTGTGTTTAAGCACCCTCATGAGCTAATATTACATGAGCAAGTGCTCCAGAGGATCCAGTAGCCAAGTTCCTAACATGAATATGCTGCACTAGTTGCATTTGCTTTTGTTTCTATTAGACGAATCTTTCTATTTGTCTCATTACATGACAACACCCACAAAGCAGCCAAATAGCTTTTGCAAGCTGCTATTTAGTTGCTTCACACCGGTAAAGACTAGTTATGCTAGTCTTAGGAATTCGACCTACGTCCTTTCAGCTGTTATTATCTCATCAAATGGGCCAACCTCATGCTAGCTAATTCTTGCCCTGTCTTGTTTCAATCAGTTGGCACAGTGGCTCTTTTTTTCAAGGATTCATATTTCATTTGGATAAGAAAGTTAATTTCAGAAATAAATGCCCAGCTTAACCCTGCTGTACCCTTAGGAAAAGTCCTCTCTGCTGTGAAGGCTTTTTGGCATTTCCCTTCTCCTCCACTGGCTCACAAGCACATACATGAGAGAAGTCAAGCTCCTCTTTGTGCTGCTTTCAGAAACAGTAGCTTTGACAATAAGAAAACACAGCCAGTGTTTCCTGTCTGTCTGAGGCTAAACACATAAATCTAGAGGGACCAAAGAAGAGAAGAGTAAGACCAGAGCAGGCAGGCCAGAGAATCTTATTGCTGGCAAACATCTGGACTTTGCATTCACTGATGGTGTGATTAGCACACATGGCTGGGGGCAGTGCCACCCAACATTCAGGGCCCTGTTTGCTGGGCTCTTTGCACATTTTACCTGAGGCAATGACAGGTATTTAGAAAAAAACACAATAATCCTAAAGGTGGAAAATCTGAAATCTTCCTGCACAGGGCACAAAGCCTAGCTGCTGGGGTGCAGAACCAAACTTCTGTTTTTCCTCTTTTTGTTCCCTGGGATTTTTGCATCCACAGCCATGCTGTAGTGTGTTCCCAGTTCCAGCGAGGGAAGAGTAGAAAATCTTCATTTACCCTTGAAATAGCCTGCAACTTGCTGGTTTCTGCAAGGAGGTGGTGAATGTGTGCTCCGGCCCCTCCAACTGAGCCGATATTCCAAGCACCAGACACCACTCTCCAGCATGCAGGGAAGCTGATGCCTGTTTTATCCCATCCTTCACACTCACTTTCTCTTTTGCTATGAGCTGTGCAGAAAGATTGTGCTTTGTCAAGGTTAATGAGATATTTATTCTACATTTGATCTCTCCCTTTAAAGCTTAATTACTGCCCTAGAAAGCTCCAGTCCTTGGAAATCAGCATCTTTGTGTAACAGAAAGATGGAGCCCTCAGCTATTTCACTCTATGTGAAAGGAGAGCCATGTCAGTTCATGTTATAAGGTAGCTCCATTTCCTGTGAGTCAGTTATCATAGGTTTTCCTCGAGCGCTGTCTATCCCCTGCTCTCATCCTCCTTCCTTGCTGCTCACTTTCAAGCATCTCTCCTCCCTTGCTCCTTGACACCCCTGTGAGGACACCTGGCTGGGCTGCATGGTGTCCCAGCCCCGGAGATCCTTCAGCCCCCTAGGGCAATGTTTCTTTTCCATGAAGGCATTTCCCTATTTCGCTGACAATTCCCCTCCAGACATGCTCTCAAGCTCTCTGCATGACATGCTACCCATCTGTGCTCTGGGCTGGGTGCCTGTTTCCCTGGGAATGCCTTCCCTGGCACTTAGCTATGGGCCTTGAGAGACAAGGGGAGAAAGCCCAGAAACCCAAGAGAAGCAAAAAGGGTCACTACAAATGCAGGGCTAGCTCCATGCAGAGCATGTGCACACTCTTCTGCGGGGTCTTGCAGCTACACTAGCCTGGTGCAGCATGAGCTAGGGTGCAAGGAGAGCTGAGCCCTGCTGCTGCTCCCACTGGGGCCAGTGTCCCACACCAAGACTTGGTAATGAGATGGCAACAAAATCACTGGCACCTCCATCCAACCTGGGTAATATGGCAAAGCCAAGCCCCATGGTATTGGACTGGGGGAATGGTGCATTTGAGCAAGAAGAGCAAATAACACATCAGGTCAAAAAACTCTGCCAGGCAGGATGCGAAGCAGCACAGGCCAAACCTCCAGACTGCATCAGCAGAGCATGTTACGCTGAGCTGCACTAATTAGTAGCCTAAAGAGAAATGGCATCAGCATAGATGAGTTCTCTCTGAATCAAGTCTCCCCGCAGAGACCTGCTTGTGCATCAGCCCTTTCTGCAGGCATTGCACCCACTTCCAGCTCTGGCTCCAGGTCATTGTGCTGGTCTTCTCCCATGTTGAGGTAAGGCACACCTAGCAGGCACCTTCTCAGGGGATGAGGAGAGTGGTGGGGTTGCTCAGGGTCATACTGCCAAGATGTGTTGGGAAGGAAGATGAATGCTCTTTTGGAAACACTTCTGTTCTGGGCCATGCGGTTTCCTGAGGAGGCAGGGTAAATGGGTCACCAGGCGGTGCTAGCAGTGACTCCTCAAGTGTCAGCAGGGAACATTTGCACTGGGATGTGTTTCTGAAGTCAGGATTATGTGTGTTCTCTGAGCTTTATATAGTCACTTCTGTAAAGAGAGGAATAGTCGTATGTCTACGGTGTTATAAGATTTTAACAAATTTTTCACCAGAAAGTTACTCTGAACGATAATGTTTTTAGCATAGCCCAGGAACATGTAAATATAAATGATCATATAATAATCAAAATATTGGGGCTCACTCAGCAAGTCTGATTCATGGCTCTTTCCAACACACTCTGAAGTTAATGAAGCAGTTACAACTGGTCAAACATACATAAGTATGACTGTGGGCAAGAGAAAACATTCTTAAATGTAGCTGCATGCATCTGACAGACTTGCTACATATAAGACATGAGTGTCCTTCCAAGGCCCGTGCTACAATTGCAGTTATTCAGAAGGAAAAAATACTCAACCTCTGTATTCAGTTGGAGATGACTTGGTGAAAGCAAGTCCAAAGAATGTGCCCAACTTAACTTTTCAAAGCTTAATTTTTAACATTTACTTTGACATAACATAGTTGTTCTATTGGTCATTTAGCCCAAATTTCTTGATTACCTAAAAAATAAGTGAAGAGAAGAGCAGTCAGCCCCAGCCCAGCATCGCAGGAAGGGAAATGCTCTTTCGCTCTCTGTATCAACCTGTTGCCTTCCCAGTGCAGGACTGCGCACTGCTACATGGTTGCGTTCAGTCTTAGGAGAGGAGCATCATGTTATGACACTCCACATTTTCCTGTTGAAAACTGCTCCACTCTTGGAAAAAAAAACCCTCTTTTTTAATGGTTGTCCTAAATATCTTTTGTTGTGCTATACTATCAACAATGTTTCCTTGAGCCATATAATTTTGAGCATCTCTAACCTGTGATAGCTAGTGCCAAAGCCTATACATTTAACACAAAGAGAAACAAAAAACTTTATCATAGAATACAATTGTTTCATAGAATGGTTTGGGTTTGAAGGGACCTTAAAGATCATCTAGTTCCAACCCCCCTGCCATGCACGTGGATACCTTCCACCAGACCAGGTTGCTCAAAGCCCCATCCAACCTGGCCTTGAACATTTCCAGGGATGCAGCATCCAGCCCTGCCCTCTCTGGGCAACCTGTTCCAGTGCCTCACCACCCTCACAGCAAAGAACTCCTTCCTTATATCTAATCTCAGTTTACCCTCTTTTCAGTTTAAGAAACTTAAGGATTAGTATCCCAGAAGACAACAGTAGTGCTCTTTTTGCAGACCTCACATATAACAAATTCACCCAAATTTTAAAACAAACAAACCAACCCAGTATTAATAGAGGTGAATCTCTCATCTTCTGCTGCAAATAACAAGGTTAAACCATTCAAGATTTCATCACTGCTCTGAGAGGTGTCTCTGGTTACAACAGCTCTGACGCAGGGAGGGGAAACTCCTTTCAGAAGTGTCAGGACATGCTCAGCAGTGGCAATGTGTAATGTTTCCTGTTATCATGGGATCTTTCATTAAATATGACGGGAAAACAATGCATGTCATGCCAGAAAAGCCATCCATGCTCCGTGTACTGTAGCTGCAGCCCGCGAGGTGGCAGAAAGAGGCGGGTGTCATTGCAGGCTCAGCCCGCTCAGGCTGCACTTCTCTTTATTGCTGGTATTTCAAATTTTGAAAAGGAAGGCAAAAGAAAAACCAATTGAAGAACAGAAGCATGTTTAACTTTCATGTAAAAAACTTTCCTGAGGAGAAGAGGATAAGCTGCTAAGAGGGTTATTTATATACATTAAAAACAATAAAGAGAAGTGCAGAAAATAAAGTACGTGCCTTAGCTCCCTTTTAGCACCATGTATTTCAGAAAGGTAAGGCAAATAACAGCAATGGCCAGGAATTATTTTATGCCTCCTTGTGAAGTGATGACTGCCAAGAAGATGCCCACAGACAGCTCTTTTGCAATATAAATTAGCACCTTATTAAACCAGCTCCCTACCAAGCCCACCTGGCCTGTATGTTTATTGGCTTGTTTATTGACCAGATTTATAATTGGTGGTAATTAGCTTAAAAAATTAAGCTTCTTCAGCTCTTCAGTCTAACACATATTAATATCCTGAAGGAAAGCAATATATTAATTTATTCAGGATTCAGCAATCATTCTCTCAAGCTCCAAGAAACCTGGGTTCTAGTGAATCTTCTGGGGGAATCTCACCACACAGCCTACCCACACAGACTGCAGCTCTCCCCTTTAGAGAAGACACAGTGGTAGCATTACTGAATGGCATCCCCTGTAGCAAAGTACTTGGGGGATTTGCTTCCTGGCAGAGCTGTGCCTCAAGTAGAAGGGACCTATATATATTTCTTAAGCTCCTGGGTGTCCCTTTGCTAGACTCGCAGCACGTCCTGCCTCCATTGGGATTATCTGCTGAAGGAGAGGAAGCTCATGCAAGCATCCAGTCTCATCCTATATTGCAAAGGACTTTTGAACCACAGCTGCAAGATACTACTCTGTCCAGTGTGATTATCTTAGCGGTATGGCTTTACTATGAGTTTCTTGGAAAAAGACCACAGAAAACAGGAGAAGAATCTGTTTAATTCCCCCACTTATCAGGGGGAGGGAGGTCAACATGACCTCATCACCTCTCAGCAGAGGGAAAAGACCTTCTGTGTGTCTGCTGCCTGTGCAATCCTGTGCATGTCCCAAAGGAATGGCTGTGATGAGAGCTCATGCTGTTGCACCCAACCACAAAGCACAAAGTCTGAGGAAATGTGGTTTTACTCAGTGTCTCATGCTCCTGCATGTGTTGCTGCTGGGCTGGGGCCACATGTTGTATTTCTCAGATAAAAGTGAGTGAGGTCAGCCTACACTGTCTTTATAGTAGATCTTTATTAGACTGCCCATGGACTACATGCCTTCCTTGCCACTGCTGCTCCAATGACCTAGGCTTGCTGGCCATTACCTGAGGAGTTTTGCTGTCTGGCTGAGCTGCCTCTGCTCTGGACTCCCTGGAAGCAGGGCCCACGGCTTTTAGTGCTCACCAGCTCTCCCTACAATGCCAGCCGTGCTTGCACAACCTGCAGAAACCACTTTAGGAAGGGGTCCCTTTTGCTATGAGGCTATTGTGTTATTTCTGCTCTGTATTCCCTTCATTAACTTAATTCCCCATAAAGCTCCCCCACCAGCTCCTCAGGAACCTGCAGTGCTTCTCGCAGATCCAGAGCAAGCATGAAGCACCCACCACTGGGAAATGTTCCTGCTCTGGTGCTCTTTGAGTACTGGCTTATGTTTTCTGCCTTCAGAAATCTTAAGTCCTTCCTAGTGGGGCCAGTACGGTGCTCTTCTATTACTATAGAGCTTAATACACTTACAGCATCACTGTGTAATTAGCATTGCCATCATTTGCTGATGATCTTCATTTGTTTCTCTCGTGCTGCAGTTTTGGGCTAATGCATATATTCCCAGCAAAAAGATGACTGTAAGGTCATTTGCACCTGTGAGTTTCTTTGGATTTGGTGCCAGTGCTCTTATTTGTAAAAAAAAGCCTTACCTTAAAAAGTTAAAAGGCAGTTCAGCAGCACGGCTAAGAAATCTGTTTTCCCATGGATTTATAGTTGGATTCTCTGGTGTCCAGCAAGACACAAACTCCCATTAAAATTTGTGTAGGTGGGATGCAATGTCTCTTCCATGTAAATTCTGTAGTGTCTGAGAGCAAAACTCACAGTGCAGCTTGCAGGGCCCAGGGAGAATGCTCTGTGCACGGATGGATGCCTCTGCTGATTAACTGCTCCCTCAGATTTTGGCTGAAATCAGCCAATGGGCCCCAAATTGCTAGTGGGACAGACTGAATGGTTGCATAAGCCTCCTTTCCATGGGAAAATGCTCCAGAAGAATACACAGTCAGACCAACTGTGTGCTTGTTGCTAACTTTGCTCTGAGTAAGCCAATTCACCTCAACCAGGCTGGTCCTGTCAACAAAATGTAACAACTAATATAGGAGATATGCCAGTAAAGCCTAAGTAGCTCTGATAACATTGCATATGGAACAGAAAGGTTAAGATAAAGTCAATGGAAAGAACTTAAAGCCAGGTGAGATCTGAGACTGAAGCGGAGCCTTGGTGTAGTGGGGAGCCCTGTGCTCAGCCAAGCTCTTCCATTTCTGCGGCAGAAGTACCCCCTGCACTTGTAAAGTCTCCCCCCGAGAGGAGAAACTGCTGGGGACTGATCGCAGGTCTTCTCCTGAAGAGGAAGCCCTTAAAAACACAGTCATCATCTTAATTGCTGCTTCTGTCTGTTGGCAACAGAAAAGAAATCAGAGCTACTTCTGAGCTAGTGAGCTTGCACAGACTGGGCCAACATACTGCAGAGGCAACACCAGCGGATGTTGTGCTAGAAATAAATTGGTCTCTATAGCTTGAATAGATGCCAAGGAGCAAGTCTGATCTCCAAAAGAGCAGCTAGCAGACCATGAAGAGAAGTTGGCAGGAAAACACAGCAATCAGCTGCCGAGAGCTGTGGCACGTCCTGCAGATGAAGAGCTCAGGTCTGGGTACCACATTCTCATACCTTGTGCAAGCTGCAAATGAACAACTGCACCTCTTTTCAATTCACTTGGAGGCCTTGAGGAAAGAGTCAAACATGGGCAACAGCATTCAAATGAGCAGAAGGGGGCTTGATTTCTCCCAGTATTTCTGCATCATACAGACTTCATTAAATAGAGAGCAGAATCAGAGAGGAGGCCAAGTACAGCTTTTGTCTGAGCATTTGCCATGCACCTAATGCTAATGGAGCTGTGCACATCAGCGCCAGTGAGCAATGCAGCTCGTAGTATTAAATAGGATTACCTCTTAGGATGCTTTGCAAGCAAATCAAAGTTCAGAAATTCTTAGTCCCACCTTCCTTAGATGTTAAGGAATAACATTATTCATAGCTGACATAATCTGTCATGATACTACTTCTGTCCTTATTCAGACTAGGGCTGGCTACGGCTCTGCTGTGACGTGTGCCATTCAATTGCTGTTAGCCCCATTCAAACTGGAGCCAAGCAGCTACCGAAAAGGGGTCAGGGTTTAACTTCTCTAGGCTCTGCCATGTCTCCAGTAGAGACTTTCATAGCAGGCTGGAACATGTTCACTTGTCCAGCCTGGACTCAGCCCTTTCTTTGAGGAATGGATATTGGATACTTTTTGAGGATTACCGGTATTGTGCTGGATATCATTGCAGTCGTCTTTCTGTCGCAGCACAATGGAACAGCTGTTTCCCGCTTGAGGTCTAAGTAACAGGATCTTGAGGCCTTCCCTAGAGGCCACCTGACACTTGGTCAGAAGGGCTATTACTAGGCTGTGACAGGGCATTTAACCTTAATGCTACAGTCTGCTGTCTCCCTCATCACAAGCAGTGTAAGAGCTGCAGGCATGCGGGAGCAACCAGGCTTTCTACTGTGTGATCAAGTTGGTCCATCATTTCTGCTCCAGTAAATCCGCCCTAAAACTCTTCAGGATTCACTAAGTTTAGATGAGACACAGCATGCAAGTATTCTTGCTGGTTTAATATATTCTCGCCATCACGCTTCATCCTAACTGCTAAACCCAAATATTTTGCACTGAGAAAGTTGTTGGCTGAAGTGATCAGAGGTTTCCACAGCCACAATGCCCTTTGCCCAGGGCAGGATGCTGATGTGTCAGGGTCTCTGTGTGTTGCACAGCATGTCCCAGAGAGGCTGCAGCCACATCTAAAGCCACTGGTGAGATTTAAGAATGTAGACATCCCATCAAGAGACAGCTGAGGGCAGGGGATCCAGCATCTAAAGTTGGTGCACTCCACGGGATCATAAAAAAAGAGGTGAATAGTGAGCCTGCCAACTGTGCCCTTCACCAATTCTTCAGTGTTGTCATATAATTCTCCCCAATAGCCCTGAACAAATTCACAGGGACTTGACCAAAGCCTTTTCTCTTGCCTGGGCTGTGCTAAGCACAAGGGTGGTTCCTTCGATCTCCTCCTCTTTCTCAAGACAAACATTTCTGCCTTCTTTGCAGGCAGGTGTGGTAAAAAGCCACCTCCAGTGCTGAGCCAGCAAAGCCATACGTTCTTTCCCTTATCATCACTGTTTGCCCAAGAACCTCACCCTCCGCAGTGCCTCTCTGAGCAAGGAGAGCTGCAGGCTCTCCAGCTGTGTAGAGCACAACGGTCATTTCCTGACCCAGGCAGAGGTCTAATTAGTGGAGTTATGAGCTGCTGTGCCTGTGAGGAGAGTTAGCGAGGCTCTGTGCTGGCACAGGACTGCGGGGTTAGAGCAATGAGGAAGAAGGGATTTGAGCTTCAGAGTAGCTACATCAGCCTGAGCCCTTCCATCAGTCTGTTTTACATGTACAGCTGCATCTGGGTGCTGCTGGAGGCTTCCAAGTCAACAGCAGTGTCAGGGTATCCATGGGGGTTAGTGAAAATCAGGCTTTGCCATTCTCTTTGTGGAAACTTTTCCTGGCATGTGGGAAGGGTCATCCAGAGAAAGATCTGGGGAAGACCCTCAGGACTTCTGGACACCCAGTAAAGCAGTCAGGACAGTGGCTCCAACAGGTCTGCTGGACTCCAGTAAGACCCAGACCTGGTCACTCTGGGAGGCAGGTTGAGTCTGCAGTGTATGTCCACCCAAGTCCTCATGTCCACAGCACAGTCTTAGGAAGCCAAGAGAGAAATTCAGGTGTCCTGTTTATACAGACTAATGGAAACCATGGGAGCAGACTGGGATCTGACTATAAAAAAACTCAAAAAAAAATTGTAAATGGAAAGCCATCCTCAGTGTCAGCCTTTTTACTAGTGTTGGCCCCATAAGGACGTGTTCTTAGCAAAGCACTATTCAGGACTAGCTCAAGCTCTTTGGTTTATCAAAAAGAAAGGTAAAAAAAGGGATCTGATCCTGGTTTTAAATATCTGAGGAAAAGATTTCTCTCACTAAAGAACTCCTTACAGTATCAGAGAAAAACATAGAAGCAACAAGCCTGGGAGAGCATTTCCAGTCTAAACTTATCTTGCTTAAAGGTGCACATTTTTAAATAGGGAACAGTTGAAATATGCAAAGGCTCAGGCTATGCTGGCAGCCTTTGGTTTGAGCTTTGCACAACTGGAGTTACTTGTTACTGTGGATGTCAGGACAGAGGGGACAATGCCAGGAAGAGCCTGGGACAGCTGGTTTGGAGAAGGGTACACTGGAGATGTGGGAGTAGGAAGGCTCAGGTACAGGATGGTAAGGGGTTGCAGTCTTGGTTTGGAGTTGGAGAGAGCAAGCAGCAGGCAGGTCTTGAAGCTCTATACCTGTCTAAGCACAGACAGGATCAGGCCTTTGTTTTCTAACCTGGTCTTTTTGCCCATGTAAGCATTGTAAAAGACACTTCCCCACTGGGACAGACATGCAAGTCTCCAGCACCAGGCACTTCCACTTCAGTTCATTACAAATTTTTAGCCAAGTTGCAAAAGCACAATTTTTTTCAAATTAGCTTTACAGACCAGCAGTCAGATTAAAATGAGTCTTTTTTTTTTTTTAATCAGGTAGTTTAAATGAGAGCTTTACATTTTTCTAGCCTTGTAATTACTAATGTGCAAAGTCTGTACCTAATGTTACTTCATAACCAGCTCTTGTTTCTTTTCAGCTCTGGGATTCTCCTTTAAGAGTTATTTTGTCTTGCCTGATTAGAGATGTGCACTGAGTGTTTTCACAGAAGCATAATTCATCCTCCTTGGTTTTCTCCTGCAGTTTCCAAACAAAAGCCAGGCTAAAGGACAGAGTGAAAAAGCAGCCCTCTGCCTGTGCTGCTCACACACCAGCCATATAGCAGGAAAAGGGATTTCCGTTCCTCCATCCCGTGGCAGTCTATCTTCAGAGTAAACTTGTGAGCATCTACTGAGACACGACTGTAGGCTTCGTATATCCACAGTAACTCAGCTGCAGTAATTCTGACAATCAGCATGTACATTCCACCTCACTGCGCCACAAGTAATGTCTTTTACCTCCATATAGCTGCTGACTTTTGGCATTGCTGGCTGCTTCCAGGAATGTGTTTTCTGTTCTGCTCCCTCATCCCGTAGCGCATTGCTCTGCTGCAGCTCCCTGGGATCTTTTGCAGAAGGCAATGGGATCCAGTGGCCTGCCGCAAACCAAATCATTCCCCTGATTTCTCTTGCCAGGTCCTATTTATTCACCAGTGTTTGTGAGCTAGACCTTGCTATGTTCAAAGCACTGTCAGCAGCTGGCAGGAAACACTGGCGATCAGAGCAATGCTCACAGCTCAGTTTGCAGCAGGCTCTTTGGATTCCTGCCTTTAAGTCATGCAGTGACTTCAGAGCGAGTGTAACAGGGCATCTGAAAAGGAAAAAGTTGAAACCCAGCAGATGTTTCTCTCTGATCTCTTCCTGAAGCAGCAGACTACTGGGGCTGAGCCAGCACTGCAGACCTGGGAAAACCAGCAGTGTGTGTTTGGCACTTTCGAATGTCCAAGGCTGCTTTCCTTCCACGGAAAACATCCTGCACCTGCAAAGCCCTTTCCTGTGTACTGACTCTCTGCTCATTCTGGGATGTGTCATTGTGGGATCTACCCTTGGCCTTTGCTTCCTTACCCAGCAAGATTTTACATGCTATTTGGACAGTAGAAAGGGCTTCCCACCCTGCCCTTAGCAGTTCAAGAATAGCAATGAAATCTGCACATGGATGACTGAAGGACAGATAGAGAGGCTGGCTGTGGATGAAAAGTTACTGCCCCTTCCACAAGGTACAATAAGCAGCTACCAAAATATTTGCTAGTATGTGGGTGGAGTCTTGCAGATGGGCTGAAGAAGGAAGAAAGCAGAGCTGGTGGATGCTTTGAGCTGCCTCAACATAGAGGCCTCTCTGGGATGTGCACACAGACTGAGGGATGTGTTGCCCTCCTTGAGGTTAAAGGCAAGTTGCCAGCAATATTGGCATGTTTGTGAGAGGTTTTAATCACAATTAGTGAACATTTTAATATGCATATGACACAGCATGAGGATTTTTTTCATGCTGCATACATATATTTAACTATACTGGTGGAAAGGAGGGAAATCTTGGTATTCTGAATTAAAGATGTACAGATATATTGGTTTTCATGATAAGGCAGCTACTTGAACATGTACGAGACTCAAAAGCATGAATGGAGGGTGCACACAAAAAGGAAATGAACGTATCAGATTAATTGGTGTGCATTTAAAAATAGTAACTGTACATAATGCTGTGCAAAGCTAAAATCTATTTTAAATTGTTTATATAGAACGGAAGCGTATGTTCTCAAGGTCTCCAGTTTCTCTATGTAGGTTGGTCAAAAAAGTTGTGACATGCTGAGAAAGGCATTTGCACCTTGTTGTTTTTAGCAAAAGTCACATCCAACAAAATGGATTTAAAAGAGGAGAGATTGTAAAATACTTGGAGGTCACAAGGCAATCTTTGCCTGTGCTTTGCAGGAGGGGCATATGCCTTGGCAACTTTTGAGGAACTGCATCTCTGAGCTTTTTCTGACTGCCCCTCTCTCTGTCATGAGCCTTTTCCTCAACCCTCTCTCTATTTTTGTCTCTTAGAGGATGTGGGCAGCTCCATGTCACACCCTCCCTTGAACATTTTTTTGCCCTTCCAATGGAGAAGAATGTTCACTGAAGCAGCTCTGTCCATGCTTGCCGCAAAGGGTCAGGAGCTATGGGAGGGAAAAAAAAAGAAAGACAATTGGTTGTAGTCTCTGTGCCAGCAAAAGCAAACCAGCACAACAACACAATCTACCATCAGCTTTGGGACACTTTTCCCTGGGTTCATCCTAATTTAAGGTTTGGTGGCAAAAGTATTTCCACAGCCTGCCTTGTTGCACAGGACCCCGAGCCCATGGTAGGGGTGAGGTAGAAGCGACTGTTGTATCAACTTTTGGAAAAGGTTAACAAATGTGTGGGCACCTGGCAGGTTGCCAGCTTGCTGGGGGTGTGAAAGAAGGGGGGGACTGTCCTGCTAGGAAGGATGACATCCCTCTGGTTTATGTGCTTCTGAAGTTTACTGACAGGGGCATGAATACAGTGAGCAGCACAGAGAGGCTGGTAATATGGTGGCTATCACCTTAGGTGGTCCTTGTTCTGGAGGATGTCAGCCATTGGGCGTCCCTGAAACAGAGACTGTTCAGAAAGGCAGCAGGCAACCAGGAAAAGATGCTCCATTGCTGCTAATGGGGCTGGTCTTTCAAAGCTAATATGGAAGTGGAAGGGTATTGGTAGCCTGAGGTGCCCTGCCAAGACAGCTGCATTGCTGTGCCAGCTTCCTTCCAAAACACAGCACTGTCTTTGTCTTCTCATTTTGTTTGCTCTTCTTTTTTTCCCCTTCTTTTTCCATTTTTAAACCTTGCAGATCAGCATACTGTGCACTACAGAGTACCTAGTTCTATGGTAACAAGCAGAAAGAGGCATATTATCACATGCTGTGGTGGGTTGACCCTGGCTGGATGCTAGGTGCCCACCAAAGCTGCTCTGTAACTTCCCTCCTCAGCTGGACAGGGGAGAGAAAATATAACAAAGGGCTTGTGCATTGAGATAAGGACAGGGAGAGGTCACTCACCAATTACTGTCATGGGCAAAACAGACTTGACTTGGAAAATTAGTTTCATTTATTACCAATCAAATCAGAGTAGGGTAATGAGAAATAAAAACCCCAATCTTAAAACACCTTCCCCCCACCCCTCCCTTCTTCCCGGGCACAGCTTCACTCCCAATTTTCTCTACCTCCTCCCCGCAGCGGCGCAGGGGGATGGGGAATGGGTGTTGCAGTCACTTCATCACATGTGGTCTCTGCCACTCCTTCCTCCTCGGGGCAGGGCTCCTCACTCCTCCTCTGCTCCAGCATGGGATCCCTCCTACAGGAAACAGTCCTCCATGAACTTCTCCAACATGAGTCCTTCCCATGGGCTGCAGTTCTTCACAAACTGCTTGAGTGTGGGTCCCTTCCATGGGGTGCAGTCCTTCAGGCACAGACTGCTCCAGCGTGGGTCCCTTCCACAGGGTCACAAGTCCTGCCAGAAAACCTGCCCAATGGCCTCCTTTCTCCACAGTCTGCAGGTTCTGCCAGGAGCCTGCTCCAGCGTGGGCTTCCCACAGGGTCACAGCCTCCTTTGGGCATCCACCTGCTCCAGTGTGGGGTCCTCCCTGGGCTGCAGGTGGAGATCTGCTCCCCCGTGTTCCTCCCTGGGCTGCAGGGGCACAGCCTGCCTCACCATGGTCTTCATCACGGGCTGCAGGGGAATCTCTGCTCTGGCACCTGGAGCATCTCCTCCCCCTCCTTCCTCACTGACCTTGGTGTCTGCAGGGCTGTTTCTCCCACATATTCTCACTTGTCTCCTCGGCTGCAGTTGCAGCTGTGCAGCAACTTTTTTCCCTTCTTAAATATGTGATCCCAGAGGCGCTACCACCGTCACTGATGGGCTCAGCCTTGGCCAGCAGAAGGTCCATCTTGGAGCCAGCTGGCATTGGCTCTGTTGGACATAGGGGAAACTTCTAACAGCTTCTCACAGAAGCCACCCCTGTAGCAC
>JANZLQ010000029.1:30650594-30666330 GCA_026212715.1 Elanus axillaris | reverse complement strand
GGACACGCGGTGGGGCTGGCCGCGCCGCGGCCGCCCCCCGGCCCGCGAGGCCCTCCCGTGGGGCCGCCGCCTCCCGCTGCCCCCCTCGCGTCGCAGGCCGGGCCCAGTGCGGGGGGCTGCCCTCGCAGTGCTGCCGGGAGAAGGCCGAGGCTGCTGCTCCTCC
The DNA here is from genome assembly GCA_026212715.1 of Elanus axillaris. Classification (NCBI taxonomy): domain Eukaryota; kingdom Metazoa; phylum Chordata; class Aves; order Accipitriformes; family Accipitridae; genus Elanus; species Elanus axillaris. Next base: position 30,666,167 of record JANZLQ010000029.1, on the reverse strand, counting down.
GGCCCAAGCCCTTCACCGCCTGGCCGGGGAAGCCAGGGCACCTCAGGCTGCTGTTTGTTTCTGGAAGTGACAGAAGCAGCAGCTGTCAGCGTCCAGTTTTAGGACTTGAAACTCTTTGCTCAGGTTCTGGTTGCCTACAAGGAAACGACCCTGTGTGAGGCATTAGCGGACTGCAGGCTGCAGCCTCGCTGCCCTGTAATGCCTGTGCTGTTGCCGTTATGATTTGGCAGCAAATTTTTCTGTGGTGGTAGGCTTCCTATGTGCGTACGCATTTTTATTTCAAAACAGCAGGCCGGTTTGCTGGACTCTGAGGGTGTGCCTGATAGGAAAAACAGCGCTTATCTGTGTTGTGCAACTGAAATGCAGATTTAGCCTTGTAGACAAACTCATTCTTATAAACGAACTTTGGGATTATTTTTGTCACTTTTTAGAATACCAATAGTCCAAATAATCTTACTTTTCTGGTAACTGTATTAGTGTAATTTCCAGTATTTAAAGTTGGATTTTTGGTCTCAGGCATCATATGGAGGTTGATATTTTTAAGCAGATGTTTTTGTTCGTGTTTTCCTGTTTGTGTCTTAACTAAAACGAGCAGTTGCCAAATGCATACAAGTTCAGTGTGGCTGGCTCTTACAATGCGCTACTTAACAAGTTCTTATCAAGGGACTAAAATACAAAGTCACATGCAGACACTGTATGAAAAGAATTCTTTTTTATTACAACTGAGTGTTTTCTATCAGGAGCCCCCAACTTCCAGAGGATTACTATAATGCTGGTAAAATAGAACCAAAATAAAACCTACAGTTCCTTCTAATGTATGCAAAGCTACTGGCAATATCTTTTTTTTTTTTTTTTAAATGGGAATTCAGTGTTCTCGTGGAGCCATACTATACGTAAACAGTGTGAGGCCCTGGCTGGGATGTTTTGGAGTAACTGTAGCACACAGTGAAACATAGATGGGTATTTTTAGTCTTATTAATGTGCAGTGCTGTATCTTATGGAAATTGTTGAATGCCATGGTGTTTCTGTATGTTTGTTAATAGAATTTGTGTTTTCTTGTGTTAAGTTTTGTTAGCCCAATGGACTTCTAAATTCTCCTTTAGAGAAACTGATGGGGGAAGATGAGGGAACGCTGAAGATGTAGTGTAATACTTCAGCAGATGGTTACGTGGTGGTGTTGTTATATACCATGAAAGAACTGGACTGTGGCCTGAGAGGTGCCTCTCAATGCGCAAGAGCAGTTTTGGGTCTCTGGACTGGTTTTTTTGCTCGGTGTTAAGCACTGTGATGCTGCATGTCCAGAAATTTTTGCAATACTAGTGAATTTCCAGATGTTGTTGCTGGTTCCTAGAAACTTCATTTTCATAATGGTTTTAAGGGCTTTTTGTGCATATTTACTGGAAGTCAGTCTTTGTTTGGGTAGGCCTTTCTCCCTCTTGCAGTGGAAGGCTGTCTGTCCTTGTGGGAAGGACTGCACTACAGCTGTTGTAGCCTGGCAGTGTGTCTCATGAGTACCAATCTCACAGCAAATGCCCAGGTTGCATAGAGGGGCCATGACTAACAAGCTACCCTCCTGGGAACATTAGACTTTACCAGTTGTCCTGAAAACAGTGGACTTCACTAGCTGTCCAGTGCTTGTATAGCAAGTCTTGTGCTTCTGTGAGAGCTGCACAACTGGATTGTGCGTGGGCCATGAGAGATTGTGAGAAAGATAATAGCGGAAAGTGGGCTGCTGGCTTACATAACCATGCTCTGAAGCCTGCTCTGTCGGTGCGCCCAAATCCTGCCTGGCGTCTGCTCTGGGGGTGGGGTGCAAGCTGAATTGGGTGTAGTGGGCTCCATGCAGGTGGAGCTTTGCCGCTCTAAAATACACTGTTTAGCTGCTCCCTGAAAGGTGATTTTTTTGTATCTCATTTCTTCTTGTGGTGGACCTTCTAATGGCATATGGCAATTGTGTTTGCTTCCTTTATGCTCCTGTGTTATCTAGAGTAATGGCTTCTGATGGGGGCAATTTTACTTCTTTTTAAGAAGTACGTATGCATGTAAAGTCATCTGAAAATCGAAAAGAACAGCCAGCTCTAAAAATAGCCTTGAATAAAGAGGGGTGACCTATTGTTCTTGGCGTTCCCAACTCCAGAGCAGCTCACAAGCACATACACCAGAAGACAGTAATATGGCTTGGGTAATACTTTAACTTGCCTTTCTTGGAACCTGTTTCACGTCCTAGAAATAAAGGTTGAGTCTTAAGCTTTAAAAATAACCAAGACAAACAACAAAAAATCTAAATTTTACTGTACCTGTGGAAATAGAGAATAAGTTTCTATTAACTGTAAAGGAAACTTAAATTATTCTGACTATTGAAAACACTTTACATAACAAAGAGCTTGAACAGATGTCTGTTGTATATGAGTTATGGGAGTTGTAGGCCTTATGGACAGAGCATATGACTGCATTGCGCTCATAGTTATGGCTTCTGAGTCAGCTAGCAGTAGTGGTTTCTCACATTTGTAGACTAAATGTCTTCTTTTTGTTTGTAGATATGGCTCGTGGACAGCAGAAGATTCAGTCGCAGCAGAAAAATGCCAAAAAGCAAGCTGAGCAAAAAAAGAAACAAGGACATGATCAGAAGGCTGCAGCCAAGGCTGCCTTGATATATACCTGCACCGTCTGTAGGGTAAGAGGAGTTAGAAGACAAAATATTTTTGTAGGCATGTGTGTCTTTCAGCCTAGAGCAGAATTTTTAGAAGATTATTTAGTGGAAACTGAAATACTTCTTAAGTGACTGTCTAGCTTGTTGCTGTAAGCATTTGCATCTGTTATGTGACTTGCTTACAGATTACTCAGGTGTACTGATAATTGAGATACAAGAAAATCTGGTGTGCAGATCTAGTTTGGGTAGTTATCTTGCCTTTTGTGGGGGTCTGCGTGTGCTGTTATGACATATAAAATGTAAAAAGTGTGAGATCGCTTCCTGTTTAATATCCAAATGGAAACATCTTTTCTTTGTGATGGAATTGGCCCACCTTAGAATCACTGGTTATCAATGTTAATGTAGAGAGGAAAAGTGGTGGTGCCAAAAGCATTAGTGTAAGTTTGATATGCAGTAACTTCTACTAGAATAAATTACTTGACAGGAGAACAGAAATGTGAGTGCTAATCAGATTATACTTTCCTTCTGGCTGGTTTTCCTGAATGTGCTTGTTTTGGAGCTGAAGGATCAACTTGCCATTTTCACTTAAATGGTCAGTCTCAGAATAGATTTGTCACTTTGAATGTCTTAAATAAGATTCCAAATTAAGGGCTGCTCACTTAAGTACTTGTAACCAGATCTTGTGAAATCAGGATGTAGCAGCAATTACTTTGGGGAGTTGATGCCTGCAACTGTGTAGTAGCAATGGTCTGAGATAGACTGATTCTCTACTTGGAACAAGCTATGCCACACAACTCTTTTGCCTATTGATAAACAAAAGAAATAGCTTTGTTAAAGATTCGATTCTGAAAAGGATAAACATTTATCTTTTAGGTGTTAGAGAAAGAAAATGGTAAAGAGGTAGGTTTTCCAGTGAACTAGCGTATGAAGTGTAAAATCTGCAGGGAGTTTTCTAGTGAGAGTAATACCATCGATGAACATGCCAAAACAGTGTGATACTAGTGCTTAAAAGCACCTCTCTGAAAATCTGAGGTTAAATATTCCCTCTTAATCTGCAGGTAAATTAATGGTGCTTCTGTCACCAGAGCAGTGTCATTGAGGAGATGGTTTGCTTCAGGAAAAATAAAATAAAACATGGGGGGAACAGGTTTTGTAGTAGTATTTAACTCTTGTACTGTGCATAAAGTTAAATGTCTCTCTTTAATCAGACACAAATGCCGGATCCCAAGACCTTCAAACAGCACTTTGAAAGCAAGCATCCTAAGACTCCACTTCCTCCAGAATTGGCTGATGTTCAGGCGTAAAGGTGTCTACAGGTCATTACCTTAATTTTTCAATGATTGTCTGAAGTGTATTATGAAGCAGGGTTTTTTACCACTACCACTTGGACCTAAAAACTTGCTTCATTTCCTTTAATATGAAAATTAACTATAGGTTAAAGTCATACCCCTGAACTGTTACACAGGAGAAGCAAGCTAATACCTGCATAGGTGAAATGGCTGTTGCACTTCACTGTGCGTGGAGATTGTTTTAAAAGGGATTAATGTTATTTCAAATGGTCATCCTTAGAGTTGTAGGAATACTTTATTATTTAGTTCTTGCTTTGAAATGTGAGGTTTGCTTTGAACAAAATACATGCAATAAATACAATCCGTCTGTTGCTACAAAGCATGTAATGGAAGTAGTTGTTTAGTGTATTTCCAACAATTGAGCCTTTTTGTTCCTGAAGCTATGCAAGTGAATGCAGATTTTTCTGCATTCAAATATAAAACTTAACCTCTGTGTTAACTTTAGATGAGATTTCCCAATAGCCAGTTGTTAGGCTGTAATTGAAAGTGGTTATAATAAAAGGCTGAAATGAGTTAAAAAGCAGTATTATGGTATTTCATTCACACAAAGGTAAGCAGCATTGTGTAACGGTTCAGCTTAACTGAGTTATTCTTGTTTTTTATAGGTAAAATCATGGCACCTATTGACTCTTCTACTGTCAGACCTTACATAACAAACCTGCAGCTGCTTTTCTAAAACTGTTGATCAGCAAAAATGAAGGGGCTACAGAAACATTCATATTTTTATGCTGTTCCCTCTTGGGCTTCATGCAAAGACAATTCTGTGTAAATGTACAGTTGTGCCCTATTTGGAAATCCTGAAAAATCAGTCCATACTTGTTATAAAAAATTTTTTACAATTGTAATTATATTGATGTTCATATTGTGTAAAATAACTCATTTAATAAAGTAGTACTTTGATTTTACAATATCACAGGTTAAATCCTTGTAGAAGTTCTGTTTCAACTTTCTGCATTATCTGCCTTATAAAAAAGACAAAGTGGAATTTTCCCCATCCTGCCAAAACATGAGCAGTATCATTCCACTGAAAGTAATGTACATTACAGTAAATTAATCTTAAGTGAAAAGGGAAGCTGCTCAGATTTACTGTTCAGTGTGCTGCCCGCTTGAGCCCAGTCACTAGTGGTCAGGTTGTTGGCTCAAGGCTCAGCAGACTTCCTAGAAGCTGCATGAGAATCGTGAGACTTCCTTCTACATTTTTGTCCTACATATTGGAGTCTAATACTGCAAGCCATTTTGAATGGGATTCCTTTACTGTGAGGAATCATGTTCCCTGAAGTCATGCACTGGAGAGACCCTGGTTGTGGTTGTTATCCTTTATATTTGGTAGATGGCTGAGGAAGCATAGAGGTGGCAGGACTGAATGCTTCTGGGTATGCTGGCTTCAAAAATGCTCGCAAATACTAGATTAAAGCAACTCTGCTCTTAGTTGAAAAATAGTTTTGAAAAGATTTTTAATGATATTTTGAGCAGTCAGCCACACATGTTCCTCCTCAAATGTCTGGTTATTTCACTAGCATATTTCAAGAAATATGCAAAATAGCCAGCCATTAATAACCTTTCTTGGCAACCAGCTTAAAATAAGCCTGTTGGAAAAGAGCCAAAGTAACTAAAATAATATGGCTACTTTAAGAAATCAGATGTGATTAAAGTTGTGTTGACAAGAAAAAGCTGGATAATAACACTCTGGCCAAGAACATTTGAGCAGCTAAACATAATTACCCTTAAAGTGTTCTGGGCTCAGTTCTAATCCCAGATGTACGGCACAGAAGTAGTGGGGAAATACCTGAATTGTGCTAGAAGGTCTGCTATACAAACTCCCATCTTTGGCATTTGGAGGGGGCTTATTTAAGAGCTTTAGTTTTGACCTCACAGTAAGAAGCAATACTAGAATTGCTGTGATTTACTGAGGTTACAATGGATGTAAAAATTCTGGCAGTCCAAGTAACCCTTGCTATGCAGCAGGACTGTACATCTGACCTTCAAATGGCTTCCTAAAATCTAGGACCATAGTCTCAAAGACTCATTCACTTAAAAGAATGCACTTGGTATTTTATTATATAAAGTCAAAGCCTTTGTCTTTGTCCACTCGTTTGCTCTTTTTTGAACTACTTCTGTGAGACTAGCTTCCTGTCCTCTTTGCTGTGACAGTATCTCTGTAAATACTTACTTTGGCATAAAATTTCTCTGTATTATAGTCACTTCAGGATAACCTGTATACCACTTAACTTTTATAGATAATGTTGTTCTCTGAGAGTAATCCACTACTGCACTTGTACACCTGACATCAGAATGTAATGCTTCATTTATTTTTCTTTAATGTTATCAATACATATATCCTGACAAACTGGCTCCCACAAGGCAAGAAATCGGTTCTCGACCTTTGTGCTGTATGGGGGAGAGGTACTTAAATGTTCTGATACTGTAGTTTGTCTAAAAATATACCGAGTGCAAATGGATAAAGATGTTTCTTGCACTGATTGGTATTTGTTAATCTGGTTTTACTTTGGAAAATGTTCTGGGATGTATCCCTATAGCTTGGTCCTGAGGTGAAGTATATGTTCTATTCCTTCAATTCAGATTGTGTAGCATTAAATAAAAAGATTTTGTTTCATAAACAATCTCTCCTGATGAGCACTGAAGAGCTGGAAAGCTGCATCACTAGTGGGATGGTTAACTTCAGTTAGAATTGTATTTTCAAAACTTTACGATGCTCAAGTTGAAAATACCCTATGAAATGATGGGGGTTTTATGTATTGGAAGGCCAGGGTGATCCTCAGTTCAGTAAGATCCCTAGCTGTAGTAGCTGCAATCTCAATTACAGAAATAAACAAAAGCTGTGACTGAATTGTTATAAAGGCTTTGTAAGTACAGGGGGAATGCTATACTAAATGTGGGAATTGTCCTCATTTAGAGTATCTGCAATACTCCTACCTAAAAAGTCAGATGAAGGACTAGGAGTTCTCCATCATCTCTTCCTGATCTGAAGCATGGCACGCTGTTACCTGGTTAAAGACACAGTTGTGCATTGTAATGTGTCTGATTAAAGAGAATTAAAAAAATAAAATGTAAAATGTCCTATTTCCTGCCTGCTTTTAAAAACAAGTATTACTGCACTTACAAAATTAATATCCTGACTGTGGGCAGTCCTGGAACTCAGAGTTGTCTAACTTTACAAGAAAGAAAAATAGGCATGGAAAGCTTCCCATGTTCCCTTGAGAAAGGTTCATCCTTGTGCAGGGACAGCATTTAGGTGTAGGGGTTTTATGCTGTTGGAACAGGCATTGGCTGTCATGGGTACTTGTGGAGCAACTTTAAAGAGTGAGTGTGGATTTTCAGAAGCCCACATCTCTTCTGAGGATCTCTTTGAAGTGGCACCTGAAATAGCATTTTAAGCAGGGCTTAAAATATTATGAAAAATGTCTCACTTTGGATCCCAGAGTAAAAGTTAGCATGTGTGATTGTGATGAGGCCATCTCAGGGTAATCAAGAACAGTTTTGCAATTTGTGTTACTCAGGCTTGCTTAGGCTAGTTTCTGTGCCTCTACTTTACTTATCTCTAAGGGTTTCTTGATATCAAAAAGCTGTGTGAAAAATCTGAAATAGAAGTTGAAGACAGTTGCTGTGTAGCCTTAAGGAAATAATAGTTGGCTTTATGCAGTGCTCTTGAAATGTCCCTGGAGACTATCCCTTTTCGTTATTTGTTGTTGAGCTGAAAACACTGCAGCTCAAGTAAAGCTAACGACCACGGGCTGTTTGCAAACCACACAGTAATGAAGGAATTTGTAGCATTTCTGTAAACTATATTGAACTGTTTTCACATCTTGATAAGAAGAGCTAATAGATGGAATTTCTTTTATCATTGAATACCAATAGGCTTGCAGTGTCTCATTTCCCATTTTCACAGAAACAAGTTGGGAAGTATTTGGCTTTACTAGAAGTGTGGTCTTCCCAAGATCTGACCAGTAAACTCAATTAGTCCTACAGAATCCACAGAGAAAAGCAAAGGTCAGCTTGTGTTTCTGTCTATTCAGGCCCATTCTGCTGTGTATAGTTTGGGGGCCTTTGATTTACCTATTTAGAACCTTACAGGTTTTGCAGTGGACTTTTAATTCAGCCCCAAAACTCAGCTTTGGACTGGTATTCAATATGTGATTTTCCATGTTCTGTAGCGTCATGAGTGATGTTGCTCTAGTCCAGACAGTGGGAGGGTGTCAAGTTCTGTCTGTGGAATTTTACTGTCTGTTTTGGAAATTATCTGGAAATTTTTTAATGCATTGTCTATTGTGTTACAGTTTTTATACAGATAAGGCACAACAGAGACTCACTGAGGGAGTTGTGTTATCTTGGTAGCTTTCAAAAAAGGTGGAGTAAGTTGGGTGTATATTTTACAGTTCTCTTGTATAGCTTTTATCATTGGGGTTTCTGGGAAAGGAGGAATCTGTAGTTGTCTCAACACTGTTACCTGACAGGAATTTGTTCAAGCTTCTAGTGTCTCAGCTTTTTCAGTAAATATGGCACTGCTTTCCTCTGAAAAATACTGTCCATTAAATATGTAAAGTTAAGGTCCATACAGCACTTTGATGGCATGGCAAACATATCTCTGTGTTCCCTGTTCATAGCTCTTAACAAAATCGCAAACAGTGTGCGAAACATTACTAAGTGCTGGAGATCTTTCAGAGGAGTGGGGACTAAGGGAAATCTCAGAAAGTTATCTAGTCCATCTTGTTCCAAGGTTGGATCAAATCTGCCAGACTGTAACTAGCAAGTGTTTCTCTAACTCTTGAAAGCTTCCAACAAAAGGGATCCCATGATCTTGTAAGCAGCGTGTACCACTGTTGAACTGTACAACTGGAGAGTTATCACAGCAAGAGTTTATCCCTGCAAGTTAAGTCAATTACTTATTGTTCTTATTGGCAATAGATGTGATGAATAGTGCTTTCATTTGAACATGGCTATTATGTTCTCCTTCTAGTCTTCTCTTTTAAGTAAACCCAGTTAATTGAATCATTCTTCATAGGTCACGTCTTCTAAGTCTAGCAATTGTTGGTGTTCTTCTCTTGAGTCCTCTCCAGTTTGACTGTGCTTTTAAATCATATGGTCCAAAATGTGACCCACATTGCTGGCTGAGGCTAGTGCAGAGTAGCTAGAACAATTCACTTCTGGCACTTGCATACATTAGTACTGTTAACACACACTGGAATGACACTTGCCTTTTTGCAACAGTGTCACATTGACTTGCATTCATTTCCTGGTCTACAAACATCCCAGATCCATTTTGGTACCACTGATAATCTCCATTTTGTGCCTATGTATTTCGTGTCTGCATACTGGTCTCTAATGGATCTCAGACCAAATGTATCAAGACGTCAGCATTCTAGACAGGTCTCCTATGCTGTTTACGGTTCATCCAAGTATGGTATCATGGGGAAGTCTTGCAGATGTCCTCTTTTACTCTGTAGTCCCAGTTGTTCATGAACACACTTAATGGGATAGATTCAAGGCAAAGCCTTGCAAGACCCTGCTTGAGTATCTTCCCAGGCTCCCAGTAAGGCTTTGGTAATTGCTTTCTGAGAGCATTTTGTACTGCTGTGATTCTTCTTATGGTTGGTATGGACTGGAGCCCCATACTTCACCTGTGAGGACTTCACAATGACAATGTCAAAGGCCTTTACAGCAACAGGGAGATTTGGGATCTTGTGCGCCTGTGGCCACCAGGCCAGTTTTCACAAAGAAGGAGATGGATGGTAGCGTAGTGCAGCACACTTTGTTCATGACAAATCCATGTTGGCTGGCTGTTGCTGGGTTACTTTTCCATATATCTTTACAAATAGGATTTTATAAAAATTCCTCTAGCCTTTTTCCAGGTTTAGGTTGACTGACAGTGTCCCCTTTTTACATTCCTTGTGCTTGTCCCACTGCTCTCTTGGACTCTTTTCTGTGCTCTGTGAGTTTCAAAGAGCAACACTCATGGTCCGCACTGACATGGCTGATTGCTGGAGCATCCTGGGATAAGAGTAATCAGCTAATACCATCTAAGTCCTCTGAATACTTCAACTCACTCTTTCAACTTCCCAACGTGGCTTTGTTTAGTTAACTTTTGACTGAAGCCAGAAGTGCTGTTTATTACTTATTTGTAAATCTTATCGTCATTTTCTTTCCTTCCTCATCAAGTAATATACCTATACTTTATCTTTCTGTAGATACTTACATGCTTTGTATCTGCCTTTTAGAACCTCAGCTTTTTTTTTTGACTCTGCTAATGAAGGTGTTATTTTGTTGAATTTTGAGCCATCTAAAACCCAGTCAACTGTCTCTCAGGATCCACACTAACTCTTAAATTTACAACACACTGCACTGCACAACTACGGAGGCCAACTCTTTGAAAATCCTTTTTAGGTTTTTTGTTGGGGTTTTTTTTGCACAGTTTGCCCACCGTGAAGCTGTCAGAAGCTGCATATGCCCCATTCTGATCAGTTCATGGTCCCAAACATGCCAGAACTGCAGACTTTCTCATTAAAGTTTAAACTCTGCTGAGTATTTACTTACCCACACACTGGCAGTGAAAAAGATGCTACTGACCAGGCTGGCCTGATAAATCTCCTGAACGTGCAACAGCTGTTATGCCATATATAAAACTGTATAGCACTAATTAGAGTAAATGCTTGAGTGACTTTTCACCAGACATCTTCCTCTGGTTTTCAAGACTATCCCTAAACTTTGATCATTACTGTCTGTTCTTTTCCATATGGGTGCCATTGCCATCCAACCCCTCACAAGAGTATGTCATGTCTGTCTTCTTTACCTTTTGGTTACTGATAACAGGGTAATTAATACCCAAGCCGCCTTTGTGTCTTATATGGTGGTTTGCAAAATGAAAGTATGCCTGGAAAACAAATGCATGTTAATTGCACAGCATATGCTCAGGCTGACAGGCTGGGCCTGAATTTTTAGCTTCTTAATCCTGATGTGTCTTCCAGTTCCAGTAGCCCTTAGCTGCTGATAGTTTTAACTCTCTTTTGGTATAAGTGTTTTCTTTAGCTGTAAATGGTCACTGTGTATTTTGCAATAAAATGGTTGCTTTATTTTGAATAATTTGCGGATATTTTGAAGGGTGTAAACTGAGTATTTCCAAGCAAAATAATAATTGAAGAATGATGTCTTCTGGGAAAAAAAAAAGTCTAAAATGTTTTTATATGTCCTGCTGGTATTCAGAATTATTCTTATGGTCATTACTCACTTTCTGTTACAGTAATGCTTAATGCAATGGCACTTTCTGTTGCTGAAGGATATACAATTCAGGTTTCATATCGCAGCCGGCTGTGTGCAGTATGGGAACTGACCATAATAGTCTCTGTGCAATGGAGCTCCTTTTTCTCTCCACACAGAAACAGAGGGAAAATTAATTTAGATTTGTGACCAGATTTCACTTGCTGTATTTTGCACTTAGAAAGTAAATTTAGATTGTTGGTGATTTTATAAAAAGTTGCTTAACTCTTAGATACATTTTCTAAAGGGCGCCTACTGCTGCTATTGGCTCTTACCAGATAAATGCTAGAAGAGAATATTTTTCTTTATGAGGTCTAAGAAATACTGTTTATTAAGGACCATGTTAAGAAAGGTTAAGAAATAGTAGACAGCTGCTTTTTGCTGCTGCAGTAAATCATTCAAAGAATTTGCTATTATGCGTCTGAAAGCATGAGCTGTTATGCAGCTGAAAGCATGTGACAGTGTTTGGATCGTTAACAGCCACTAGCGAACGAGGACAACTTTTCAGCTTCTGGACTGCTTTCTAAATGGACAAAGCACGCCTCTATTTTTCTCAAATAATAATTGAATTCTACATCACTGAAGTAAGTAGGAACTTAACTTTGTCACGTGCTAAATATTCACATGCATGTGCAGGAAGCTGCTAGCTTGAACACCTTTGTAAAATCTATAAATCATGTATGTTACTAAAATCAGTTTAACTGGCCTCCATCAATCAGAAGACAGTTTCTGCATGTCTAGGATATGCAGTAGTCTGTTCTATACATATACAGTGCTGTACCAAGACAGACTTCACAAACTGTAGTTCATAAAGTCATAAGATGTTTTTGGACTACAGTCACTCTAAATCCTCAAAATTTCTCCTGCTATTTTATCATAAGCCTTTTAATTGAAAACACTGTGAGGGTAATATGACTCCATGGACCTCACAGATGCTAGTGCCCCATGGACAGAGATTTGGAAACCACTCTCGTAGACACTTCTGAACTTAATTGTCTCTCTTGCCTGCTCTGTGGCTCCAGGAATTTTCTCAGGACCCAAACATCTCTGTGTTACCCCCCCCGTCCCCACTTGGGGTGGGTGAATGGGTAGGACCGCCATCATGTAACAAAAAAATTGTCCGGTGTAAAACTGCTAACTGCTAATACTGCCTTGATTGCACCATCTATTTTTAGTCACTGGTGGCCGGACTTCACCTTTCACTCTTATGAAGGGATAGAAGCAATCTAGCGGCTGCAGAGCTGCATTCTTGGGCTGCTACTCCTGACTGCCAACTTGCCTTCCTCTCGAAGTGGGGCTCATGGAGCCACACGGGCAGGGTGACTAGTCGTGTCTAGCTGGCCCTATGCCCAAACTATTAAAACCTTTGGTTGAAGAGAGCCAATTTTGCAGAAAGGGAGGTATCTTAAAGGCAATCCTGTTGTTCCTATTTGCGAAAATAGGCAGCTGGGTAGAGGGAGAGGAAAGACTCTTGGTCATTAGAGGAGGGCGGTGGGTTAGAGCTGCAAAATAGCCTCCCACGATGCTGGACACCAGGGAAACACTTGAGAAATGCCCAAACCACAAAACAAATTTCCATTGGTCCTTGTATTTCTTTAGTCAGGAAGGAGAATTTGTGCTGAAGCACCTGATACCAAGTGCCTGCACCAGACTTGCTCAGGTCTGTGGGCAGCAGAGCTGTTTTTAGCTCTCGCTGCCCGGAGCGAGGTGGTCCTTCTGCCTCCCCCTTCCCTTCCCCGCCTCCCAGCTATGAGCCCCAGCATCACCCACGTTGGGTGCTTATTGGGCATTTTCGTGAGCTAAGTCAACTCAGCAGCCTGACAGAAAATGATCCCTTTGCCTTTTTCTGGGCAAGTGAGCAAAGCCAGCCCCTGGGAGAATCTCTGGAGGAGCTTGTGGCTGGGAGCAGGGCAGTGGCAGGGAGTCTGTATTTCTGTACAGGACCAGCAAAGACAAACAGCTTTCCTTGGCAGCTGCTCTGTGTGAGGAAGAGGAGAGGGAGAGGTAGGATCCCAGTTAGAGACTATAAGAACAGTTCACTGTGCTTTTCCTTACATGAAATGTTTGCTTTCAAACACTTGAGCTGGCTCAGAATTGATTGATAGCTAATGATGGTCAGGGTCCATTTAAAGGCAATAAACTAACAATGTTTTGAAGAGATTGTGCTTCGTATGGCACCAGTGACAACAGATATTTTGCAAGTACCAACACACCGTCACTCTAACTAATGTGGTAATGAGTGTGCTAAGTACTTGGGTGATTTTTTTTCCCTCTTCCATCCTGCCTTGTTGCGGGTATGTCTATACCAGACCTCCATATGCTGCATTGATCCTTACCCAGATACTCATCTTTCCAAGTACTCCAGAACAGGCTTGTATATAATTTGTGTCTCAGGAAGGGAAAAACTGGATGGAAACTTAAAACAAAGCTGATGCTGAGACTTTTTTGTCAGCAGGGAAGTTTATGACCTGCTTTTGACCAGAATTTGACTCCAGCAGATCACATGCTGTAGAGCTGGCAGGGAGAGAAAGGAAGTCCTTCATTTTCCGGGGAGCTCTGTGGAAGGAAGTGAACAGGAAAGCCCAATGAAGCAGTCACCGTTCAAGAGGAGACTAGAACAGAGGAACAGGAACATCGAAAAGTGCCACCAAAAAAACAAAGGTCAGCCATGAACTCAATAGCCAAAAAAGACTGCTGCTTCCCAGAATTTCTGTGCTCAGAATTTCTGAGAGGCTCTGCCTCTCAGGCAGGTATAAGCTCTACCAAAAGCTCGTTGGCTTAGTTGCTAAAACTGATTACAAGAAAGTGCTGAAATGTTATTCCTGCTGAAGGTTAGTTGTCCAGCTTCTTAAAACAAGTAAAGCTGTTACTGTTCCCCTGGAGAGTGAATGGAAGCGGATTATAAAGAAACAGATGGTGTCGAATTTAACTTAAAATCAAGATTCTTCATTATTGAGACTGGTCTGTCTCAGGCCACACTTCAGGCAAATTGGTATGTGGAGACATTAAACAAATGATCCAATGGTTACCCTTGGTTCAATTTCTTAGTTACCAGATTTCGGAGTGCTAGACACATCACTTATTTTTGAGATGGGCATCTCTTGTTTTTCCTAAGGCTATAGTAAGCCCCACCTATTTTAAGAGGTGGATCTCAATCTGTAGATTCATATTGTGTAGAAACAGCCCTGCTTTTAATTTAGGAAGTTATAGCAAAACCAGCATTATTATTTGTATTCTTTTTGTCTTCCAATGGCTAGTCTCTCCATTCTTATCACAGACTTTTCCTCCATCACCATTTCCAGCCAGCTTTCTAGGAGAGCTGGATAAGTCTTTCCTTTTCAAAAACATGACTCAGCTACCATTTTTACTCCCAATAATTCTTCAGTCTACCTCTTTACTGTGGAATAAATCTCAGCCCCTCTGACATTTCCACATGAATGTCTAGCCAAAAGCTGTAGCTCCATCCTGCTGAAACAAAACTCTTAACCTTTTGCCCACAGTTCTTCACCCCTTACTCCTTTCTCCGTCATTATCACTGTCTTGTCCCTTTGGGTTGTACATGAGCCCTTGGCTTGGTTTGGGTCTCCATCTAGATCCCTTTGTACAGGTTAGGAGTCTTGCTGATTCTTCTGCCTGCCTTAGTCAATGCTTTTCTCCAGGTCCTTGACATCTCCTCTGTGCAGCATCCCTTCCTGTAATGTATAGCATTCACCTATGCTGCCTGGCCCTCCTCATTGCTTAAAGAGTGGCCATCCAGAGAGTTGCCCAAAAGATTGTTGTCCTCATCTGTTGCTTCCCCTTATTCACCTCCTCTCTGTATCGTTCTCATTCTCTCTAGACCTCACCGCCTTCCTTCAAAACCCTGCTTTACCAGGATACGTCCCAGAAGTCAGTAGCAGCTGCCAGACTGTTCCTGCTGTCCTCCCAGTCTCTGTCCTATTTCCTACCATGTCCCCATTTGCCCATACCCCACCGCTGCCTTTGCAGCATCTACCAGTGGGGTCTCAAGCAGCACCTGGCACAACTGGCTCCAGCTCCATGGCCAGGGCTCTTTGGCACTTGCCAATTGTGCGCTGGTCACAGCCACACCATCCTTTTTCTCAGATCACATTGGTGAGTCTTTCCCTTGCAGAATAGGTATCTTGCCTTGACAGAACTTGTCACAGCTGCTAGGTGCTGAAACAACTCTGCCTCTCTTTTTTCTTCACTGGATAAACAGCTCATGGGCAGCTGTATTGGGTCTGGCTGAGATGGAATTAATTCTCCCCATAGCAGCCCTCATAGTGCTGTGTTCTGCATTGGTAG
>JANZLQ010000029.1:30636955-30650494 GCA_026212715.1 Elanus axillaris | reverse complement strand
TACCAATGCAGAACACAGCACTATGAGGGCTGCTATGGGGAGAATTAATTCCATCTCAGCCAGACCCAATACAGCAGCTGAGGGCCTCTCTTGCTCCTTCTTCACCGAGTTAATCATTTACTCCACAAGGTCTTCGCTTTTCAGACTGTATTTTTTAGTTACGATTTTCTGCTGTGGTCCTTAGCGTCCAGATTGATGCAGAGGCGTCTTTTTAAGACCACATTTCCCTCTGCCATGCTTCCTTCTCCTTTTCTGCCTTCCATCACACCCACGACCTTATTTAATGACAGGGAACTGGCAAGTCAGAGACATAAGGGCAATGCTTGGGACCAAACGGGGCAGAGAGCAGGACTGCACATCCACAGTTGTCTGTTCCCCTCCCCAGTGCCTTCTGTTCTCTACTTACCATGCGATCTTCAGCACAGCAGTGGCCAGGTAGGTTTTTTTTACTGGATTGTGAACATTCAGATGGTAAAGAGTTGCCCCAGAGCAGCTCTGACCTGCTGTCCCCACTCTTAAAACCACCTTGGTACTGAGCAGCCCTCTTTCTGAAGTGAGAAACCAGACAGCCTCTTAAAAACCTGAGGTGCATTTAACCATTATGTATTTAATGTAATTAGTTCCCAGGTCAAGGCTTACCACTCCACGTTTTACCCCAGGTGAACCCTGAGCTGCCAACACCTTGCAGATGGGCTTTGCTGAATTTCCAGCACCTCCTGCCCAACCTGTTTGCTTCTCCCTCTTTCTCATGCTTCATCATCTCATTTATTTTTCATTTAGTGTCCTTCTGTCTGGAAATACAGGTCTTGTGTGAGAGGAAATTAATCCCCAGCCCACCTGCCTTCCTCCTTAGCAGAGTGCATAGTGCGAGCAGGTAGTATAAAATCCATGTGAGAGATCCCACCTACCCAGCTCAAGTGCCTAACAAATCAGCAGAGCAGGACTTGCTGGGTCTGGCCCTTACAGTTTGGCCATCAGGGCCAGAAGCTGGTCTTTTGCAGCCATTGCCTTTATCTTTAGTGGCATCACTCAGCCATGTCTTGGGATCATTTAATGTGCCTCAGCCCTGTATAACTGTCATCCAAAGTGTTGCTTGCATGTATGTTCTGCTGTATCCTGTATTTTCCAAAGCACAGTTACTTTTGGGGCATGAACAGCTGGGTCCTGGATTGCTCAACTTGACTGTAGCTCTGCATAAATACAATTCATTTATGTCTTGATATGGGGCCATGAATTGTCAAAAACATACCTTAGGTGCTGATTCAACTTCAGTTAGAGTAGGATCAGCCCAAAATTTCAGACTTCCTTTGCAGGTGGTGTCTCTTTCTGCACATACATTTTCTCTTTAAAAAAAAAATTCTAAGCTGTTTATAATCACAATTTATAAAGCTGTATTTTCAGTCTTAATCTCTTGCTGTTTCAGACAGAGCTACAAGGATACTCTTCAAGCAGCTACCAGGGTATTCCCCTTCCATGCTGATTTAAATTAGCCAAACAATAACCCCTTCAGTAATTAAAACACCCACAAAAAATAAGAACAAAAAGCTTCCCATTTAAATCTGTGTTAAACCAATTCATCGGAGTGACACGATTAAAATCTTTGGGCCAAATCCTCCTTGTCTTCTTCATGTAAGTGGTGCTTTTGAGAGCAAAGGGATGAGTGAGAACAGCATTTAGTCTGTACATTAATAATGTATATCCTTTGACTGACAGGGAATGGGCTGGCAGAACAAATGAAAGCACCCTGGGGTAAGAGGAAGAAAGCCTCAGCTTGCTGCTACAAACTGCACAGGCATAAAAGTACATTTTGTTCCACTATTAAATAAGGAGATTTGGGATATAATACTGTCTCCTTCTGCAGCCCTTCCATTTTCTGCTCATGGCAAAGAGGATAAAACTGTTCACAGCTGTAATTGTTCCATCCAGTGCTCACATGCCCAGGAGAATTAATCGTGATCTGCAAAATCTACTCCTCTTAGCTGCAAAGCAGCATGCTTTTGTACAGTAAGCATCTACTGACCTCTGAGTCCAAGTACACCAAAGAGTCTGTCCTCCGTGTCCCAGCGCTGCACTCTGTGAAGCTGCCAGCTTCACGGCTGGGGTAGCTCCTGGTGGACATCCAGAGCCTCCTTATTTCACCTAGCTTTTTCCTGCTTGGAAAGGCATTGCTGCCTTTCTTTTAATTAAGACATTTGGGAATGGATCCATGGAGACAAGAGCTGCAGTCCTACGTGAGCAGCCCCAAAGCCGGTGGCTGTGGTGTGGGCAGGACATGCTGGGTGGGTGCCTCCGGTCGGTGGCATGGTGCTGCCACTGGCCCTGAGCGGATGGAGCCAGCATCCAGCCTACATTATGTCTCGGGATGGGGGTTAATGTTTATTCGAGTTGGATTTACTGCTTTCCTTTGTTTGCAGGTTGTTTATTTTTTTTGCAAGAGGAATTCTAGACAGACATTATCTGGTGAATTCAACAATATGAGGGAAACAAAGCAAGTTCCAGGAACAAATTACCTCAAATTTTGCATGGTGTAATAACACTGCACTGCTACCATCCGTCCAGCCATTTGATAGTGATTGTTGTAGTTAAAATTAATTCATAATGTTCCCATCTACCTTCTGCCAAGCAGCTCTTCCCTATTTGTTACTGGATTATTTTTGTAATCTTATTGTATCTGGTATTTTTCATGTCTCCAGAGCAAAGCCAGAAACTCCTGCATCAGTGCTGAAGGTAGTCAGAGAGGGTGAGTCAGCTTTTCACTTCCAGTCATAAAATTAAGGCTCTGTAACCAACGAAGACCTGCTAATCAGGCTAAGCACCTTGCCATTTCCTTGGTCTTGAGCACCTAATTTCTACTGTGATACAATTATTACACTAAAATATATTAGAAGAAGCTTGGTTGGATGCTTCACAGCCTGACGGCAGGATGATGCCCCGGCTCTTAGGCTCCCCTTCTGCAGAGCAGCTGAGCAGACCCATGCACATCTGCATTTCTCCCCCAGCTTGCACCCACACACGGTCATTGCTGGGACACGTGCCCAAGGCCAGCTCGCAGGAATGCCTGCAGCCGTCAAGCCCCATGGGTGGACTGGGGTTTCCACAACCAGGCAACTCCAGCGTTGAGACCCGAGAGGACGAGGGAGGACAGCAACGTGTGCAGGGCAGGGGTGCGACTGCCCCAGGTGACATGGGAGGTCTGTGGGGCAAGGTGGGCAGAGGGAGGGTGGTGAAAATATAATACCCTGGCTGATTAGGGATGAATATGTAACATCATAAATTCTTTGTAACGCGTAAAGAACCACTACGAAACAAAAAAAGTGTAATCATCATGTGCACTAGTTTCCATCCTGCCATTTTAAAGCTTTCTTCAGTGGCTGAAAAACGAAGTGCACGGGTTGAGCTCCTCGTCTGGGCAAACAAGAGAAGATACATCCCTGACAGGCACAGCTTCCCACCTGAGGTGGGGTTCAGGAGGGGTGGGGGAGATGTCTCCTCCCGGGGCTTCGGTCATGTACTGATTTTGACAACGAGTTTAGAAAAGACTTGACCTTCAGAAAGTCAATGTACACAAGGGCAGTCCTGCTCCTGAAGTCTGAATGGCTGTAGAGCATGACCCAAACTCCTGGTTTTCATGTGTAGGCAGATAAACTTTGGTTTAAAAATATGATTAATTTAAAAATATTTCTTTTGCTGAAGTTTTTAAAAATATTTTTTAATCTTACTCAGCTGTCTGGCTAAAGCTTCTCCAAAGCTTTTGTGCCAGCCAGGCTGCTGTTCAGCAGAGGCAGAGGGATATTGTGGCTCTGCAATCCCAGTGGTAGGCTGAAACCTAAGGTAGGTGACACCAACCAGCTACCAATGACCGAAGCGTGCTCAGGCCATCCTTGGGACAGTGCTGCCTGTTGCTCAGCCATGTGAAATGGTGTCTGGCCATGCAGTCCTTACCCTGAGGTTTGAGGACCTGAGGCTGGCTTGCAGGAGATAGGGAATGTCTGAGATGATAGGGCGAAGAAAGTGGAGAAGGGACAAACCAGCAGGGAGAACTGGGATGGTAGGTGAGGAGAGAGTGTGACTGACCTAGAGGAGAGCAGGGAAATGGGGACAGGTTGCATGACAAGAGACTGGCATGAGGGGAGGGTTGAAGGAAATGGGGTGCTGCTGCAGGACGGGTGGGAGCAGGTCTCAGTATCCTCTGGGGATGTCCCTTCCAAAGCACAGGACAGAGCCCAGGAGTCCTCTGTCGTGAGTGAGCCCTTGTGAAACCCGGTGCCCATGGCAGCGGAGGGGGGCTGGGGCCATGAGGCCATGGGGTGATGAGCACCAAGGGACTTGCCAGGTTTGTTGTTTGGTGGTGGAGGGGTTAATTCCACGTACAAAACTCTGTGTGAAGGTAGCAACGCCAGACACCCACAGCTGGGAAATACCACCTACACAAACCTAAATTCAGCCTCTGGAAACCAGTTACTGTGATACAGTCTCTAACGGCAGCCCCACAGACATCCTTCCCAGCGACGCAGGGCCCAGGCACCCTTCCAGTGCTCTAATGGCAAGAGACAATGTCATCCCCCTTGCAGGGACACAAGTCCTCTAGCTCAGGGGAGGAGACAATCCCATTCCTTCATCGTTCATCTTCCCTTCATTAGAACCTGATTTAAGTTTGAGCCTTCTGAGATCAGAAGAGAAGGTGAGGATGTCTAAAGGATGATGGTAGGAAGCTGCAGATCCCAGGAGGCGGGAAAGTCTCATGGGTTTTCTTGTTTGATTTGGCACAGACTATAACATCAAGGCCCTGCAACCTTCATACATTGTGTTGGGCCCAGAAATGCTACTGGGGCTGTCAGTCTGGAGGCATTCAGCACTGGAAAATACTGAAGCCTTGTACTTACCCTGAAAGAGCATTGTTTGTTCAACGCCCAAGAGCAGCAGCTGTCAGGGAGCGGGAAGGATGCATGGAGGCCTTATTGACCAAACCAGGGTGGGAATGTGCCATCAGCAGAGCCATGACAGCAGCTGCCAATCCTACACTTTCTGCTTTCAAGCTCAAAAGCTTTTGCCAGCCTCCACCGCAAAGGGCTAGTGTTGATTTGTGATGAGTTCCTTGCATAATACTCCAAGGCAGAGAAAGCAGATTTGGTCATAAGGTCTGACGAACTGCTGGAGTGTTTGAAAAATCAAACCAGAAACTTCTAGAGAGATGCGAGATGCTCAAAAATGTGACTTTAAAATTTTATATTTGGGTATTTGAACTTACGAATCGGTTCATAATTCCTGTGCTTGCAGCCCCACTGCCTTGGGCTCGCATAGTTTGTATGCTCTATCTAACAATTGGAGGCAGCAAATAAGTGAGCTTGTGTCCTGGCCCCTGGCAGACCAACCCCAAAATGTTCATGTTGGGACTGAGGGCTAGTGTCTGCTTCCATGCTTAGGGACCTTGATGGGTGCTGCCAGGTTTTCTGAGCCCAAGGGTCAGAGATGTAAATCCTGCTGACCTTCCTGGGGCTGGGAGCAAGGTCTGGCCTGTGTGACAAGGTACTTTCGGGGTGAGCTGGGGCCAGTGCAGCCTGGCCAGGCACAGCTGTGGAACTGTGTAGCCCCTGGGACCATCACCCACCCAGCACCGGCAGCCATTCACATGCAGCCAAGAGCTTGAGCCAGAGCTGGTGGATGCCTCTGGGCTTCGAAGGATGTCTTTTTCACGCTGGGCACACAGGGCTCGGCAGGAGAGATGGGTAGCCTAGCTGGTCCTTCCGAACCAAAAGGAGACTTTTGGCCTCCTCTGGAAGATGGTAACAAAAAAGAGGAATATGTTCTTGACCAAAAATCATAGCTTGACACTCCTTTCCTTATAACTCTGCTCCTTAACCTAGCCAAAGGTGCAGGGGAGGTGATGCTCTCCCCAAGGGCTCCCCTGGGCTGCGCTGCTCCCCATGGTCACCTGAGACCTCCCATGGGAGCTGGCTGCTTGCTGTGTTTTAGAAGAGGTGGAGGTTGTGCTCCCCAGACAGCGGATGGGAGTGGGGGGACGCCGTGCTCGTGGCTGATTCACTGGCTGGCTCAGCTGAGTTCATTTGTTCCTGGTTTAATGTTTGCTCTTAGCAATGCTGGATGTATTATACTCTCAGAAGATTAATCGTCAGCGTGCCGAGAGCTTTGTGCTCTTTACTACTAACCAAAGCTAAATAAATAGAGTTCCTTTTCTGAACCTTACAACATTAAGATTTGGCCAAATTCCCCATGTGTCACCATGCTGCAGTCAGCAGCATTATGCTAGCAGGCGTTTTGGCATCCTTCCTTACCATTCTTTCTTCTCAGCTCCCACCTCTGCTGAGAAAACCCTCATGGTCCCACTCCCTCGGGCAAACGTGTCTTTTCGCTCATAACCAAGTTTTTCTCTCTCTCCTCTCTTCCTCACACAGCTCCTGGGCCAGGGATCCTGTCCAAGCTGCCCTGGATTTCCCTAGCAATGTGCTGCCTTTCTCTCTTTCCCTCAGTGCTTTGGGTGCTCAGGAAATCCCCCTTAATTAGGGCATGCTCAAATCCCTCCTCCTCTTCCTTCTGAAAACCGTGGAGGACCTCACCTATCTTGTAAAGCCCAGAGCCAAACCCACAGGGCAAACCAACCACGCAGTCGGTGTGCTGCCAACCAGAGTCTGCATTAAGGCAGAACTTTCCCTCCTGCCCTCCCTTTCTTTTACAACCCTCTTTTTGCCTCAGACCCCATTTTGCATGGCCCCGACATGGGCTTCTCAAAAACATGGCTCTGTGAACCGGCATCCATGGCACATGCCAGTGTTCCGGAATAAGATGCGGCATTTTGGCTGGTGTCCCAGAGTATTCCCCATCTTTGCACAGAGCTGGGGCTCCTGCACTGTGCAGTGTGCTGGAAGGCAATGAGGTTCGAGGAGGCATCAGCATTCAAACGGGGTTTTGATTAAAACATCCTTGGTTTACAGTGAAAACTGCTGGGCACTGCAATTTGCATGGTGGTGAATGTGGACTGGATGATGCAAATTGGGCTTAAGCTACATATGTATTTCAGAATCATGGTAATAAGGAAGAGAAGGCTGAAATTATCCCTTTATTCTTTTCCTTCATGCTGGAGAGCTTTCACACAGTGGCATGCTGCTCTGGAGCACACGGAGCTGTTGCCACTGGAGCATCAGGGCAGGACCCCGGGATGTCAGTCTTCCTGCTGTGGTGGAGAAACCTCACCATAGGCGCTCCTCTCCATGCAGAAAGAACAAAACCCCACTGAAATCTACTTTCCTTTGGTATTCCTGCGTCATGGTGAACCTAGTGCGGTTCTGGCAGAGCAAGCAGTAATACATAACACTGCATGAATAGCTACCAAAAGACCAAGAAAAAGCCAGCAGTGGTTGACTAGGTGTGTTAGAAGTGACACAGCCATAGCCGATCCTGCCTTGCGGCAGCCTGATAAGCTATAAAGTATTTCCAAGATTCTTCCAGAGCTCTGTTTTCTGTGGTTTCCATGAGTCAGTCCCTCCTGTAATTGTCCTATCCGGAGTCTGGGGCTCTGCCCGCAGCTGGGGCTCATCCTCCTGCACAGCTGGCTCCTCAGAGAGCACCTCCTCTGGCTTAATGGGGCTGGGAGATGCTGGCAGGAGGTTCTGTCCTGCCAGAAGCTCCTAAGAGCAGTCAGGGGTCTGTTGCTGGCCTTCCGGAGCACAAATCCAGGCTCAGGGGAATGTGCAGTGCATCTTTTCTTCATAAACATGTTCCTGGCGGGGGCAGCAGCAGTTTAGCACGCTCCCTTAATAACAACCTGCAGAAGGAAATGCAGCTTTGGGCGAAAGGGCAGCATCGGCTTGTCACAGTCATAGCCTTTGATTAGCAGGCGAGAGTAACAGCACGGGGCTGCTGTGTAAGCAGGTGCTGAGGCAGAGCATCTTTCACCTCTGCAGCGAGGGTATGGGCTGCAACCCAGCCATTCCCTCAGCCAGCCAAGCACGTGGATTACTCAAAGTGCAATGGCCCCAGCCCAAAAGCAGCCCAGATTGCTGCTGAGAGGCAGCACGAGCCAGCGTTCCCACCGAACAGCAACCGGTGGCATGCTCCAAAAAAGCAGCTTTGTTCTCTTTGCATCCTGCACTCAGAGAAGTCGAAAACACTTCTGCACCTTGTGTTCGACAGCCAGGCACCACTTCTGAAGGCTGCCAAGGTGATAATAGCAGGAAAACCCAAATAACCCACATTCACTAGAGCTAGGCTGCCAACCCAAGTTCTGCTGAGACGCTTGCTGTTCTGACTCACGCACTTTATCACAGGGTCTCTCTACCCCTGTATTTCTGCAGAGCAAATGCCTGCTCCCTTTACTCTCCCATCTCTTTACTTACCATATCTAATCCATATTTTTCTAACAAGATTATTTTTATGTTGTCAAAGGTCTCTGGCTTAGGAAGGCCTGTATATCTAGTCTTGGTCTACCATAACAGTTCTTCCTAACCTCACTTACTGGAGCTGCTTGTATAGCATACCCATAGTTTCAGAAATATTAAGGCTTGTACAAATTTGGTTTGCCACTGACCTTTCATAGCAGTAATTAGTTTAAAGCAGCCAAGGGTGTATGAAGTGGTCCCATGAGAACAGAGGCAGCTTGCCTTGGGCTATTGCCACAGCCTCTTGCAAACTGCAACTCAGAGCATCTCTGCCAGCAAGGCACAAGGCCAGAAAATGGGGACTCCTCCAGACCCACTTAGCTGTCAGATTTCACCAACCCCCTTGCTGCCCATGGTAGTATCTCTGATCAGAAGATGCCTCTTCCCTACAGGACAGTTGAGTGACGTGCAGGCCATGGTGCTGGGACAGCTGTGTGTCTTGGAAACCGATAAGCTGAGTTTTATAACCCCTATTCAGTAAGTGCCTTTATGTAAGAAGGTGAGGTTGGTCATGCCGGGTCAGGCCACCCGGCCGCGAGAGCTGCCTGCAGCACACCCAGGAGGTATTTGCCCCAGCGCTTCTTCAATTTCCAGCCACTCAGAGCTAAACCAAGTGAATAAAACAAGCCGGAGTTGGCTGACAAAGTCATTTTTTTTCCTTGTGCAAATTTCCCCTGAGCTGCTCTCTGTTATTGTGCAAAAAATAGAGCAAGATATTTGTTAACTCTCAAAGGAAGAAAACTAGAAAAGCAAGCAGGAGCAGGGCACCCTCATGAACTCCTTTGGCTGAAAGCAGGGGACTCACCTGCAGCAGCCCAGGCTGCGGGGCTGGTGCGTAGGGGCAGCTCACCTACCACCCATGGGCAGTGGGTGGGCAAGGGGGGCCCAATTGTTCTACTGGGATGACAAGCCACAGCCCTGCTGCAATCCCAAAATGTGCAGGACCCTAAAGGGCTGTGGCCCGGCTGACAGTCCCACCAGATGCCATGGGGGGCAAGTCCTGTGTCTTAGGTAGAGATAGGAAGGGATGGGTGTCTAAAACCCCACCATCACCCTGGCACCAGCGGACATGGTGTTTTCATCAAGTGCTTGAATAACCTCTTCTTACAGCCGAGCAAGAATAAGGGGGCTTTAATACAATGATGGCCTCTGTCTGGCGTGGCCCCTCTGTGCGACTGCCCACTGGCAAGGCAGTGCCGAGTGTCGCCTCCGTTCCTGGGGTAGGCTGAGCTACGGTGGCTGCTGCCATGCTGCCGGCTGCAGAGCTTCCCTTGCCATTAACCGGCATCAGCGCGGCTGGCAAAGCACGCTCTGGGGGTGTGTTACTAAAGATATACACGCGCTTGGGCTGCAAGGCACGAGGCGTTTCTGCGCTTCCCTGAGACACCTTCAACACCCCGTAGCTGTCTGTCTGTTCCCTTCTACCCCCCATAAAGCACAAGCCAGGGCTAAAACAAGGCCAGGGACTCTCAGCCAGCTTTGTCTGATTTTCCCTCTTTCCAACAGAGTTATATGTTATGAATATCCTAAAGAGCCTTTTCTATCCTTCTTTCACATTGAGATTTGACAGGATGGTACTGTTGGAGAGCTGCAGCCCACACTTGAGCCAGGTCAGCTCAGAATTTGGAGATTGATATGGGGTCCAATTTTGTTCAGGTCCATTAGCAATTGCTCTGTTGGGTGCTGTGATAGAAATAAGGCTCTGCACTCAGCTGGTGAGTCCTTGCTTTGTTTTGTGCTGGTCTTCTGAGATCAAAGTTATTGGTGGCTGCATTTACTTTTTTGCCTGATGATGGCAAAATGTTTAGCATATTTTACATATTCAGGGCTCAGCTTTAGCCTTCAGTGACAGGCAGTGCTTCCTGGAGAAGCAACAGCCTTTGAGCAGCCCAGCGCAACGCATCGCTGCAGTCCGAGAGGGGACACACAGGAGAGCTGGAACAGCAAGAGAAGCCTTCACAGGAAAAATAATTAAGCTATAGCACAGTTCCTGGTTATTACCTGAGCAATATTTGGTGGGGGTACCGGAGCTATCATGTCTACCTCTGTGAAAAGGACCACAAGCATTTTACTTGTATGGAAATTGCCCATCATGCAGAAACCAGGAAAGCTCCACTGTGGTATTGCAAGGGAGTGGTAAAATTACTTTAAAACCAGCAGAAGGTAACCAAGCATCATCTCCTTGCTTTCTGGTTTGCTGAGCCATCCCAGGGAAGAAATGGTTCAAAGACTGACAGGAGGGGCTTTAACCCCCTGTAGACCTGGGGAGCGGAGCCCAGGACACTCAGTGCTGGCTGGTGGGGTGCAGGTCTCCAGCCGTGGGCACCGCAGTGTGGGGAGACACGGGAGAAGGGGACATGGCCTGAGGCGTGTTGGGAAGAGGCATAAAACCACCTTGCTTTTATGTAGGACTTTGTGTCTCCCCAGCTTTAGCTATATGCACACAAACATTTAAAGGGATTTGTGTTTACAGCTGCCAGGTGAGCTGGATACCACGCTGGAACCCTTCAAAATTCATCCCCTCGCTAAAGTACTGGGAAATCTTGCTCCTGACCACCGTCCCTCGGGCTGTGAAAGCAGCACTGCCAGCAGCTGGGCCAGGGGCTGGCGAGGGGCATGGCCTGAGGTTCATCAGCATCATCCCCTGCCAAAAAATACAGCCTAAGAGCTTGCAGGGCTGAGGCTGCAGTGTCTGCACATGGTGAGGAAGACATACATTTGTTTACTGCAAATGTCTCCATAGAAACTCCTTCTCTGGGGCTGAAGATGTAGATCCAAGCTGTGGCGGAGCATGCTTTCTACCCCCAGCGCACCTCCACAAGTGGCCTCGGCAGTTTTCACAGCAGAATTGTTTGGCAGGAAATAATTCAGACTCATGTATCCCCCTGTGCTCCTGAAATTGTGTGGAATTTAAAATGCTAAATCAACTAAATCATTTTAAATGTGCGAGCACTATAATTATGAAGGGAGGCAAAGTATAAAGCCTGCCTGTTCCAATGCTTTCAGGCTATAATTCTTGAAACCATCTAGTAAAACAGAGCAAGCTAAGAAGCAGAGAAATTGCACCAACAAAGAGCTGCTCCAGACTCTAAAATGGCAATGCAAACACTCAGGAGTTTCAAAGGACTGGGCTCCTCCAAAGCCAGAGGTAAACTCAGAAACAGCCGAAATGGTTGAATCCCCAACCAGTCCTTGGGCAAGCACAGTATCCCACACTACCAGTAAGGTCCCAGTTGCTGATGTGAGCCTGATAAAAGTGCCTTGCACCTCTTGGCCTGTGATAGACCCAACCAACAGGCAAGAGAATACATAAAGCAAAGGAAGACAGATGAAAATGAAGAAAATATTTAGAGAAGCAAAGCTGGTGACTGAACTGAGACATAACTTTTGGCCAAGGAGCTGCACTGGGAAAGGGAAGATGAAATATATGACAACAGGAAACTTGGTGCGCGGCACAACCTTGGGTGTCAGAGGGTGTTAGAGGCTGCAATGTCACGATGGGACAATGTGAGACAAGAATGCAAAAGCCAAGGGTGGGAGAGGGAGCCAGCTGGCATCCCAGATATTTAAGAAGCAGTAGGAGAAGGCACAGTCCACTTCTCCTTTGGACTAGCTCCTTTAAAAGGAAAGAAAAATAATTATGGCCCTGCATCACGGCTTCTTCCTCCCCTGCTGTCCCAGGGGCAGAACAAGCCCTGCAGACAGGCAGGGTCCCTGGGACAAGGGGCAAAGCCAACGAAGCACGTAACCCTCTTCCCTGGGTTACATGGCCGGGTGGCTGCGGAGGTGCCATCCCTCTCCATCCTCACCCTTTGCAGGGGCTTGCATCTAAGAAACTGCTTTCCTGGTTGAGACCATCGTATTTCACTGAATGGAGAGAGAAAACGAAGGAGCTTGTAATGCAATAGCCCCTAATAGTGCTGCGCTCTTAGACCAGGCTGCACTTGCATGATAGCTTTGAAGACGCTACCATGTGGCAGCCCTGAAGTGACCTTTTAATTCAGCCTCTCTCTGTTTAATTACTTTTTTTTTAATATCTCTGGATTGTATCTGCTCTGAAGTCCCAGTTGCCGTCCTCTCCCCTTCCAATCCTCCTCTGCCTGCCCCGCACCCGCCCCCCGGTGCTGTCTCTCCCGGAGCTGGGATTTCAGTGTGCTGCATGTGCTTCCAGACCTCCCTGGGGAGCCACAGCCACCCAGCAGAAGAGGGCACACAAACACAAGTGCTCAGTTAAAAATAAAGCAATAAATAATAATAATAACAACAAGTTTTGGCCTCGCACCAGTGCCTGCCGTAGATCAGGAGCTCATCTTTGCCGCAGCCTGGGGCA
The DNA here is from genome assembly GCA_026212715.1 of Elanus axillaris. Classification (NCBI taxonomy): domain Eukaryota; kingdom Metazoa; phylum Chordata; class Aves; order Accipitriformes; family Accipitridae; genus Elanus; species Elanus axillaris. The sequence goes on along the minus strand of JANZLQ010000029.1, from coordinate 30,637,771 downwards.
GGAGGTGGCCTGGGACACAGGTCCTTCCCACAGAGCTGGCATCTCCAGCTGAGCCTGACAGCGCAGCAGCACACAAGCCCTGTCCTTCCACTGCAGCAGTTACCTCCAAGGGACAAATCCTGCCTGCAAGTCCCTGGGCTGGTTGCTGGCAAGCTGTGGACAGGAGGGAAGCAAGGAGGGTGAGAGCCAGGGAGAGGCTTCTCCACCACCCTTGCTGCCACCACCCCACCACAGAGGCACCTGAGCCCCAAAAGCCCCTTGTCCAAGGGGGCAGCAGCTCTCCCAGCACTGTGTGCATGCAGGAATGCCAGGCAGAGGGAGCTGCAGCCCAGGCCCCTGCCAGTCGAGGAGGGGGACAGCTAAAGTGACACCCCCTCCACCAACATTAAGTCACTCCTTTGTTCCTCATGGTTCCAGGAGCATCGCCGGCACAGCGGGGCCCCGTGACGTGTCACACCTTGGGCACCAGTGACAAAGGTGGATTTGGCAGGACATGTTGGGGCAATGGCAGATGTGAGCAGCTCAGCGGGTGTAGCACAGACAGTGACCCTCGTGCTTGCTGTGTCCCTATGTCCCCGGCAGCTACCAGTCTGGGGCAGCGGAGTTGGATGTGGCTGCTTTTATTTTGGTTCCTTGAGGTTCTTCTGCTTTTGGCTTTCACCCTGATCAACATGGGCCTATGGGGCAGAAATTAAGCCTAGCTGGGCTTCATCTTCCTCTGCTGTTGGATATGTACCACCAGGCTTTCCCAGGCTGGTCCCTGGGGATGTCTAACTGTGAATGTCTGCACCCCCAGGAGGTGCCACATCTGCCCCC
>JANZLQ010000029.1:30589901-30636855 GCA_026212715.1 Elanus axillaris | reverse complement strand
CCCCCCCCCCCCCAGCTGTCCCATGGGTCTTGCTAGGGCCAGCCCTGGCAGAGTTGCCACAGGGGACAAGTTTCCCCTCTTCATGAGCCACATGGATGTTGACAGCATTACACATACACTGTATTGCAAATACATTCATTTGTGGGCCCAGCCTCCCTCTCATCAGGTACTAATGAGGTTTTTGTATATAGCCGCAGTGCCTTGTGTGGCAGATGGTGTTGGGTTAGATTTGGATTATTCCTGTTCTGCTGGTTTGTCTCTCAAATGTGCTAACTCATGTATGGCTTGGCTGTGCTTATTGCAGGAGCCCCATCATGGACCCTTTCAAAATACACCTGTCTGAATGTTTGCTGGGAGCTGCAGCTCTCTCTAAAATGGAAAGCAATGCTTTCTAGTAGGCCTGAAAATAATTATTCAGCCCAACCACTCCTTGACCAATGAGGCACTTGGAAAATACTGATTTTAATTGTCTGCTTAAATTAAATAGGTTTTATTGTACCTTGTGATTCCCTTGCCTGGAAATTGGTGCCATGTGTGGGCCACCAGCCCCATGCCCAGCTCCAGGACAGGAGCAATCAGTGCATATCCACTCCCTCTGCTGGCAAACAGCACACGGGCAGAGCACAAAACTGTAGGTCCTAGGAAAACACAAGGCGATCTCTTGGTTTTGAGTTCAATACACATGCTAGGGAATTCTGATTCTTCTGTCTCTTTTGACTTTTAAAACAAAAGAAAACATCATTCTGTAGCAGCCTGCTCGAAGTGTGGCTGAATGGTCCTTCAACGCAACCTTGCTTTGATGCCCCATAGAAAACACCCCGCGCACATGACAAAGCTGTCCTGTCCACAGGGGCATTGTGGCTGCTCCTCAGTCGGCTTCATCTCCAAATGCCACGGCACTTAAGCCCAGCATTGGGGAAGGCTAGGGAGGAGGTGCCGGCTGCAGCCAAGCAGGAGCACAGAGGGTAGGAAACCCCCGTGGCACTGGGCTGTCGGGCAGCCCGCTTGCTGCGGGTCCAGCTGCTCGTGCCGCAGGCTGCACCGCAAGGGATGGGTCCCCCAAGCTTGGCATGAGCAGGCAAGTCTGCGAGGGAGATGCAAGGATGCTCGCTAGGGGCGAACAAGAAGATCCAGTTGCCTTCTAGGCCAGTTTGACTCTCAAAAGGGAGTAACTAGAAACCAGTGCCCCTCTTAAGACGTTACAAAAAGGGAGGGGGAAGGTTCCTAAGAGAAGACTCCCATGTGGGGGCTGTGGATGGGCCCTTTTCCAGCCCCCAGCTCTGCCTGAGGGCAGAACCAGTGTGGGGTCACTGCTTTTCCTGGCTTCCCATCATCCCTCAGGGAGCAGCCAGACCTCGCTGGGGCTGGCACGAGCGTGTTGTTGTCTCCCAGGTCAGAAGGGAGCTGTGAGCACAACCGGCACAACCTGCTGCGAGGGATGGCAGCTGGCGGCTCGGGTCACCCCAGCAGGCACTGTGCTATCCCCTCACCTTCCCAGTGCTATCATCCCCACATCACCTGCTAAATGTCTGCTTGCTCGTTTCTCAGCTGATTGATTAGGCTGCTCAATGGCTTCATCAGATTCTTGTGGCAGAGTCCTTATTTTTCACTGGCTGCTGCTGCTACCGACTTGGAGAAGGGCTTAATCAGCCTCACAGACCTCATCTGTCCCAGAGCTACTGCACATTACAATTAATTAATACTCAAACTGTGGTAACACTCACAGGCATGTCTTGTAAACAGCATGTAAAAATAGTATTTTCCCAATCTAGCAAACAATGAAGATATTTGAACTATAAGCCCTATTTTTTCAGGGCCTACTGAAACTGTTCTGTGAACTGATGGGTACCCTTCAGGACCTGGGAACCCCTGTAGACAGGCCCTCCTCTGAAAGAGCTGTTTCTGTTGGAAGCCCACACTTCTCCTGCCCTGAGGCTATCCTTTGCTTTTTATTTTGCTTCCAGCTTGAATACTGGTGGTTAAATATGTGAGAGATTGAAAGCTTTGGCTCCTAAAGGATGGTATTCAAACAGGTGCAGCATGATGTGCAAGACAGGTGCAGATTCTTGGGATACCTAAGTGCCTCCAAAATACTTTAAATAGGCTGTCCCCCTCCCTGTGCCCTCTAGTAGTGACCTGTCTGGTACAAATAGCAGCCTTGCCTTCTAGGCTCCCAGGCCCGTGTATCTCTGCTGAGGTGGCAGAAATGATGGGCAGGTCTTGTGCTGGTCCCTGGGAAGCCAGAGCAACAGTTCATTAAAATCCAAGCAAGCAGACTCCCTGCAGAAGATCATTCCACCGAGATGGTACTGTCTGTGCTAGGTCTGAAGTGGGGCCCAGGTACCCAACGCCTCAGGACCACCACTGATCTCCCAAGCCCACCCCCTCCCCTTTCCTCCATCTACCTCTCATCTGAGAGCCCCATCCCACCACAGCTCACAGTCACTTCAGGATAAGCATCTATTCATTATCATTCATTCCAGGTTGTTCACTCTGAGCGGGAGGAGGAACGTCTTCTGCATCAGGAGATAGCTTGCTGCTTGGGTCACATGCCTTGCAAGGCAACTTTTCTTCTGTGGAAGGAAGCAGAAATTCATCTGAGAATGGTTGACTTTGATTGCGTAAGTCACCTCCACTTTAAAAACAAGCAAATATGCCTATTTAAAAGGAAACTTTTCCTAAAGATAGTCATAAAGCAGCCTGTAGCTGGAATAAAGCAAGGTACCGATGCTCCAGGGCCCTAGGAAGTCTCCCTGGTCACTCTATTTGTATTATAATTGGTCCACTCAAGTATTAGAAGTTTTGCAGGCTGAGTACCAAAATAAGAAGCGCTCTTGATTGTGTGTGGAGGTGAACCTCAGACACACACCAAGCAACATCTCCGTGGGAATTCTGCAGACTGCACAGCAACAGCCTCTGCCTCCTGCAGGAGAGCCAGCCAGCTCCCCCAAACACTTCCAGCACAGGCAGAGCCACAGGAATCAGGACGTCAAATGCCAGAGCAGGCCTGCAGGCTGCCTGCGCTGTACAGCACGCCCAGAGAGAGTCCTAGCACACAAAGCCATAAAGTACTATTGTGAAAAGAATCTGCTGGCCCAAAACATGTGCTAGAATGTAATCAAAGCTAAACCCGATTCACAGGGCTGCATTAGCCAGCCTGTGCAGATTAAATATATCTCATCACACTGCAGGCTCCACAGGAAAAAGTCAGGGGGCAATTTTCTTTACTCCTACACAGGCAAAGTCAGAAGGACCTGCAGTAAAAGCAGCTGATTTGCTCCAGCTTAAGTAAAACCAGCCTGGTACAGTGCCTTCGCTTGAGCATTAGGTAATATTTCTATTCCCAGAGGGGTTTGTCTGTTCATGGGAGAAACCGAGGCATGGAGTTGGGTAGCTGTGGTGCAGCACTGTTTGCAGTGGCTGCTGGCACCGCTGTCCCCCTGGCCATTGCGAGAGACTGCAGCAGAAAGCTGCTTTGCTCAGCAGCACTAAGCAAGAGGCTCTGTGCCCCAGCTCCCTCAGCTCCTGTGCATCACTGCTCCTGCCTGCTTGTTCATCTTCTCTTCCTATTTTTTCCAGTAGCAAGCTCTCCCACTCCCCTGATGGCATCTAATGCCCTCCCCAGTGTATTTGGAAAAATCCTGTGGACTATACGGCTGTGTTTCTCCACATTAGCCTGCATGTCAAGAAAAGCCTTTATTATCTCTCTATATGATATGGTATTTAATTGCTGCCCATCTAAGCTGAATAAAGGTGTACTGTACAACCGCTGGCTTCAACCACAGCACGGACAGCTACAACGTATTGCTGCAGTGCAAACCTGGACCAAAGGCTGAAGTCCCCATCCAGCACAGCCATGGCTTTGATCCCAGCTGGAATTTTACCCAAGCATCTACTAAGAGTTTCACTGATTGTTCACAATAAAGCTCCACAGGTATTTCACATCAGGATAAACCTAAATTGAAAACACAGGTAAAACCCAAGTGTTGAGACTGAAAAGAAGATATAACTGGGAAGGGAAATGCAAAAGAGGGCAGGCAGTAATAAGTGCAGGCAGCTGTTGTCATGATGAATCCCACATGCCTGTAATGAGACAGTCTTAAGGTCATTGCCTGTTCATGCTTTAAAGTAACAGTGGAGATGAAGAGGAGGCTGAGCTTCAGGGGATCTGGAGGAGGTATGTTTTCACCTCTTGATCTACCTGGGAACACAGACAAAATTTCTTCTTGTTCAAATGATGGCAAATAACTTCACCCCAGTGTGATTATGGAAAACTCTGTCTCACACTATGCCAAGGCCAGGCTAGCACAGCGTGTTACACAACCTCTGGCTAGAGAGCCAGACACTCCAGGAATTAAACTTGCCAATGTCCTCAAAAGTCAGATTGTGGGAAGCTCGCACCCCATCTTGAGAGACACATATAAGACTCTGGGCTTGAACTTTCATATTGAGTTTCACTATTTCCAAGCTTGCTGTTGTGAGTAGATTACTCGTGCTTGTGACTGGCCACCATCCAGCAAGTCTGGGGCACTATGAATGGGGACTCAGGGCCATTAAAGTGAGATTGCTAATTACAGCTGGTGGTTAATGCCATGGCCTCTGAGTTACTTGTTTTAAACAACCACTGAGTGCAAAAATTACAGCTGTGGCTATGAGAGGCCCATGAAGCATCTCCTGTGGGAATCAGCTAGGTAATTCAGAAAAGGTGATTTTAAAGCAGCACCACTGTTCCAGGAGCCTTAGAGCTTTGTATCATTCTAAGAGCAACTTCTGAGTTACACCTGGGAGGAAGTTACACAGGGAGAGCTTTTGCCCTTCCTCTTGCTCTTGAGGCTCATTAAAAGAAAAAAAAAGTATGGGAAAGCACCTTATGGTTGCAAAGATAGCTTTAAAAACAGTGTGAACAAATACAAGGAGTGCACATGTGGCGGATATCAGCTTGTATACAAGTGACCTGCCCAGTTCACCTAATGCTGATCAATGGTCTGTCCCTGGTTAATTATTTCTCCAACCAATTAGCACGCAAGGAGGACAAGTGTTTTGACCTTGCTGTAAGTGACATTTGGTTTCTCTCCTGCATCTTGATAGTGCTTGGGTCAATATGGTTCAAGTGTTGCTATCCAGGTCTGACTGTGGAGCTGCAGGACAGGATGCTGGGGGGCACAGAGCAGAAGCTGGTGCCCCAAAGCACAGCCCAGTGCCCACCCCAACACCCAGAGCTGGGGCTGCCCTGCAGCGCAACAGGAGCTGAGCTGCTGCAGCGACCTGCATTACGTTAGCAGTCACGCTTCAGACTCTGGTTGGCAGCTGTAAGGAATAAAATCAGTTAATTTTCCAGTGAAAGCTCAGTTGCTGATGATACCAGGAGCTTAGTGCTAGCAATGCTGCACACACATATGCATACACATGCATGTATTTTCCACCAGCCTTCTCTTTTTTACAGTGTTATCCCACCTGTACAGCGAGGGAGAACTGCATGGGATGTGCATGCCTGACCACGAGGCAAGCTAACCTGAGCCTCCAAGGTGTTAACTGTAGCTTAACAACTCTCTTGAGGTTAATTCCCTCCCTTAATTCTGTATTGTCCCAATGTGTTTTGTTTTATTAAAAAAAAAAGTACTTCTTGTTAAACTATAGATCTTGGATGCAGTAACTCTGTGCTCGTTTTCTTCTTTTGCCTGTAACACTTCTGCAACTTAATGCTTCCAGCCTTCTTTCTCCCCCTCTGTTCCCTAGTGACTCATCTAGGCAGGTATTTTCCAACCATCCTAGGCAGCCTCCTAAGAGACAATGTTCTTTCCAGGTACCAGCTGCAAAGTGCAACTGCTCAGAATAGAGCAGAAATGGTAAGGCAAATGTCAGTCTAGAATGAGTAATTCAGTTCTTTGCATAGCAGGGTTGATTTGTTACAAGAAGAAAAGGGGGAAAAGATCTTAAAGGCAGGACACCTTCACAGCAAGCTATACATTCCTTCATTTAATTCACTCTTCATGTGCAGTCACAAGTAGCTCTTAGTCTTCAATGCTCTACAGCAGTTAAACAATTCAGTATCCTGAACTACTGTGTCATTCTACCTGCCCTTAACATCCCAGAAATATTATTTTAAGGAGACAGGTTCTTCCTGGAAAGAAAAAAAAAATTATAAAATTTGAAATGCCATTTCCACATTGCTAAGACCACATTTGAGGTTGTCTCCTCAAGGGACCACACAGATGAAGAGTATGACTTTCTGTCTTTACACATCATTTTAAAAGAGGATCTCAAGTGCTTTGTTTTCTGGTGTTCTGGTCCCAGCGTCAGCACTGCCTGTCAGTGCCACCCACATCACCAGCCATCAGGACTCCTGTGGACTTCATCTTAGTTTTAAAGGTTTTTTCTGTAGGACAACATAATCCAAAGTAGCCCAATCCCTATTACTTCATAGTGCATGCTAACATAGAACAGCCTCAAGTCCAGACTTGCTTGCCTCTGCTCAAGTGAAAATAAAATTACTACTAAGCCAGGATGTTTTCTTGCATGGGTAAATTCTGATCGTGAACAGCCACCAGTGATGAGGTCCCAGCCAAAGAGTTGAGCTCACACTTCTGATTTATGGCAAATAAATCAAGAAGACTTACATGATGAAAGCACTTGTATTATTTGCCTGTCCATGCAGTGCTGTCTTGCTTATTTTATTTCTTTACTATGGGGAAAAATTGTAAAGGGTCCCCAGGTAGAGAAAACTGCATCTCTTATTTCCTGCTGGTGTTCAGAATGAAGGAGATTTTCTCATAGTTTTCAAATTACAGTGTCTAAACCCTGAATTAACACTATCCAAGGATGTTCCCAGTGTGCTGAAGGAAGGCTTTGCAAAAGGGGTAATCCTACCTCACCTAACCATCTTGGTGGAGTTCAACACACTTGCTCTGGAGGTGTCTGACAGCTGGATCCAGTCCATCCAGTTGTGGCCTGTCTTAAATACCAGGCAAGCTCCCTGCCTCGTTCACCATCCTAATAAACATAACACTTTCTGGGAGAAATTACTTCAGCTCTCTGAAGATGCAGGGGAGCCATGAAAAACTTGAACAAGGCTTTTACTTTCTTCAGAGCTCTGAAGAGAGGGAAGGCTTCCAGCTTCCTGACTAGCAGCTCCCTTGCTGAGATGAGATTTGGCACTTTCCTTTTTTCTGATGAGAGGCAGCCAAGGAGGAACCAGCCTGCTTCTGCTCGTGCATCAGAGATGTGTTCACACACTCACACGCACACACACACGCACACTTGCATGCTCAGGCATGGCTTCCCTTCCCCCAGCTCCTCCTGGCGCCTTCTCTGTATGTGGCAAATGAATAAAGTGAACGACTGCTGCTGCTGTAGCCAAAATAAGGCAAAAGCATGGAGAGGGAAGGAGCAACAAGAACAGAAGCAACAAAGGCACAGCAAGCCTATGAAACCAGGCCAGGCGAGGGGACAGAGTGGGGCTAACCCTGTCAGATTAATCATTTTGGCTCCCAGCGCATCAGTGTGCCTGTGCTGGGGGCTCAGCCGCCATGCCAGAGGAAGATAAAAACCTTGCCCTGAAACAGCACAGTCCTGAGAGGGCCCAGCCACCACCACCACCACAACACGTCCCATTTTTGGCCATGTTATCCCAAAGCTGCCCCACCAGTGATGCTTTCTGTGTGGCTTCTTGTTGGCTGGCCCTGTGATCACCTCCACGCCACATCCCAGCTCTGTAGGGTGGCTGAGGCCCTGCTGGGGTCAACGTGGCTTCCAGGTTTCCCATGGTGAGCATCTATCAGCCTGTCCTATAACTGCCTGTTCCCACCCAGATGGAGAAACCAATTGGCTTGAATGGGACCACACGCCCCAGTGAGCCTCAGGCTTTCTGCATGAGTATATGTCACCCAGAAATGGGTTGTGGCATCTATTTTAGGTCAGAAGGAGCCTGCTGCCAGAGCACAGGCAGGGCTGGTGGCTCAGCCAGGCCAAGAGTGGGGCACCAAGGGTGACACGAGGCAGGACAGACCACAGCCCCTGCCCGAGGAGAGCAAGGCAGGGCCCCTGACTGTAGCCACAGGCAGCCAAGTGTCTGGGTCCCCAAAGTCTAAAGATTCAGCCACCAAATCGTAGTCATGTGTCTGAGGAACCTCAAATATGGCAAATTCAACTCCTGGCTCTGGCTCAGCAGCTGGACAGCCGTCTTTGGTACTCCTCACTGGGGAAGAAGCAGCCAAGACAGCAGGGCTGGAATGACAACTGTCCTGTTTTTGGCTGGGATAGACTTAATTTTCTTTCTAGTAGCTGGTATAGTGTTATGTTTTGGATTCAGTATGAGAATAATGTTTTTAATACACTGATGTTTTCAGTTGTTGCTAAGTAGTGTTTATACCAAGTAAAGGATTTTTCAGTTTCTCATGCCCAGCCAGCAAGAAAGCTGGAGGGGCACAAGAAGTTGGGAGGGGACACAGCCAGGGCAGCTGACCCAAACTGGCCAAAGAGGTATTCCATACCATGTGAAATCATGCCCAGTATACAAATTGAGAGGAGCTGGCCGGGGGTGGCAGATCACTGCTTGGGAACTAACTGGGCATTGGTCAGCAAGTGGTAAGCAATTGCATTGTGCATCACTTGTATATTCCAATTATTTTGTTATTTTAATGTAATTTTATTATTATTATCATCATTATTTCCTTCCTTTCTGTCCTATTAAACTGTTCTTATCTCAACCCATGAGTTTTACTTTTTTCTTTCCCAATTCTCCCCCCCATCCCACTGGGTGGGGGGGGAAGTAAGCAAGTGGCTGTGTGGTGCTTAGTTACTGGGCTGGGGTTAAACCACAATGACAACACACAGCAATGACAGCTGGGTCAGGCTGGTGTAGATGCCTTCAGAAGCAACCCCCCTTCTGTTTCTTTCACAGGAAGGTCTAATCAAGGAAACAGAAAAGACACAGTTGGAAGGGACCTCAGGAGGTCTTCTGTCCAGCCACTTGCTTGAGCAGAACTGCCACTAATTCTAGACTGGCTCAGCTATGGCTTTGCGTGGGCAAGTCCTGAAAACCTCCAAGGACAGAGACTCCACAGCCTTGCTGGATAAAGCCTTCTAGCACTGCACTCCCTCCTCATGATTTATTTCTTAATGTCCAGTCCAAACCTCCCAAGCTACATCTTGTGGCCATTGCCCCTTGTTTTACCTTCTGCCATTACAAAAAAGAGTTTGTCTCCACTGCCTTTGTAACTGCCCTTCCGGTAGTTGTAGGTTACTGATACTTACATATCTCCTCTTAAAAACAAGCCAAGATCCCTCAGTCCCAGGCCCCTAACCAGCTTAGTAACTCTCCACTGGCTCTTCTCTAGTTTCTCAACATCCTTCTTGAACTGGAAGTAGAGAGTCCTGATTCTGCAGCTTGCCTGCCCAGTCTTCCTCCAGAGCCTGAAGCCAGTCATTTCATGGTGAGGACGTAGCCCCATGGTCTCAGCTGTCAGCTTACACATCCTTAATGAGATTTCTTTCCTATTACCATTACTCAAGGTGTTTAGATGCAGACCTGCATTAATGTTCTGTGCTTCAGTGCTGAGAGAAGAGATGCCTTTCTGGGCACTTCTCAATACACACTCACAAGTGGTTGTGTAATGCTTTACATCATAAGTGTACCAAACAAAACCTAAGCAATCAGAGTTATAATACCAGAAACTACTACAAAATGTTAAAGGTCCAGGAGTGGTTGGCCAAGAAAACAAGCCACCATTGCAAAGGGTTTGCATAAAGGTGCTTCTACACTCCTCACCGGTACCTGGTGGGGCCAGGGCCTGGGGACAACAGCAGCTCTGCTGTCCCCGAAGTCTGAAGGGGAAATAAAGCCCCAGCATATTTTTCTCACTTGACTTCACTGCCCCAGGGGGAAGAAGCATTTACATTAAAGTGTGGCCAGTTTTGCACCTTACCTTTTGCTATCTAGTTGTCACATCCAGTCCTTGAGGACCTCAGGTGGTGTCTGCTATCAGAGGGCTCCTGCTGGCAGAGGCTGCTGAGGGCTAGCTACTCTGACTCAGAAGACAGGGCCTCTATGGTCTCCTCTGACTGCTTTTTGAGTCAGTCCCGCTCACCCTCCTCAGCCTTCTCCTTGCAAAGCAGAACAGAGAGGTGACTGTATACAACTGCAGTATCGTCCCATATGGCTGCATCATCTTTGCTGTCTTCCCTGCCAGGGATCACTATTGCTGTAACTCCTTCCACCTGCTTTTATGCCAGAGTAAATCTGGGCCATAATTATTATTTTCTGTTATGTAACTAGCTACACCCATGAACGAGAAATAAGCTAGGTTTTACCCAGACCTCCTGCCTAAGAGCTTGGCCTCAAACCTCTCTCACAGATCTACAGGAAGAGAGGTTTTGGTGGTGCCACACTCCGAGAGGCAGCTCCTGTCCCTGGCTCACAAGGTGCTGCTGTTGGAGACCCAACCTGTGCTTGGAAACCCAATTCTGCAAGCCTTTGCAATCAATTGACTTAAATATCTACTGGCATTTGCCAAAGCAGGTGACTAAACCCGAGGAGCTGCAGCTGACAATTGTTCACCCCAGAGACTAATAGCTGGGGACAGCATGTGTGGAAGCCCACAAGACTTCCCCACGGACATCCACTGCAGCATAAACAGAAAGAGAGGTGATGAGAGGTGTCAGAAAGACAGGCAGCCTTCTGCCTCCCAGGGAAAAGGTATCTGCTGGGAGGATGGCATTGCCCAGGGCAAGGGGAGGTAGCTTCTTGCAAGAAACCTTCCAAATGGCAGCAAGGAGGCCAGCCCCACAAACCTGACTGAAGGCAGGGAGGTATGTGCCTGAGCACCAGACACAGCCATGTCCATTTTTCTTCTCATGCTTTTTAGACCAATGGGTGCTTGATTTCACCATGTAAAACAGGAGTTTGGGAGCACTGACTCTCCGTACACTGGGAGAGCTGATAGCCTGGTTGGCAAGGGGCCCTTGTAGGAATTGGGGATTCAATCTCCTCTGAAAGGGGCTTGCGCTTTGTTGGAAAAGGACTGGAGAGGCATGCCTTCCTTTCTGAAAGGCACGGTACCTTCTCTTGTCTAGGTTTGGAAGAAAGGCTTCAGCACCTAACTTCAAGGGGAAGAGGGAGATAAGGGCAACAAACCCTGAGCGCAGGCTCATCTCTCCCTTTGTGACCATCTTGAACCTGGTTCCAGGATCTGGGCCCTAGACCTGTATCACATGTTTCCTGCTGGCAACCTTTGAGGGGTCCCTGCTTGGCACACTTGTTCTGGGGATTCTGACTGGGGAATCCTCCTTCCCTCCATGCCTCTGGGTGGCCTATAGTGGATACGTTAGAGTTCTATACAAGACAGAGTGCCCAGCCTTGGCTGCAGCTGGCGTTGGAGCTTCATGGCCTGGCACCATGTCTCTCCGTAGCTTCCCAGCTGGAGGCATGGGTGGAGTAAAGGGGCCATTGGTGCTGCTGCACCTTCACCCAAGTGAGCATGGCCTGCCTCCAGCAAAGCAAAGTAAATGCCGCTCCTCTTGGCCTGCCGTGGGCTGCTCCCTTTCCCCCATGCAACCCCACACAACCCCTACACAATCCCACATGATGTGTGGATCGCTCAGAGGGTCGATGCTCCACATCAGGCCCCGCAGAGGCAATGGCCCCAGCACAGCAGCTGCCACGCAGGCTATGCCAGCAAGAAAAAAGGTAAGCAGGAAAACTAGAGAACAGTAAAGAAGTGCTGTTGAGTTCAGGATGTGGGATTTCAGCTTATCCACTCATCTCCAGAACAGGAGCAGGTGTTCATGGTATTATGGGCCTCATTCACATTTCCTCTGCTTTTTCAACAGTGAGATATGGGCATCAGAGCTTGTCAACAATACTCGCTTGTTATGTGAGCACGTTCAGTGTATATCTCTGGGGACTCTGTGTTTTCCATACAGGACACCAAGTTCAGACCAGCTCAGATAATTTGTCAGCAAAGATGCCACATTTTTACAACCTTTTTGTAGTGTTCATTCAGCTGAGTGCACCAACACCTCAAGGCCTTGAATTTGGGTTCTGCATTGCTGCCAGGACTGCAGGGAGCCCATTTTCTACTCCTTCAGCTCCTTTTCAAGCTGGCTGACTGCTTGGGGACTGAAATTTCACCATTTTTTTTCATGTTAATCCTGATGTCTGTACTGAATTTCAGCAGTCCTTCTGTAGTTCGACCAGCACAATTCACCTTCAGTCCCAAGCTGAGCCCTAGTACTGCTGGGTTGCAAGAAGGGGCTTGTGTCCCTTGGCTCTCAGCTAGGTTTTTGAAGATGTAGTTTTCATTCCTGTCTTTGCTGCACAACATTAAGGAAGTGATCTGTAGTCAGGTTTTTCAAGCACCCAGCATTCACTGGCAGAGCTTGGTCTTCAAGGCCTGCAGGTCTTCCTAATGCACCATGATGAAGGGGCAGTTTTATTAGGAGATTTAGATACTTTTTTAATTTTTTTGCCAGACAGAGAACTCACATCTTAGAACATTCTGGCTCTCTGCTCTGCCTAAATGGAAATTACACTCTTTGTGCCCCAGGCTTGGCTTTCCTTATGCCTCAGTTCTCCATCAGTGAAGCTCCATTGCAAATTCTTCATTGAGTTATTTGTAAGAGAAAAAACATGGGCTTTTGAGGCAGTGAGTCTTGTGAACAAATGCTGGAGAATGGCCTGGGTGCTGGAATTGGATGGTCACTGCTGTTAAACTGCTTGAATGCTCCCTGGCATGCAAAAAGCTTTCCAGGCATAGTTCAGGACCAACAACAAGCTAGGAACCTTTCCTGACAAGGTGTTCTGTTTTGGAGACTGAGGAAGTTCAATAGGCAGGAGGTGGGTTGGCCTCAGTGCCTGAGGTTGGTTCAAAGTGTCTCTGATATACCCATATAAATGTCACTCCAGATTCTACAGTACAGGAGAACCAGAGAAAGTAAAATGCATAATATAAGCACGGCTATTTGAGAGGCTGGTGTTTTAATTTATTTCACCAATGGGTGAAGAAGTCATATGGTAAATCCTACACACAAACATGTACACATCACACTCAGAATACAAAATAATACTGAGTCAAAAATACAGGTTTAGACTTTGTTGGATTGAATGCTACTCTCAGGCTTTCCTGACTGTAATTGTTATTTGTAAGTGTTCTCAAACACTTCAGAAAAAAAAAACATTTTTATGCTGTGGGTTGTCTGCAAATGTTCATTTTGACAAGTTGCTGTCTGTTACTGGTATTGGACTAGTCATACAGTGTATCTTATGTTCCCTAACTGGATGACAAGCTTGTAAAACAGAAGAATAGCAAGTGACAGATACTAGCATGATTTCTGGTTATTTTTTATAGTTCCTGTTTTCATGGGCACTGGAAGCTGTATGAATACCATGAACAGGATATTAAGAATGAGAAGGTTATTGGAAAATATGCCAGCAGTGGCTAACCTTGTCAGAAAATAAAAGGCTTAATGATGAATCAGGTAGCTTCCCTTCATACAATTAGCATTCAGTTGCTGAGATGTACAAGGAAAGGTTTATAGGAAATAATGGATAGGACACAGTAAGGTTTGATGTGTGAAAGACTTGCCTAAAAACTGCTGGCACATCAGAGAAAAGGTTTCACAGATGTTTCACTTGTATTTAAAGACAGGAAAGAAAAAAGAGAAATATCCTTAAAGCTCAGAACAACAACCTAGCAGCCCAGAGGCTAATAATCTTCTCAACCTCTTAAGATGTTCTCCATACCACACTCTTTCCACTCTAATGAATTCAACATAGTTTTAAGTTAGAACAACAATCATACAGAAGCGTCTTGTTCTCAGGAACTTCTACCTAATACGTACACAGCAAGCACCTGATGTCCCAATTAATTCTTGCACAGAACTGCAGTAATTAACCATCTGATTCCTGGATTACAGCTCAGTGCAAATTACCAGTCTAACAAACAAACATATGCCATCCATCAACCAAACAAGCTATTTAAACTAACTACAAGAGTAGGAAAAACTCAGAATTTTTACTGCTCTTAAAAAATATATTTCTGAATAAAAATTATGTTTAAAATATCAATGTTTAGCTGAAAGGATTATAATTTGTTCCAAAGAGAAACTGCAATATGGGTTATGTGGCTTTGGTAGCACTCTTTAGTCACAAGAGGAGCCACGAAATTTGGCAGGTTATTTAAAAGATAGTAGGACATTCCTCTGCAGCATCCTTTGCAGTTATTCCCCAGACTCAATTCTTCTCTGCTCAAGACTTCATGTTCTAACCCATCAGAATTATGGAAAAAGATTCTGAAGGTGAAACATGACCTTCAGGTCAACATATGAGTGTGTCCAAGTTGAGAGGTAGATGATAAAGGAAAATGTTTATTTCAGTCCCTTTTTCCTTAAAGCTCCTTAAAAAGAAAATAGGCATCCTTAAAAGGCTTTGGGCTCTGGCATCAGCACAAAGCAATGTGAACCTCTGGTTGGTATTAGTCGGTCCAAAAGGTATAATGTTGCGCATGAGCTCTTATAACCTGTATGGCAGTAACAGATTGGGCCTGAATTAGGGGATCAGAATAAGAAAACTATTACTGCAGTTGAAAGGTAATATCCATATTATCCATACAGAATAAGAAACATTCTTTGGATCATCCATGCAACTAGGTTTCCTGGAACTCAGACTTTATGCCCTTTGGTCATTTATGGGAGATGAAGGTCAGGTAAGAATATATACAGATGCCAAAAAAGTATTCAAATAAGTTAATTTGTGACCATAGTGGTGAAGAACTTTGAAGAACCTAAAACAATCTCGCTGAAGGGCCATACAAGGCACAGGAAATGAAATGCAGGTAAATGCAACTAAGTACCTGTCCAAAGGAAAATAATCAGTGCCTGCTACACATTGCAGAGTCCCAAATGAACCCATTGACTCTGTAAAGACGTATGGGCATAATGCTAGCTTTAAGGCAGGGGCCATATAAGTAGCACATAAATTAAAAGAGAAAGCCTGCATACAAACAGACCATGGTTTACATGCCACATCTCCCCTGCCAGCCCCACTGAGTGTGACGGGAACCAAGATGAAGGAAGCACCATGGGCCCAGTGACAAGGCCACCCTCCCTCTACTTGGCAGACATCAGCCATTTAGAAAGGACTTACGAGGCCCCAGTAAAGGGCAGGTCTCTCCTGTAAATGCTTTCAGTTTGACAAACACTTCCACAGGCAGCTGTCAAAGATGAACAGCACGGGCTTATTGAAGTGCAGGGATTCAAATTTTTGTATAAATTGTGAACAGAATTCAAATGAAAAAAAAGACATTCCCCAAGGAACTATTTCAGCCTCAGTACTGTCATTAAATTAAAATCTCATTAATCACTATGCCAACCATCCAGGTTTAAAGGCAGAATGACCCATTTCTGATGGGGGGTGGAAACTGAGGTACTGCAAGTGTCACAGCCTCTCTGCAAAGGAAAGACAGAAAGACCTGAAAAGTACAAAATTTTCCTAAGTTAAGGTGGTTCTGGACCTCATTCCAGCAACCAGTGCTACCTTTATCACCCCACATACTCAGCAGGGAAGGACAGAGATATTATTCCTCCCTTGCCACCACCACGGACAAGGTGGAGTCAAACACCCATCAGCTGAGGCAGAATTCACCTAACACCAGTCACGGAGAAGCTGGGTGGCTGCTGTGTGTTGGCTGTCTCCGTCTCTGCAATCAATGGAGAGAGATAGGCTCTCTCATGGATGACTCACCACCTCCTAAGTGAGGTGTCTAGAGTAGGTGGGGTGACTCATCCTTGGGGTGGTCCTCTCCGCGGATGTTCACAGGATCCTAGATCATAGCATAAATTATATGCCTGCCTTTCAGATGGGAGGGAAAATAAATTCCTGTCTTGCATGACAAGACATTAGTCTCTGTTTTCTTGCATGTACTTATGACCTAGGACTTTTGGAGGAATGCACAACCTTTTCTGGGACCCGATGCATTTTAGTTAAGGCCTTATGTATGCAGGAAGCTAAAACTATAACATGGCTTTCACAACTTTAGACAATTCATTCTTCTGTTATATTACACCTCAGGCCCTTTCTTTCGTGTGGTGGCAGTATCACAAAGGCTAGTGTGAGAGTAAGGTCCAAATTCTGGTGGGTGACCAGTGTAGGCAGCACTAAATTGGTTGTCATGTTATAACCAGCAATGCAGAACATTTTATCACTAAGGTGGTAAAACATATGGGACATTAAACACAGAACATTTTGACATCCTGTTCTGTGTTTGCCATCTTCCCATGAATCCACAGCATCACTAGCAGACATGCTGATGAGTGGATAGTCAGAAAGTCTGTAGTCTTATTTAAGAGCTCATTATGTAAAGACCAAAACTGAATAAATTAGAATAGCTTAATAAATAGCCATAGTGTAAGGATTTTGTTTTTCTCGTAATGTTAGAACCAAGGAAAAAGTTCTTACTGTAGGTCAGATGGACAGAAAACCAGGAATTACCTGGAACCTGCACCAACTCCTTAGAAAGCCTGGGCACCTGTCAGGCAGATGTCTCCTCTCTGCTTGGAGACTGACAGAACTGCCTGCACAGGACCCAGAAAACAAAAAGCAGGACTCAGAAGCTGTATTAGGATTTCCTTTCAGGGAAATCCAGAGATCTGCCAGTGGGACATCTGGGATGCCACCTCCAGCCTCTGATCTTTGTTAACACATCTCTGAATCAAAAGTGTAAAGTCCTCCTGAAGGCAAAAAAAAGTTTGACTTCATCATTTATGGAGTCAGGCCACAAGGACAGGATCCAAAAGCTTTGCTTTGCATCCAGATGCGCTTTTGGTTGATATCTTCCCTAAGGGGATAAACATCTTCCTGTCTGTCAGACTGTGGTTATATTAAATGCTTTAAAACCATGTCTCATAATGAACACCACTGAGAGCGTCAGCTCTGTACAGCAGATGGCTGCTGAACATGAGTGCCCTGAGAAATCCAGGGGACTGTGCTGAGCTGTGCTTTTATGTTATCTACCTTCAGCTGACACTGGAAAACTCAATACATCACTTTGGCACTGAGGGTGCTAAGCCCGCACCAGCATAACACCCTAGCAGAGGTCCTGCCTTCTTGAGATGTAAAGTTTGGAAGTGTGATTCCACTTCTTATACATAGAGTAGCTGGTTTACACCTGTAAGAATACCTTTGCACCTCTCATGACTAGCTGTTTTTTTCCAGGCACAATTTGAAATTATACCTTTCTGGGCATCTTGGAAATCTAAAGGAGTGGATAAAATTGCATGTCTTTCAGTAGAGGAACACAAAATGAGCACTGTCTTTCAAAACTGGTTAATAATGTTCATGGAGGGCTTGATTCCACCGAAGTTAGTCATGCTGAGTACTTTCTTATTCCACAAGTAGGCTATTCATCTCAATTAGATTAGTCACAGCACAAGGAGAGCAGAATTGGACTCTGAATAATTCAGATTAATTTTCTGCTGTGAAAAAGCACTATTAATTAGTATTTCCCCTGTTTCCTCGGCATTTGGCAAATATGTTTTAACTATGCATAAATATTACTTGTTTTATACATTTTCTTCCCATAAAACATATCTTGATGGTTTGTCAAGTTCCACTTAGCATTTTAATACAGTTTTTGTCTAAGCATAATTCACTGCATAATCTAAACAGAAGTGTCATCCCAGAGCAGGCATAGCTTTACTCTGCTAAAGCTTAGACTACTTGCAATTAGGGACACATTTCTTATGTACAGAATTAGGAGAACAATATGACTGATCCAATGATATTACTAACATTTAATAGTATCTTTTCTATGTAGGAAAGTGATTAGTCCTTTAATATTATCTTTCTTACATAGGGAAGCGCTACGTTCTGCATTTAGTCCTCCTGGTTGAACACAATGCAATTTTTGCAACTGGTAAATCAAAACTCTCCTCCACTCTTTCATGCTGCATTGGTTCTACTTCTTTGTAGGGTAAGGTGTCCTCTTCTGATAACCACGGTGTTGGTAAACACATTGCAGAGTATCAGTATGCACGTATCTCTAAATACGGGTGAGGGGGATCTTGTGGAGAGTCTAAAGCATACACACGGCCTCAGGATCAGAGGTGACGGCTTTGCTCCAAAGCATAACTGAAGGAAGGAGCTGTGCTTCTAGAAAGGGGTGCTACAGCTAGAAGTCCATCCATTGGGGGTAGTGCTTCCCCTGCACCCAGGTAGGAGGGCAGGGGGCACTGGCCTCCAAAAGCAGGGCTGGGAGGTTGTTCCTGAGTTTAGCCCTGCTGGTCCCTTGTGCTAGTGTTTTTTGGGCTCAGTTTGTGTATTAGTGCTGATCATAAGCAAGGTAACCAGCTCAGTGAAGGGTTCAGCATAAGATTCCAGATGGAAATGGAGGGACATTCATCTGCCACCAACAGCACCAGAGGGAGGTGGAAGAGACCAGGGCAGCCAGGTGAACTTTGGGTCTGAGGTTCACCAGCTCCAGTTGGACAGAGACATTCCTGAACCATTTCTACAGAGCTGTTCTGCAACTCAGTACCATGGGGAAGGGGAGGGGTACTGTTTGTTTGCCTGATCTGCCGCCGGGTAAATGCCAGTACTTACTGGCACTTAGACAGGTTTCCATTAGAAATATCTTTAGCTGACGAAAATATCTGGCTAGCTCTGCCCAGGGGAGGCTTCTGCGAGGGCCTCTGGAAACATCTGAACAATGTGTTCCATCTGCTGGCCCCCCGTATCCAGTCGTTTTAGGTGGCATTTGATGAGGTCCAAGTCGGTGCTCATGTCTAAGAGCTTGTCTTTGACACGCTACAAGTGAGCTGTAAACATTACAGGAAAATCAAAAACAGGAGCATCTGTATCTGGTTTCGCTGGATCCTTAGACATTTCTCTTTTTTACTTCTCCTATGAAACTGATACCTGCCAGAAGTTTCACTCTGTCATCTTAATTACACCAATTCTCTCCCCTGTATCACTGCTCCTGACAGACAGACAGTCGTCCCCTCCCATACAAGCAGCTGATCTCTGTGAGGCTAACTAGAAAATTAAGGAACCAGATCAAGAGCCACAAAGCAGACAAATGCCTCACTTCCATTAATTTCTACAGGTATTAGGCTGTGTTATAAATCAAGAACTTAGTCATTCTGAACACAGAATGTAAGCAAAAGAAAAAGTCATGTTATGAATGCAAAAGAGGTACATTTCTTTCATGATGCTGCACTGGGTTATACAGATAACATTACAGAGGAGTAGCTTTGGGGAAAACAATGTTTGTCAGCATCCTTGAATACTGAAAATTTAAAATCCATGAGCAGAGAAACTAAAGAGGTGATCAGACCTCTTGAATCAGTCATCCAGAATGCAGTATTAATTTGCTGCTTTACCAAACCCTGAAATGCCATTCTTAATAGACAGGGACTGATTTGCTAAGCTTGGTGTTATTTGCCTCTGGAATTTATAGGAATAACAGCAAGATCAGATAGAATTAACACTTTATCCTATAATATTTCGCAGAAAGCATCTGAAAACACTTTACAAATAGCAGTGATCCTTCACCGATGCATGGTAGGCCAAGTACACTATCACCTCAGAAGAATGGATGAAGGACCACTGTTGCTCTCTTCCTTAGTGAATATAATAGGGAAAAAAACAAGGACAACTTTCCATGACTGCTTTGCTTCACAGACATTTCTTTTAGAGCATTCCTTGTAAAATAATTAAAAATAAATGGTGCACATAGGTGCACTATTTTTCCTTACCATAGAAAACATCTTCCCATAGGACCAGTAATGGCATACTACAGCAGCAATACCGGTTTCCATAATCTCAGAAGCTGCATTTTCTAGTTGCTGACACTGAACAGCTGGTCTGATTTGTTTCACATAACAAAGACAGTATAAATTAAGTTGCCATGTGAATCAAGAATGAATCCCCCACACAAAGAGATATGCAATACCTTTTATTTAGCTTTGTGCACTAGAAGTGTTCACAATACTGAAACCTACCATCCTGCAGGGAGGGAGAGATACATATTGTGCCATTTCTTTGAACACCAAAGACATTCCTTTAGGCTTTGATTTTAAGAGTAGGTGAACCCATATAAAATATATATTTTTATTTTTACAGCTTTAAAGAAAATTTCTGCAGTGTGGCTGTGTTTTTCTTCAACAATGTAGGTCTTTCATCCTATTTGGCATTCACACAAATGCAGCTACATACAGAGGTTAATGAATATCCAGTTTGCTGATGGTACCCCAGGGAGCTGTGGTTTATTGTAGAGATGGAACTTCAACAGATATCTCACTTACCTGTCAATCTGTAAAACTGAGGTTTTCTATATTCTTACTTCACTCATACAAGTACTGCCTTTAACAGAAATTGTTTCTGGCAGTGGTCAGCTGGCATTTCTGAATGACTTAGTTCTCTCCCAAGGAATGATTCCTAAAACCACTGAATTCAAATGCAGTGATCCTTACTTCTTTTAAAACACTTTAAAAAAAAAGAATACCAAATTCAGTGTTGTGTTTATCTGGCCAACTCTTCTGTGCTGGCTTGGAAATACCATACTTTCAAGAGAAATTTCATTTTTGGCATATCCAGTCAAGTAAGGGTTAGTGCCTCCCATGTGGGAAAAAATATCAAATAGGCAGCTTCAAAGAGTCACCCCACCACCTTGTTCTTTGCCCATTTTTGCTTTAGAAATACTGACCTTTACCTGCCCTTCCAGCTGGCCAGCAAGGGGAGGCAACTGGGAACTTTGCAAAAGGGGCAAATCCAGCCTGGTTGGGCCACCTTCTCCTTTCTCTTGTTTAAGCAAAAAACTTCTCTGAACCCACCAGAGGGACAGGCCCTTTTCCTCAGACATTTGAGTGTATATGTAATTTCCTCTTCTGGAATAGTGTCACCACGTTTCCCTTCTTGGAAGAGTTTTCCCAGTGTGCAAAGGCCCCACCAATGTGCAACCCCTGGTGAGGGATGCGCTGATGGCTGTATTGTTTGAGGAACAACACTACTGCAGTCTTTATCACAGCCATAACCTGCTGCATGGGTGCCCCCAGCACCCTGTAGGATCACAGGGAGCTTTCAGGGAGTGAAAATGCTCTATAAATCCTGCTTATCTGCCAAGAAGATTTGCAAAGGAGCCCTATGCCCCCTCATCTTGCACAGACAGTCTGACTCACTGGACTCAGGATTCCCATCTGGATGTTTCTTTGAAAGATGGGTGTAAGCCAAGGAGTTTGTCTATTCTTAGCCTTATCTGTTAAGATAGTTTTCCCCATAAAAATCTACTTTTGTTCAGCCATCTCGGAGAACACCTGTCTCTAAGCAAACACAGCAGCCATAGCAGTGTGAATCCTGTTCCCTGATCATTTTAATGAGGTGTTAATATCAGAGCCTGCTAGAGATTATATAAGTGCTAACATTGCTAAGCAAAACTGCGAAAGAAACAAAAATAAATGGAAGTCAGATAATTTGAACCCTGTCACCATGCAGTGCCAGCTACAGGAACATGAACTGCACTTTGAGGCAGAAAAATCATCTTACATCTCCTGTGCTCCAGAAATGACACCACTTGATTGCCAGCTTCTCCAACCAGCGTCCTCCCACTTTCTCCCATGCTGCCTGAGGACATGATATGTCCTAGCTGACATGATCCATAAAACTATGCCACTCTCCCGTTCTCTGCAGCCCTGCTCCCCTCCCGCTTGCAATCCCCATTCCTGCAGGAGATTGACACCTGGCAGCAAAGCAGCGAGGAAAGCCAGAGGGGGCAGTGTATATTAAAAAACAACCGCGCACGCTCTTAAACCGTCTGGAACAAAATTGTGCAATAACTGGCTTGTGTACCCATGTGATCTTATCACTGCGAGGCAGGGTTTTCAGAGGGAACCAAAAGGAGTGAAACACCCACTAGATTCTGCTTCAGATCATCTGAAAAGCTCGGTTGTTTCCTTCACACTCCTCTCTTCACATTTTACATTTGCTCATCGTGGTATTTCTCCTTGGGAGCTCCTGGGAGGCCAGGCTCTTTGCCAGATCTGTTTGTACACAGTCCCAGGGTAGGTTTGGGTTGCTGGCCAGTTTCCCTTGTGTCCTGGCTTTCCTTGCAGCTTGGTGCTGAGGAAGCCCCAGTCATCTTCCAGCAAAAGGCTGGTATGGCCACACAGGGTCAACCAAGTGTGGGGTGGGATTGGCCCCGGCTGTAAATGGCTCTGCAGGCTGCCACCATAACAGGGCTATGGGTGCAGGGAGGACCTTGAAAAGTGATGTCTTGGGATAGACAAGATGTGGAGACTAAAAGGCCTGAAGAGAATGAGGGAAGAGAAATCTTCCTCACTAAACAGTTAAGACAAAAAAATAAGAGTCTGTAAAAATAGGAAATCATAGCAAAGCATACTAGTGTGTTGGGTGGTTCCTGTGTTGGGTTTATGAAGGACATTCAGGGTCATCGAGTTTCCGGTCTCTTGGCTGTCCATGACAAACACCTGAGCCTTTTGCTTTCCCACAGATGTATCTTGCAGCTTACCCCACCTTCAGATGGGATCGCTGGTTGCAGCACTCTGTGCATCAGCCAGGATTACACTATGGGGCTGACTGTGCTGCCCACATGTGCTTGCAGTGGAAGCTATGATCAGTCAGGGATGCAGAGAGACATGAGTGACACAGGGAGCAGGAGGCTCGGGTGCTGGGACAGCAGCACCAAAGCAAAGTGCTGGACTCCTCTGATAGTCAGTGGGGAGGAATCAACATGCCCAGAACCCGATTCCTCTTGTCCTTGTGCAGATGTCTCAAGTAGATTAGGCAAAACACCTTTTAAGTGCCTGTTTCTCTCTGACCACAAAGGGAACCCAGTTGCCCGACTGAGACAAGACACATGCAAAGCACTGAAGTCGGGTGATGTCAATCCCATCACATCTTTGGAAACCAGAGCAACTTCACACAAGGGCTTGATATATAGCACTTTTATGTGGAGACAGTTATGTGTGGAGACACTTGCATGTGTACCATTATACCAATGTGCATGAGAAAGTATCATCCTCAAGGTGATATAAACAGTACCATTAATCCTACAGTCAGATAGCTGTAACACCATACGGCCTTTTAATACTTAAAACTGGGTAAAATACCACAGTGACCTTAAATAGTCACCAGGATAATGCTCAGAACTAGCTTGGGACCAGAGTGACCCCAGAGCTGCTGAGCCCCATATTGGTGGAGAGTGTGACACTGGGCCCCATCTAAAAGTTACACGTGCCACAATTTTTTTTTCTTTTTAGTACAAACTGCCCTTGATTAGTCATCGACCTGGTTAGAAGTTGCACTGCTACCACTCAAGCTGTGAGTGGAGTACATATTTAAATATAATAGACTCTGTGATCATTTTAAAACTGGCCTAGATCTAAGCCCACAGGGGGCTATAACTAATTTGAGAGAAACCGTATCTTCTAAATGGAACCACCCGAGACCTCTCAAGAATTCAGCTATGGGGTTCACTGTTCCAGCACAAAGTCTCAGCTGAGCTCCCCTGACTGCTTTGCAGCCCTTCTCAACAAACCAAGGCTGATCTAAGGGGGTGTAGCAGGACCGAGTTTCCTGATGGGTATCCTTCCCTGTGGGAATTATGAAGCAGATCATGGGAGGAGGGAGTTATGGTTTCAACTCCCAAAACCATTGAAAGCTGCATTTTTGCACAGTTTTGAGTCAAAACCATATGCAGCTCCACGGGTTTGGCTGTGTTGTGCCTTGGGTTTTTTCCAGCTAACTGCAATAGTCACTGATCCAAAAGGTAGGAGTAAGTAAAGTCACCGTCTGTTTTAAACCTTCCATACTGGAATGTTTCGTGCAGTGTGCAAGTCCTGTTTTTAATGTCAGAAGCACTTGCCACCTGAGCTTTTCACTTCATCATTGACTAAGTACCTCTGCAAACTCAGGACCAAATATCTGCCTCTTATCAGCAAGCACAACACTGTCAAGCAAATAGGTATGTGTATCTGTAGTGAATTTGTTTGCGTTAGCAGGTACTACCTTTTTGCATTAGCTGGTACTCCTGTAGCCTCCAGACAGAACATCACAGGTGTTGGCTCTATATAAATAGTGAACAAAACTTAGGTGCTACTGAACTAAAAGTGTCAGCCTTCAGACAGTACCACAG
Source organism: Elanus axillaris (assembly GCA_026212715.1). Classification (NCBI taxonomy): domain Eukaryota; kingdom Metazoa; phylum Chordata; class Aves; order Accipitriformes; family Accipitridae; genus Elanus; species Elanus axillaris. The sequence goes on along the minus strand of JANZLQ010000029.1, from coordinate 30,612,715 downwards.
CTGAGATTCCCTTGTCCACCTCTGATGTCTGCTCAAATGGAAATCAGCCATTGCCCTAGGCTCTTTTTTCAAATTCCATTTATTTCAGATTTCATATCTTCCCTCTCCAAAAAGTTTTTAATGGAAGCTTTGAGTGAGAGTGGTTTTTTGAGTGAGTGCTGTATTTGCCTCCAAAATCACTTTCCCACTTCTGTAACAAAGTATAAATGCCATGAAAACACGATAAAAGGGATAGTAAAGCAAGTGTTAGTGGTACTGAGTTCTAGGATCATCTTTATTCATTGCAGGTGATAGTACAACTTGCACTATGAATCCAGTGCTACAAAACTGACCAAATATTCCAGTGTAGGTAAGGCTCACCTGTAAAAATGTAATAAATACTAAGTGCAACTTTTTTGCTAACTTTCTTGCATCAAACGAAAGCAGACATTCTTAAAATATTTATTATTTTATGCCTCCTCTACACTAGCACAATCAGTGTTGCAAAGTCTGCAATATTGATAATGAACTCCACGTTCCCCTAGATCCCAGTCATTAGAACTGTGTAGTGCCCTTTCTTACCTGTGGCACAGGAATAATGTTCAACTCTTGAACATGCAAAGGGAGTCTTTCCCCCAGGATTTGAGTAGGGGAGGGATGTGGCTCACTTTGCATGCAGACAGGGTTAATTTTTCTTTCTTCCTGCATTCTTTTGCATAGCCTTCCAGAGGAAAAGTGTCATATTACCTCACCTCTCATTCCTAGGTTTCTAAATTGGACCTGGATATGAATTTCACTGGCAATAGAGAGGAGTCTCATTCAGGATTCTGGTTTGGATCCATCTTACAATGGTAGGTGGGACCTTCACATAAAGGGAGTTTGATTTGCTTATTCCCATTCCAGCCCATTTCATTTTCCACAAATCCTGGTGTCTAGTCTCCCCACTTTTGTGCAGCTGTGGAAGATACTGGGACGAATCACTGCTTTAAAGAGGAAATAAAGCATTGCCTTCCCATGGGAGAATTCCTGAAGACAGAAAGAGAGGGTGGTTAGCACTGCAGCCTTGTCCTGGCTTGTCTACACATGAAAGTTATTCCAGAATAAGCTACGGGTTGAATGTAAAGCAGGATAGGCACTCCATGACTGCTGCAAGTGTTGCTAAGATCTCAGCAGAAGCAATGGTTCAAAGGTAGCTGCATGGGTTCATTGGGACTTCCCTGTGTCTTCTTTAGCTATGTCCAACAGAAAGAAACAGGCAAGGATTTTGAGGACTTTGTATGCAGTATAATACGTACAAAAGCAGAAGTAAACTACTGCAGAATAGTCAGAATTAAATAAAGAATTCTTATTTTCCTGACTTCATAAAACTGAAGCAATTAGACACTTCCAGGACTTCTTTTCTTCATCTTTCATGTCCTTGGCTCAGAGTAGGATGAGAGAGCAACACAAAGATACATGAAAAGGTGGCTTCAAACAATTTTGTTCCTCCTGGGTCTCACACCAAAGATAGCTCAGTCCTGCCTGTGTCCCCTTCAGCTGCACCATGCCTGGCTCCAGCACGGCATCTGGGAAGCTCACAGGTGCTCTTCACTGCCTGAAAGGCACACTGTGGTGCAAGATAGTTCAAAAGAGCAGGTTCCCAGTCCAGAAACATCTACACCACTTTTCACACCAGCACAGATGTAATCTAAAGACAAATGCTGCCTGGCATCAGTTTAGGCAGACTTCACCCAAGTATTCTATGTTACCCCTAAGCACCAGGGATACAAAGAAAGATTATACTCTATGGCCTTTAATTGAGACTTCATGTCTGCCATTTCCTTGAACAGCCCTGGCAGTATACCTTTGGCCTCCGCCTCCATCCCTCCCTGCTGTCCACTGCAGGGCAGTTGAACTGATATAAACCCCACCTTGAAGGCACTGGCTGCCTACCTTTTTCCAGTGCCATGTGTTCTGCAGTGGTGGGCATCAGATCTTTTCTGAAACTAGATTCCAGTGACTGCCTGGGCACTCACTAGACACTCACTAATACACCTTGTCTGACAGTGATAGTACCCAAGCATAATGATCATGCTCTTTATTAGACTCTTGTCTGCTTACTTAGGATAAAATACTCCTTGGCGCTCATGCTATGGTTCTGCTGCAAGTTCATGGAGTGTCCCATGGAAGTGACACCTGCTGGCAATTTTTGGCATTAAACCAGTGCCATAGGTGCTGAATGGGCCTTAGGTGCAGGGGCATGTGAGGGGCAGAGGTGACAGTAATAATGGGTGTGTTTGTTATGATCTCTGCATGTTCCCGTCAGGTAAACATAAAGACAGCCTCCCCACAGCAATGTGGTGGGCGTTGTACAGGTGGGTGCTGAGGGTGACTTGGATTTGTTCTTTGGATGCTGTGGTTTTCCCCACCTACCTCTGCCCACACTTTGCTGGAAAATTCCATGTATTTCCATAGGGAGAGGGCAACACTGGTAATACATCATGAGGCAGAGGAAAGGAGGAGGAAGAAGCATCCCTCTAGCATTTTAACTGATTTTCTGGGTGTGCATGACAGCAATTTGAGAACAGTTGTTTTACTTCTTGCTCCCATACATATAAGAAGTTGCAAGGGAGAGGTCCTCACACATATGCCAAGGACATTTAAACAAGCGAGGCACACGCTTTCTTCTGCTCCTCAGAGGCCTCTGACCCCCACAACCCATGGTTCCTCATCAATAGATCCTTCCTGTCTCCACTAAAAATACCCCTTGGGCTTCTCGCCTCACTCAGGCCTGCTGTGTCAATCCACTCTGCTCAGTGCCTTTCTCCTCCCAGGAACAAGATGGCTGATACCACCTCCCCCTCCAGGAGCTTCTTCCCTTGCCAAGTGGAGCCACTTCGGTCACCAGCCCAGCATGCCATGTCCTGGCACACAGCACCACTGCCCTAAGATGGTGGTGGGGCCATGCACTCCCCACGTTCCCGGGGTGGCAATGGCAACCGGACCTGCCTGCGCCCTGCCAAGCCTCGGTCTCAGGGCCGGCCCTGACCACAGCGCAGTGCTTCAAGGCTCAGATCAACAATTAACCCGATCAACCACCACCCAACTGAAGTGTTAATTAGGCCTCCCCGAACCCTCCCCTGACAGCATGCTCTCCACTCCAGTGTGTGTCCCAGCAAGGGCAGTGATGTTGCCGGGCCAGTGCAGGTGAAAATCCTCCATTTTGCTCAACTTCACAAATAACCAATGTTTTGTGTTCACCTGATGAAATGAAGATCAGTAAGGTCTGTGGCTGGCCTGGCTCGAGAGCTTGTCAACCCTCCATCTGAAGTGGAAAGCCAGCAAAGAAATAGAATGTGGAAACTGGGCACAAGGGGCGAAAGGTGTTGTGTTTTTATCTGGGGAGATAGGCTGATTTTACCAAATTAAATGTAGGTAAAACTTGAAAAGACTTTTACATGTGAAAAAACCAAAGGTTTCATTTTGAATCTGTTGGAATAATATGTTTTCAGAAGGGTGACTGCTGAAACAAACACAGTTCAGTGCATTCAGCATAGACTTAAATAAGTTTTTAACATCCTCTCCTCCCCTCAATGTAGTGGACTACAAAATCCCCAGCTGGCTGAAGCAGAAACACTTTATGCCCCCCAAATTTAGGAAATATTTCCCTTGGACTTAAAAGGATGCACTGCTCTGTCTTCCCTAGAACTTGGTCAGAGACTAATGAAGAAAAACTACTTTAACAGTGGCTTAAAGACTTTCTTTTTTTCTGAGAAGCCCTACGCTCTTTTTTTATTGTGAAAAAAATTTATTTTAATGTAGCTATAAAGTCCAAGTTGAAACAGGCTTTCCTACTGTTCTGCCACAAACTGACTGATGGAGCAGGGATTGGCTTCAATTTTTAGAGGGTCTTTGCAAAAAAGCACTTAAGCATTATTTTGAGCTTCCATGGAGAAATCTGGGAAACTGTGTTATATTACCTGGGCCTCATTGTGTGAAACATCTCCAAATGTGAACAATAAAGTAAAAAATGTATTTGAACAGACATAACATCCTTGGAGGGGGATGAAAGAAAAGCACAATACATCACATCAATTTGGTAAATCTGAGCAACACTCCCCAACACCTTTCAATCAGTACGTTGGCAGTAGTCCTGACATTTTCTCCTCTAGCTGGGAGTGCTCTCTGCAGTGAGCAGCTCCTACCCTCTCCTCTCCCTGCTTTCTGTAGTACTTTTTCCCCAACTCAGAGGAATGCAGTCAGTGAACATGCTGATGCCTTGCTCCTGTTTTCTGCAGCAAGGATATAATTCTTTAGCCAAACACATCAATTCTATGGAGGTAAAGCTTCAAAAACAGACATACACATAGCACTCCAGCAAAGAGTTACCATCTGCCTTCCCCTCTCCTCCTCCTCAAAGGAAGGAAGAAAGAAATTTAGCAGGGGCTTAGCTCTTCATTACCTGCTTGAACTGACATTCATGAGATTCCCTGCAGGATTTTTCTTGCTACCCAGGCAGGATGAACACCCACAAAAATTGGCAAAGAGATGACTTTTAACTCATTTTCAAAAGCTGGCTCTATTTCAAGTAGACAGTGTCTCTCTGGTATCAAACCAGGAAGAATTTGGTTTTGCTTTCCTCTGAAAAATAGAAAAGGCAAGTAGCCATCCTACTGGTTGCCTTGAATACTAACAGAGAAATATGATGTTTCAAGGATTAAAAGGAATACAATTTCACCTGTCAAAGCCTGAGAATGAAGTTCCATGTTTGCCTGATAATATCTTTTAGCTGAGCACCCTAAAAACCTAAAGCAGAATTTCCTTTCTGCATAGTCTGCTCCCCTGCCACTACTCTAGAAACGCAGGCACTATTGCCTATAGCAGGGAACACTCAAATGTCAAATTCAAAGCTCGGACATTGTGTAAGGAGAGAGTTGTTACTGCTACATCAGTCATTAGTGTGCAACACTACACATCCGAATGATATTTGTATGCTGGCAAAAGTTGACTCGATACACAAGCAAAAAAGTAATTTTGTTGGGATAGGTTTTTCAGATTGAGAAAAGTTAAACCAGCTCCCTCAGAAAAAAAAAACCCGAACAAACAAAAAAAACCAACCAAACTTCTTAACCAATGTACCCTGAGTAAGGAAATTTATTGTCTTGGCAGAACTATACAAGGCTTGACAAGGTTTGAGATAGGTAGACTTGACGGATGACTGAGAGTTTAACAGAAACGCAGAAAAGCAGCAGGTAAGAAAGGACTGTTGTAGAAGTATGGCTGCAGAGTCACTCAGCACAGGAAGGCACACGTATTCTCAGACAGTATTAACCTTAATAAACTTTAAGTCAATTTATTGTCTGGGCACTACCAAGAAGCGTTATCCCTAATAGGTTATCCAAGATAGTTCCCTATCTTGGAATGGTTACTTCTGGGCTTTGAGTTACCACTCAGCTGACTTGAATTTCTCAGGGCAGTGAAGTTCTGCAATTGCACGTAGGAAGTGGTATGTTTGAAAGACGACAGCCAAGCTCTGCTTGAGCCACATGGAAAAAGACAAACTTGCTGTACAGTTCCTATGCTGCAGATAGGGAATGTGTTTCTTTTGTATGGCCCCTATTGCAAGCTCAGCAAGCAAAGCACTGTGAGGAACTAGCACCCAACAGAATTACATGACTGAGGCTTTTATCACATACTGAAAGTCTTCCACAGCCTGAAGAAACAGTTGCAGTTTATTGCATCAATAAGAGTGCAATTTACATTAGAAAGTAAGAGTACAGTGTTTATTCCAGGAGATTGTTGCCATAGCTTGATGCCACTTACTACCTTGAAGGTGAAGAGCAATATTGCTACCTTGTAGTCATTAGCAATAATTATGACAGCTTGTCAACCTTAATACCTCCTGTGGCAGACAGGGAAACTTTGACTGCAATCTCTACCGTCTACAAGTATAGAAAGCAAATAAATTCCCAAATATTGGCAACAGTGGGATGGATGACACTTTCACGTTGCCACAAATACATGCTTTCTAATGCAGCACAGGAGTCGGTTACCTTCCACCACCACTTTGTCCTGATCAAGATTTCTCTAGGCCAAGTATGAGATTTTTACTTACCATAGGAACTTACATGCTTTCCTTTCACGTATGCTTTTCAAAAATATTATAAGAAATATTGATGTATTCTGTTTCCTGACATATCTTATGTTCCTCCAGTGCTACATCAGGTATGGAGTCTTTCTCCACGTTAGCACTAGTTGGATCTACTTGTCTTGAATGTGCTTAGGTCTAGGTGGTCCTGCCACTGCATCTGGTTAATCTTCACTTCAGATTCAAGATGGATTCAAGATAAATCTGTTGTTTGGATTTACCACAGCTCCTGGCCTGGACACAGTCTAGCAGCAAGAAGAGACTCCTATTCCATTCACCAATAATGAAGCATCTGACCCAAACTCCAAATCCACATTACTCCAGTCATTGTAGATATCTGAAGTTTTGCTAATAACTGTACACATAAATCCCCTGCTGGCTGGAGAAACATTTTATACTAGCAATGGAGACCTGTTGCTGATACAGTTAAACCACCTCCCTGAAAAATTCAAGCTATCTAGCCAAAAGGCTCTTTCGCCTGTCTGCTTTGGCTGTGGGTTCCAGGAGAGGTGCCAGCAAGTCTTTGTCAGTGAGAATATTGTTTTTCCTACTCCTGAGCCAGTGGTGCCGTGCCAGGAAAACTTGGTATCCAGGACCTGCCTAGCATGACTCCAGTCCACTTCCACCTTTCTCTCAGCAGACTTCACAATAAATGATGTGCAATATCTCACTTCAGGCAACTCACCAAGTCTCCCGCCCCAGATCACTGTAGCTGCTAGGAAAACCAGTATTCCTCAAATTAGACACCTACTTTAAAGAACAGTGTGCCTCACAGTAACAGACATGGTAAATGCTATGAGTAATGACAGATCCATGTGTTAACAGTACACTCTATCAGCCACCTACCGGCTCATTCCTTCTTTTGATAAAGGCTTTTCTCTTCTGGTTATGCATGAAATGCATAGTTCTCATGTGAAGGTGGATCTCTCTGCAGAAGCAGTGGGAGGAGAAGGCAGAAGTTCTTGAGCCCTGACTGCATCTGTGAAACAGACTTGGTGCTGATCAAATAAATGGCGCTCTTTGCCTCAGTTTCCCCATTTGTAATATGAATAAAGCCTCTGTTGTAATCACACTGCAAGGCGTAGTTAATATTTGCACAGTGGTCCTTTGGAGATGCCAAACATCAGATAATCTCAGGAGATACCAGTATTATCAGTAAATCAATTGTATCTACACAGTGAACAAAAGCAGGCACAGATGCTAGCATAATGTTATGTATTTTGGTACAAAATGAAATAAAAATCTAGCCTTCTGTCCTCAGATTTCTTGTCAAACATTCATTGCTTCACATGCTGAAGCAGTTAGTAATACAAAGCATATTTCTATCCTACTTTATTGTACATAAAAAAGTGAAGAACCATGACTGAATCTTAAAACAAAAAAAGGGCTTAAATTACATTCTCCTGGGATCATCTGTAGCAAAGCGTAATAAGTTTCTCAATATCTGACCTAATTATATCTGTCCTTCTAAGTTTTGTTTCCCATAAGAGCTAAATGTCTATGGTTAAAAATAACATTTGAAACCCCTCCAAGTTTCAACAGAACTTTTTTGGCCTCTCTCAAATTTATTATCTATTTTTAATTTGTTTTAATTTTTCACCCAACTTTAAAAGTTATGATTTTGTGGTTGGCACTCTGCTCCATTATCCAGCTCCTAAAAATGTTTGGGTTAGATAAATTCAATAGCTGGGGGAAAAAAAGTTATACTACGTGTGTTTATTTCATGTTGGAAAAATACCACAGCTATCAAATAAGTGAGAGAGAGGCATAGGGAAGGAAGGATGCCTTTGTGGTTGGAATTGGCTCTGTAGAAATGTATCTTCTGGGTCATGTCAAGGTCTCTTGACAGACAACACTGGGCAATTCTGTGATGGCTGTTTGTATCATTTGTCCCTACCTGAGCACCCAGCTCTGCCAGCAGTCATTGCCCCAGAGTGACAGTGACTGAAGGTGATAAAGGCCCCGGCCCCTGAGACCCATCAGTCCTGTTTATAGCTCCCTGTATCTGTGCAAAAGCTGGCAAAATGTGCTACAATCAGGAAGGCAGAATCCTTCATTCTCATCTCTTACTGCTGGCTCTGTTATTGGAGGGCTGGCAGAGATCTGAGGCTGGGATGCCTCACATCTGGATCCACTTCACACAGCTGCCAGAGATCCCAGAGGCCATTTAAAACCTTTGTTGCTCAGTTTCCCACCTGTAACCCATGGATAACAGCACTGATCTTCCTGACCAGACACTACAAGGCTGAAGTCCTAACGTTTGCCAAGGGCTAGGAAATCAGGTATAAGGTGTTTAAGAAATACGAGGGATTATTATAACCAGTCACTCCATTCCCAGGGAGGTTGATAATAAATAATGTTTATACAGCGCCCTCCATTGTGAAGAGGCCAAGAAGAAAGGGAGTCTGCAAACAGAGATCCAAGCAGGATTTTTGGATGGGAAATTCAGTTCAGCCATTCTCTGTTGAGAAGCTTTTTTGGCCTTGTGGAAGGAAGAATCTGGAGATCAGATTGACTATTTGAATATCAAGCCTTGTGCACCTGCAGGAGCTCTGCATCCATCACTGTGGACGGGCCATAAAGCCTCATCCTGGAGCTTTGTAAATGGTGCTGCCTGGTCACAAGTGCAGAGCTGGTGTGAGCTCCATTTTCACGGTTCAGTTCACGGGAGGGGAGCACAAGCTGAACAACAAATGCAGTTTATAATTGCCCAGCCGTTCTGCTTCAAGAGTCTGGGAGACTTAAATGTCATAGTATACAAATGGGAATTGTTGGGCAAAATAGAGCAATGCAAGGCTCAAAGTGATTTCAAAGGCATCCAAGTCCAACGCTTTCTCTAGTTCACAGTACAGGTTCAAGGCTGGCTCAGATTGCTTAAATTCCCTCAGAAAGAGGCAGCAAAGGGCTGGGAGGACAAGACAGCAGCTCCTCAGCGGGTCCTGTGGTGAAGAGGTCTGCTTTTATTAGTCCGGCGGCAGCGCAGTTTCGTGGTTACCATATTCCCAAAGGATGTGTGCATTCAGATCCCTGCAGGCTGAGACAGGCCGAGCTCTCCGATTTCACTGACCTTGCCTTAGCTGTGAGGTTATTTTGCTGGTGCAAAACCTGATTGCAAGCTCTGATTCCTAATTTAGACTTTTCCCTAAGAACTCACATGAGAGACACTTTCAATCATTTCCTGTGGACTGCCTTAGGACCACAGGCTACTGTGAGTCCCCATCTTCAAATGTAGCCCTCTGCTACGGGGAATTCAAGGCAGAGCCAGCCAAAGGCACCTCAGAAGAGCTGGCGGCACTGAACATTGCCATCCTGAGGACAAGGGGCCAGGGCTGGGTTGCTCCTGCCACAGGAAAGAGGAAGGAAGGGCAGCACTGTGACGGAAAACCAGGCTTGTTACCACTGCCTCTACTGCAGAGATAGGAAGGGTGAAGACAGAAGTGCTGTTGCAGGACAGGGCTCCCCCTTTACCCCTGACAGCAACTGCTGCCCTGGCTATCTGTGCTCCTCTGCTGGCCACTGCAGCTGTGAGCCTGGTTTCCCAGGGCTGATGCATCATGTTGCTGTGACAGCCCCCCATCCTGTGCCCGCACTGCCTGTGCCCAGCACTCACCTGGCGTGGGGTGCGTGCAGCAGTGTACGTTCCCCTGGGGAGCTGTGGGTCTGCCTCTGCAGCACATCTGCACTCAGTGACAAAACACCATCTGGTCCCTGCAGAAGGCTTGGCTAATATCTAACATCTAGTTGGACTAGATGATCATTGTAGTTCCCTTCCAACTGAACTATTCCTATTTCTATTCTATTCTATTATTCTATTCTATTCTATTCCATTCCATTCCATTTGATCCCATTCTATATCACAAAGCTATCTTACTCTTCTCAGTAGTGGGATCCCATACAGTGAGCATTTTGCAAGATGTCTGGAGTTAAGGCCTCTCCTCCAGGGAAAGAAACCATCATGGGGTAGCTGGGATTGGCAGTGAGCAGGGCATCCCACATTCATCCCCGGAACAACAGAACCACCAGGCAAAGGAGGAAGGAAGACAAGACAGCAAAGCTGGGCTTTACTTACATGGCATTACAGCTACTTTAGTTCAGGGACGGGAATATAGCAGTGGTACCCTGTCTCACTGGTAATGCAAGGGGGGATTTTACATATGAATTAAATGCAGTGTTCTTCTGTTCTCCATTTTTGAGCTATTCTCCCCTGGATAAAGTGTTGAACTGAGTTTTTGTGGTTTACCCATGGTTTTTTTTTAAGAGTATGGTAGAAACTAAGGATCCTAGACACTTCTGAAAGTTTAAATAGCCCCAATTTTGGAAAATGGTTCTTTTTTCACTAAGATATTTTCTAATAAAAAGATGGTTTGCAAGCACTGAGCACATGACATTCTTTGACGATACATCACAGCTCTACCACAACCACTTTGGGAAGCAGTAGATGGGAAAACTGCTATTACAGAAAAGCCAGTGTAGATCTATCTTGAAATAATGGGTCTACAATTTTACCAACATTAGGCATCCTATTTTGGGAAGAAACTGGAGAGAGGACTTTTTTCCCCAGAAAATATGACATTTCCAAAAGCAAGATATTCATAGGTGATGAGGTTGATTTACAGCAATAGGTGCACACAAACATTCACTTGCTCCCAGACTGCAAGCAGGAATGTCAGAGACTCATTTCTAAATTGGGCACTTGCACCTGCATGTGTAATATTCCAAACATAGTAGGTGCTTCTGACTGTTTTCCTATGTCTGATTTTGAAAAATCTGTTCCTTGCTAGATTGAACTCATTGCTTCCCAAATATCCTCTTAAATACAAGTTTGCAGCGATATTCATCCTGGCATTCTCTGCAGGATCAGTTCCGATGTTATGTTTTTGGATGTTATTTGTTTTCATTGTTCCATAACATTTTTCTGTCCTCCCTTTCATTTCTATCTGATCTCCCAGTAAATCTTTATAATCCTGATATACTGTTTTCATAGTTTCTTCAGTGATCTCTTTGAAGAGACTGGACAAGCTAGACCATCTCTCAAATGATGTAAAACATTTCCCTAATGTGGACATTATGTGTGCCAAGAAATTCCTGAATTAGTTTGAGTGTTTCCATACTACATTCATGTATGTCAGCAGCTGTCACAGGAGCTGTCTGTCCTCACTGGAGATCGCTTGTTCCCAGAGAGGCTGTTTTGCACCTCTAGGTCACCACATCTGCCTCTGCCAGTTCCAATGAAGGGCTCCCCATCCCTCACCAGGAAATACCCACCCTCAGCGATCACCTGCCTAAAGCCCTTCATGACAGGTTCTTTTCAGCATCCTAAGAAACAATTCAGATAGCCAAGGTTGGTTTATTTTTATGGCTAAATACTGCCCAGATGCTTCTTTTTAAAGAATGACCCTTTTTTTTCTTCTTCTTCTTTTTTGGTGTTTAGAGCAAGTTCTGATTGCCCAAGCAAGGCCAAAGCAAAGACACTTTAAGCAGAGACACAAAAATAGGATCCTTTCCCATGGCGATTTTGGATTTCCAGCAGAGCTGGCCTTAAGCTGTTGCAACAGCCTTTACACAATTGCTGCTGCTTTGCTGCCTGTCTTAGGGAGATTTCAACCAGCCAAGCTCAGCACCCTGCCTCCCTTAAACACGAGGGCTGCGCACAGACTGACAAGCTGGTGCAACATGCAGCTAAGGTGCAAAGGCAGACCTGGGGGCCTTGCAGCTCACTTCTGTGGCTCACTGGGAGGTCAGAGCCTGCCCACTGCACCCCTTTGCAGTCTGCTGACCCCTGCGTAGAAGAACAGGGGTCCTCTTGTTTCTAACTGCCGCAGGCTTGCTAAAGGCAACGAGGGTTTGTTCTTCTATCTCTATTTGTGAGAGCATTCAAATACCAAAGTTAAATCCAGGCTTATCCTCTCTTTTCTTTACATAAAAGCTCCCACTCAAAGCAGACATGTTCTCAAATCTATTATCCTCTATATTGTTCATAGTGGTTCTAATTTTTCCCACGTTGCTCAAAGCTCTATCCTCAGGTGACTGTTCTCTGAGATTTTGCAGCTCAGCTTTACCTTTCAAATAAGATTTATCCATTAAAAAACAATTCCACAGCTTTTAGCAGCTATCATTTTGTCACATATGGATTTATTCAATAAATGCTTTTAATAGCAACATTTCTATGCTTTGTTTGTCAAGAGCTGCCAGGCTTTTACAAGCCGGGGTTGGCACAGATGCTGAATTGCCTCTGTACCCAGGGGAGAGTTCCCTGCTGGTCATGACAGAGGTCCTGCACACACAACTAAATGAAAGGAAATTAAAAATATGAGTATCTACATAATTCACAGCCAGTGGAGAGTATCAGGCTTCCAGCAACTTCTGGACCTCAGCAAATCTTCTAATAAAAGCAGCAATATGTGATTTTAATCTCCAGTTCCAAGATCTACCCAAAGACCTAAAAGCCCAGCTTCAACACAGGCAACAGGGCAGGGAGCTACAGAAAGGCCATTAGCAGACCAAAGTCAGCCAGCCCAAGGGCACTGGGAAGTAAGAACTGACAGGACAGAAGAGAGAGGTGAGGATCAGTATGCCAAAAATCTTTCATTCCTGTGTCAGCCTGAAATTAAGCAGCATTGCTCTTGTCTACCTGCTGTGGAGCAATGGATGTCTAGCATTTGCATCTCGGTGTGCATGGCATCCACTGATGCAGGACTTCACCTGTGTCTCCTGAAGAACTGCAGAAGGTGGTGGTTGTTGAAAAAGAGAGTGAGTCTTTTCTTTTGTTCTGTTTCCCCAGTCCCTTGATTTTCTGAGGTCTTCAGATATCTATTGCTAAATCCTTGGCCCAAATTCTCCTCCTTGAAAGTGGTGCAGTACTAAGTTTGTCTAAAGCAAACTTGAAAGAGAAAAGAGAATACATTGCCTAATATTCTTTTCTAGGTTTTCCAAGAATTATAAGCTCCTTTTGGTGCCTCTTTTGCTTTCTTTCAATGAAATATTTAATGCATTCAGACATTAGGAGGATTTCTTTTTGGTGATCTTCCTCCGTTCTTTCCGTAGTTACCCACAGTCCCACAAGGACTTATTAATTAAATTCTCTTGGTACAGTGTTATCTCTCTCTGACTATCTCTATTTTCTGTACTGCAGCTTGTGTACATTGTCAAGAGGAATCAGAGAGAGCAAAGAACCAAATAAAAAGATCCCTTCAGGAATACAGCATTCGATTATACAAAGAAAACCCGCAGTTTAGATTGCTCATCCTTATTTCCCAGAGGAGGCCTCAATTGTCTTTGTTCTTTGGCTTTTTAAAAAGAATTTCCTTTTCTAGTAAAGTCATTTTACCTATGAACTGCGGGCCAGGCTTTTGGTCACATTCACCTGTTTTTCCATTATCAACTGTTACATATTGTTCTTCCCCATGCTCTGCCTCCAACAAGCAGCTTTGGGGTGTGTTGCAGCACTCCCTCCCCATGGCTTTGTGCCTGGACTCCAGGACCTTCCACCAGCTCTGGGTTTTCTGGAGGAGCCTGGCTTCATGCGAACAACACAGTGGGTTCTTTTCACAAAGGACAGTGTCATAAATGCATTACTGTTGATAACAGTGATGATGAGATCTCTGGAGAGGCCAGGAAAGGAATGAGCATGGGGCCCAAAGCCCCCTCTTATCTCCTGAAGTGCTGTACCTGTTTTACGGACAAAGAACAACTTCTGCTCCCGGAGTTGTCAGTCAAAGCCAGCTTCCTCAGTGCTAAAGTTACTATAAACAACAGAATAACTCTTAAAAACATAAATGGAAGTACAGTGGTGTATGTAATTCACCAACTGTTTCAAGCTGAGAACTCCCTGCCTCCTTGAAATCCACAAATTTGTATGGCTCGTAGCCATCACACCTATGTTATGTGCACACGCATATACATGTTCTGATATGTTCAGTATTTTGCTCTTGTCTAAAAATAAAGCTGTAAAATGGAAGGGGAAAATCCATTTACTCCCCTACACTTTATGCTGGGAGTCTGACATTACCTCCAGTTTGCCATCTTCCCAGCTGGCTAGATATTGTATCGTTTATGTTGGACCTTCTCCAAGATTAATGGCATCATCTGTACAGTTTTAACAGTCTAATCTTGCTAAATCTCTTTGTTTTGAAATTTGATTGTGCCTGATCTTCATTATTTTAATTGTTTAATGTATTATAATTAAGGCTCAATTAGATCTAACAGATTCCAATTCAGCCCAATGTATTCACATCCATCTGTGAGCTGCGGGAAGCCCAAGATGAACCAGGCTGATTCCATGCCGGTTTTTCAGTCCAGAGACGGGTACTATTTTTGCCACTGACTTATGTTTGACTGCAGGCAAGTCATCTATCTTTCTCTTTCTCCAAGGGATTCCAGCTTGCTGTGTTTATAGCCTAACTGGGTCTCAGCACAGGTTGACATCTTTACATGCAAGTGTTATGGAAATAACAATAACAACCCACAGCCCATCCCATAGCAGCTGCCTTCTAACTGGGACTGACTCTTGTTTATACAGAGCACAGGAAGAAAGACCGCTAACACAGAGGCTTGTAAATATGCATGTCATTTCAGCGTAAAACATGGAAACCTCCCTTTCCTCCCCACCCACCTCATATCAAGTTCTGGCAAGATTTTGGTGCTTCCCAGAGGACAGGCTCTCTGCCTACGTAGAGGGACACCTTCTACTTGCTGTGCATGACGCAGCCCCACTGGAGCTATGCCAGTCACCTCCTGAAAACGCTGTTGCCGCAGTGTCCACAGGCCTGGCCACCAGATCTCCCGCACCACCTCTTCAGTGGTGCATCTTCATTCTGCCTGCATCCAGGTTGCAGGAAAGGATCTCTCTTTGCTGGGGCTTAAGAGCTGGATGCTTCTTCTGAAGATGGAGCTGGGAGAAGAGCAAGCAGGTTTCATGTTTTCCTTTCAGTGAACAAAGTTGCCTACCTTCTCTTCCCTATCACCTTAACCCAGCACTTCAGTGGGAAGAGCATTCACCCAAGACATGGGGGACCCAGATTCAGTTCACTTCTCCACCTGAGAGAAGACAAACCCATTTCTTCAGGGCACACTTGCTATCAGGCTCCACAAGGGGACCATTAGCTCCTGCTAAAAATTTGTCATATTTGTCCAAAAATTAATGACAGAACATTGATCCTCATAGAAATCGCAGCCTGCTGGTCTGCTGGCCAGAGCTTGCAGCCAATGGCAAGGAGATCTAGTTCTGCTCCATGCCCTAAGGACTGCTTCTGTGTCTTATCTGGTGATTATTCCTGTGCAAAATAAACAAACTCAGATTACCTTTCTGAGGAGTAACAGGGTTCCTAGCACCTTCCTTGCAGCAGTAAGCAGTATGGTAAAAGACCAAAACCACCCTATTGACAACAAATCAGACCTTGACTTTCTTAATCATAAAAAAAAGATGGGAAGAAACAAACATATGCAGAAACCTGCCATTTTCATATCCACAAGGAAACCACATGTTAATGCCCCCCAACCTGATAAAAGACATTCCCTTTGGCATTGCAGGCAGCCAACTGTGCGGGGTCACTAACTTGACAGTAACAAACATATGCTCAAAGGAAGATGCAATAGGTGTGACACGAAAAGAGCACGTGCCCTTGGTCCAGCAAAGATGCCCCCCACTAGGTTACAAAGCTAGCCCCTGCTGATACTGCACGTTCCTCTCACAAATACTGGGTTTGCAGTATCAATGGTTTTGTGGGCTCAGCAGCCAGCCTTCTCCAAACATGTTTCATGCAGATTAATAAAGACCCTCCCCCCCAAAAAACAAGACAAACCATATCTTACTTAGGAAGCTTGTTATAGAAGCAGCAGAGAAAAGGATCTCTAGCAAACATGGAGATAGAATTTAGATTTTAAAGCCCTAGGAGCAAAAAAGCCATGTGCTCCCTTTATTTTTAAATCCCTTAGAACATTTTCAGATCTGTAAAAATATTCAGTTAGAACAACTGTAACCAAAATAATATCCTGTGTATTTTTGTAATCTAGTTTGGGGCTTCTTTTCCATTCCCAAAACATAACACAAAATCGTTTGTATGTAGAGAAACATTTTTATTTTTGCAATTTATTTTTTTCTCTGAAGAAAATGCACTTTTAAATTATGTGCAGGATGGATTCATAAATTTGAAGCAGTTTGCAGGCTGTTAGAGATGAAAAAATAATTTAAGCATTTACAGCTTTTGGGCCAGGTATTCTTACATCCAGCCAGCCCTTTCCTCTGAGACAGTCCCGATGGCTGGGTACAATTCAGCTGATGACTTGCTCTTTGTTAAGCTGTCAAGCGGAGCTGCGGAGCATTTCTGACTCAGGTGGGCAGAACACTTCACACCCCAGTAGCCATGACCACAGACTGGGAGGAACCCAGCAGGAGCTATTGTTGCCAAGGGAGAATTTGTCAGAGCAAGAAGCTCACAGGGGAGTGCCTGAGGAAGTGAGGAGCAGGCCAAAATCACTAGCAAGGCTGCTCTGTGGGAGGAAGATCATGGCGGGGGGGTGGGGGGCAGAATTTTTGGTTGGTGGCAAAGCACCAAGGCATAGCAAAAGAGTGCTTTAGTGCCATGTATATCCAAATGAAAGTATTGAAGGGCCTTCTGAACATCCTTTGAGCTGCTATACCTTATTTACTTATGATATGCTGGAGATAGACATTGTTCTGTGGGTATCGGAGTGGTGCCAGGGACCGCATGAGCCAGAGGCAGGATGTGCCTAGCAAACTCCCAAATTTTCCTGGGAGTGGCATGCTGCACAAGTGCCAGGAGAGGCTTCATTTACAGCTGAGGTACAGGTATGTCAGCCCAGCTTGTTACCCGAGAACCTGCAGGAAAAGTCTTTCCCGCGTTTGCGTCCAGCTGTTTGAGGGGTACGTTTGGTATTGCAGATCAAATGCCTGTGCACCACGAGCTTAAAAGTTTCATCAGAAAGAGAACTCCTAACTGTGTTTGCCTCATCACCAGCTATCTGTAGGAGATGGAGCAAACAAATAGTTCAGAGAGCTTCCTGATCAGTGCTGAGTAGCTGTAGCACATGCCACACTGACTCATGGATTTAAGCATGCTCTGTGGAGTTCAGGACATTTCGAGAACTTCCTAACTGAACATCAACCATAGCTCTAGCTGGACACATCTGAATCTCCACCTTGTCTTATGATCTGCCTGTTAACACCCCACCACCCCCCACATGTGCTTTCTGATAGTTGCAGGATGCAGTACAGATCTTTCCATCCTTTAAGACTGTCTATGGATTTCATCTGTAGTAGTGATTTTTACTGCTTCTTTTTCTTCAGCCAAATTCTGAAACTAGATATGCTTCATACTTCTTTTATTACCCTCTTTCCTTTCCTTTGTTTTCACAGCAGGTGGAGCATTTTCTAGAGCAGGTATTTTGGGTTTAGTTTTTTTCCCCAAATCTTGTCCCTACACCTGTTCTTAGAAGAGCACCCAATTGCTGCTTTTGAGTTCTGAGCTTTCCTTGTGCAAACCATCTTCTCTGAAAATTGGCACTGGTATGCATGTTAATCCACGGCCTAGCAAGTTTTCCTGTGCACTGTTGTCTCCATACAACTTTTTGCATTTGCAGGCATGAGCTGTAACCAGCTCTGGTGATAGTTTTTCTGTTAAAGAAGAAGAATGACATTGTAGAATCTGAAGCTGATCAACAAATCTGTTGGTGAAACTCAGAGGAACTCACAGTGTTCTGAAGTTAGTCTACCACTATTATTGCTGCTTGCATGCTGTTTGTCATATCACAGAGATCATTTGGTTACAGCCTAGATGCACGCTTAATTATCCTCACCAGAGGCCTGCCAAGTTTGAAAAAATCCAAAAAAAGTTTAGCTGAGAAGTGAGACATTAACTATTTATGAGATAATAACATCCATAAACTTGGTAGTCTCCTTCAGCAGTTTAACTTTCTTGTCATCAAAATCTCATTTTCAGTTAAGTAATAAGAAAAAAAGAATCCAGAAGCTGGGAGGAAAAAAGAGTACCTGCCCTGTGAGACCTTAGGCCTGGAATTTTTGCTTGAAAAATCTTTCCTCAAGGCTCAGGTTTCAGAGTCTGCCCTAGATAGATGACAAGAAAGATTGGCTTGGTAACTCCAACCCTGGCTTGCAAGTGACAGGGTGGGATCTCAGCCCCTACTTCAGGCTCAAGTTTTCCATACAGCCACAGGCAAATCATGCAGATGCTTGCCTGAGAGCTTTGTCCCTACAAAGCCTTATCCTGCATGACTGGGTGTAGATGGCAATTTGCTGCTGACCTTTAAACGACTGTAAAACTGTAACTTGGCCACACTGCAAGCACTCCCACTAATTTTATACTTCCTGGGGCTTATCTATTATGCAAAACCAGACAGGTTTCACAAGCTGGGAAGTTGTGCAGAAGAGCAGCTTTTATCACAGCCCAGTACTATGTATGTGTGTATTCTTTGTTTTGACATCAGCTTGATTGTGTCCTGTTTAGATAATTGACCAGAGAAGAACTACAAAAAGTTTCCATGCTAGATAAGGTATCCATCTTGAAGAAGAATCTTACAGAAAAGACAAAAAGGAGACAAGGCATTTTGTTTTGTTTCTCCAGCAAAGCTAATTTGTAAAATATACAACACTCACAGAGGTTTTTAGACTAATACAGACCCTGTGGGACAGCTGTAGGCCTCCATACCTTATAGAAATATTTTAAAAACATTGCAATGTTGGGTTGGATATACTATTTGAAATGTGTGTATAGATTTAAAAAATATTTATTTATTTAATTCTACTTAGCTTCTTTTAAACTAGATTCACTAGTCTCACCACACAACAGCTGGGTCTTTAAAATGTCAGGTAGCCAGCAGGGGGGCACAATAAGAATCCACAAATGTTTGATGAGTATAAATATCAAAGCAGGAGATTCTCCAGTCAGGATGGAAAGGGGTCAGTACCAATTAGTTTTGTTATAGCTATTGACATGAGCACATCCTAACAGTCTGGTTGAACTTTCAGGATGAAGAAACAGCCATTAACTGGCTCCCACCAGGGTATATCTGAGACCTCATTACTAAATCAGACAGAATTCTTAGGCCGGTTAAGTTACAGGAATTGATGCTGAGCCAGGAGAGCAAGGGGAATACAAAGATAGTAACACACTCCGGAGATTCTGGGAGAAAAAATGGCGTTCAAGGTGGGAAGGAGGAAGAAGAGGCAGGGCAAGAGAATCGAGTTGCTCTGCAAGAAATAAAACAAACAAGGTGGCATTTGATTGATTGTTTTCATGGAGTTGTGTTCTGTCTCCTAAAATCTTCTCTGCCGTAACAACCTCAGGTTCTCTTCTGAAACCCACTCTCCATATAGGGCACATGCTATGCTGAATCAAAAATCTCTGAGTGTACTCTAGCAGGCTGGCGGCTCTCAACCACTATATAAAGGCTGGCTTCCACCTGCCTTTTCCACAGCGCAGGCATTTAATTACGCGCTTTGTCCTCTGTACAGCTGCAGTTTTTCACAGACCTTATTTATCTTGAGATTTCAGCTCATCTTTCAAATTGGTTGAAATTGGGTCCCAAAGTTTTTAAGGGGAATTGCTGAATGTACAGAGAGATAAACAACACAATCTCATAAACCTCATTTCAAAGGCAACCAGGCTAAAAAATACCAATTTTTAATTTCTGATCCTGTTCATGCCAAATGTTGGCTAACATTTCAGCAGCAATCTGTGGCCCTAAGAGCCTCTTTCAATATCCTATCAAGAATATAAAATAAATTGTGATAAATGTAGTGAGTATAAAATAAAATGAGTTGAAATTGGTTGCTGGGATGCAAAACTGAAGTTGACAGGCAGTTGTGAGGAAACTTGCAAGAAAATGCTTATTTTATGTATTTCTTCGGGGCTTAGCAGCCTGGAGCTGTCAAGATGGTTTTGCACATGCTCAGCAGCAAAAAACAAGGGAACCGAGTGATTTTGCCAGTGGAAAATTTAAGTTCCTACTGCATTAAGCAAACCTTCAAGATTAGAAATGTTATTAATGCCTATAACTTGAATAAAGTTACTTAAATACATATTTAGGAGACTAAGTTGCCCTGGTAAAACTACATCTTGAATTTCTTTAGCAACCAGTTGTGATAATTTTAACAAGGGCTTGTGAAAATCTAAATAAAATATATTAATAAGTTCTCCTTCACCCATACCTCTATTGAACCACTTAGATACCAGTAAGAGATTAATGAGATGTTTCTACTCTAGACATTGTCGTTTCTTAGACCACCCCATAAAATTACCTTTGAGGTGCTGTATCATTCCATTTTTAACTCCAGGTGATCATCTAACACACAATTCACTGTATGAATATTTCCTTGGATTACCTTGTAAAAATACACGTTCAATACATTACCCATTGATCCTTTTAGTGGCAAATGTTTACAGTGAGAGTTTGCATGTATCCTATAGCAGCTATGCTGTTTCATTTTTGAGATCCTCCAGAAATCCTCAGGGTGTACCCTATGAGACTGGTAATTTGCTCCCTAGCATTTTTTCTGATGTCTTCAACTCTAACAGCTATGGTATATTTCTAATGAATGTAAAGCAAATAAATAATTTATCATTTAAAAAATAAGAGACAAGCTGAGGATACATGCATACAAGACAAGAAGCTCTGAAATTGAGTGGCAGAACCGATTTGAAACAAGACATTATGCAGCCTTTTTCCTGACAATCAACATTAAAATAACATTAGCTAGTAAGCACAAATAAATAAAAAATAAGTCCAAAAATAAATCAAAGTAGGTATAATAGAATGATGTTAGTCTCAAGTTTGCTTCAAGACATCCTGTCTCTTCTGGTAACACTTTTTAAGTATTATCTTGCTCACTCAAGACCAGTTACACATAACGGAAATGAATACAAGCTAAAAAGAGTTCCAAGTTCCGAAATCCCAGTGGCTATTGTTTGCAAAAAGAAAAGAACTGTTTTAATCTATAAACCAACAGAATTACTCCAGATTCTGGAATTCAGGGTGTAATTCAGTCCTGTCTGGAGGATCGGGATAAGACTGATGCACAGTTAATTTATCAAAAGCATATTAAATTCACTCAAACTCATACTTCCAGATCTGGAGAACCCACGTTCAGTCAGTGCTCCCAGTGGAGCGAGTGGCCAACCACCTTCACACATCCCAGGGCAAAGCACACCTCTTTTGGCACCATCCATCTTGCTTCCTGTAGGGAGAAATGGAGAAGAAAACGTGATATGCTTTTTCAGTATATCTTTGGAAGACACACAAACACCCCAGCATTGGGTAATCAGTTAGGATGAGAATATAATAAAATCATGTTATATAAGCCGTACGCATTCCAGTTGCGGACCTCTGTCTAGCCAAGTGTTTTCAAACACTCATGTTAAATCTCCTTCTTGTTGCTGATGCTGGGGATATTTCATCTGATTTCTTCACAGTTCTGATGACTGCAGCAGCATCCCTAAAATGCTGCTTAGCTGCATCTCAAAATAGTCTGATTAATCAACCTTATTCAAGAGTGATGAACTTTCTTCTTCCGTGCAGCTTTTGAGTTTGCATCTAATATTGTAAAATCAACTCAGGTACAGAAAAAAACTGAATTTTCCCTGGGAAAGTAGATATACCCAAAGCAATGTCAAGGTGCCTGTTTTCAAAATGAGCTCTCAGCAATTCAAGAATTTGCACACTTTTCCAATCAATATGTCACTAACGCACTTAAACACTACAATGAAAGGAACCGAATGAGATCCATATATGGACCTATACATACATAACAGCCTCGCCACCCAGACGTCTCAAACTCTCCTTCCAGCTAACTGGTTACTGAAAGTTATTGAAGCCCTTCAAGTGCGACCATGTCTTGATGTTCTCCCCCATCTCATACACTAAATATCGGAAACAAAAGGGTTTGAGATTAAATTCAGCTCTTAGTGACCCCTGTGCAAACTTACGGCCTTTCATACCTTTCAGGAGCTTTTTCTAAACAAGGAAGAACAGCATCTAGCTTCCTTTCTCATAAAGGTTAGTAGGAAGTAAAGAGCAATGCTGATTTATCTTCAGCATTTGGTGTCAAGTTCTGTGAAAGAAGTTGCTGGTTTACTTTACTTTTTTTCAGAATCACAGAATGCAATAACTTACAATTCATCCCTTCTATGCTATTTATTTGGTGGATATCCTGACATCCTTCTTGGATATTTGTCACTTTGGTGACAAGATGTTTGCAAACATTTAGAAATTATTTTTGTGAAAATCACCTTTGCATTTTACTGACAGTCCACTCTGGGGAATCATCCCTGGGGACACTTCCAACCATGCACTCACTCTCTTAGTTATATACTATATATATACTCTACTATACATATACTATGTATACTTAAACCAGTCCATATACAAAATCATTTGAGGATTTTAATTCAAGGTACAGGATTACTTATGTTGGACTCACTGGTACTTTGATTCTTCAGCTAAATGTGTCATTTTTTATAAAACTAGACTATGGGCAGACAGGTGAGGAAGTTAGAGAAGGTTCTGAGGACATCTTCAATGAAGCAGAGCGAAAGGCCATGAGATCCAGCAGCTCTAACTACTTTCCACTCAGTGATGGAAAATAGCAACCTTATCCACAATTTACATGTTTTATCACTGGCATCTGACAGAGAGTCAGAATCTGACTCACTCTAGACCACTGCGGGGGGGGGGT
>JANZLQ010000029.1:30548649-30584265 GCA_026212715.1 Elanus axillaris | reverse complement strand
CCCGCCCCGGTCGAGGGGTCCGGGCGGTAGCGGCGGCTCCCCCGGGGCGGGAGGGGGCTCCGCCTCCGCCGCCCCCGCTTTTCCCCGTCCCCCGAGGTTGGGCCCGCGGGCTTCCCCTCGTCCGGCCGCTGCCGGGGCGGGGACGCGGCATCCTCCGCCGCCCCCGGCGCTGGGCGGAGGTGAGCAGGATTAAGGCGCGCTGAAGGGGGCCGGGCTCCGGCGCCCATCCGCCATGACAAAGGCGGCCGGCGAGGCGCTCGGTGTCCCCGCGGCGGGCGGATGCCGCGGCCGCGGCGCGGGGAGGGGCGGCCGGGAGCGTGCCTCCTCGCCCCGGGGGGCCGCGCCGCTCCTCCCCCGGGCCGCTCCATTTTCTGCTGTCACCTCGCCTGCGGGGGAACCGCGGGCAGCGCCCAGCCCTGGCCGCGCCTGCCGGCCGTCGCCCTAGGCCGCCGGGAAGGACGGGCGGGCGGCCCAGCCGCCGAGGAAGGAGGGATGCTGCCGCAGCAGCCTGCAGGCAGCGCGGCGGGCTGGCGACCTCGTCCTGGTCGCGCCGGTCGTGGATAACCGTAGCCAAAACCTTGCTTTAAAATGGCTCCTTAACCCCGCCGTTCGCGGTGCGGTCAAGTTTTCAGCGCGCGTTTGCAAACGCCGCGGAACAGCCGCTGAGTTTGTGCCCCGGTGTTGGCGGTGGGAGCTACTAAAACTTTCCCTTCCAGGTGACCAGAATGTTAGAACTTGATTAATTTATCCCGAAATGGACGATAGTGCTCCAATTGTTTACGGTAACTTCACCTAAAATGACAAAACGGTCAATGGCTGAAGATGAAGAAGAAGATGCTGGATTTTTTGTGTATGGAACATACAAAAACACATAGAGCATACATGACCAATATTGGTTCTTGTTTTAATAATTTAGTCAAACTTTAAAGGATGGTATATCCCAAAGCACATCGCCACGGCCCGCAGACAATCAAGTCAAGATACATAGAAGGGTGGGGGTTGGGAAGGAGTAATCTTTCCTGATGTACCAAAAAAAAAAACCACAGAAAACCCTGAAACCCCTGTTGTTCATCAGAGCTTGATTTTTTTAAAATTTTTTTTAAAGTGCTGGTAAGATGCAGGTTATGAAGTATCTCAGCCAGGTCATGCTATCTCAAATACTGATGTTGAAGTAATATTTTTAAATAGTAAAATTTCCTTTTGTCTCTGAAAGCATAGTTTCTCAGCCTGAGTAGCAGTACCTGGCTCAGGACATCTAGCGTATCCCATTTTGGGAAGGGAAGTTAACACTGTTGAAGGGTGTACACCCTGAAATGTAGATATTTGGTGCATTCTGACTTTGTAACATCCAGTGTGGGATTTGATTTGCAGATCCCTATGCCAAGTCTTACTGCATGTAACTGTAAGATTCTGTCAAGGCACAGGAAGTTGGTACTGTTTGTCTAGCCTTTATTTGGTCTTCTCCTGTAAAAAGCTTACTGTTGGATTTTTTTTTTCAATTTTGTTGTATTGATAATTGGTTGCAGTTGATGCTGCAGCTTGAATGTAGTCTTATGAGAGAGTCATGGCAAAGGACTAGGATCATTGATGTGCATCAGATGGGAATGATCTGCTTTCAGTTCACCTTTGGATGCTTTTGTTTGCATTTATTAAAATGAAAGTACTTTTAAAAGTTAACAATTTCTTAGGAGGAATCAGTGACTTTAACTCTTCAGTCCATGTGTTTTGAGCTTGTATGCCTTGTGTCCTAGATTTAAGTTGTACCTCTTACAGTTCCAAACTACTTAGAGAATGGTTGCTCTGCACGTATGAGGTTAAAACACCTTTGTCCTTGATCAATGTCTGAATAATGCCTCACTATTTTTCCTCTTTAGAAATATCAGCATGGATAAAAATGAGCTGGTGCAGAAGGCCAAACTGGCTGAGCAGGCTGAAAGATATGATGACATGGCAAGTTGCATGAAGTCTGTGACTGAGCAAGGAGCTGAGTTGTCCAATGAAGAGAGGAATCTTCTCTCTGTTGCCTATAAAAATGTTGTAGGAGCCCGTAGGTCATCTTGGAGAGTCGTCTCAAGTATTGAACAAAAGACGGAAGGCGCTGAGAAAAAACAGCAGATGGCTCGAGAATACAGAGAGAAAATTGAGACTGAGCTAAGAGACATCTGCAATGATGTGCTGGTGAGAAATAATGAAACTGTTGATCCATTTTTACTTTAGAGTTATGGTGTAAATGGTGCTGGGCCCTCTGGGACTACTTCTAGCCTGGCAGTAAAGCTGTGGTCTCCTATGCTATTAAAAAATGTCTGACTTTTCTTTCCCTCTAATGTATTGATTATTTATATACAAATCATCGTAGTTATGAATGCTAATGAATTTGGAGGCATGTTCTAAACATTATTCTATGTAGAGTAATAGTTGTGAAAAATCAGCATATTTCTCTGAGACTGAGCTAGATATAGGTTTAGTTTGGGGTTTTCTCCTCTACCCTTCCCCCTCAGTGCAGTATTTCTATCCTAGACCAGTTTGATTTCTGCTGCTTTAATATGCTGCTCTAGTTGTAAGAGGTAGTTCTTACTCTACGGAAATTGTGCCCCTCCCTGGGTAAGATGATGTAATGTTAGTTATGACTCAGCCATGCAGAAAATTGTCTGCAGGAAGAGGCAGTAGAAATGCTGTGATACCCTCTTAAACTTAAAATTTTTAGTAGCAAACTAAAACGATGTTCGAGTTAGGCATTTTCTGTGGCTTGTAGTTGTTAAAATGTGCGTGTACACTGCAGACAACCCTATATTTTCATTAGGAGACTGGTTTATGAAATCCAAACCTCTTCCAAATGCTTGTCCAGATTGTCAGGGGTTTTTTTCAACTGCATATGCCTGTGGCGCTTCAGCGAGCACACAATTATAACGAATATTCAGTCCTGTGACCACTTGTGAGGTAGATGTTACTGTCAGCAGTAGAATTATCCACTGGACTGTGGAGCCTGCTGGTGTGTCATTCATCCCATATGTGACGAGGGATCGTGTACCTGGAGGTGACAGAATGACATGTGATATGAGGGAAGTGTTAAATAGCTAAGTATGTGCTTGAAGATCTGATGTCAAATGAAAACTAAGATCAATTAGTAGCATAAATTTTGCTTGCTGTGTCAGATAACTAAATGACACGGGTGGTGATTACTGCTAGAAGACTGGTTCTCCAAGGGTGTGTAAAAGTCGGCATGGATAACTCTTGAGTCTTGGCTTCCAGTTTAGGCTGGCTTCCATGGTTATTGTAACACACCCAGTTTTGTATGTTTTGTTAACTTGTGTAAGGATAACTCTTAAACTTCCACTATGAAAATGGAAATGCCAAACTTACACATAGGAAAGAACTGATTTAATAGTTCTTGTGTTGTTAAGTGGTGGCTCATCTATTTAAGCCAGGGAAATAAGGATCCAAATCTGACATTCTAATTTCTTGCTGTTTCTTTTTAAAATTAATTTATTTTATTAATGGGAAAGTCCTCGGAGGTAGATGCTTTCAGTTCATAGTGATCTGAAATTGTTTTGTAAACTATGTTTGGGTTTAAGAAATCATTTTAATTAAGTCATTTGGCTTAGAAACCTCCTTTTAGAAGAACTTGGTGTTTGCAGTTCATTTTTTTTCTGATAATGGAATCCAGACTGAGGTGAAACTAGCTTTTATTGTACATGCTAAATACAAAAACTAAACCAAAACCCCAGCTTTCAAGTTTGCTGCAGCAGCTAAAGTATCTGGGAGGAGGGAACACAGATGGGGAATCTTGTTAAATCTTCCAAATCTTATAAGGGGGCTTGAATTTCTCTTTGTGTTTGATGAGATACACATACATTATTCAAAGAAATCATTATTCTTTGATACATTACTACTTTTAGGAAGCTAATGTCTTACTAATCTTTAGTGTTGCCGGTCCAATTATTCTTAATAGATTAAGGAAAAATTACTGTCCAGAAGAAACAATGCCTTAGGCAGTGATTTGCAGTAATAAAACTACTTTTTTAGACTTAGGTTTAAAAAAGAATTTTTTTTTTTTTAAGGGATGGGTCTTTAAAATTCTTTCAAATACCATGCACTACCTTTGGCATTGCTGGCTGCATTGAAGAATTAGATTTATATTTTAAAAGATATTCTTGGTGTGTTTTTTTGGGTTTTTGGGGTTTTTTTTTTTTTTTGGAATGCCCTATTCACATACATTCTTATTTGCATAGAAACATGGCTGACCATATTGCTTTATTTGACATCCGCTTTGCTTTAACAGAAAAAAAAAGAATTGTGGTAACATATTTAGTTGTTTTGCATGAGCAGGAGTCTGCACAATGCTACATGCAAATGTAGGACTAGGTTGGGTGAGGGTTTTTTTTCAGAAGATCCTCTAATTTTTATGCAGCATAACCTAGTCTATAACTGTTCACAGAAGTGAAAAACAAGTCTTACCAAATCTTGATTGGTGTGAAGTGTGCCATTAATAAGATCTGAAGTGTTAACAAACTCAAAGCTTTCAGTCAGGAGCCTTATCAATTACAGTACAAAAGCAGCTTGGAAACTTCTGTATCTTTTATTAAGACTGTGAATCTGTTTGAGCTGTTGTTGTGTCTTCAATTGCCTGCTAGGCTCTTAAGTAATATTTAATACCCTGGGGTGTTACATCACAGCTGAGTGTGGAAGGGACTGATGTCCTAACTTCAGTGGTGAAGGGAGGAAACCAATTAAGAGAATGTGTTTGTGACTAGCAGAATGTAGCCAAAGCTGGCTCCTCTGCAGCTTCTCGCTCTCTTCCCTCATTTGTTGGAATCAAATTACTAGTGGGTTGGAAGAAATAGCTTCTCTAATCCAATAGACACAGAGTATACTAAACTGTGCCTGAGTTCTGTTCCCAGCTCTTCCGCTAAGTTACGGAGTGAGTAAGAGCAATTAATGCTGGAGGTTTTTTTTCTTGCTTCGTAACTTACTAGACTCGGTGATAAAAATTTTAGCAGTCATGTGTCAGGTCTGACTGTTAATTTTTCTGCTTTACACTGACCTTGCAGCAGGAAAAGCCAGCATCTCCATTCTTGCCACTTCCTAAATCTTTCCTCACTTGAACCTGCCATGGACTACCTCTACAGCTCTAGAAACAGCTGAACTTGTCCTCTTGTTTGCTGCAGCCTCAGAGTGCTGCTGTGCAATGAAGAGACACCTAAAATTTCTTGGTCCAGCACCAGTTGTGTCAGATATACGCTGGAATATATTCAGGTGTAGTATAACTGACTCTAATTTGGAGTTGGTACGGTAGTGTTGATAAACTGCAAATAACTGTGATACATTGTGCAAAGAGTACAAGTTTCTTGCACTGTAACAATAAAAATTGAATTTCCAGATTCTTCAAGAATAATATAGTATGTGGGGGGAAGGAAGTACATTACCGTACTTGGGCATCTTAAATGTACTTGAGTATTTTAGAAAATTTCCAGCCTCAGAAATTTCCTATTGATACAGGAAATTAAGCTTTCTGTTAAGTACTTTTCCTTCTGTTAGCTAAGGGTATGCTTCACATCCTGTTTCACTTTCTATAGTAGAAGGGAGGGTCTGTCTAAAACACCAGTATAATTATATTTTATTTGTCACTTCCATAATAAAAATTGTTATTAATCCAACAGGTGTGGGTTTTCTTCAGAATGCTTCTGCAGTCAATGGGAAACAGAGGTGTAACTGAAGGGGTTCAAATTAAATCTGTAGTAAGATGAATTTTTCAGCTAATGAGGATTCTGAAGTACAGAGAAGAATGTTTGGAGAGGTCTTTGAATAAATAGCTAACATCTGATGTTGCTTGCATGTTAGAAGTTCTCAGGAGCTCTAAACTACTAGGAGCTTTCAGGCAGTCACTGACATAAGCTAAGTGTAAATTAATCATTTAAAACACAACTGGCTATCTTTAATATGAATGTATTTCTAGACAGTTACACTCTCTTCCCTAGGTTGGCACACACAGCAGTAGTTCCCTGCATGTCCTCTACAGTGTACCACTGACAGTTCCCGTGTTCTTCCCCCATGCCCAGTCTTCTAGTGATGTCTCTTCCTCCCCCAAGTTCCCTGACAGTCATACCTTAAGTGAATCTCTTTGCTTGCAGTGCTCAAGCATTCTGTTTCACTGAGTGTTTCTTTCCCTTTTGGTTGTTCCCCTTAAGGTCTAGAGAGCTTCCTGAAACCTGGGCTGCCCTTCAGTGGTCTAGAGTTACTGTTGCACATAGTTGCTACACAGGAGTTTTTCCCCACTCCCTCCCTACCAGAAAACGCTGCAGGTTAATGGTGCTGTTCAGGACCGTTTCAATAAGATGCATCGTTTGCTTTCTTCGCCATGTTACTTCTTCCTAACTTCATGCTCAGAAGCATAAAATGGTACTCCTTGTGTGCATATACTATTTAGATTTCTTTGCACTTGTTGTGGATACTTCACTTTCTAGAAGTGCAGTTAAATCTCAAATAAGTGACTTGAGGTTTGCAATTCTTTCATATGTATGTTGGTTTGGGGGAGGAGTAGGAGAAGGTTTAGTAACCTGTCATGGGGCTGCAGTTCACTGGGGGAAGGGAACGTAATTCCACACAGAATGCATCTAAATGGCTTTTTAAAGAACATACCACAGAATTAATGCCTATTGCCATCATACTCAAATTACTGTGGGACTATTTTCTAGTTGCCTGCAAGCATCTAATAGGTTACTATGTTAACATCTATAAAAGCTGTTTCTGCACTAATTCTTAGTGAAAGGATTAGGAAATTTAGTCCTGTCTCCTATAGGAAGCCATGTGCTTTTTGACATGTGCATGTGTGAGGTGTTAGGGTTGGGTTTTTTTATTTTTTAAAGTCAACTGGTTTATGCTCAGTGTGTCCTCCTGATAGTGAAAGAACACAGCTAACTTACACTGGTGCTGACAAGCAGGTGATTAGATTGTTTACAAGCTTGTGTGACTGATTATACCATACAACCTTCTATGCTATGAAGATACTTGTAACTAACAAAAAATTCAGTGTTCTGACTGACAGTTGCTACCTTCAGTTCTATGACTTCTTCAGGCTTGCTTAATTTTTTAGTTTTGACTGCACTTTGTTTCTGTCTGAGACCTGTGTCCTTTATTTGATGTTTTTGGAAAAGAAGGGGAGGTGTTTGTAGAAGCTTCTATTTGCAGAATGTCAGTCACAGAAGGGGGATGGTTACTTTGTTGAAATCTAGGAGTTAGGTGCCCAAATCTTTGTTTTTGAAAACTTAGTCCTTATTATTTGTTTTGATTGAATAATTTAGGTTGGAAGGGGGTGTCATTTAGTTCAACTTTGCTCAGAACAAATCCAGTTAGATCAACATTGCTCAAGGCCTTGTCATTCAAATTTTGAATATCTTCAGGGATAGAGATTCCACAACCTCTCTGGACAGCCTGTCATTTGGTCATGCTTAGGGTTAAAAAAAAAAAAAAAAAATCCTTGTGTGTAACCAGAACTTCTCATCTTCCAACATGTTTGCTGCCTCTCATTTCATAGTAGACCTCCAGGAAGAGTCTGGCTCCATCTTCTCTAGGCAGTTGTACACAGCAGTAAGATCTGCTGGTCTTTTCTTCAGGCTGAAGAAACCCAGCTCTCTCAGTCTTGCCTTGTACATCATGTGCTCCAGCCCTGTAGTCATGCTGGTGGCCTCCACTGGACTCATTTCAGTATAATCATGTCTCTCTTGTACTGTGGAGCCCAATCCTTGACATAGAACTCAAGTTGTCATCTCAAGTTGTTAAAATTTATATTAAAATATGGTAATTGGTAATGTGCTAGTGGCATATGTGAAAATATGTGGGTACCTCTGGTTCACAAATGCTTCTCTGAATGAACTTTTATATATTGCACAACAAAATGTAGCCAGGGTTTACTAACTTCCCAGGACAGTTGTAATTTAAGCTTTTGATTAACTTTCCAAGCCTAGCTTTTTCAGTTAGGGTTTGGCTGGTATAATTGCTCACATATATTGAAGGTAGGAGGCTGAGGCAATTTGCATAAACCTCATGATTTCACTTTGTTAATCCTTTAATCATTTCCCTGGTTGTAGCTACACCCCTTCAGGGTTTGGTGGTTGGTTTTTTTTTTTTTCTTTTTTTGGCTGTTGGGTTTTTAGTTTCTTTGGGTTTTTTCTTTTTCTTTTTTCCTGCATTGAAAGCACTTCCTAAAATACATCAATTTCCTTTTTTTTTTTTTTTTTTAAAAGCAAATTAGTTGAAAAACTGTTGAATCTTGGAGAATTAAAATATCATTCATGGATCAGTTCAAATATGAGATGACTTGTGTTGGTTTTTATTTATGCTACATCGTTCATGTAATTGTTTGCAAATGCGTGAAACTTCAGCTCGTGTTTGAAAGGATTTTAGATTCCAGCATATATAAGTAATTTACTGGTGGTTGGGCTGCAGGAGCAAAGGTGAGCTAGTACTTATCAATCTTCACAAGAAGATGCATTCATAATGTTGGTATGTGTGTTTAAGGCACCCATTTATCATAAAATCAGCTACGGTGCTTTGCATAAATGCAAAAAAGTATTTAAACATGCAGTTACCTCTGGTACTATTCACACGTGTGTATACACATCTATACATGGATCTATATCCTTTTGCATTTATTTGAAGTAGAACAAATCTTTAATATAACCAATAGTCTGCTGTATTAATTTCACTTGGCATTAATGCTTAATAATTGGCTTTGATTTTAAAAAAAGTACATAGTGCTTATACTGTTCAAAATACTGTTATTTGACAGCAATCTTCAGCGTTCAAGTACTTTATGCACTTACTGCTGATAATGAATGCAGTTCTAAGCAGTGAAATAAAGTAAGTTGATCAGTTTAGTCACCTATGACAGGTACTCTCCTCCTTCCATGCTGTTGAAGCAAGAACTTCATTGCATGTACTTGTAATTTTGTGCAGCTGCTAAGTGTGTTTGTTTCACTGGTTGGTGACTTAGAGGGCTGAGAGTAGAAACGTTGCATTAAGATACCAGCTTTCACTGTGCCTGTGAAAGCTGTTAAGTGGTAGAAATAAAAAATTTAGAATATGAGCAGTTAGTGCATTATCTCTGTATAAACAGATGCCACACATCTCTGGTTTTATCTGGAAACTTCTGTCTTGTTGCTATGCACTTGACAGAAGTACATGTATCTAAAGCAGGTTCTCAAAACACTTGTTCTTTACTGTAGGCAGACACAGTGGCTCCTAGCTCTGAACTGAAGCTGGTTGTCCATTCAGGCAGTAGTTGACTGCCATTTTGAAAGAGTTTGAGAAAGCTTGTGCTATTGAAGTTGATTGAAGAGCATTAAGATTGTGATTGTTTCTTGAACTTGTTTTTTACTTAATGTCAGCTCTTGTGTAGTTGCTTATTTTACTTGAAATCTGACAGAAGATTGGTAATGCCTCTTCTAATGAGAATTAATAATAACACATGCTGCTGAGATGAACAGTAAATTATTATTTTTTTAAAAAAATCAGATTTCATGCAGCTCAAATGAGGTAGAGAGCAGTTGTGGGTTGGTGGGTTTTTTTTTTCTGGATGTTGTTACTCTTTGTGATTATGCAGGTAACAAAATACCTAACAATAGTAATCTGGTCTCTAGCTGATCATATTTTCCTAGTGCAGAGTAGGCTTACATCGCTAAAATGGCATTTTTGCTAATAAAATGCTTTTATTAACAGTGTATGCTATAATGAACTCATAGATAAATAGTCTGCTTCAGGAGGTTTCACATCTGTTCACCGTGCAAGCTGCTAAAGATAAATAGTTCCCACTTCTGTTTCTTACCAAGGGTAAAAAGTGCTACATCACGTTCATGGGGATTTTTAATAGCATTCCTTTGGAGACCAAAACTGTAGAGTCTTAAGACAGCTAGAATGTGTTCGGGTTCAGAGTACAGCCACAATAGCTATAGCTTAGACCTACCTGTCTAGCAGAAATTCACATCCAACTTGGTTGGCTTCAGTTTTATATTATCTCAAGTTTGTCAAAAGTTGTTCTGTTTCTTCAGAGAATAACGATTGATGCATTTGGCACCATTCCTTTTTTGTTGCAAGTCCCCAATATTCAAGACATAAATCAATGAGGTGATGCAAAAAAAAACCAAACCAGGTAAAAAAATGCATATTGGCTTTGATCCTCAGTGGAGACTGTTTTGTGTATTAATATCTAGCAATGCCTCAACAAATTAAATACTTGAATCCTAATTATTTTTCTATTAAGTATCTTACTGGCTGCTGTCTTTTGTATGAGTTTTCTCAGAGTTGGTTATTAAACTGAGAGGTGGTTTTGCCTGTGCTTCAGAATTTGGTTCCTACACTGTCATGTGTTAAGCATACTTTGGTAAAAACCTGTAGTGACTGGCATGAAGGACTTTAAAAGTCTTTTGAATAATCTCAAGGAGTATATCCTGATATTAAGCACATTTTCTTCCCTTGCCATAAATACTAACTGGAAAGCAAAGTGGTAGAAGGAACAAGCTGGTAAAGGGCATGATAGTCTAAGTTGGGGAGGGTAGATCTGCAAGGAGAGCTATGTGTGTGACTGTAAAAGTGTGAACTGAGAAGCTGCTCCTCATTGCCTTAGTTCCCATCCTTTTCTTTTTATGCAGACCTGTGGTGTGTCTGTCCATACATGTCATACCCACCCTCTGAGCACCCTGTAGGTGTTTTAGTGCATTTACCTACTTGTTACTGACTTAGTTCTATCCGCCAGCATACATCTCAGCAGGAAGATGATTTTTCAGGGTGTTCTACTTTGACTTTTTTCTCCACCGGCCCATACATGATACTGCCTTTGTTCTCTTTTGTAAAGAAACACATTTAGACTGTTTTAGTAGTTTGGGGTTTTTTTGCATAAGCTAAATTTTCTTGCCATTCTTCCTGTTATACAGGATTCCCTTTTCTCCGTTAGTCCTTTAGTTCTTTTGTCAGTTACTGTCTTATTGCTCAGGCCTCACTTCCTCTGTTTCAGCAGATGTTTTACCAGAGATAATCTCCAATGCCACAGCAGCCGCTAGTATTTGACAGATTTTCTTGTATTCCTGTTCTAGTGAGCAAATGAGTAGATAGAAATCTGGAGCTAACTTTAAAAAAGAGGCTTTGCTTTTGGCTGGAGTAGCCCTTTTGGTTTTACCCCAAGAGGTTTGGAGGTCCCCCATGAGGCAGCAGTTGCAGAGTCCTTATCCGGAGCTCTGGGTAGAACTGTAATCAGAAGCAGCATAATGAGCCTGTCTCAAAACAGCCTGGGTTTGGGAAGGGATTGTCCAAAAATAATCCCCTTAAAAATATAAATATTTGTCATTTTCCCCCAACAATTCAAGCAGACATTTGTAAATAAAATTTCTGCTGGCCACAAATGGTTTGGTTAAACCCTTTGTAGCATCTGTGCAGCAGAGCTAATTGCACGTGGTGTTTTATAGCCCAAGTAACTTTCCTAACTGTTGTGCTGAGGCAGAAAACATATGCATGGAAAATCACTCGCTAGCTTTTTGTGGAAATTATAGGTGTCTTGAACTTGACCGACACAGGTGGCCTATTTTAATAACTTTGTCATCAAAATATAGGTCTGTAAAAGAATAGTTTAACAGAAGTGTGCTACTGTTGCTGTGCTGGTTGGTTAGTGGTTTCCACTTGAAACCAGGTACATGTAGCCCTTCCCACAAAGTGCATAGCAAAACCACTGATCTGAATCAGTATTTTGAATGTCTACCTAAGTACACCTGATACTTTATGTGTAATTCTTCCAAATACTCATGTGCAGCTGCACAGGTAGTCAGAATGTAGCAAGTCAACATTGTAATGGTAGTCTGGATAGTTTTGTGTCTCCTGCCACAGAGGAAAGGTTGTTGCCTTAGGAGCATTGGGACACAAGAGGAGCTTGGTACTCTCTAAGGTTGCAGGTGGTAAATGTATCTTGATGCATCTGGAAAGCTGAATCTTAAGATTCAATAGACTGTAATTTTATTGCTTGTTCTAACACAGTGCTTCAGCTGGATGCCCCTTTTCTTAATATCAATCATATCTTTCTTATTTTTCTTTCCCTCCTCCCATGCTCACCTTCTTCCTTTGTAGGGAACAAAGTAGATAGCTACCTGGATGGTGTGAAAGTGCAGCAGTGGCTTTTGATTCCTGTTTGGAAATGGTACTGAAACTCTTCGAATAATCTGAAGTTGTCTGGTAGTCTTCTAAAAGATGCAAACTTGAGTACTGGTGCTTTTATAAACTAAACTTTTTTTTTTTTAATGACACTGACTAGATATGACAAAAGTAATGCTTTCTGATGTGCAGTTAGTTCGGTATCTGCAGCTTCTTCTACATAGTGTGTTGTGGGCATTAAAGTTATGTTTGTATAAGGGGCGTTTGCACATTATGTGGAATGTGGACAAGAAGCCTGTTGAAGGTTACTACATTCAGAGGAGAAACCACATCTAGCTCAGGAAATCCATAGGCATTGATGGAGGCTAAGGGAAGCATAATGTTTTCTTGCTTTCTTTATTTTTCCAGTCGCATCCACTTTTGGGCAGTGTTGCAGGTAGGTTAGTAGACAGAAGAGTCCTGTCAGCCAGTACAATGCTTTCTGTCTTCTTGTAATGTCACAGAAAAAGATAGTAGCATGCTGGTTACATCATTAAAATAGTAGGCCATTGTCAGTTAGTGTGAAACAGGTTTCAGGCTGAGCTTAAAAAAAGATACATTGTTTCATGTCTTGCATGGATTTAAAAACCAGAGAGTTCTTCCATGGCTTCTTCATCCCTATGCCATCATATACCAGAGACGGATGACATGTGAATTAGTTCAGCTAGTACTCCTGTGTAATTTATTGTCAAAATGAGAAATAATGTCATAACTACATTGGGTATCTTTTGATACTGCAAGAAGACAAAAGGCCTGCCTTGTTAGCACTGAGCAAAACTGATACTGTTTAAATTACCTAATGTTTAGCAGTGTATCCGTTTGGATTTTTGCCATTCTGTAGCTTGGTTCCTTTGTGGAGAGCAGTATCTTTTTGTTTCTCCAATAGTTGTAGAGCTTTCACTCAACATTGTATCTTAATAATTAATTTTTAATATTTAAAAACAAAGTTTCCTGTTCTCAGTACTCTGACTGTATATTGCCTGCTCATTTACAGCTATATTTTTCTAGAAACTGGTGATATTATTCTTAATCTCCTGTTTGTCAGGAGGAAAATATCTTAAATAGAAAATTGAGCTGTTGATGCAATCCTCAAGTGCATTAATAATTATCTAAAGTTCCCAGACAATAACATGTACTAAGACCAAGCCTTTAATAGAGGAAAATATGCACAGAACTATAAGTATCAACGCAGAACCGAGGCATTGATTTTAATGCTCTTATGATGAGTTTGGGAATAGTCTTCTGGCCCGCACTAGTCATTTGCCAAAGATGTAAGCGCATGCTTTTAAAAGAAGGGTAGTTTTAGGCTTCAAGTGTCAGGAAAGGACTATTCAAGTCTTTATGGGTTGGCTTCCTGTCTTCAACTAAAGTTCTTACCACAGCTTGACAAACTGAAGCATGTCTACTTGCAGTAAGAAGCAGGCAGACTTTGTAGAGGGTTGGGTGTTAGTTTTTTTGTTACACAGAATTACTACTTGTTATGCTTCCTTCACACTCCTAACTGAGTGATAACTCTTATCTTTCAGACCTTGTCTTGCAAAACCACAGGAACAAGTCCTTAGGGCCTTCATCAAAATGGGCTCAAAACTCAATGTGCTTGATGTTGTCATCTGCTGACTGTGTCATGCTCTGGCAGAAGAACGTGTAAGAATGAAGAAAGCGAATCTCTTTCCAGTTCAGTGTTTAAAATAAGACAGGATTGAAGTTTACCAGTAGAATAATAGAGTTGTGTGCATGCAGCCTCTGTTTTGTCTTTGGAGACAAAGGCTGTTCTCTAGTGCATACTTGCTGGGGGTGGGGGAATGTACCAAATTCATGAGAATTCTTATCTATGGTATGTATGAGCATAGCTGACATCTCCTGAGTTTGAATGTGCTGTCTCTCCCAGCCTGGAGTACCAGAAAGCTGTTAACTTAGTTGTAATGACAATTGCAGACGTAATCACAATTCCAGACGTGAAGTGTTGAAGCCTGATCTTTTAATGGCCAGCATATTAGTAAGAGTTGATATTAAAATTTAGTACATGCATGTTTGTTTCTTTTTTTTTTTTTAACTTAATAATTTTCCATTAAGTCTTTCTGGAAAGACTGTGTATGTCTTTGCTATGAAAAGTATTAGAAGCACTTGTACAAACTGTTACAGGTTTTGGCTGAAAAATGCTCTAAGATGCCGTTGCATCTGCCTAATTGACTACAATGCTGTGGTTTGTTTCACAGCAGTTAGATTCTTGCTCTCAAATTAAAATCTCTGACAATTACAAATGAGTAGTTACAGGGTTTGGGGGGGAGGGAGTGGTGTTTTAGTTTTGTTTAAAAAGCTGTTTCTATCAGATTCTGGTTGATGCACTGTTATTAACTGCCCATGGAGTTGTAGCATGTATCAAAACTGAATGGGAATTTCACATGATAGCAAGAATGTAATGAATGAGCATGAGGGCTTAGCTGCATACCATGTAGCTATAATATACCTGTGCTGTATGGACTTCAGTTGTCAGGGTGTTGTATGCATTGCAGTGATGCGGATCACCTAACAAACTTGGTAATTACAGATCAGCTAATTGGTCCAGTCTTGGACTAGCTGTTAGCACTTCAGTGGCCTGTATGGTGATCAACTGTATACTGATAAACATTGTCATATCAGCTGGTAAAGGAGAGAGAAGGTAGGCATATATTGGTAGTACCATAGAAACAGTTCTTGTTCCTGTTTCTTCTGCTTTGGACAAACAGAACCCCTCAACAGGACTTAAATATCAAGATATTCCTTCCTGTGGAAAAAAATTGTGTCTTCCAGAGAAGCCTTGCAGTTAAAGCTATCTAAAAAAAAAAAAAAAAAAACAGTATTCCCCGTAAGCAGATGTGTTAACAGATAACAAAGTGTTTGACTGGTTATACCTAACATTTTATGTTATCTTCTGTAATTGAAATCTAAAAGGTCAGTAGTTTTATTGGTCTCATCTGTATGGCTTTCTGTAGCCACACCACCTCCATGCAGATTGCGGCTTTCACAGCCACTTTCTAGGATAAATCAGTGTACTCTGAATCTTCAGGCTAACTGTTTTGTGTTTACTCATGCCAGTTTAAAAAAAATATGGTGAAATAAAAAGACTGGTACAAACAAGATGAACTGAATATATAGTACTAGATAAATAATAGGGGAGACATGTCCTTTCAGTAGTTTCACGTGCTAGCTTTTAAATGTTAATCTGCTTTCAGGTATTGTTGTTGCTGTTTATGAAGTATTTGGCATAAATAAAATTCTCATGAAGATATGTGGCCTACCAGTCCTACGTGCTGTTTGTGTAGAATAGAGTCTTTCATCCAGATATGAGCAAGCTACCAGTGCAGTCTCAGAATCAGAGCCTTTTTGCATAGGCTATATTCTGTGAATGGTATTCAAAGGGATTTTCTTAGTTCATCACTCTTTAAATTCAATGTGGGTTTAAAACTTTTTCAGTATGAGGTTTATGCACTGTCCAAGCTGCTGTTGCCCTGATAATATGTATCTGATTAGGAAGACTTTCTCAATTGGTAATCTTTCTTCTTCTCTGTCTGCTGGTGCAATTCACCCATTCAATTAGGTGTTTGCAAACAACTTTACCTCATTTGTGACCTAAATGAAGTTTAAGCCTGGAACTTTGGTTGCTGCTATGGGAGTAAGCAAAGCTGTACTTTTTAATTAAACAACCTTCTATACAGATGATGAATAATTTCTGCTTCTAGAATCACTGAAAATATTTTGGTCTGACCAATTAATGGAGGGTACAGAAGAAGAGCAACTCCCCATGGTGCCAGAAGGGTAGGTGCAGACTGACATGCCTGACTTAATTGTAGTCCTACAGAGAAAAACTAATAAGGAGCCTTATTCTCAGTAGCCGGTAACCTTCAGTTGTTGTTGAAGTCGGTGTTCCTTGGCACTCATGAAAAATGTCATAGCTGTGAATCTTGACATTCTCTAATGGTGAGAACAGAGCACGTAAGTAGTTACAGAGCGCTGAAGTGCGTGACCCATATATGTTATGGCCTTCTGCTTCTTTCAAGCCACATGGGCAGAGGTGGCTCTGAACCCTTCTCCTTGCATAGTGGTATGCCCTCCAGAAGAGTGCCCTTGGCATGAGGCAGCTCAGCAGCCCATTTGACTGGCTCCATAAAAATACTTCTGCTGCCAACTTGCTTGTGTTGTGTTTCCTTCGTTGCCAAAGGATTGTTTCTGCTGTCATTCAGATGGGAAGCGAGGACAGGCAGGTTTTTTAGATGTCTCCCTGCATGGTTATAAAATGAAGCTATATGCCAACACCCACAATACTGGAAATATCTCATATTAAAGGTGATTGAATAAATACCTTCCATTATGTTGAAACCAATAAAGAAAGTCCAGTAACAGGTTTTTATCTCATTGGCGCATAGGCATAGCTGAACCTTGTCCGACTTCAGTTTCTGTCAGCAGACTTCTTAAATACCCTGTCTGCTGAGATACAAATAAGAGAGAGCTGCCATAATAGGTCACTTTGTTTTGAGGGGTTTCACACAAGTTTGAGTCTACCAGGGTAAATAGTAATGTTTTATATAAATGAATTAGCAGTATTTTTAATTAAAAAACAACAAAACCAAATAACAAACCAAATTTGTTTACTCTTGCTCTTTCTGCGGATTACAGTTTTCTGTAGCTTTGTTGGTTGGACGGTGCTATCTAGAGGAAACTACTGTAAAGCAGCCATCATTCTATGGGTTGGAACTGAATTAGATTGTTCATTTCTGTGGTGTCATTGGAAATACAAGCTAAAAACAGTGAAGCAAAACTGAAATGTCAGTCATCTAATTTACAGGGGGAGGGGGCGGGAAAGACACCCAAAAATTCTTACTAAAACCTCTTTTAAAAAATTGTTTGCTACATAGCCTTAGCAAAGTATATGTAACAGCTTCTGATTTAATTTTGAGTATTCAAGAGCACTTGTGTACTTCTTCTGGCTTTTAAGTAACTGGCTTTTCTTTCAAAGTCTGACTTTAAGCACTCAATATCAGGAAGTTTGACAAGCTTATACCTTAGTTTGACTAAATGTGTTGGAGCTAGTGATTTTCTTTTTTCCTTTTCTTTTCATCATAATAGAACTTTTTCTAATATGTGACTGCCTCTGCTAGGAACTTGCTATGTTAATTTAATAAGCAGTTAGAATAATCTAGAAAAACCTGGTCTTAACTGGCAGCCCACAGGGAGGATTTGGTGAAGTGACTCCAGAGAGCTACCTTTGCTTTGGAAGATATAGGAAACACCTGCTAGGGCAGCACATAGTCAAATAGAGGATCCTTTTCAGTGCTACAGAGCTGACTGTCAGATTGTCAGCTGTCTGGAAATGCAAGAATCCAGGTTCACCTTGCAGTTTCTTGCTGGTGGTGCCAGTACAGCATTCCAGTTAATGGCAACTAGATTAACGAGGCTTATTTACTGCCTGATTTGGCAGCTGATACTTCAGATCCTTTTATTATCTTCTGTGGATGCAGACTTTCATCCATTGTATATGCTCTGCCTGGGCTCTTTCGATTACCTTATTTTTGTCAGGGTACTGTATAATGGCTTATAGAAATCCTTCCTTTGGTCATACAAGACTCATCTGCTAAATTAACACAGCTACCTTCTCCCCACTGAAGTCACAGCATGCAGCATTCCCTTTTGTACCTAGAATTGTGATCCAGAACACATTCTCCTTAGCTGAATATGCTATGTAGGATGTGAAGATAATAGTCAAAAAAGTAAAGCTGTCTAGACTTTGAAACAGATTGTAATGTAACTGAGTTGTTGGTTCAGTGCACTCTAGAAGTATGTATGTTCAAAACACTATGTTCTTTGTTTCTGTTTTAGTCTCTGTTGGAAAAGTTCTTGATCCCTAATGCTTCGCAAGCAGAAAGTAAAGTTTTCTATTTGAAAATGAAAGGAGACTACTACCGTTACTTGGCTGAGGTCGCTGCTGGAGATGATAAGAAAGGTATTGTATGTGAGCTTGTGGCTAAATATTGTCAAATTAGATTGCTTTTGGTGGGGTGATGCCATGACTAATTTTAGAATAATTCTAATCTGGATGTAAATTTCTTTAGTAATAGGCTTACTGTTTTGTGAAGAAAAATCGTAGATAATTTGCTTTCAAATGAGTTATGAAAGTTTCCATGTACCTCTACCGTTTGAAGCAGGGAACAGATGTTCAGTCATGAAATCTTGAAATCAGCTCGAACTTATGCATGTGTGCATCTGGTTTATCACTGAAGTACAGGTTTATCATCTTCTGCCTGGCTGAGTATTGGGTTTTTCCCTCTTCATAGGGGAACAAAGTCTTGTAGGTTTTTGAAGTCTTACTCATCCCATTTCTCCTGCATTTCTACAGAATACAGAAAGTCTGCATAGGTTCAGTAAGCAAAGAGACTAGAAACCACCTGGAGAAGAAAAGGATTAATAAAACTAATCTTATTGTTAGGAAAATTTCTTCCATAACCATGGTAGTTTAATGTCCAAATGTTGTTTGTTTCCTCAAGTTTCTTGTGTCTTCATGTAAGCAGGTTGTCATAATTGCAGGTAAGTTGTCTTCACCTAAATTTAATTAGAAAAGTTAATCTAAGGCACTTTAATTTATTAGGTGGCTTACCTGCTGTAGTTGAAGAGACACCCTGACAACATGCTGACTCCATGCAGCGTCACCTTCAGTTCAGAACAATACATTATGTTTAGATACATCTCGTTGCAAACAATGCTAAGCCCTTTCCTGGAGCCAGTTTAGGACTGGTGGCAGGTGCCCTGAAGACAAGTGCACTTCTGCACAGAGCCCAGTCTGGTAACTTCTGCTAGTCCTGAGCTGTTTTCTTGCAGACTCGGTTTAGCCTGCACTCAGTGTACAGAAATATGGGGTGCTTGGGAGCGTGCAGACAATCTGAATGCATGGACTTGGGACCCTCAGGGATTTTTTGAGAACTGTTCAGCTGTGTGGCTGATGCTCAGTAGCACTCAGCCCTTTTGTAGGGCTTGCTAGGTTTCTTGCAGTGCTGCTGAATGTGTGGTGCCCCTGTGGCCTTGTGCTGCTAATAAGCTGTCCCAGTATGATACAGAAAGATGTCTGTGTGACTTCCCTGAAACTAGATCAGGTTTGATATAGAGGTGAAACAGATTTAAAATAGGGGATAGATGTGTCTTTAGCTTTGTGGCATGTGTTATATCCACATTACATAGGGTATCCAGTTTCCCTGGTATGCTGGATAACAGGGAGTTGCACAAAGATAGTAAGACTTAGTATAATAGGTCTTGATCTGACTTCTGAGGCTTACTGCATGCAGACTGAACCAGTCTTGGTGACTGCAGAATTGCATGTGTAACCAGTACTTTAGATTTGTTACTGTACAGAGAGTAATTATATTTTCCTTTTAGTAATCTATTCACATGCATAGAAGGTACAATATTTTGAGTCCCAAAGTTTCTTTTTCTGTTGAGGATTAAGTTGTAGGCTCTAAAATGAGATTGTGAAAATCTTTGTTTAAAGTGGTTTTGAAGTTCATTTTTATTTAACCCAATCTCCTGGCTGAGCAGTTTTTAGTGACTTTACAGGTGAAGAAAATTTTTTTGAAAGCCCATTTAGCTCATAGTTGCTATGACTCCTAAACTTAAGATTTGTTTGGTTTAGTTTTTTTGGTGGTTGGTTTTTTTTCCCTCCCCTAAGCATTTCATCTCACAGGCTTTTCCTGTATGCTGTCTCTGACCTTGAAAAAGAACAGTTGATAATTATTGTTTAGGCAATAATGGCCATTTAGCTGGGCAGTAGTCTCTCAGCCTTTTGCAGTAAATATAGCAACTGTATAAAGTTCCCAACTCTAGGATTGGATTTTTATCTTAATAAACCAGACTGTTTATTTTATTGACTGGGGTTTTCTTACAGCAGTCTAGCAGACAGGAATGTCAAGCAGGTACCTCACCCTACTATTTTAGCCTTGAACTTTGGAACTGTACAATATTTTCTAAAGAATCCAAGTTTACAAATCTTGCAACTCTTTTATACTGGGTGGATAATTTAAAAATTAATAGAATACATCAAATTTTGCACTAAGCTCCTTGAATCACTGCTCAAAAGGTAACTGTTTTCTCAAATAATGAGAAAAAAATATGTTGGGTTTTTTTTAGAAGTTATTTATGTTTAAAAAAATGATAATAAAATGCTGAGCTTCATTCCCTAAAGTTACTTGTTTTTCAGGCTGCTTGTTTTGTTTTTCATAAACAGTGCCATTTTCTAAGGTTTTTCCATTATGAGAAGAGTAAAACACTTCTCACTATTCCTAAATTTAACTTAAGAGTAAACCTGGTTCTTCTCAACTATAATGTACCAATTTCTGGTCACTTTCAAGGTATTTGTCTGCTTTTTCCAAAGCACTCCATTATTAGTGATGAGTGTAGAGAGGACAAAGTGTTGAATAATTGCGTAGTGAGCGTCTTCCCTCTTCTGTGTTGAAGAGGACAATACGATGCTTTAATTTTTGTGAATACATAAAGGTGAGCAAATATAGATTGCATAGACATCCTGAATATTGGTATTCAGTTATTCTCAGACTTTGAGTACTTCTGACTTAAATACTGATGTATTTTTTAGTCCTTAGCCTAAAATTCCTTTATTTTTTAGTACACGTGACTGGCAGCTCTTGCGGAGATCATGCTGGATGCATTTCTGGTGAGATCCAGAATGTTAGGATTGGAGTGCTTTTGCATCTGAATTGAATGACTTCCTGCCCACCTTTTTCTCAGATGCTATTAACAGTCTTGGAGAGTGCAGGAACAATGGTCCCTTTGTGCTCAGTGTCTAGCTGTCTCTTGCCTCCTGCAGTCATCAAGGGCATAGTCCAGCTTGTGGGCTGTGTTGGGCCATGATCTCTGACTTGTGCAGGCATAGTCTGCTCATAAGTTCAAGTGCATTCAGTGAGAATGGAAACTGTTGAGCAATTCAGTCTTAGTATAGACAATACAATTGGGTTTTTTTTCCTCCAAGCATTTATAACTTGTACAATTGATGCAATTAACAGATTGGGAAAAGATTAATCTCTAAAAAAAAGCCCAATTATTAATTTTTCTCCCTTACTTCAAAGGTTATAGGTACTAGAACTTTTAAGTTAGGTAAAAATGCTTTCCATATCTGCATTGGAAATGGAAGCTTTTAAAAATATATATTTAATTCGGGTTGAGGTACGTACGCCATGCTATCTTTGCCAAGCAATTTGAACGGAAATTCACAGATGACTGGTACTGAAAGGGTTCAGCACAGTAGGCAAAGGTCATCAGTGTTTTCTGTGACTAAAATGTAGATCTGTAATGCTTCGCAGTGTTTAAAGACATGAAGTTTTACTATTTCAAACCTGTGTGTAGTTAAAACTTCAGTTTTGTACCTTATCATATAGATGGTGGGTTTTATATTCCCCAAGTGCTACAAAACTGCTGCAAACCTTTGTAAATAAAAGTAGTCACAGTGTGACAGGGAGAGTCTCAAACCTGTGATTTGGTCAATGACAACTTCCTGGTTTTTTAAATAATTTAAAAATGTAATTAAGCAAAATCTTCTTGAAATAGTGACTTTTTAGGTAAAGTGCTCATTCACAGGCTTTCACTCTAACGTACTTTGTTCATGCAAGCATGAACACAGTCCTGATTGTACATCTGAATACAGTATATGAATTACTTACTTGTAGTTTTTGTGTGTTTGTTTTTTCCCCAAAGGGATAGTGGAGCAATCACAACAAGCATATCAAGAAGCTTTTGAAATCAGTAAAAAGGAGATGCAGCCAACACATCCTATCAGATTAGGTCTGGCTCTGAATTTCTCTGTGTTTTATTACGAGATTCTCAATTCCCCGGAGAAAGCCTGTTCCCTT
The DNA here is from genome assembly GCA_026212715.1 of Elanus axillaris. Lineage (NCBI taxonomy): Eukaryota > Metazoa > Chordata > Aves > Accipitriformes > Accipitridae > Elanus > Elanus axillaris. The sequence goes on along the minus strand of JANZLQ010000029.1, from coordinate 30,562,216 downwards.
GCAAAAACGGTAAATCTAAGGGGGGGGAAATTCCATGTAAACTATTTGCATAACCTTTTATTGCGTAGCCAATTGAGTTGTTTGTTTTTATAACACTAGGCTTTTGATGAAGCAATTGCTGAACTTGATACATTAAGTGAAGAGTCATACAAAGACAGCACGCTAATAATGCAGTTACTGAGAGACAACTTGACAGTGAGTATCGTTAAAGTTTGCATATTGTTGATAACTGGATTGGTCTTTGTGGCACTCAGAGTTGTCCTGTTCATTCTTCACTGTGGAGCCCTGTCTGTCATTTACCTACAGATGAGTTTACGGTATATCATGTTTCTGAGCTACATCTTTTTCTCCTGCCTAGTCGTTTTTTTGTCTGCATGCTAATTAACATGGTTTTCTGACAGATGACAATTTGACCAAATTTTTCAGGTTTTTTATTCAATGAATTTAGCATGTTTGAGTGATGTAGTTTGGACTGTGACTAGAAAAGCTATTACCTTTTGTTAATCAGGATTTGAGAATACAGTTGCAGTTGCCTCTTCAAAACTTATGTCAAATTTCATATAGCTTATTCTGTGTGGTTGTGTGTGCAACGAATAGATCCTTTTTGAAAGCCATAAACAAGGCTAATGAGTCCATTTAAGGACCTGTTGTTTGGAGGGTTTTTTTTTTTTTGTTTGGTTTTAATTTCAGTAAAGCTGAAATTGGAATCAGTGCTAGCCAAGCTGTTTCCACAGCAGTCTTAAAACAACCATCTTAATCCTTTTTTTTTCCCTGGACTCATAGCTGTCTGGGGTAAAGTTATGGATCAAGATTGTGTTGTTCTGTCAGAGTAATCAAATCTTTATCTTGTGTGGGTTTTTTTTTAACCTCCTTTGAACTTTAAAACTGGCAAAGATAAACATCAAAGCAAATGAAATGGTAAATGTAAGCAAACATGCTATAGTGTAATTAATGGCATAGTTCACTCCCTGGTCTTTGATAGGGAAGAGCTGCAAGAAAGGACTGAAAAAATAAGAAGGTCCTCTTGTCACCGGGTGTAGCCCCTTGTTCATGTTCTGTGCATGTGATGTCAGACACCTTTACAAAATAGCTGGACTTGTTTTAACATAACCAGAAGTAAAGTTGTACAGTTACATAAAATTGGAGTTGCCGTATCTTCTGTTTTTATTTCTAACACTTTATTTCACTGTTCCTTGGAACCTTTTCCACTAGAATGGCAACTTAACACTACTGAAAAAACTACTTGTGATTGTTCCAGCTGTTGCTTACAAAACAAATGGAAGGACTTTGTCAACCTCTGTAATGGAGACAGATACAGGGTTGGCATCATTCTCAATGTCTGTGTGTACTGTCCCCTTGAGTGAGATTGCTCAAGAGCTGTCCTCTGAATGAGTGGTATTGAAATAGAGAATAGGAGCTGACTTTAATTGCTAGGTTCCCAGTAAAAATAATGTAAAGCTTGTCGTAGCAGTTGGAAAGCAAATTGTTTCATTCCAGAACAATAGTTGGACTGAGCTACCATAGTGTGTGAGTTATGGTAGTAGGCCTGCTAATCGATATGAGCTTTCTGTTACAAGGGAGAAAGCTGTAGACAGCTGCAGGTTTCCATACTCTTGAATGAATTACATGTCTTGCCTTAAATGCTTAGCATGACCTGTACAGGTGCATTAATTCCATGTTTGTCCACAACTTCTTGAGGTAGAAAATAACTTTTGATGTATATGTGACTGGCAAAGACAGCAATGAACTTCATAAACATGAAAAAGGTCTGTTGTGCTAGTCACATAAGTCTGTTACAGTCTGTGAGGTAGGCTGTTGACAGTGATTCAGCATGTTGATCAGCTACATGCAGGAGCAATTTCCTCAGTTGTTGGTTCTTTTTACACTGAGTCTTATATGGCTGAAGAAGAGTCTGTGTTCATTCTCAGTGGCGACTGAAGGCAGAGAAGTGTTCAGAGTGTTAACATGTCTAGTCAAAATCTGTTTTGCTGGGATTGCTAGGTAATTCCTTCTTTGCTCTGTTAAAAAACTGTTTTGTTTTCTTTCATTTAAAAAAAGCATCACTTCCCCCTAAGGGTTTTTTTTCCGCAGCAGATTCATTAAACTGTGCTCTCATTTGGTAATCCTCCTTTCATAGCAGTCAGGCCCTTTTTATGTAATGAATAAAGGTATGTTATATGTACATATCTGTAGATATTCTAAAGGTGAGGATTTAGGATAGAAGCCTCTGATAAAATTCTGATAAAACTGTTATTACTAACTGTCCCTTATAAGAATAGCACTGAAATTGAGACTAATGTAGTAGTATAATAATTGTCCTTGGTAAAATAACTTGTTGCTTAATGCCTTCAGTAAGGAACATTTAGTGCAGCTGTTGTGTATTCAGAGCAAGAACAAGGCTGCTGTTCTTGCGCAGGTTTCTCTATTGTCTTGTAATGCTGGAAAGGATAAAATGTTTCTGATGATGGATTTTTTTTTAAAGCATCTTGTGAAACCTTAGTGGTATAACGGTGTAGGTAGAGAATTAGTTGTTCTTACATTTTACTACCTTATGCTATAGAGCGTGAAGGATTCGGTTAATGCTGCTGTAACTCCATAAAGTGAGAGATTACAAATCATACTGGGCTGGTAATAGTTTGGAATCAGCCAGCGTGGAGAAATACTTGGTTCACAAAATAATTTCTTTGTCCTGGGTGTTGCTCTGGAACTGATGGTTAGTTTCCTTAGTTGGTACTTAATCTTGATATATGGCTCCTTAGTATGATTTTATGGAGCTGAAAATAAGATTTTGTGCATGCTGCATGTTTAGCCTGATTTTCTTCCATCCTTACCATGCCCTCCAAGTTTGGAAACTCTGTGTTCCAAAAGTTGCAAATCGGGGCATGATTGACTGAATAGAGCCAAGGGATAGAGATTTATTTCGGTGAAATGTTTTTGTTTTTAAAAAAAAACATAAAACCTTCAGATGCCTGTTCTGGAGAAAAGGTAGCATTCACTATAATGTTGGGTGTGGAGAGAGGCCTTTACTGAAACTCTTCCTTCAGAAAGATGCGTGAAGCTCACTTGAGGAGAAAGGTACAAGTTCACAGGAAACGCAGTATTAGTTCCTGATTCTCGTATCTTTTTTTGTAGGTCTGATTCCTGCCTGCTTGTAATTGTATTTTAGTGAGCCTTGTGGATTTGAGACTTTAGGTTTGACTATTCATGAACTTCCTCATTAAATGCAGCATAGGGTCAGGTCACCTAGGACTAGATTTCCATTTTGTAATAGCCAAGAAAAATATTCAGGTTAATGTGCACCTTTTTTTTTTTTCCCATGGTGCTCAGTAGGACTTTTACAAAATTATTATTTAAAAATTAGGCTTTTGTTCTAATAATTCCTTATTAATTATTAGTCATAAATGTTAATATCTTGCATCTTTTACTGTGTTTCCTTTGCCAACCAGTTGTGGACATCGGATACCCAAGGAGATGAAGCCGAAGCAGGAGAAGGAGGGGAGAATTAACCAGCCTTCCAACTTCCGTCTGCCTCATTCTGAAATTTACACAGTAGACCATTTGTCATCCATGCTGTCCCACAAATAGTTTTTGTTTACGATTTGACAGGTTTATGTTACTTCTATTTGGATTTCTATATTTCCCATGTGGTTTTGTTTAATATTAGGGGAATAGAGCCAGTTAACATTTGGGGAATTTATCTGTTTTCATCTGAGGTGGCCAATATAGGGTTGTGAAATTTTTATACAAGTTTTACATGTTTGGCATAGTACTTTTGGTACATTGTGGCTTCCCACAAGGCCAGTGTTAAAACAGCTTTCTATGTCAAGCAAAGATGACTGCTTGCATATTGGTCTGTCACGATGGAAAAAAGGGATAATCAGTTGCAGCCACAGGTGTAGTTTAGCATGAATATTCAAGCTGGAGCACACATGGCTGTGAATAAACTGATGTCCCATAGATATTGCATGTCAAGTCAACATGTGAAATCTGTGGAATATACCAATCAAGTGTACATCTTTGATTGCAGCTGAAGTGTTCCTTAAGACAGTTTGATAACCCAGTCAACTTTCTCTAGAGAAGGACAGAGAAACGGTTCACATTCCATTATTTGTAAAGTTACCTGCTGTTGCTTTCATTATTTTTGCTACACATTTTATTTGTATTTAAATGGTTTAAGCAACCTAAGAACAAATGTACAAGTAAAGATGCAGTAAAAAATGAATTGCTTGATATCCATAATGACACTGTATATCGAGCACAGCAGTAAAACAAAAACCCATGTATTTAACTTTTTTAGGTTTTTTGCTTTTGTGATTTTTTTTTTTTGATACTTGCCTAACATGCATGTGCTGTAAAAATAGTTAACAGGGAAATAACTTGAGATGATGGCTAGCTTTGTTTAATGTCTTATGAAATTTTCATGAACAATCCAAGCATAACTGTTCAGAACATGTGTATTAAGTTGATGTAAGTGGAATAAAAGTTTTATGAATGGACTTTTCAACTACCTTTGGTGTAGATTTCATGTCCTCTGTCTTCCCACCCCTTTTAGACTAATGGCAGTATTATACACAAATCCAATATGGAAGTATTTTTATTATGGAAAATCTTAATACACATTTAGGCATTTAGTTAATTTCACAGAAGTCAAGGTTGAGTACTTCATATCTGATTTTAAGATTGCTCTAATTAATTAGTTTTCAACTTTCACATGCCTACAGTTTTCTGACTGCCCGGCTGGAACTCTGGAGATACCTTAACAAATATATGGTCCCCAGACTTATGGCAAAAGGCATACAAAGTTCTTTAAGAGCTGACCTTTGGAGTAGGTCTAGTTAGATGGAAACCCATAGCTTGCTGCTGTTGTCTCTTTAAAGGAGAACTGAGCAGGAGGGTTCAGACACTACAGCTCAGTTTGTAAAAGGGCTCCCCAGAGTAATGATTGTCTTCCTTTCCTCATCCCCAGTGAGGTCTCCATTGGTGGTATTCACAGAATAACTGTGGCATTTGTAGATACTTGTTTGAAACTGAAATAGTCACAGGGAAATTGAGACTAATTTTCAAACAGTATCACACCTCTGTCAAGAACTGAAACTCTTGGAAAATAATCGAACTGTATTAAATTATTCTTGTATTTATGTAGTCAACATAGGGAAGCTTGAGTAGCCTTTTCCTTGATTGAGCTGCACCTGTAAGCACAGTGTAAGTATTTTCTAGTTCTAGATACTGTTTATTTGGGTGAAAAGTTAATCTTGGTGTCACCAGGTTAGTCTGATACCTGGAAGAATAAGATGAACCAAGTCGCTGAACGTGAACTCTATTGCCTTACCCTTTTGCACGTGCAGTGGACTTAAGCAAGTTACAGGTCTGACTTTTTAGAAGTTCAGTGTAGGCTTTTTCTTGAATTTAAAAAAAAAAAGTTAAAATACATCATTGCACTCAGAATGTGATGCTCCATTTCTAGAAGCAGCTGAGCCCTTTGTCCCAGAATTTAAGGATCGAGATTGGTAGAAAAGGTGGGTAAGATAGTCTTAAACCTTTGAAAAAGCAGTTAAGGACACTAGTCACCATTCCTAGAATTGAACGTTAATAATCTGTTTAATAGGTAATAAAAAATAGAATCTGATTAAGAACAGGAAGAAGGGAAGAATATGGAGGGCAAAGGTTAATGAGGCTTTCTAAGGAAGCACTTGGTATATCCCTCAATTACCACTGAAAAAAGTAACAATGACTTCTTTAACACATGAAAGCACTTGTCAAAAGGAAAAAGCAGTCATCAAATATATTTACAAAACAAAGGGCTACATTCCAGTCTGGAAGCAAGTTGGCAGACCGTGACTAAAAAATTCCTTTGGGGATATTGAATCCACTTTTAGAAAGGGAAGACCATAGCTCTCTATAGCAAATGTGAGTTCTGTCACTTAGGCTGTAATAAAGATGTTGCCTGCTTTGCTTACTGTGAAAGGATTTGACTTTCAACTTGCACAGTAAACTGCTTTACTCTAAACATTTAAATTTAAGGTATATGAAATAAGATGACCTGAAAGTGCTGCTTTTTTTTTGGTGGTGGGGTTTTTTTTAACCTTTACACAACTGTTTAAGAAAGTTTTGAGTTAATAGGGTTCTGTAAAGTTACTCTGTGTACCTGGAGAAATCAAGGTATTACTGAAAATTAAAAAGCACATAAGCACAGGAGGACTGGTGGAATATAGAAGAAGAAATATTTTACTCTTGTGCTTTTAAACACAAAATATGAAGGTATCTTTACATAGGATGTCATTGGATTTTTTTGGTGTGATGGGTTTTGGTTTTTTGTTGGTTTGTTTTGTTTTTTTTTTTTTAAGAAAGCCTTCTCTTATTTCAGTACCTAAGCTGATCTTTTAAGTATCACAGAAGGTTCATCCCTGAGCCTTCATTTCCTCTGTTCCTCTACTACAGCTATCTACAGTATGTGATGATGAAAAAAATTTCCTGTATTGAATGTCAGCCTCCTCTTATTACAAGCATATTTTCATGTATTTTTAGTTTTTGTTCTAACATTGAAGACCCTCCTAAAACATGGCAGTGTTGATTTGTATGCAGTGCATACCCTTTTCTGCAACATAGCCTCCTGCTTTGTTGAGCAGAAAAGGCTCACAGGGGCCTTGAATTCTTTGAGTGTCTAGTACAGTATGGGCACCGCATGCATTTGCCATAGAGAATGCCATTTCTACGGGAACTGCATAGTGCTTACAAACAATGGACTAGACAGTGCAGGTTGAACAGGCAAAACGATGAAAGAGGCTGGGGGAGTTTAAATTGACGTGCCTGTTGCACTGAGGGTAGCCTAGCACCCACCTGCAGCCTTGTGCTTCTGAAGGGGAAGACTTCCAGAAGGACAACATGGGCATGCAGACACTCTAGAGATGCAAGTCTAAGATGCTGCAGAAGCAGCCCCTGACAGCCCAGTTAGTGCCTACCTTTTACTCGTCTTTTGCTTCTGGTCCTTTTGGAAGGCAGTAGCTAAATTAGCTACACGTTCTGTTGGTAAGCTGTCTGTGCAGCTGGCAGTGTGTGACTGGGTATGCTTCCTTATTTCCAGTAGCTTGCATCTCAGCAAGATCCTGGCAGGCTGGTATTTCCAGATTCTGAATGGAGGAGGGAAGGAAGGACAGCCCTATGGATAAGAAAATGTATTGGAAGTCAACATTTAGCCTCTATTCCCAACCCTCTCCCTTGGGATTTTTTTCTGGTAAGTAGCTTTATTTTCTTCCAAGGTGCAGTGAAAAGTTGTTGGAAGATAGGGAATCTCAGCCTTTCTGAAAATGGTTACTCAAAAGTACCCTTTCAAAGAGGGGAAATTGCTTGCTACTGATGGTAGTGTTAAGGTGCATCAAAACTCACGTAAGGAACCTGTTGAAAGCAAGAACTATTCTAAACAATTGCTGTAGCCTTTGAGCTGTATTCAGAGGCCTTGCATTAATCTTGTGCATATAACTGAAAATAATTTTTTGCCTACCCCACCCTCAGAAAAATTAGTATTACCTGTTAGCTGTAGTAGTAGGAGCTGCTAGCTGTGATGAGTAAGACCCAAGCATGCTTTTCCACTCTTGAGGTTACAAATTACACAGTAAATGTTGCTTGATTCGTTTATTCTTCTGTTTTAATGTAACAAAGTAATTTGCTTTAAGGATTCTTCTCCTTTTTTTTTTCTATCTTATTGTAGCCTAGTCTGAAATAGAAAAAAAAAATAAAATTTAAACCTGCTAAGTGCTAATTGCCATAACAACTACCTGCTTTTTAAAAAATTCAGAAACGTTCATGACAAAAGACAACTCCAATATGAATCCAGAAAATGAAGCTCCATTCTATGGTTTTTACATTGTGCCTCGCTTTCCCCGAGCTCTGCTTTTGACAGATGAGCGACAGGAAAGTGCTCCAAAGATTTCCTATCCCATGTAATTCAGTTTCCAGCTGAAAGCAGAAAAGCTGAGGCTGCTCTCCTGGTTTGGTCTCAGGGTAAGAGATCCACCTCAGGTTGTTGTGATTTTACTGGAGGCAGAACTCTGCATTATCATTAGTTGTTTGAGTTGTGTGTCAAGTTATCTTCTACCTTGTCCTCAGCAAGGCTGACTTGGAGCTTCAGTAGGTGCAAAGCACAGCAGTCTTTAAATGGGTTCTTGAAGCAGAATAAACTATTTTAGAGGTGTAGATTTGCACTGGAGGTGAGAGGGGACATTAGGGATATTGGTCATCCTGTTAGCACTGGCTGGTGTGGGAGGACTCTTGGATCACAGGGTGAGGCTGTAGCTACGCATCCTGTATCCCCATCATTTAGATGAGGGATGCATCTGCTTCTTTTCCAGGGGGCTAACAGTTATTAGCAGTGAAATAAGTACAGGGTAGAGCTAAGTCATCATGCTATGTACCAAGTTGCTTTTTTAGAACTAGAGAAAATGGCAATTTCCAATTCTGTTCCTAGGCAAAATACAGCAACAATTATGGCTTGGAAGTAGGAGTTTCTGAGGGTTTCAGAGGTTCACTCTGTAAGCCGTGCAGTTTTGCTTGGCCTTTCAGTAACCCACATTTTTGGAACATCCAAGGTTCCTGCAGTGAGCAGGGCAGTTTTACACAAGTTTGGAGAACTTTCTGGTAGAGCTGTTCTACAGAAAAGTGTTGTGTTTTTTAAGGAAAGGTTTTCTAACACAGCTGGTTAGATGGATGGTTAGCCCTACTGGCAAAACCTTCAGACATTACCAGACTGTAGTGGCTGAAAGTAGCTTTGAAGGAAGCTGAAACTTACAGGGCCCCCAAACTCAACTGCTAGATGCAGATCTGGAATGCTGTGATTTATTGCAGACCATTACTTTATGTGACTCCTGGCTGGGAGGAAGAGAGCAAAAAGAAAGTGTTTCAAGGACAGAACTTCAAATATGTCATGCCCTGGATTGCACATCTGGGGCTTGTCTTTAAAAGGGCTTGGAAAATAGTCAAAAAAAAAAAGTATTTTTAACCATAAGCCACCCTCCTGTTTTTTTCTTTCTTAGGGTTGGGTGTGTTTTACAGTTTTTTTCTTACTAGAGATGTGCTTCCCTGAAGCAACTTAGCAAATTATTTCTGTTGATCAACCATTCCTTGCCTGACAAGAAACAGTGGTTTTGGTGGGAGGAATTACTCCCTTACTGTTTCTACTTGCTCCATGTTCTTTCTTCTCCTTGCTTTTAATCCCGGTCTGTTGTATAAACTGTGCTGTAGCGCTTTAAAGCTGAAGCATTTCATCAGGAATCTACGTATTTGTGGTGAGTAAAGTGGTATCTACGTATTGGAAGCATTCATTTACAATGCCATTATTGCTGTAGATGAGACTACCACCTACATAAAATGTAAATATCATACACCTGAGCTGCCATCACAGCAGACCATCCCAGGCAGACTGGCAAGCATGCATGGACCCTGGGTGACTTGTGGAGCAGACGTAACAGCTTGTCAACATGTGTGACTTTGCAAAGCCAAGTCCCAAGCTGCTGAATTTAAGTTCCTTAAAGAGGAAAGAATTGTTTAAGTAAAAATCCTTATGGTAAAATACCCTTATTCATAGATGAATGTCAAATTTAATTCTATTGGGTTACTTCTTTAATCTAAATTTGATCATTTTACTTTTTTACATTTCAAAAGTAATACTTAGAAATGTGCTTATCTGGACTGACACTTTCTGCTGCTGTATAACCACACACCAAGTAGAGAGGAAGACTGATGCCCAACCTTGTGCTGCAGAGCCTAGTGCTTGTCCATTGCACTGAGCGTTTTTAAGAGGCTCATTATAGTTTAACCTTCTGGGACAGGGTAGTTAAGCTGTTTTGCCATTAATGCTAAGCCATTTAGCATCAGCATATCTAATTCCAATTCCTACTGCCAAAAGGAACTGGAGAACCCTTCTAGGTCAGTAAGGTTGTCTCTGGATTGCCAGCAAGTAGAATTTCATAAATGGGCATTTTTCTGACCAAAGATAAGGATGTATCGTTGCCTCAGTTTGTTGCTTAATGTGTCCTGGGACAACCAGAGGTGACAGTCTGTAGGCTTTGTATAGAAAACACTAAACCTCACCAAAACATCTGTATGTGTATTTTGAGACCTGACAGTGTTTCTGTACTCAGTTTCACAATTCTGTGCAAAGTAGAAAAAGTCTGACTCCTTAATGCTTATTATAGCTGAGATTTCACCCAAGCTAGATGGTGTTAAGGCATTTCAGTGTGAATCCAGACCCTTCATGTCCGACTTTCTCATCCTGCCATGTGTCCATGAGCAATGGCCATGAAGGGGTGACAGGCTCTTATACTAGAGCGAAAAATTACTTGGTTACTGAAGCAAAGTGCTTACCTTTTAAAGGCAGGAAAACAGAAGTGTAAATCTGTTACCTGAAGCAGCAAACATCAGCAATGAGTGATTTCCTCCAAGATGAAGCAGGTTGATGGACAGTCTGCAGTTCTAGTGTAGCTTGAACTTTAGTCCTGACCTGCCAAGACATAAGGATGGGGTTTACTTCCTGCTGCCTATCAGTAGTATTAAAGAAGCCTAACTTTTGCATAGCAAAATTTTGTGTACCATCCATCTTTTCCCAGTCTATTTTTTAAGGCTTGAAATTCATTGTGTGCTAAACCCCAACAAACCAGAAGGCTGCACAGCTGGGGCTATAGCTTACTTTTAAATGATAGGGAAGGTAAGCCTGTGACATTATGTATTCTGGAAGATAATTATTTTACACAGAATGCAAACAGGTACTTTGAGGTGAGCAAAGAAAATGCTAATAACAAGACTACAACAAAAGGAAGTAAGAAGACATGCTAAGAGAGATAGGGAAGTGAGGCAGCAAGAATCTAACCTCAAAGCACACAGGAGATTACACGACCCAACTTCTGAGCCAGCTCACTGAGCGTTTCAGTGAGCATGATTAGAGTAGTGCATTCAGTGGGATGCTGCCATTTTGTCGGACTGAGAGGCGTTTCACAAACTATTCACACGTGGACTTGATAAGTGAGAATTTTTAGATGGAACATGACCTAGAAAAAAGGTGTGGACTTTGCAAAATGGGATTAGGGCCATTAAATGTGACCTTCGGAGAGAAGCAGTTAGGCTTGTATCTTTTTTTTCTTTTTTCCCTGCCTTTTTCTAAATTAAGTATTTATATGTTAAGCATATGTCAGGTCTATGTTACTTACAAAACTGTGATGAGATTTTGATTAAAATTTGGGCTTGGTTATAATGCTATCCCCAGTAGAAATTCAGGTCACACTTAAGGTCATAGGGTAACCTGTAAAATGACATCATCATCAGAGTGAAGATACCAAATGCTGCACAGATAAGGATTTTAAAGGAAGTGCCTAATCAACTTTGATTTTTCTTAACTAAAAAACCTGCCAGTGCCTGAAGAGCACTAGGGCATGTCATCACAGATTCAACAGTCTCTCCATTACTGTGGGAGCTCAAAATTATTATCCTGAGGGGTTGGTCAGCAAAGGAGTTTTTGCTTCAGTGACTGTTACAGTGATATAATATGCACCAGAAATAATTCTTCCCTGCTCTTGAATCTGCCATATATACAAGGCCCAAGGTTTTGAATATGCTTGCAAAGTAAAATCAAAATCAGACTTGACGGTCCTACTTGCAGCATGTACGAGCCAAGGACAATCTCCAGCCATCGTGTGGGAGCTACCTGCCTGCCACTCACCTGACTGCATCCCGGCTGCAGAGCAGAGGCAATTCACTGCCTTCCACAGCTCCTGCTGTCAGGAGCAACTGCCAGAACAAACGGCCTAAGGAAGCCCTGGGACTTCCCAGGGATGTTAAGCAGATTGGGAGAGAGGTGTGGAATTAGGCAAGCAGAAAATGAAAAGACCGATGGATTTTCAAGGCGGGGAGGGAGATAGCTCTGATGTTTGGGATGCAGTGGAGAGTTTTTCTATGGCAGGATAAACATAGGAATAATGGGGGAAGAAGTCTCCAAAGAGGTCTCCCTTGTTAAATATTTTGGTAGTACTTCATGTTCCAAATCCTTAGAAATGTAAGGGAGGATCCAAGATGCCTTCCAGTCAAAATGGGCTTACCTAGGGATACCACCTGAAAATGAAGTGAAAGGCTAAAACTGATGCCTAGGTGAACATTTGGTGGTGGCAGAAAATGTGTGTGTGGAGGGGGAGGGTGGCTTTCAAGGATCACAGTCATGAAGTTTGTGATGAGTTTGCAGCCTCACCAGATTGTGCCTCGTACCTCTAAAGAGCCACGGTGATTCCTCAGTCACCTTCTCCTTTATCCTACTAATAACCTTCGGATGGATAACAAAGGGAAGTGAAAAAGAAGTTGCTGTGCTGGTTTCAGCCAAGAAGTTTTCTTAAGAAGAAACTACTCAGACTAAAAAAAATCTGGATTTTCTGTCTCTGAATTTCAAGATTTTTCTTTTTTTCCTTTTCCCTATCAAATTGATGAAACAAGGCAGCCAATTACTGCATTGTCTGTTCACTTTCTTCTGGTAATACTGTATATATGGTATTTTCTTGCAAAATGAGAAAAAAATCTTCTTCCCCAAAGAAGTTCAAGAGGTCGGTGTCTCTGTCCTGTGCTCCACCTGACTTTCAAGCTGCGCTGCTTTCCTGTCTCTATGAGCATCTCGACTGGGCAATATGGGTGTTCAGCAACTGTTGCTGAATACAGGAGTGCTCCAAGGGCTGTGACTTGCTTCTCTGAAACACTGAACAAACTAATTTCAGAGACAAAGGCATGAAGATCTCCTCCCTGCAGGCTGATACAATGGATGCCTGAGTCATCTTTGCAGGTTAGTCAGTTAACGCATTATGGTCATTAAAGCTTTGGAACAAGAAAATCCTGTCCGAGGCTGATGGTATGAATGACAAGTCAACCAGTGAAATGGAGAACCAATTCTGAGCCATCAGGAGAGCATATGTTTATGGCCATCATCATCATCACTTATGCAATATTCCAAAATGGTTCCCTGGAAATTCAGTTCCTTTGAACCTGAGAGGATGGTGCGACCAACCTTTGCCTGCGTGTCAGCTCCTCCCCCACTTGAGAAGGCATGGCGAGTGACAAACCTCCAAGGAGCTGGATGGTTTCCCTGCAGGTATCCAGTGCCAACTGGTGATGACAAAGTTCATCCATCAAAGGCCAACCAAACAGGCCAGCTCTTTCTCTGCTGGAATCATACCATCTGTCATTGGCACTCTCTAGGTTTTGTGGTATGATAATAGGATATTTCATTTTCTTGGAAGGATAATGAGGAAGACTAAGCTCTTCTCCAACTCTAAAAGCTGTCTCTAAAGGTCACAGCTGAGACATTGGAAGAGAAATTCAAGGTGGCTGCCTGCCTTGCTCCTGCTTCTATTCCCTGGTGTGGTGGGTTGACCATGGCTGGACACCAGGTGCCCACCAACGCCGTTCTATCACTCCCCCCCCTCTTCGCTGGACAGGGGAGAGGAAAAAAGTATAACAAAGGGCTTGCAGGTCAAGATAAGGACAGGAGAGATCATTCACTAATCACTGTCATGGGCAAAACAGACTCAGCTTGGGGAAATTAACT
>JANZLQ010000029.1:30523269-30548549 GCA_026212715.1 Elanus axillaris | reverse complement strand
GCTGGCATTGGCTCTGTCGGACAAAGGGGAAGCTTCCAGCAGCTTCTCACAGAAGCCGCCCCTGTAACCCCCCCCACTACCAAAACCTTGGCACAGAAACCCAATACACCTGGCCAAAGAATGGACTTCAGTCTGCAGGCCTGCCAGGTTTGACTTAAATTCGTGTAAGAGATCTTTTAGTTAAAATGTTTGATTAAGACATTTATTATTCCAACAAGAAACTTCAAGATGTAATTTAAACGTTATAGAAAAATCACAGGTATTTTCAAGGAAATGTAGGCTGAATTTGGAGCAGACTTCATGCCACATACTGAGCAAAAGCTACATCACACTCTCCCTAACAAGGTTCCTGGGACAAATTAAAGAATCAATTAAGTATCTTCCATGAGGAAATAAGATGTCCAAGAGGGATTAGCCCGATGACTTTTTCTTGACTCAAGAAATGCCTGTTGCACTCTGATGATACATTTTTCTTTCAGTTGTTAGCCCTACAGAATGGATTGTAGTATTATTTTTTATGATATTAAATCCTCTTTAATTATGTCGCTTTTTTTAATGTGGCATGTACTCAGGTTTCCAGTTGTGTCATAGACTTAAACTCCTTATGCTAAGACCATATGCAGCTGAAGTTAAAACTCAATTTAAAAATAATACAAAACAGATTGAGAAGCTATCAGATACTCTAATGCAATTTCAGTGGCATATTACAGCAAGAAGTAAAATCTACCTTTCAAAAATTAAAATGTTGCTTATGTTGTTGATGGAAAAAGAGATATTTTTGTAGTTACTTAAGAGCTACCACTGAAAGTATCTGACACCCACCTTTCGCTGCATCTCTGATGCATCTCTACACAGCCTGAGGATGCTGTGTAGAAGTCTGGCTATTCTGTAGCTGAGGAGGGAGCACTGAGAGAAGGGTTTGTTGCTTCTCAGAATTGCCAGAAGATACAGAATTATCTGAGAGAAGAAGTAAATCTCTTACGAGATGTTTGTGCTGTTGATAATGGCAGCAAATGCTGTGCTGGGCTCTACAGGGCGATACAAAACACATGCCCTGTGGGGGCTGATGCTCTCAGCTGTTGTTCAGTGCATCACCAGAATTCCTCCGGAGGCTGGATGTGATACTGGAGTTCACATCTCTGTCTGTGACTGCCTGGCAGATGCATCTGCTATGTAACCTCAGTGGAGAATTGTCCAGAGACCAAAGTACTAAAGCCTTGGTGCCTGCAAGTAAGTGCTGTTGGCAGTTGACACCAAAACTCCATTTTCTGTAGTAAATAATGTAGTAAATAATGAACTTGAGCTCTCTTAGAACAGCAACATGTATGTTTTCCGTTCAGAGATACCTGTAATCTTTCTTTCTGCCTAGCTCGTAGGGCAGCATCATTACCTGTCTCATGACAGCAACCATCTCGTGTGCCGGGTAATGTAGAAAGATGTCGGGCTCCCCAGACTTAACACTGCATCCAGCCTAATGGAGCATTTTTCAGCATGAAGACCCCTGGACAGTATTCCTCAGCAGCAAACCATAAAAGAGGCCAAGGTGCCAAACTGTAAAGCATCTAACCTTTGGACTTGGTACTGTAGTTGGAGGAGGCAGAGTGGGAGTGCCCCCTCCACATCTTCTCCACCTGCCTCCAGGACCAGGCTTCAACATGCAGGGTGGTAGTAATCCCTGTGGACCCCCCCTCCAAAGACAACAGAAAGGAAAGGAGCCCTTTACACGGATGACTAACCCTCTCTGTAACAGATGGGGTAAACTGGATCTCCTGGAGATGCCCCTCTCTCCTTTGATGGGCATGTGAGCCCCTGTTTTTGATGGCTGAAGTCAGAGGACCTGCCTCTCTGTGCCCTGCCTCGTGCCTGCTCTGTTTTGTGTCTACAGCCTTGTCCACTGCCCTTCCCCACCACATCAGTGCCAGGCTGCACATGTTTAAAAGTCCATGTCCCCAGGAGCAGGCAGCCCTGGCAGGCTCCTGAGCTGACTGCATGAGGAGCTCCCAGACGGGGCACCCTCTGCGCGGCTGGAGAGAAGGATTTGAGGAGCTGGGGGATTCCTAACCCTGATGTTATAACCAGGGAAAGCTGCAGGCAGCTCCTTCAAAACCCTCCAGGTTTCTCTCACTTCTGTGTTTATGTGGCTGGGGCAGGAGGGCAGTGGAACAGGCCAGTGAGCCTTCTGCTTGCAGGCACCTCAGGGCCTCAAGAATCTATTTATTGCCAAAACCATAATCTGTGAATAAACAGAGGAGCTGTGCAGGTAATAAAGCCCTGATGTTTCAACCTGTCATATAGACGCAAGCAGAACACTAGAGCGAAATGACATGCAAAGCTGCCCGGAGTAAGTATTCAAGCAGAAAAAGCATTCAGTAAACCTGCAAATGGGACCTGGGCATGTTTTTATTGTCATTAATTCAAAGCTCTCTGCAGCAGTTTGATGTTATCTGCACAGAGCAGTGCATGCCAGGACGCTGACCTTGTCTCTACTGCAAAGCAAAGGAAAGGAGCTGTAGTCCCCACACGCAGCCGCCCGTCGCAGCAGCTGTCTCTCTGGTTTCCGAGGCTGGTCCTTGCTGCTGCACTGCACCCCATACTGATGGGGAATTAGCTGGTTCAGAAATCAGCAGGGGTCTTGCTGTTGCCTTTCAGAGAAACTGGACTGGAAGCTCAACAAGGCAGAAAGCATATGTTGCAATTAAAAAGCAAAAGCATCATGGCAAAAGTAGTAGTTTACACTGGAAGGGGAAATTTACAGTTCTGCTGTCTTTCTTTCCTAGGAGGACTGGGCTATCCTATGCGTCTCTTCATGTGGTTTCACAATCAGAAAACTGATGCAGCTGAAAACTAATCTCTATTTTCTACTGGATGAGGTCCCTGATCGCAAAGGCACAAAGGCACCAGTGTCAAGACCAGGAGAGTGTAGGACCACCCTTTCTGATCACAGCCCATTAGGAAACTGTGGCCTGCATGTAAAGCTTGAAACTGCAAATGTGCAAGAGCAGCATGCAGTACTCGGCTTTTCCATCCCATGGAGCAAAGGTGTGGTTTTTGTCAGCGTCCGTGACCTGAACCAGGCTGATTCATCCGTGAGCCACTCCTGCATGAAACGGAGGTCATGCAGTGCTGAAACCTGCCCTGCACGCTCACTACTTCTGTGTAGGGTATAGTTACTGAGCCTAAAATGTTTACAATTTTTTCTATACCTAAAAAGAAACTAGGTTAGGCAGTAAAAAAGCACATTGCTTTGTCTTTTTTTCCCCTAAGGAGAGAGCAAGGTGAACTTTCTGCATATAGAAAATAGATGTAAAGGGTTTTCATCAGTGAGTTTCATCCTCGTGTTGCATTGTCACTTGACAGTAAACAATGTGCTGATGAGATCTCCTAACATTTGTCACAAGATTCTGGTTTTAGTAGCATGCTGCTGTAACCATGAAGAGCTGGAGATAGAAGCCAAGTGAGGTTTGTAGGGAGATACCAATACATTGTATCAGACCAAGTTTAGATAGTCAATCTTGGGCGCAGTGTTTCTCAGTGCGTTTTCATCTGAAAGTCTCTCCATCACACATGGCCAGGATCCAGGGTCAGTAAACTGAATTTTACAGTTTCTAGTATTTGCTGTCTCCTACCAGCTCAGTTGGAGGAGAGGGGACAGGGAAAGGGAGAGTTGGGAATTAATTTGGATTCCATTGCCCCGTGATGTTTTTTCTTAAAACACTTCACCCACCACAACCCCCCCCCATGAAGCCGGACTCCAGTGCCTCTTCCAGAAACAACATGGGACTGTTCCCGCTTGCCCTAATTGCTCCCCAAAGCTTGTGGCATTGCTAACAGCTGCCTGCAAGTGGGGGTATCGCTGCTTGTCAGGATGAACCATGGTAAGTGGAGAGAAGAAAGGACTCTCTGGGGCTTCTGAATATTCCAAAATTCCTTAAGTACATGTGCAATAAGATAAAAAAAAGCATAATACATTTTACACTTGAATAAGTCCTTTGGCGAAGAACTTTGATTTCCCGAATCAAGAACACTGGCAACAATGCTGAACAGATGTAAGTATGGCAACATTCAGTGGCTCCACTCACCTGAGATCAAAAGACAGTCTGAGAAATCACCTTTAAAAATACAGTGCTGGAGGGTAAGGTACAATCTAGACATTGGTTTTCATGCTTTATAAACATGACCATACAGCAGCTTCATCAGTTGATGTCCTGATTGCAGCTGCTGGGAAGATGCCACGCTAAGCTGCTGCGGCTTTGGGCAAGAACTGCTTTGAGCAGCACTTTCGCAACCGGTACCTGCGGGAGGCACGAGGAGGGGACACGAGGAGGGGACACGTATCCTGCCAGTGGTTTGCGTGGCAGAGGCTAGTGGCCCAGCTCCTGCAGCCCCTCCTCTCCTCTCACCAGCTGTCAGCCACCGGACCCTCTCCTCTCTGAGACACTGGTGGGGAGGATGCTCTGCATGCCGAGGCTGCGGCGGAGGGCCCGCAGGTTGCCAGGGCGTGCTGGTGCCACAGGGCACTCCTCCACTGGTGAGAGCAGTGGTTGTCTTCCTGCGCCGAGGTTTACTGAACTGAATACGCTCATATTCGAATTAAATGTCAGCAGTAACTTACACCACTGAAAAAAGAGATCATAAGATCATCTGAAGCTGTCTTTTGTGCAGGCTTAAAACTACACTGTTTGGGATGTGATGAATACTCCTCACAGACTCAGGCGACCCCCCAGGAGTTAATATGATTAAGATCATTTATTCCTTTTGCAGTTCTAAGAAATCTTTCAGGTTCGTCAAGTGACCGGCTTCTGTTCCTTTTATCCTGAAATGCGTACACCTACTAGAGCTCACTGCATTTTACTTTGACAAAACACAATTTCTGAGCCTTATCTACATGAAAAAAATCCAGATTATTATAAGCATTTCTATTCACATGAAAAGCATTTTTATTTTGCAAGCATTTCTTTGTTATTTCCTATTTAGAGTTTGCTACTAAATCACAGCTGCTGAGAGGAGAGCTGGCACCACTGCTCAGGCTTCCCACCTACCGCTGCTGAACTGGTGGAGTTTCCATTCCTGCACGGGGACATCAGGTCTGCTGCCGGTGGCCCATGGACATGCACATGCCCAGAATAAGCCCTGGACTGTCGAAGCTCAGAGCTTCAGCCCCAGGAGTCAGGAAGTGCTGTGGGCTCTGCTGTCCTGGCATTGCTCTGCCCAGGTTTACCCATGCCTGCATGGGGAGACTGTCCCTCCCCTGGCCCTGGGAAGGATGAGCTAATGTGGCTGTAGAGCTGAGCTGCAGCAAAATGGGACACAGCCACAGCTCACAGGTACAGATGCCGCTGAGACACAGCTGAGTGGTATCTGGCCTGGCAATGCAATTCCCACAGTTACCCGTGGGGTAGTTTTTGGGCAGCTTTTTCTTACTCTGCCAGTAGCGTAGTTGTTTGCAGTTGCATCTCTGTGAAGACCCTGCAGTCACACAAGCTGTTATATAAATCAGTTACTAATTTCTTCAGTGACAGAAATACCAGCCAGCCTTTGGAAAGGCTCAGCGAAAGAAGCAAACCCAGTGGGGGTGAGAGGGAGGACAAGGGGACCTCCCCACCAGCCCAGCAGAGCGTGAGGTGCACGCAGCAGGCAGCGACGGAAGCTAAGCCAAGAACAGTGTTTCCACCTGTCCAGGACTTGTCAGCAGAAGGAAAAATTAACCCATCCAGCATGTTTGAAGCACGGCTGTGAGCCCACAGGGCACTGGGCAGGTGGGTGGATGCCAAGCTGCTCCCTGCACCGACGCACCGTTCTTCTCCCTCGTGCCCAGGGAAGCTCCCATTGGGTCTCGCTGCAGTGACCACACAAACTCTTCAGTCCTTCAGGTCCTAGGGAGGCAGGCAGGGCCACCTCCTGCCCCTGGGGAGGAACAGCCCTGCGTACCTACACAGGCTGGGGCCCCATGGCTGAGAAGCACAGGGCCATTCACAGCAGCCTTCTGCGCTCTTCCATTCTTCCTTTCTCATTTAAAACACTTTAATTTCTTGGCTGATGCTGCTCAACAGTTTGCAAGTTGCTGTGCACCGCAGTTCTCGGCAATGCCCTATGGCATGAGGCTGCTCCCATGGTCGGTGCTCGGAGCCGGCAGACCCGGTCCATGCCTGTGCCGGTGAAAGCAGCCAGGCTGGGTGTGCAGGGCAGGTGGGATGGCAAGGCCTCAGCAGCCCACACAAGCTGAGCCAAAGGCTCCTGGAGGGCTGTGCCCCACTGCCAGGGGATATCCCCTCGTGCCTGGAGCCTGGTGCTGTCCATGTGCCCCCAGCTCTGCGCATGGCTGGCATAAGAGGATGGGAGGGTTTGCCCAGCATCCCGTCCAGCCCACATAGCCCCTGCCAAGGGCTCTCCTGGGTGTCTGCAGCGTCAGAGACCAGCTAATAACTGAGTAATTGTACAAGGTAATTACAGGGTAATTTTTGCCCTCTAAAATAAAGCGCTATCTCATAATTAAAAATAAAGAGAATGGCAATCCTAATTATTAGGCTTTCATTAGGCTGACGGAGGCACACACGGCAGTGCAAGGATTGTTTTGCGACCTGCTCCAGTCCCCACCCACACCTCCCCATGACACTCCCAGGGAAGCCCAGGGCAAGCTCTCCCACTTAAAACAGCAGGTGAGATGTTCTTCTCCATGTAAACCTCACCAAATGCCCTGCAGATCTGAGGAACAAGAAGAACCTGCCCTTGAGCATCCCTCAAACCTTGATGCCTGCTGCAATCCAACCTGCAGGCTGCTGCTGATGCTCAATCTTCAGCCAACTTAGCAGCTCATGCGTCGCAATTTTAAGATAAGAATCATAAATTGCACTGTGTTTAATCTGTTCACATCCTTATGGAAGATAATCATAGCCTGGTACCTCTTTGTGCTTAAAATACTGCAGCAAATGCACCATGTTGTTCTTCCCAGCCCTCCCTGAGCAGCCTTGCTCCCGGCATGCTGGGGAAGGGCCGCACGGGGCTGTCTCGGGCTGCCTCTGCCAAGGGGCTGGGTACAGGTGGCTTCTGCTGCAGGTAAGGCTTAGAAGTCTCTCTGAGTTCAAAAGTACCCTTATGTCTTGCTCCTACGAGTAATGAAGTGAGAAAATACTGTATTAAAAACTCCAGCCCTGGAACAACAAAAAAAGGGTAAAAACTGGGCTCTCAAAGGCCTCTCAGTTTGGGCGGGCAGAAGATTTGTCTATATTCCTTCATGAGCCTCTTTAGAGCGCATACAAGTCCCATTCATCCATGCAGCCAGCACTTCCCACCAGCAACACCATCATTCTCAACCGGATAAAACACACCAGAGCTCCCTGCTGAATAAAACCGCATACCCAGCCCTTAGTCTATCACGAAGTAGATCCAATGACTCTCAACAGATGGGGCTGGACCTGCAGAGCCAACTCAGATTTCTGGGAGCCGGGCTGAGCCCTTGTGGTTGGAGGAGCCCCCGTGGTTTTGCATTGCAGCACTGGGGTCTGCTTGCAATCCTGCACCGAAAACAGCCAAACAAACCTGGGGCTGCTGCAGCGCTGCCTTCACCACTGTGCAGGTCAGACAGCTGAAACCCAGGAAACAAGGAATTAAAGTGATAAAGTGCAAAGGTCTGCAAACCAGGGAGCACTGAGTTAAGGTACATGCCAAAGCAGCCCTGCAAGCCAGCTCCCCGTGGGGTGACCATCTCAATGACTATGTCCCACTGCCCGATCCTGTCCCCCCCAGCCCTGCTCCCCATCCCTTCCTCCCCCAGAGCACTCCCTGCCTGGCCCTGATGCTCTCACACTTACTCCCTACTTAAAAGCAGCTGGGAATGGCTTTACCCCATGCATCTGGGGCTGTGATCGAGGAGCACCATGACCTGAAGCACTCTGCTCCAGTACTCGGGGAGCAGGGTTATGTTACTTGAGCCAGCTTTCCTCTTCCTCCTGGTTAATCAGTGCTAATTATTGATTAGGCTCACCCCCCACTCAGAAGAAGAGAGGCAGCACTGCTCTGACTCAATAGAGCACATGTAAGGTTTGCTTTCAGAAAGCCATTAGCATCCTTTCAAAAGCAGCCAGTTATTCTCCCCAGCATAACAAGAAATCAGCATTTAAGTGAGTTGGAGGGCAGCCATGTGCCTACCAATCACTCTGACATCTCTGCCCAGAGCGGGACTGACAGTGACAGTGCCCAAGTGCCACTCAGGTATGATGGCCGCATGCTGTCAAGAGCCTTGAGACCCTCTTCCCCGACTTCATGCTGCACTGAGGCCTCTCAGCATGTTTAGCTCCTACAGCCTGGGACAGCTTTTTCCATCGTCCTTCCCCTGGGGAGTGCGAGGGATCGGGAGAATGCAAACGGTATGGGGACCTGCTGTTTCTACCAGGGGCTGGAGGGGCCCTGGGGGGGATGGCAGGCACCAGCTGCCCCAAGGAAGAGGGCAGGGAGGGGGGCAGAGGCACCCACCCACCACCGGGGAAGGAAGCAGTGGTTTTCTTCAGCAGCAGGAGGGAAAACCCAGCAAGACAGCTGCTTCGTCAGTGCCTGAGCCTCCCAGGAGGCCACGTCATCTTGCTGAAAAAAGAGCTTGTGCTGGGAAAGTTAGAAATTGACTTGGGGTTATTCAGTTACTGGCCATGAGCTGGCAGTGGGATTACAGGTATGAACATGGTGGCCCCCCAGCACCCGCAGCGCGGTGCCCAGGGACAGGCTGCCTTTGCTCCCGCACACTCCTCCCCTCTCGTCCCAGCAGTGCGGCACAGGGCACGTGCAGCTGGCAGCCCTCAAAAGGCAGCTCCAGCCAGCCAGAAACCCTGCCATGTCAGCGGCAACGCCAGCCTCTCCTCTGCCTCACACCCAGCCCAGCTCTGGCTTGGGGGCACAGCCACCCTGTGTGCCACTGGCAGCCTGCGGAGAAAGGGGACGTGCCTGGGGGAGATGATGAACCACTGGGCTGGTGGGAGCAGGCGGAAGCTTAGGCCAGTTGTTTCCCACCCAACTGGGAGCCATCTTGGACATCCCTCCAGGGCACTATATGGTTTAGAGGTGAGGCTGTCCTCAGGGGCCCTCATTGTGCACATTTTAACACAGAAAAAAGAGCACCCCCCCACCCTGTGCCACAAGAAAAGGGACAGCAGGACCCCAAGAGATCTCAGCCCCTCTGAGCAGAGGGGCAGTGCTGCCAGGAAAATAAAGTGAGTTAGAAGGTGTGGCGGCATCCTCCCTTGCTCCATGAGGGTTGCAGGATATGACCATTTTGAGATCAGCAGTTCTGGACAACCTTCCCTGTTCTCCTGTTACCTTCTTTTTTAAACCTCTGAAGCATGTGAAGCAGCAGGGAGGAAGCCAGAGAAGCAGTAAAGGCTGTGATCTGAGATCTGTGTGCTATCGATTCATTGCTCACAGAACGGGGATCGCAATTAACTGTCTAAAAAGTAGAGCATGAAGGAGAGCTCAAGGGAGGAGCAATCAGCTTTTTCACATAAAATAAGCCAGCCTGGACTGCTGTGGTCACCTACATGGTACAAGACATGACAGGACAAAATGCTGGGAGAGACAACTTAAAGTCCCTTTTAAGTCACATACCCCAAACATGACTTTCCACCCCATGTTGTCTTGGGGGGACAAGCTGCCCAGGTCTGCAGGGAGGGGATGTAGGCTTGTAACCAGCAACTTGAATTCAGCCTGTCAAATAAATGTGGGTTAGACTCAGGCTAAAGTAGTAGTTGTACAGGTGAAATAAGACTGACCTCCAGATCCATACAGCTTGAACTTTGGGGAAAGCTGAGCCCATCCTCACATGTTCAGTCCTGAGATACAGTGAAGTGGGAACTAGCAGCAAATTTTGGATATGAATGAGGTGTTTCCAGAAACATACACAATTTTTGAGATCCTGGCTTCTGGTTCAAGCCCACCTGTAATTTATAGTTCTGCTTTTCAAAAGAGAAGGCAGCATTTTGGGGCACAGTGACGGACTAGAACAGCTTCAGGGTCAGCAACAAACCTTGCATGAATATAGGCACACTTCCAATGACCTCATTTTTTGGAAGGACTGCCCTCTCTCCTTGTCCTCGGTGGATGGTCCTCTTCTGAATATCCATTGGCTCACTGTTTGCCACTCTCTTCTTAAGGTTTTGAATCTGAAGCACTAGTTAGGACATAACACAACCTGCAATAGCATATTGCTGTGGCAAAGCCTGTGAAACTGCAGGGAGTGTTAGTTAGCTATAAGGCTCTTGCACCAACCTTCTGTAAATTGTTTCACAGGGTTGTAATTCTCCATTCAGCTTTCCAGGCAAGTTCCTGCAGATAGGATCTTGTTCCTTTCCGGATTGTTACTGGATTTTAGAGAAATGTTTTGATCTCTGTTGCTGCCAGAGAAGCTAATGACTAGACAGGTCTACCTGGCAGGCTCTGTCATACAGTGCACCGAGTGCTCCAGCCTCAGTCCAGCACAGTGACAAAGTGCCCTGTATAAAGCACATGAAGATTCCCGCAGAAGTCAGCGTAAGGGGCCAGCACCCTCCGGATCAGGCCACCAGCAACCCATGAAGGAGGAGCCATCAAATGGCAAATACTGCCATCACTGGATATGGTTCTGCAGAGTGATGACATGGTGAGTCATGGTCAGCTCCTGGTTCATACACTTCTGGTCTGTAACACTGGTTTTCACTGCAAACATTTTAAGTTGCTCCAATATGTGCCTCACCCCTCTTATTTTTAGGAATTAGTGAGGCATTTCATGAAAAAAAGGGGGATTCCTCTTAAAGCAAGGAAATTATGACAAAGCAAGAGATATCTGTGGTTAAAAAAAATAATACAGCTTGTCTAGCAAAACAGCTATCCTATTATCTCATCAACATGGCACAGACAGGAGAAATTATAAATAGCAGCAGTGGTAATGCCTGGGAGTTGCATCTTGGCACTGCTGCTTCTGGCCACCTCTTTCTGGCTCCCATTCATGGCGATGTACAAGGGCAGGGATAGCAGCTAGAGAGAAAATCCCCGTCAGCTCTCTGACCCCATGCTCTGGCAGGGCAGGCCCCGAGCCGAGCACTTGCAGGGGACACAGCAGGCAGGCGTACCACTGACACTCGATCCTAGTCGAAATATCAGTGGAGAACAAGGCTCTTTTGTTAGGAAACAGAGATTTTCTCAGTGCAACTAACTGAAAGGCACAAGGGAAGAGCCCAGAGGTGGAGAAAGTAATTGTTTTTAGTTGGTTGCCCTGATAGTTGAGATGATGGTGTAAAATGCAGCCTTGGCTATGATAATCTCTGTTCACAGCTGGAAGAAAGGCTTTGTGCCATTACTACAATATTGGACTAAAGAAAGGCAGGAGGAGAGCCAGGAGAGCCTCTGCAGGCTGGCTCTCACACCAAAGCTGGGAACAAAGGGTATCATCTATTCATTTCTATTGGGAGGGCTTCATTAAGAGTGTAACTATGTTTATGGAGGACAGTGAGGGAAACAGCGTGTGCACCACCTATTGCTTGCATATTTTTTCAAATAAGTTGGAGACATGGATGTACACAAGTACTTCATTGCATGACCCTCACAATATGGGACAGACATAGACCCGCAGACCCAGCCTGGTATTCCAGAGTGGTTGCAATGGGCTCCTACCTTCTTCTGGGTCTCAGACTAGCACACAGCACTGGTGGCATGAGCAGCAGATCAGTCTCAACTGATGGTTCAGCTGACAAACAGTAACTTGGGAGCTCTGGTAATCTGAAACACGTTACCTAGTTCAGGGTCAGGCCAGGCTCAGCAGATGGGAACTTAGACATAAGGAAGAAATTTTTTACGATGAGGGTGGTGAAACACTGGAACGGGTTGCCCATAGAGGTGGTAAACACCCCATCTCTGGAAACGTTCAAGGTCAGGCTGGATGGGGCTCTGAGCAACCTGATCTAGTAGAAGATGTCCCTGCTCATTGCAGGGAGGTTGGACTAGATGACCTTTCAAGGTCCATTCCAACCCAAACTATTCTATGATTCTAACTTTCTAACTTAACTTGACTGCTTCAAATTCTGTGTCCCTAGCCTAAGATCAGTATTTAGCCAAGATACTCACACCTGGCTCCACAACCAAGGCAAACTTCATCCCCACCACCTACGTGAGAGTCATCTGCACAGGGCATAAAGACTGTACCTTGCTGATTGAGTGAAAAGCGCTGAGCACATCTCCTCCCACTCACTACAGCCATGGGCATATGGAGCAGGACTCCAACAGTGTAACCCTGCTTGCAGCAGAGTCTGGCCATCACAGAGCTGGCTGGTTGCCTGCCACTCCAGAAAAGAAAGGGTAACTGGGCCAAAAATATAGGACACAGCTTATTTCTAATGGATGCCCTCGCTGACATGTTAGTTGTGATACCTACTGATGTTCAGTATGGAAATCATCCTTGGATGTGGGTGCATGGCACACTCCAGTTCATGATGTGCTCCAGCCTCTTGATGTCATGGGATGTTCTGCACCAAATACAAGATGCCTCTGCTCCCAGTTTTTCTTCAAAGCTGATTTCCTCAGTGACTGAGAAAGAAATCATGCAGAAACTCCACAATGACAATAGGAAATGCTTAAAAAACAGGCTATGGCTCAAAACCACTGGCCTGGTAGCTGCTTGCAGGTGGAGGGCTGGGGCACGGGAAGCCATGATGGGCTCTGAGAGCTGGTGGTTCATGTTCTGCAACCACGTCCTGGCCACAAATCTCTGTGCCAGCAAAGAGTGGGGCAGCAACCAAGGGGCTCTAAACAACTCATATGAACAGCCAGGGATTTGGCAGGAAGCTCAGTGAGAGGCAATCCAATAATAACATTAAAAAACTAAAAAAGGTAACTCGCAGAATAGGAAACTCCTGGGTGGGGCTTTTCTTCTGACCATCTTGCAAAGGGGACAAGGAGGATGAAGAGGAGCAATCTGCAGATGCCTGTGGTGTGAGCAGTGCAAGGCAGGCTGCAGAGAGCCCCACCACCAGGACCAGCGCTGGCACTGAGCTGAGCGAGAGGTTTCACCCACCCAGGCAGTTGGGTTCAGTTCTCCCCATGGCCCCTTGGCTGGCATCAAGTACTTTCTGCAGGTTGCTCAAAGGTGCTTGGAGATGGCCTGAGACTGTGCCCTGCCTGCACTACGTGCCTGCAGCCTGTTGCCTGAGCCAGGACTCAGTGTCTCCTGAAAATCTCCTTCCACCATGTTTTTTTCCCGTACGGTGCAGCCAGGGGATAGCAGTGTGGAAGGAGTGCAGGGTGCCTGGCTGCTCTGACTTGTTCTTTTTAGGGTAACGGCAAACTCTTTCCTTCAGGGAAGGGAGTCACACAACCGGTTGCATATTCCTGCCTTCTGCGGCTTCTCACCATACAACCCTGCTTTCTGATAAACCAAGTGATACATGTCAGGGCCCCGGTTTGCTCCGAGGCAATGGAAATAAGTGGGTAAATCCTGCCTGTAAAAATGCTGGCTTTCACGGGGGCCCTGCGATAAAGAACAAAGGTGGAAAGGGGATAGGCAGGAAAATCCAAGTGCTGAGATGGGCAACAGGTACGGGTAATTGGACGTCGGGTACAATGTGGAGGTAAATGCCTTTCCAAGACAATAAATGCAGAAGAGAAAGCCTTTCATCAGGGTGCTCCAGCCCCAAATAGCCACCGTTTGGCTACAGTGGCAGAAGACTTCATCTATCATTAAGAACTGAAAGTGGGGCAAACACACAGAATTATACAGAAAATCAGGAAAGCCAAAGCTAATTAGCAGCAGAGCTTCCTGTGGAGTAGTCAATGTTGGGACACCTGTGTCTTACTGGGGTTGGTTCTTCTGGAGCAGAATACAGGATTGTTCTCTCCCTCAAAATCAACAGGATTACTCAGAAAGTGAGAATGAAGAGCCCTGGGAAGCCAGCCCTGTTTTTCAGCTCCACATTCCCATAGCCCAAGGGTAGCTCCAGATATTTCTCCTAAGGAGCTGCTCTCCTTAGTTTCTGTGGCAATTTTTGTGATGACTTCCACCTGGATTTAGGGAGGTTTTGGATTATAGTCTGGCAACAACCTGGATGTGCTCCTGTGGAGAAATTGAGCTAAGTCTGAGCTGCCCAGACAGGTCTTATGAAGAAGGGGAGGGGGATTGCTTTTATGCAAAACAGCTAAGCCAGCAATAACTTGGTGTTGAAGATCAGTAACCTGGCTGTAGTGGCACTGTTGCAGGAGGCGGAGGTTGTTGTTATCCTCCTTTTCACTCCAGGGAGGCTGTGCGGCTGCCACGTAAAGCCAGCACTAGGGAGCATGGGGACTGCTGAACAAAACCTGGCGTAAGCCCCATGGGGCAGTGCTGTCAGAAAAGACTCAAGAGGAGTTAGAGCTCACCCAGTCCTCCCTGTTCAGCTATGCTAGCATCAGCGCCCTCGGGCTTTGTACTTTGCTAACACAATATGGAAGATGATTTTGGATCCCTGTGCTCACTGCTTACTGCAGATCCCTTGGGTGTCTGCCAGCACGCCATACTGATACCTGCTTATTCATGCCCATGCAGCATGCACCATAGGCAAAGAGCATGAAAACATCAGCAGCAGAGCTAGAAGGTGTAGCTGGATGAAACAGGCTTGTTCTTATGGAAAAAAAATACCTGGCACAAAAAAAACCCCCACAACCTAGCAGAAACCAGTCTATATCCATGTGTAAGCCAGACACTTGTGACTATCAAGGCTCTGGTGTCTGCCTTTGCACTTCTGCCTATCCAAATCAAAGTGTATGTTCCCAAAGACTTTCACACTCAAGTCCTCTGAAGTACCTGAGCATTCCTGCTCTCGGAACTGGGGCATCTGACCTGTGGAAGACCTTCACACCTTGCAAGAGGCACAGCCCAGGCTGAGAGCAGGGGAAGATGGCGGCAGCAGATTCCCCTGAGGTGAAGATCTGCACCAGGGTGGCTATCCCTGCGCCAGCTGGACATCTCCGGTGCTGCATGCCCACCTCTGTGCCATGCAGAGGATCTGGGCATCTCTGTGCAATAGAGTGCATCTATGTGGCTGAGCCTCTGGCACCCTGCAACAGCCAGAGCCATTCACCACTTTTCCGAGCTCTGGATTTTTAGTCTGCATTTCATAAAGGCAAGAGACTCGTATAATCCTGAGGCCTGTCTGCCTGTTTTTCCCCAGTGTCCCCAGGTAACCTCAATCAAATTTAGCCAAAATGCCTCATATATACTAGAGTTGCTATAAATTTACTAACAACTGGTGGCTGGGTAGAGAAGAGAGAGACATCCTTATCTGTGACCCTGTCCATGGGAAGGGAGGCCGAGCTCACCTGGTAGGAGCTTGGTTTGATGGCAGCGGACATGCACCAGCCACCCCTCAGGCTGTGGGCACAGCTGGGTGGCCATGCCACCACCTGCCCTGGGCCAGCAGTGGCATCACTAGCAGCAAGACTTAGTGGGATGGGTAGCTCAGGGAAGGTTGGGACCCTGGTTTTATCCATTCCACTGCTCAACACCTTGTTTCGTGATGCTTTCAAAAAGCAGCAGCGCATGAAAAGGCAGTTCCTTTTCCTATGTTCATATGATATTTCTTTAGACTGTCTTTGCAATTACATTTTTAGTAGCCATTTCTGTTTCATTTTCCTCTCTCCTTGGGTTTAACTGCACTCATGCTACTGCAGGTAAGAATCACTGGCCATTTAATGGTTCACCTTGCATTTTAAGCAGCCACATTTAGAGTATCCTTTGTCCCTTGCCACATCCTCGATGGCTGGCAGCTAAGTCCTCTGCTTGTTCAGGGGGCTCTGTCACTTGTACAGGCAGAGCAAGTACAGACCTGGGGGAAGGCTGCACATGAGTGTAGGAGGAACTAGGATGGAAGAGTTTGCCTCAGAGGAGCTCAGGATGCTCCTCAGACTCTGCAGGCCAAGAAAAGAGAGCATCACAGCCATTTTAAAAGCCATTTTTAGCTTTGAGCTAAGCCTGCAGTGCTGGGCTAGATGTAATCCACTCCATGGTCCCTTTCTTCCAGTCCCCTTTTGGATGTGCTATACGGAGCTCTGATGCCATGCTTTGCCCTCCCCTTTTCCTCCCAGTCCTCAGCTCAGTGTGGAGCAGAGCTCATGCTGGACCACATTACACCCACAGGCACACAGTCCTGGCCAAGGCTAAGCAAGGCTGACGTCGCAACAGACAGCTGGTAACTTGCTTCTCTGGGTCAAGTCACCTGCATCTGGCTCTCTCCCTACATTCACTGAACACATAAGCTTTGGGGAGGAAGCCCTCACCCAGCATTCACCAGGAGGCTCTCAAGAGAGCTTCAGTGGGAACAAAACACCGTTGCAACTAAGGGTCTGGTCTTTCTCACTAAAACAGCCATAAGCTGGGCAGGTGCCTGGAAGGTTATGGGTGGACACTGAGGTGTGGATGCTCGGAGCAGGGTGAACATTTCCAGAAAGCAGAAAAGCACCAGAACATTCAAGATGCCTCTAAGCCACCCACAAGCAGCATCTGCCACAGGATCCAGCAGCCAGTGCTTTTGCTCTGCTCCTCTGCAGGGATGACTGGGACTCAAGCAGTCCCAGGTCAACACATGCTTGAAAATAGCAGTCTATTTGCTTCAGCTCCCCAGTGTCAAAGTAAGGCAGTGTGAGTCCTTGTCTTTCCTAGGAAGGGTGGGACATTTGTACCGTGTCATTTGCTAATTTGTGCTTTACCTGGCATTTTGTTACCTGCCTGTTGGGGCTGCATGTGACTGGACTGGTTTGACTCCCATACCAGGAGGAGAAGAGTCCCTCTCAGGTGGGAGAAGCTGTTGAGGGGCTGAGGACCACCCCCACCAGGGCCCCTTGGCCCTGTGGTTATCTCAGTGGGTAGGAGAGCTCTTGCTCCAGTTCCAGCCCAGCTCTCCTCTTTCCTCCTCTCACATTGTTTCTCTGCAGACTCATACAAAGCTCAAGGGGAAAAGAGCTAACCTGGCAAGAGCGACAGAGGCAGCTCTGGGAGTCTGAACTGATGCCCTTAGAAGACAAAAAAATGAAGTGTGTTTTAGCCAACACTGATGACATGGCAGCAGTGGGAGGTGAATTTGGGCCTTCAGAGAGACCAAAGTGCTTAGCCAGAGACCCACAATCTATCTTCCATATCTGCTGGGCCCTTCTGTAAGGAGAAAGGGGACAGGAGCCAAACACCTTAGATGTTAAATCCTGCCCTAGGCACCTCTTATAGCTCTCGGTGAAATCCCCCTTGCTCTGGAGGAGGGTCTGCTCCCCCTCCTCTGGGCAGTCATTGAAATCCTCTTCCCATCAGATCACTTCCCAGCCCCGGGGCCCGAAATCCCTGCTGATACATCATCTCTTTCTTCAGTCCTCTCACCAACACTCAGCCCTTTCCTCTCTCTCCTTCCCCTCCACTCTCCCCCCCTTTTTGGTAAAACAGGGTGACCAAACAATTAGTACTAATTATTCCTCCAGAATTGTGCTGCAAAGGACATAGTTTCACAGGAGACAGTAAGGACAATTGACACTTTATCAGCACTGGAACAGTCTTTGTCCCTGGGCCACACACTCTGCTGCTTATCTTGTGTCAGCTCTGACTCTGGGAGCAGATTTAAGTCACTAAACATCCCAAATGAACTCACTGCAAAAAATAAAAACCAACCCCACAACCAACCAGCCCTTAAAAGGGAAGTGGCCAGGACTGCATGGGCTGGAGAAGGGGAGAAAACCGTGAGGACAAGGAAAGAGGGAGCAGGAAAGGGGAATGGTCCATTCTCCTCTCAATTGTGGCAACAAATCACTGGGTATGTTCAGCCACTGATGGAACCACAAACGGTCGGTCAGTGCCCTCTAAAGGATGGCTAGGCAGGGCCACACTCCCAGTCTTCTCCAAAAACACCAGGTTTGGCCATGTTGGGTCCTGACTGTAACCCAAAATGCAATAGAAGCCACAGACACCAACAGATGCCTCTGAACTGAACAGTTATGGTATGTAACAGTGGCAGTACCTTACTTCCCACCTCTTACAGGTAACAGCATTATTATAAGGCAGTTATTAATTGCCAGTACGATCCATTTGAACTGAGAGAAAAACTCTGCTGTGGTGTCAGTGGTGGAGAGGGGAAGAGGGTCAGCTTTGGCCAGAAAGCCCATGTCATGCTATGGGCAAGCTCTCTGGCTCCTTTCACAAGCGAGCGCCATAGTTTGATGACAAAATAAATTGAGATGTCATGTCCCAAAACTGGGTTAAAGCAGTGTGTGACATGAAGCACTCGCTGATATAAACTCCTCATGGTGGATCACGTTTGTCCAATTGTGATGGTTTTACCTCAAACTAGCAGGGCTTTATGCAGGTTCTGTCATCATGTGTCCAGGCCAGGGTTTCATGGCACCTTGTAAAGCTACCTTGGAGGTTTTGTCATCTGTTCCTTTTTGCTCTCTACCTGCCCCTTTATCCTCAGTGTCACCAGCTTCCTTCAAATGTAGACCCTTTCAATCCTGTTTGCTACCTTCTCTCTGCTATATGCAGGTCTCTTCCTGCCTCAGATCTTGTGTCCGACTCCTCCAGATGTTTGCCCAGACCCTCCAGCAACTGATGCAATGGTTTCAAGTCACCCTGGAAAGGTGAGCACAGCACAGAAATTGTGCTGGCAGTGGGAGAGGGGAGCCTGGCAAGCAGATCTGCAAGGTCCTTAGGTGGGTGCAGCATTGTGGAGCCGACAGGTGTGGACCAAGGTGAGGAGTGAGCATCCAATCAAGCCAGCACAGACTCAGTGGGAGATCATTCAAGTATGACCCTCATTTTGAAGGTCCCGTAAGGGCTTATTGTTACCAGCCAACTCCTCACATTGTGCATTTGCCGCATCTCCATGCCCTGCACAAGCCTTCACCAGCAGGCATCCTTCCCATGCCACACTGCTGCCGCAGACACACCCCCAGCACAGCAGCACCAGGCTACAGAAGGCACTGCGTGGCCGTGCAGAGACCAGTCCAGCCCTGCCACCCTGGCAGCCACCCTGCCTGCCTGCCTCTGTCCTCTCCCCAGCTCAGTTTCCTGCAGGTCTGTAAATCATATTCTACTTCAGTTTTGTTTTGCCTTTTGTTTTTCCTCTTTGTACTTAATTTTCACAGTCCTTGCACTTTTCTTTGGCTCACCATGTGAATTGAGATAATTAGTTACAGGCTGCCAGGGCCTGCAGGGCTGCACTAGAGGAGCTGCAGGCTGACATTTCAGAGCCAGCAGGGTTTCAGCACTGGGTGAGAAGATGCCAGGCCACTGATTCAAAGGTGGCAGGACTATGATAAAATGGCTAAAGGGCCCAGACTGAGACCTGTGAGAAAAGTTTAGGGGAAAAGCATCATCCATGGACTAAGAAACACAGAAAATGTCCTGCATTTGTGCAATCTGAAGTCATAGTGAACAGCCAAAGGACTTTACATAATTGGCCAAAGCATCCTTTGCAATTTGGTCCTTCCAGTTCTCCTGCCAAATGAATGAACTACAGCTGGTCCAGTGAAGGTCCACGTTTTCTCTCAGGCAACACACTCTTATGCTACTATGATCAGCCTTTTGCAAAGGGAATGTAACACAAAAGAGCTGGCAACCCATCATGCACTGAGTGTGCACATGGCAGAGCAGTAGGAGTTTGCTCTGGAATAGGGAGCGGCAGACAGATTGGCACATACTGGCACAAAAATCACTATCATGTATACGTGCTAATTCAGCAATGCACATCTAAAAGATCACCTCTTTGTGCCAGAGCTCACTCCATTCTGACCCACTCACTGACCCAGCACCACAAGACCAGTATAAACACTTTGCAATGCATACCCTGCAAGAGAAACGTGGCTTTGTTAGGAGAAAAGTAGTCAGGGAAAAAAACCCACAACATTCTCCACTTCCACTGGGGATAGAACAAGAAGGAACTGCAAAAATGGGAACTTGGGTCAGGTATTAGGAAAATAATTTCCAAGTTAAGGAGAGTAAGGCCCTGGAATAAACTGCTTTGGAGATTACTACACTGCCATCCTTGGAGGATTTCTATGAAAAAGCTTGAAAAAAATTCAGTTGGGACAATACAGTGTTCTCACTTGGGGAAAGAATGGACTAGGACACTTACCATGCTTCCTTCCAGTCTCTTTTTTTTTTCTTCCCCACAATTCTGCATCTTTAACAGTCTACAATTTGTCATAATCTAGGTGTTTGCATAGAAATATGGTAATAACTCTGCTTCCTCAAGCACACAACACTTACCAGTCACTGTGTGGCACTTCAGAGACACTCAGGAACAGCAGCATGATACTCAAATGTTTTTGCTTGAAGTACTTTGGCTCTCAAGGAAGAAATGCTGTAGCTACTGGTGAAGGGAGCAAGCCTCACAGTTAAGCAATGCTGATTCTAGCTAGTAAACTGCAGGGGGAGAAAGAAACACTAATCTGTTTTTCACAATACCTTAATTTTGTGGTTTCTAAGCAAGGGGGGTGGGCTGCATCTGGCAGAGAAGGCCAGCAAAACAGAGCAGAGAAGGTGGCTGTATTAGGGACAGGGATGGAGCAGCACAAAGCTCACTCTCGGGGAAGGCAGAAAGGGTGAGAAACAATAACTGGCAAGAGACCCGGAGCAGTTGAGCCTGTCCCACAGGGTAGCTGCTGATAGCTAGGCACCCACTCCCCCTGCTCCTGCATTGCACTGTCCCCCTCCTCCAGACAGTCTTCCCAAAGCAGCTGCATGCCCAGCCCCACACCCCACTTTAGGACCCCTTCCTCTGCCCATCCATCCTTCCAACACTGACAACATCTCCCAAGGCTTACCACTTAGCCATTTCCTAGACTGAGGAGGGGGAGACCCAGTATACTCTTGAGGAGATACGAGGGAAAAAGTGCTGCAATATTCCTGACCAAACTCAGCTCAGCACATTCCGGTTCCCTCAGCTGCACTTAGCATTGAAGAAAACAATCCGGTTCCCTCAGCTGCACTTAGCATTGAAGAAAACAATCACATTGCACAAACCTGTTGCTTGCTTTCCTTCAGGCACATTATGAAGTAATTAACTATTACCTTTCTCCTGTCATGACTGCCTGACAATGACACTTCTTTCTTTGTTTGTTGCCAAAGTGACTTCTCCTTCACAAGTTCAGTAAACAGACATACAGTTCTTTGTATGAGTGAAGAATACCCATCAAATAGCCCCAAAAATAAGAAAGCAAAACTGCTTTTGCCCACATGCAAGTAGATTCAAAATACAGAACTCTGAGGTCTTGATGTAGGATTTTTTTCCTTTTTTCTATTTATTAAACACATTACCCAGAATTTGGGATTGGCTCTGCTCAAAAGATTATCTAGCACTGAAAAGCCTATCTGGACTAAGTAGGCTACCAAAAGCAAACAGTGTTATCAGCTAGGCACTCAGTTTAAAGAAACTGGCACTCCCCTTCAAAAGGTACATGTTCTTCTTTATCTCTTTAACACAGACCATCAAGGTTTTAGCTTTCACAATGCCATTTTAGCACACAGCATTGCTCTGTAGCTAAACAGAAAAGGGAAACACCAAGATGCGAAAAAGATCATGCAGTTCCTGAACTCAGAAACACAGTGTGTATATTCTGAACAATAAAACTTTCTTTTTTAAATCAACTATCAGCTGCATTAATTTACAAAAAAAAATTATCTTCTGTATTAGCAATTTTCAGATACAATTTAAAAATGCTTCCTGTGACTAACTACAAAGCTGGGTTTGCATAATTTCAAGCAGTTTAGTGCAATCCATTGTGTATCAAAAAGTTATAATTCCTAGGCAACAGATGAAATGTACTGAAGTCTGAACACATTTCAATAACTTCCCTATTTCCATGAGAGCCTAGACTAAAAAAAAAAAAAGCATTCACAAATCATAACACCCTTGGCACAAAAGAAAAATCTTGTATCTGCTTAGAGCTTTAAGTTACAAAGGATCTTTATTTAACTTTGGCAGAACTTACATTTAGAAAACACATACCTGTGTAGTCTAAAATAGTAACCAATTGCTGTTAGTAGAAAATACTGTGTAAACTTTGCTCTTTTTCCTATTTGGTAGTTGTATTTTTAGCTGAACAGAGGCAACACGTCCATCAGGTAAGTCATCTATCTGGATTGCAAAATACTTCAAAGATTTATAATTAAAGAAGTATTACCCCTCATTCAATTCCTGTTTGGCTTAGGTTCCCTGAAGCTGACAAAGGAAACACCAAGTTACATCTTCCAGCTAAATCTCAAGCCTAGAGTTTCAAAAAAATCAGTTTCTCTTAAGAAGGCTAACTTCTAGGCCCAGCCACATGTATGTAAAATGACAGGGCATACGCTGGGTCCAGGCAATAAGTGCAGCTGATGAGACAAGCGTGCTACGGCAACTTTTATCAGCCACCATGGAGAACTTGAGAGCAGCAGAGCTAAAATGGATCTTGGAGACCCAGATGAGAATATCAGGTAATGCTCAACAAGGGCTCTCCTGCCAGGATCCCTTCCAGACCCCAAAACTCACCTGGGGTTCTAGAGTGCCATTCTGGGTGGGCAATTGGCAGAACCAAGCAGGCAAACTAACTCCTTTATGAGATTTAATCCTAAATGATTAGCAGAATTTGCCAGCACCAGAATCTAAAGCTTAATGCAAATCACCTGCCTCAGCCACAAACCCATCCTTTCTTGTTGCCTTAAAAACATTTAGGCCACATCTTGAAAAGTAAGTCTAGTATGTTTGTTACAGGAGGAGGGCAAGATAACTGTTTTGGGCACCATCAGCTAACTATACCTACCTCCTACTCTGAAGGGTTTTTCTCTTATAAAGGGTATGTAGATTTCCCATTTAACACTTTGTGATGGTATGGGGGCACAGGGGGAGTAGACAGCAAAACTTTTACTAACCATTACATCTTACTTTGAGTCAAAGCAAAAGGAGTGCAATCTATGAGGACAAGACCCGAGAAGCATATTATTTTGCCAAAAGAAGAAATACTAGACATGTTTAATTAGAAAGCTCCAGTGCTTTTGAACAGTAATTTGGACTTTTCTGGATATCCATCTGAGGTTAAGAGTGCATTTTTACTGCCCTAATAGCGTTAAGTGTCAGAAAACTCTGAAGTCATACAATGTTAAGAAGCTAATAGCAAGATCACCGAAAAGTCCTCTCTGCTGAACAAAACCTGCAAATGGTTGGGTTTTTTTTAAATCGGGCAAGAGAGAAGAAATGCTCTACCATGCTCCGGGCTCTTTCTTGCCATCATCCAGGAGCACTTAGGACAGAAACAGAGTGACCTAACTCACACGAAAGAGCAAGAACATGCCTAGGCAAGAAGAAACATGCAAGAATATGCCCAGGTGCCAATGACAGAGAAGTGCGAAAGAAACAGTAGTATGAAAAAGGACAGTCTGGGGAAAGGAGATGTGCTGAAGAACAGAACCGGGTAAGGAAGGGAGAAAGCAGAAACAGTACATAATACATCCTAGGGATGGCATTATAAAGCTGTATTTAAACTAGAGATTTTTTTTTTCCTACAAAAATCACAGTTTAAATTTTAACAAACACATCGAGCTTCACTTGTAAGATACTGTCGACTCTGGCCGTTTGCTTTACTCATCTGACAGAAGTAACCATTGCTATAGCAGGGCCAGCAGAAGAGAACACGTTCATTTCTCAGCTGCTTCAAATGCAAAGTCAGTATCTCAGTTTAAAACACTGGTGCAGGGAGGGGGTTGAACGGAGATGTCATACTTTGCGACCAAACAGATGGGGAGATGCCAGTTTTGCTGTGGGTTTGGTGACCTCCAACAAGAGGCAGTAAAAC
Source organism: Elanus axillaris (assembly GCA_026212715.1). NCBI lineage: Eukaryota > Metazoa > Chordata > Aves > Accipitriformes > Accipitridae > Elanus > Elanus axillaris. Next base: position 30,524,765 of record JANZLQ010000029.1, on the reverse strand, counting down.
TGCAGCAGCTGGTGAATGCAAGTGGAATCCTTCTGATGTGACAGCAAAATTCCAAAAGTACTCCCTCCTACGGCTCTATTTAAACCTGAAGTGGCAAATGCTGGAGAAAGAAAAATAAAACAAGATATGAAAGATAAAGCAAGAAAATAAAACAAGGTAAGAAAATGCAGACAATTATTCCTCTTTCTGTTGAAACTATGTAAAAAAACAACCAACCAAACCAAGCAACCCCACACAGAAGAAAAACTATACTAAACATAAGAGGGCTGTTATCTCCAAGACTTCTGCAAATCTAAGATCTGGCTTCTTGCCTCACATTTGTACTAATTTGTTCAGCAGGAATGAAGCACGTTTGATTTGATTCTAGTCTTTTGTGAAAATCTGAAACACATTTAATTAGTGGGTAATAAAAAACCCATAGAATTCTAAAAGATAGGAAAATACTTTCCTTTTTTTTGTGAAAGGCTTCATTTTTTTAAGACTGGAGAAGCTAGCTAAAAATAAACCAGCAGTATGCTTGTCACAGGTTTTCTAAAATCCACAAGATTGCTCCTCCTCTGAAAAATTCTTTATATAGCACAAGTCACAATACTCATTTGACAAGCTTCTAATGGGACCTTATTGCATTATATCATGCCCCTCAAACTTCCTAGAATAATGGCAGATGCCTTACACGTGTTAAAGCTACAAAAAGATGGGCCACCTAATCTCCGATACTATTCGACCTACAACCAAAACTTCAATGTTTTAACGCAAAATACAGCAACAAGATACATTAAACTTAAGGAACAACCAGAGCAGAACCCAAATGCTGTTTCTGCTAAAACCAGCTTTGCCAGTCTATTGACAATCCTCCTCCTAGAGATGCAGCTTCAAGTTTTCCTCCAGTCTTACTGCTTCTCGAGCAAAACCCACCACACCGAAAAGGCGGTGTTCTGGTTTGCGCAGCTCAGGGGGGTTAATTAAAGGCATCGCTGGGCTCGTCAGGAGCCAGCAGCTACGCCCGCAAAGCTCGTGAACACGGGTGCGAGCACAGCGAGCCTGTCAGGTGGCGTTACTGGGCCCCCGAGTCAGCCGTGAAAAAGCCAACAACCTCCCGAACGGGGCCCGACCCGAGGAGGAGCCTCTCACTAACGGAGCAGCACGGCTGCGGCCCCGAGGACAAGCCCCCCCCCGCCTCAGAGCGAAGGCACGGCGCCGGGAAGCACCGGCGGGTCCCCGAGAGGCACCGACAAGCCACCCCAGGGAGGAAAGACGCCCATTTCCCCACCCAGCAGCCTGAAACCCTCACACGGAAGGCGGGAAGTGGGGGGGAGGAGGCGGTTGCCGCGACGGGCCGGAGCGCGGGCAGGCCCGGCCGCGATGAGGCGCCGCCCTCGCAGCGCGAGGCCCCAACGTGCCACCGCCCCGGGCCGGGAGCGTCACCTCCGCTCTGCCTCCCCCCCCGCCGCCACCTCCACCCGCGCGCGGCGGAAGCAGCCCACCCGCGCATGCGC
>JANZLQ010000029.1:30486412-30521717 GCA_026212715.1 Elanus axillaris | reverse complement strand
GCCGCCCCCCGCGTCCATTTTCCCCGCCTGGGGCCGGCGTTGGGGTTGCCGGGACGCGGGGCAAACTTGGTGGGGGGGGGGAGGCTGACACGCGGCCTGGGGCCGCCCGCGCCTCGTGGCGGGCAAGGGGCGGGCGGGGTGGCCAGGCGCTTGGCGGCCCGCCGCCGGGAACCGAAAGGCGACGGGGCGGGGAAGGGGCCCGAGCGGCCCCGCCGAAAGGGCGGCAGGCGCGGGGAGGGTGTGGGCGTGCGGGCGGCTTTTCCACAGGCTGGCGCGTCCGCATCGGGGATCCGAGATGAAGGCTAGCTCGAAGAGAACATGGTAGTCATTAGCACCTCTTAATAACTACGCAGGAGCTGGGGGTGTGTGCGTGATTAAGAGGCCGTAAGAAGGAAGTAGGACGTAGCAGGGTGGTTCGGTAGTTTCACAGACGTCCAGTCGAAGCACAGGCCAAAGCGTCACACGTTAAAACACCACGGCAGGGCTGTCACGTGTGGGAGGGGAGTGAAATCACTGGGACCTCCCTCGCTTGCTCTGCATCTAGCAAGCTGCGTTCTGGTCCGGTTCTCTTTGCAGTAAACTCTCAGGCATTGTGTTTCCCAAGTCGTGTTTTTATTAAACTTGCTTTACATGATGTGCTGCCGGTTCTCTGAAGTTGTATCAGTAAGGAAACTTTCCATGTAGTTCTGGTCTTGCTTGTGCTAAGTTTGGCAAACCGGCTTGTTCATGTGGAGGGTGTTTCCATAAAAGAACCAAACCCGTGACCGATTCTAAGTTTTAATTAAAAGAAAAAATAATTCGGCCAGCTAGAACATACTTGATTTCAAGTACACAGCTTTCTGTTATAATGGTTTTATGTTCAAGTGTATGAAAGTGAGAGATTCAAATTACAAACTTTCCAGGCAATTAGATTAACTGGCTTTCAAGATTGGCTTTAGTATATAGTCATTATCAGATCAGCCTTTGGTGTACCGATGATATCTGTATGCAAGTAGCAAAAGCTACTGTCTCATCTTTTTAATAGGCAGATATTTCACCTGTTATCAGCTCCCTTCTTCAGAGAGCTTTTGGTTTATTTACCTGTTGTTTAGGATGAGGAAATCTGAATGCTTGTTTTAACATACTTTGCTTTAATTCGATAAGAACCTATGGTACAGTTTACTCTCAAAAAGAAAAACAAGAAGTTAGCACAGTTCGGTACTGTGATATGATAATGTCAAGGCAGAAGTTGAAGGTGATTCAAATGCTTCTCCTTTCTAATGACAGAATTCTGTAAGGGCGGACATTATCATTGTCATTAGTTGAGCAACCTCTTCAACCCTATGTTTTGTGACTTAGTTTCTAATTTGTCAGATGTGGGAACAAATACAGCTCTTTCACCTGAGCAGTGCTTGCATTCAGAGTTTTAGAATGTGCCTCTTATAAAAATGCTGTTCTAAGCATCCAAATATTACAAGTATTTTTCAGACTTTGGGAAGCACACATTTTATTCTATGCCTAGTCCAGTTCAGCTAAAAGTATTTCTCATCTGTATCAAACTTGCATCTGGCATGTATCTGGAAGCACGTGTTTAAAATATACTTCAATGACGTTGTGGGATTATACTTTTGCAGCATTTTTAGAATTTGATGTTCTTGGCAAATACCTAGAAAGCATTTGCGGATCTTTTGTCATGTCCCACCCCCACCCTCCCCAGATCATTCTACCCATTTACTGAAACCTTGAAATAGGAGCTCTGAGGATGAATGGTTATTCTTACGGTAATAGTGGTTTAATTTTGATTGCAGACTAGCTGCCTTTTCTTGGTTTGGCCTAATTCTTACCTACCTCTGGGGCTATGCTTATTAAACAGCTAGTAACAACTAGCTCAGGTTTTGAAAAACATCTTTGAAGGTGTGTTTGATATTACCAGCTGTCTGTAAACTAGGTATCTCAAAGTTCTTCCAAAAACTAATTAGGCCTGATGACACATTTGTGAGGTATGCACACATTTCAAAGTTGTGACTTTTCTGAATTTGAGTCATAGTCTGGAGTAAAACCCAGTCAATCTTATTGTTTAATCACTAAACTAGAAATATTCTTGAGTAATCTGAAACTGCACTTCTCCCTTCAGATTTTTTGAATGGTTATGTTTCCAGAGGTTGTTTATTTTATAGCTGTTGCTCTGTAGGTATTGCCCACTTTAGCATTAAGTGTATATTCACTGTGATTTTGAAATTGTTACTGAAGTGGACTGTCCAGTTGCTCACGACTAAAACAGGAACTGGTGACTCACTCAACAAAAGCTCCAGCAGAATCAGCAAAAGTACAGCATGGGTAGGTGTGTCCACTTGGTAACAAGTTAACTGCTGAATGGAATTGCCTCCTGCAAACTAGCACACAGCCTTTTATGGCTGAAATGTGATGAAAGTAAGCCAGTTTTCCTAGTAAGTGAATTTTAATGAGAGTAGCTTGTACCTGGTTGCAGATGTATTCTCATAATGTTTTAAAATCTGTTGTGGAATGACAGTGTGGTGTTAGTTAAGCAGAAATCTTTGTTTCTTGTACTTCTGCTCTATAGAAGAAATGAGGAGAGCTGTTGAGAGTTTCCATGATGCCCTTGTCTTTGTGGAGAAATTGTGTTGGTCTAAGATACGTGCTGGCTATAAGTTGAGAGTGGTAATGCTCACAAAGGCTAGTATGGACCCACTTTGAGTCAGTTGTTTGGGAAAACGTGTCCAGGAACACACATTTTTTGAGGAGTGTCAGGATTATTCTAGAAGCAATTAGCATGAATTGGAAAAGCCTCTTTTCTAGTAAAGGAAACCCTGTTACTACTTCTGGAAATAATGAACTGTTTGTTGCTGGCACTTTTGCTGGTGCTGGCAGTAATAATTCCAGTGACTTCCAGGGCAATACCAAAGCCTTAGATGTTTCTACTGTGGCCAGTCTGATATCCACAGTTCTTAATTTTTGGCCTTTTTTTTTATGTAACACCTTCCAATGCTTTTGTTTCTCACTATCAGTGTCTAGGTTGTCTTTTCTCTCCTGTTTATATTAAAGTTTGTGAAAGCTTTGTTAACTTATTTAAAAGAATGGCAATGCTTATATTTTTTGTGGCTTTGCTTGTTGACTTGCTAGTGTCATGTGAATATTGCAATAGTATCAATAGATTTTTTTTTTTACAAGAAAATGTTAGGTGTCTATCTCATTAACTTCTACAGATGTCTTTCAGAGAATATAGTCTTCATATTCACTTGTAATCTGAAAATGTGGCAAGAAGGGACATAAAACGTGGTGTACCAGCTGAACCAGAGGCTGATTGTAAATTTTCTTTGGCCATGATATCTGACAACATAGCTAAAGATAACAGCAGCACTTAAAGAACAAAAACATAAGGGTTTTCACAATGTGGTTGGCCCTTGGTCCTTCTAAGAAAAGCAAATAACTGGCATGGTTACTGTTTTTAAACTAATACTAAACCGATTTCGGTCTTGTTAACATCACGTTGCTATGTGCAAATTGCAGTGAACTGAGTTAGTACCAATGGGTGTGACTTAAGCTATTTACTGGGACTTTTTTCAGTGTTCTTCCAGATGTACAAGGAACAGTAATGAAAAGGGGCATGTAATGCAAGAGATCATAAAATACATCTGCCGTACTTGAGAACTGTTGCTCTTTCTTGCTTAAATACCTTGTTGACTTAAAATGTCACAGACGTGTCTTGTTACTTTGAAGGGATGTGTGAAAACTGAAGAAGTCTTGGTACCTCCGTATCTAAATACACCCAGATCTTGAATTCAGGCTTTGAAAAGTTAGTTATGGAGTTCTACTGGAAAAACTGCTCCACTGGAGTAATAAAACCTGCTTACTTAATTTTACTGTTTCAACGCTTGTTCCTTCATTGAGCTTACATGTATTTCATCATGAGCTTTTAATATATATATAATTTTAGATTTTCAAAATTAAGTGCTAGTTTTAAATCTCTTTGAACTGTCCCTTGCCTGGAAGTCCATCATGGATCTTTTTTGTCACTAAGGAAGAGTTGTGTGGAACAGCTGCCTGAACCAGGCTTGAACTCCACCTAGCAAAGAAATCTTGTCAGTTTAGGGGTATTGGTGATTTAGGATTTCTTATGTTAGTGTTTGCAAAAGGCCTCATATAGGCACAAGCTGTACCCCTGAAAGCATTTTTATTGATAAAATATGCATCTGCATGATGCGGGAGTGGCCATCTGAATTTCACAAATGTTAAAACTTCCCTGCTGTGGAGTAAGTCGTAATTGCTATCACTTGATACATTTTCTCCTGTCACCATACCATCTTTTCATAGTGGGGTCCAATCCCTTAGGCTACTGGCATTTTTACAGCTTGTTCAGCTGACTTGTGCTTCTTCCTATCTCTTAAGTGCAGCTTTTGCTGAGGAGTTGTTACTTGCATAAACCAGAGTGGGGTTTGGGTTTGCATCTTGGTGGTGGTGCTGGACTTAAAATAGTAAAAATTTTATGAAGAATTGTGCTTCAAATGCTATTTGTGTGCTTATTATGATATCTTTAGCGTTTCCTACTAATTCCATGATGTTTTTCCAGCTGAACGAGCTTTGGATACCATGAACTTTGATGTCATTAAAGGCAAACCAGTGCGCATCATGTGGTCTCAGCGCGATCCATCTCTACGCAAAAGCGGTGTAGGAAACATTTTCATCAAAAACTTGGACAAATCAATTGATAACAAAGCTTTATATGACACATTTTCTGCTTTTGGAAACATCCTGTCTTGTAAGGTTAGTGGAAAATTATTGGTGCTCTTAATGGTTTGACACAAAAAAACCCCTCAATTTACACTGGAAACATTCCATTGGTGTTACAACAGGGTTTTTCTTTAATAGGTGGTATGTGATGAAAATGGATCCAAGGGTTATGGATTTGTACATTTTGAGACACAAGAAGCTGCTGAAAGAGCTATTGAAAAAATGAATGGTATGCTGCTTAATGACCGCAAAGTGTAAGTACACAAATACGTAGTTGGGGATCAACAGACTGAAATTAATTTTACCATGGACAAATACTTAAAAGTTTACCTAGAAAAGAAGGTTGTTCTAAAAATTTCTAATTTTAAAGAGGATTTAGAATTTTAGTGCTAGGAATACTGTGAGTTGTACTACCTGCATATTCTAAAGGCAGAATAAGGTCAGAAAAGGCTAATAATGCACTCTAGGGAAAACGTTGTATTAGTTGTCTTAAAAGTCAATGTTGTAACAAGGATTTGGGAACTCCTGTGGTTTTCTGATCTTACTAGTCTGCAGTAAAATACAATCCTTCTGGTATTCTGAGTAATGCTTCCTTTATAAGAGTTGTGAGATAGGTACATTATCCGTTTTTTGGATGAAACTTGAAGCTCTAGAGTTAGTCCTGAGTAGCAGTCAGATTACACTAATGTTTTTATATGAATGTCTGTTCATAGGCATGTCTAGGAAATAGGGGTTGGAAAACATACAGAAACCTAAGGTTTTAAAAATTATCGCTGTTATATACTGTAGGAAAAAAAAGGTTATTTGGCTACTTGGTTAGTGATATCTAGGCTTGGGGGCAGGGTGTATGTGCCTCACAGCTATGCCTAAGGGATCATTATGGTATTTGGCATAGTTGCAAAAGAATAGCTCTGTAAATACTTGAGAGGGTTTGGAAAAAGGATAACAGAAATTGGCATCAGCTTACCATCATGGATTATTTTTACATGTAGAGATGGATGGATCAAGCCATGTACAGGGAGAACATGTATTTTGAAACTTTAGTTTTCCTGCTTGTTCTGTGTTTGACTGGCACACTGGATGTTTTTACTCAGCTTCCATCTTTACACAACCTTCTTAAATTAGGAAAAAAATGGTTAGCATGTGGTGACAGAAGCACATGATTTACATAAACTTGTTCAGTAAAATACATCATAAGAGTTAATTTTACTTTGAATTTCTATTCAGGTTAGGCTTTTAAAAGTTGAGTTAAAGTACTTCACTCACTATCAAAATCTGCTGAACGCATTGCACTATCATTCTTAGCATCCTTGGTTACTACAAATCAGGTGGAGCTGCCAAAAGTTTAGGAAAATGTTGAGTTACTGTATGCTACTTCATTGAATTTTGCCAGATTTGGAACAATGAAGTTGGGCAGTACAATGAAATTTGAGAGCAAAAGTCTACAATCAGTGTTAGCTGTGTAACGTCTGTACTAGAGCAGTTCCTTGGGTTGCAGAGTGTTGTGTTCATCTTCTGTTCTTTCTCTGATGGTATGAACTGACCTTTGGTGTTCCCAGCCAATTTGCAATGGTATTTGACTAAAGAACAAGTTGAACTATTTATTTCTCTGTGCCTTTAAAAAAAAACAACCCAACAAAACCAACAACAAAACAAAACAAAAAAAAAAACACCAAGCCAGGCAGAAGTCTTGCTTTGATATTGGCTGGAAAGGTGTGTAAGGGAGTGGGGCAGGTTAGTTAAATATCCCTTGCTTAAAAACAGGAGCAGAGAATGGTATTTGCTTTAAGCCTGCCAAGTTTTTAGTATGGCAGAGGGATTATGCTGATATCTAGAATTCCTGTTTAGCCACTTTACCTAGTACTCTTTCCATTGTCCAGCTCCTGTTGTCAAAGGCTGTTTCATAAGAGTGAACAGTCTTGCCAATGGCTTGAAAGCATTTTTATGCTACTTACTGTGATAAGCACACTGATGTAGCAAAGGATAGTGAAATTTTTTTTCTGATGGAGTTTTATCGTAAATATTTTGGCCAAATAATTTCATGCCTATAATGAACAGTGAGACTAATTAAGAATAAAACATGATGCCAGAGGATTAAATAAGTTTTTAAACATTGACAGACTAGCTTTAACCTACACTATTCTGTTCTCCTGCAACTAGATTTGTTGGAAGGTTTAAATCCCGCAAGGAACGTGAGGCAGAGCTTGGGGCCAGAGCAAAGGAATTTACCAATGTTTACATCAAAAATTTTGGAGAAGACATGGATGATGAGAGACTTAAGGAACTCTTTGGCAAGTTTGGTAATGTCTTAAACTTTAAGTTTATATAAACATGAGTGAACATCAGCTTATTTATATGGTATCTGTACAGTGCCTTATAATACAAGGAATCAGCTGTCTGTGTAATGTTGATTTTTAAAAAGAAGATTTAAAAGGTTCTGAAAAGTTGGTACATAATTCCAGTTAGTCTTTTGAATGGGTTTTGCAAATTTTTTTAAGTTGCAAATAGAAGTGTTTTCCATTTTAGTACAGATTGATGTTATGAATTCACTACACTTCCATTGGCAAGCTGTTTGGTTCTGTCTTGATCCTCAGTTATGCACAGGGCAACATTATGGCAGGCATGTGATCATGATTTAATAATGTATGTGATGTGTCACTATCAAAATAGGAAATGGCAAACTGTAATTCAGTTACAGATTCTTACACTGTTTCCTAGGGCATATCTCAGCCTCAGATTTTTTTTTTTATTTTCTTTCCTCCATGTTTTTGCTGTTCTCCAGTGGATATCATGTATAGCAAGACAAAGTCTTTAATACGAGTTATTCTGTAGCAGCCCTAAGCAGCATTTACAGGAAAGACCTTTCCACTATTGAAGTATCTGTGGTTGAAATGATAGCGAATTTAGCTGCTGATATCTGTCTCAGTTGAGTCGAAGGTTTTTCGAAGGTTCAGAATTGCTGAACTGGGATGGCCTTTCACCAGGATTAAATGGTGAAGCACATACCTAATAGAAAGACCTCCTCTCTGGCTTTCAGTACCCATTTCAAAGGATTGAAGCACTAGTGCTTTTTCAGTGTCGTGATTTTTAATGAGAAAAACAGTTTCGTTCACTTTGAGATGAAATTCCTACCCCTTTTTGGTTGAAAATACAGTAGGAGAGAAATTCAGCATGGCAGACTTCAGCCATAATGGCCGAAGTTCAGCATCAGGGCAAATCAGCAGTTTTATATTAATGGATGATGTTTACTAGATACTATTATTGGCGCAGAAGTCCTTTGTAACGCAAGTGAAACAAACTGAATATTAAGACTTCTAAACAGGTTGTTCAAAATGTGAAGGGAACACAGTCTGTATATGAAGCATAAGTATTTAATTCTCTTTTTAGGTCCTGCCCTAAGTGTGAAAGTTATGACCGATGAGAGTGGAAAATCCAAAGGCTTTGGCTTTGTTAGTTTTGAAAGACATGAAGATGCCCAAAAAGTAAGCTTTTGGACTTCATTTTAGGAATTCTATAACTGATAACCAAATAATGTGTTCCACTGAGGGATTTGAAATCTTGGAATTCATTAAGGGATTTTAATTGGTCAAGGACACTGCAAAAACAGGTGTCTGCTTCCTAAATGACTTGGCATAGTTTCTGTCATTTAGAATGCTTTCTTATCAGCAAATATCAGTTGATTTGAGGAGCCTGTTAAGATACTCTGAGACAGCTGGAACTAGTGTAGAAGTGGGGAATCTTGATTAATTTAATAACCCATTGTAGGTGGGCTTAAAGGTCTTGATGAGATTTGGACTCCCTCATGCTGGGCAACATACAAGCATAGAAAATTATTATGTCTCTGCAAAACCCAGATGAATCATTGGATCCAATTTGGTTGCACAAAAGATTTGTGCAAGGCAGAAAGGATTGTGTTTTCAAACTTCAGCACTGCAAAGTCAGCAGGAAAGCTCTTAGTTTTATGGAGCATGTTTGGCACAGCTATAAGAAAATAGTCATAGAGCCCTGTGATGTTGCTGTTACTCTGAAGAGTAACTTTGGAAGAAGGGTCCTTTTAATTTGTGTATATATCTGTAACATGCCAGTATGCTATGTAACTTAATTCTTTGTCAGCTGGTTGCTTTGATGTGTCAGTTGACTGTGGCAGTAGGGACATAGCATCAGGAGAAAAACTCAGCACAGAGCAAATCAGGGCAACAAACGAAGTTTGCTTTTCAAAAGGATTTCGGTGATTTGTCAGTGCTGCAAGTGTACAAGCAAGAGATTAGAACAAATCCTGTCTGTCTTACATCTACATTGTTGAGTCTTGCGTACATTCATTGCTGAATTCTTTCTTTTGTGGTAGTCAGTATCACATTTGGGGTGTTTTAAGTAACGTAAAATTCTAGTGTCTCAGTAAATACGTGTTTACCGGCTTTGATCATGAAGGTATATGGTACATAAGTCATAACTGGTAACTTCTGGTTTTAAATTAATTGAATAAATCTGTGCCAGAGTTTTCACATCTTAATACTTTTAACTCAAAACAGCATAAAGGAAGAAAGTTGGTATTTTCATACTCTTTAAGTATTTCCTTAATGAAAGAATAAAAAAGGAAAAAAAGCTGTATATGCCAGCTGTAGCTTAACATATAGTATAGTAAAATCTGGTAGATACTACAGTTTCAGCTGTTACGTTTAAAAACAGAAGTCAGGTGTGTGAATCAGATGTGTGAATTAGAGCTTTTCAACTTAACTTGATTTCTTTTCTCTACCTTTAGCAAGATAAGGCTAGGGAAATAGTTCTTCATTATGTGACTTGATTTGTTGGGTTGGGTTTTTTTTCCAACTTCATGTAAGAAAAGTTTTTTGCATCTGTTGTAACTTTTCTTTAACTAGGCAGAAGCACACAGAAAGCAATTTCCATTTTACTTTAAGCAGAGAAGTCTCTGGGTATTTTGTTTCAGGTTTGGTGATACTTTAGGTGGATTGGTTCTTTTTCTGGAATCCTTATGTAACTTCCTGTATTTGTTTTACATTTTTTTTGTGTGCCTGAAAAACACTAGAATACAAAGCACTGCTAACCTCTTGTTTATTAATGAAGGCTGTAGATGAGATGAATGGGAAAGAGCTCAATGGGAAACAAATCTATGTTGGCCGGGCTCAGAAAAAGGTGGAAAGACAGACGGAGCTGAAGCGCAAGTTTGAACAAATGAAGCAGGACAGGATCACCAGATACCAGGTTCAGTTTCAATTCAAGAGGACTAACTTTATTCTGTGATATATTTCAATTTACACAGACCATTTGCTTTCAAAAATAACTTGCCTTTTTTTTTTTTTAGGGTGTAAACCTTTACGTGAAAAATCTTGATGATGGGATTGATGATGAGCGTCTCCGAAAAGAATTCTCCCCATTTGGTACAATCACTAGTGCAAAGGTAAAGTTAAGTTTGCTGATTGTCCTTGTCCTTTCTTTGAAAATGAACAGTGATCCTTCACCAAGGAAGAGTGGTTTATTTCGTTGACTTAACAGATGTGACCCAGTCATTTACCACTGCTACTATATATTATATATGTGAATGTCTGCTTTTTGATTATTGTACATCTCAAGTTAAATGCATGTGATCATCCTTTCTTGAAATAATCATAGAATTATGGGATAGTTTGAGTTGGAAGGGACCTTTAAAGTCATCTAGTCCAACCCTCCTGCAATGAGCAGGGATGTCTTCAACTAGATCAGGTAGCTCAGAGCCCCATCCAGCCTGACCTTGAATCATCTTTGTGATGGGTTTACGCCATGAAAAAAATGCCGGATCTCAGTCTGCATGTAAATCAAGAGTCTATCTATAGACTTCAGCTTTCTTTGTATATAAAATAGACTAGAATAGAATCATTAAGTTTGGAAAAGACCCCTAAGATCATCAAGTCCAAAATAAACTAAGCACTGATATTGATGTGAGAAAAACTACATCTTTTCAGTGCTCATTATTACTTCACAAAGGTTGTCATCTGTATTCAGTAAACAGCTATTATTAATTAATCAATTACAGGTCATGATGGAAGGTGGCCGCAGCAAAGGATTTGGCTTTGTATGCTTTTCATCACCAGAAGAAGCCACCAAAGCTGTCACAGAAATGAATGGTAGAATTGTGGCTACTAAACCATTATATGTAGCTCTAGCCCAGCGTAAAGAAGAGCGCCAGGCTCATCTCACCAACCAGTATATGCAGAGAATGGCAAGTGTAAGAGCAGTACCTAATCCTGTAATCAACCCTTACCAACCAGCACCTCCTTCAGGTTACTTCATGGCAGCTATCCCACAGGTACGTATGGAGATGAGTAACTGAATGTTTTGTACTGTGTATAAAATCTGCATAGTTTCAGCATTCTAATTTCATAGCAGAAAGGTGCTGTTGTTCAGCATGCCCTTCAAAGGTAACAAAGTAACACGATATTTTTGTATTTGACAGACTCAGAACCGTGCTGCATACTACCCTACTAATCAACTCGCTCAACTTGCTAGACCTAGTCCTCGCTGGACTGCTCAGGGTGCCAGACCTCATCGTAAGTCACTTCTTTACCTATTTTCAGTGATTGCAGTGAACTCGATAGCATTTACCTTTGCACTTTAAGTACAATTTCACGGCATTACAGTATTAGTCTTCTCTTTGTCATGTTAGTGGTATTACTTCTGAACTCTTTTCACCATTCAGTGTTTCAGCATGTAACTTAATGTATTTTCTCTAAAACACAGCATTCCAAAACATGCCTGGTGCTATCCGCCCAGCAGCACCCAGACCACCATTTAGTACCATGAGACCAGCTTCTTCACAAGTTCCACGAGTCATGTCAACACAACGTGTTGGTGAGTTTCATTTATGCAAACTTTAAGTATTAGACTTCTTTTTTAAATTTTGCTGATTCAGTATGATCTCTCAAAGGCATTTGTAAGTTCAGTATCAGATGTGGTAACACTTCCCTCCTTTTCTGGCTCTTACTAAATGAGTAAGCTGGTGTCACCTGTCCCAGCAAAGACTCCTGCTGTGGTCCCATTTCTTCAGCATGAAGCATTTCTTCTTTTAGTGTGCATTTTAATAATACCATATGACAGCTTCTGCTATTTCTAAACATCGTTGTGGCAATTGTAATAATAGGTTGCATGTAGAAAGACTGAGATGATGGAATTTTAGCTCTTATTATTTTGTCATAGAATACTGTGAGCCATTGTCATGTATGCAGAAGTGCACATCACTGAATGAATCAGAAGTGATTGTAATGGAGTCTTAATTCTCTCAGAATGTATTAGGCAGTAGTATTTTTTAGTGATCTACTTCATGAAAGTATCCTTTTTTTTAGGATTACTATTGACATAATGTGCTCAGGAAGTCAAATGTCTTTTGAGGTTAGAATGAAATTAAATTACTACTCAACCAAAGTGAATGTTTTCTCACAGATCTTTTTTCAATACCATGTAAGAAAAGCAATTAGTTAGTGAAATGACTGGAAGGTAACATCCAGTAAATTTCAAGTTTTGAACAAAAAGATATGACCAGTCATATGACAGTTGACAATAGTACTAAGATGAATCTATAATGCAGTACCTAAATTAGGTATTCTGTTTGGGCTGGTTTGGGTTTTGGGTGTTGTTTTTTTAAACTTGTACAGTGTGGGCTAAATAAAAAAACAAATACATATGGAATTATGTTATTTTTTCAGCTAATACATCAACACAAACAATGGGTCCACGTCCTGCAGCAGCAGCTACTGCGGCTACTCCTGCTGTACGCACAGTACCACAATACAAATATGCTGCAGGTGTTCGTAATCCTCAGCAGCATCTTAATACACAGCCGCAGGTCGCTATGCAGCAGGTATGTCATTTTAGGAACTGGTCCATGCTTCTGCTGGTGTTTTTTGCAGAGGAAGAAGGGGGTGCTTTATGATTGGGTTGTCTTTGTTATTCTAGAACTCAGGCTCTGTAGTGTGGCAGCAGAGTTATATAGCCTTGGGGTTTTAAATATATTTTAAGTTCACCAGGGACAGGATGTCATCCTGTGTTACTTTGTGTTTTCCAGGTGCTTGATACCTTAGCCTGAATTCTCCTTGTGTTGCTCCACAATGGAGGGGTTGATGCTAATCTTCAGCATCACTCAGCTCTAATCAGCATTATTTGATTAAATTGACTTAGTTGTAATTTATTGCATGTTTCTGACAGTGTAGGCATTGTTTATGCTGAGTTGTGGAACATTGGATATTTGAAGCTGCACCTAATTATGAACTAGAATTTAATTGTGAAATGGTGTTAAATTAACTTGCAGCCTGCTGTCCATGTGCAAGGTCAGGAACCCTTGACTGCTTCCATGTTGGCTTCTGCTCCTCCACAAGAACAAAAGCAGATGTTAGGTATGTACATGATACCTTTCTCTATTCCTTGTAACAGAAGAACAAAGTACTCTTTCATCAATCTTAAAATGTGGAATAAATGTTTTTAGCAGTAGAACAAGGTGTTTGTTTCCCTTTTCCCTTAAATCTAGGCTGTGTTTGTCAGATAAGATTTGTCAGTCTGATAAGCTTTTTTCTCTCTAGGTGAACGTCTATTTCCTCTCATTCAAAGCATGCACCCTACTCTGGCGGGTAAGATCACTGGTATGTTGTTGGAGATTGACAACTCTGAACTCCTCCACATGCTCGAGTCTCCTGAGTCTCTTCGTTCGAAGGTAGGCGGACTTTTGCCTTACCTGGTTTTATCAGCAATTAAGTCTATACTGATTTAGCAGGTGTTTATACTGGCACAGTGGAGTAGCAGCAGTGCAACAGTGGCCCAGGGTGAGAAGTTAGGATATCTTCTTTCAGAGGGTGGCAGTGACTTACATTAGCATGAACTGGAACTGTAATCCTTTTCTTTTTAACAATGCAGGCATTTTTTGTATGCATTATTTAAACTGTTTCATTAACTTAAAGGGAAGCTTAGTAATTTCTGTATATTAACTTTTCTTTTTTACTTAACAGGTTGATGAAGCTGTAGCCGTACTACAAGCCCACCAAGCTAAAGAGGCTGCTCAGAAGGCAGTTAATAATCCCACTGGGGTTCCAAGTGTTTAATAAGTAAGTTTTCTGAGCACTGTAGTTTTGTGGGTTGACTGGGGCAATAGTCCTTAGTCCATGGCCTTGTAAGCAGCATGCTTCCAGGCTCTGTATCATATGCAGCCACAGAAAGTAGCAGCTATGGTCACAGTTGTAAACAAAATTTTGTGCTCAAGCCTACTGTCCAGTTCTGTAGCTCTTGGTTAGCAAATGCCACTGACATTGTATCTTGCATATTTAGCTGGAATCAAAGCATTGTTTTTAACAGCATATTTAGCTAAAATTAGTTCTAGGCATGTGTGCAAAAATGTGCAGTTCTGTCAAACGCTACTGCTCACTGTTGTTCAGGAGGAACCTGTGGAATCGAGATAAACTTAAAATGATACTCCAACCCCTATTTTTCCTTAGAAATTAAATCACTTGTTTAAACTATAATTTGTATATACCTGCCAAAATCTAAAATTATACAGTAATTAAAAACTAAACTACATAAGGTCTTGACTTCACTTTTTGGTGAATTTAACTTTAATGTCAATTAAAATACTGTTGTGGTTTAACACCAACCAGCAGCTAAGCACCACGCAGCTGCTCACTCACTTCCCCCCCCCCACCCACCCAGTGGGATGGGGGAGAAAATTGGGAAAAGAAGTAAAATTCGTGGGTTGAGATAAGAACAGTTTAATAGAACAGAAAAGAAGAAAGTAATAATGATAACACTGATAAAGTGACAGCAGTAATAATAAAAGGATTGGAATATACAAATGATGCACATTGCAATTGCTTGCCACCTGCCAATTGATGCCCAGTTAGTCCCCAAGCAGCAATCCCCACTCCTATGCCATCCAGTTATTTCCTGAATGTGACATCCCAGGGTATGGAATACCTTGTTGGCCACTTTGGGTCAGCTGCCCTGGCTGTGTTCCCTCCCAACTTCTTGTGCCCCTCCAGCCTTCTTGCTGGCTGGGCATGAGAAGCTGCAAAATCCTTGACTTTAGACTAAACATGACTTAGCAACAACTGAAAACATCAGTGTGTCATCAACATTCTTCTCATACCTAACTCAAAAACACAGCACTGTACCAGCTACTAGAAAGACAGTGAACTCTATCCCAGTTGAAAGCAGGATAAACACTGATTTTCTTTATTGCCTTCTGTGGGGTTAGTATCTTAATTTTGCATGACAAGAAGAGGCAAAAGGTAGTATCTTTATATTTTTGAAAGGGAAAAATGTTGTGGAATTGAGGATGATACAGGAATCTATTTTCTATTCAGTCCAGTTAGATTTTGTGTATATGAACTTAGTTTCCACATTTATAGCTATCAAGATGACTGCTTTAACATTTGATTACTTAATTTTCTTTTTTCTTCGTCTTCTAATTTCTGCAACTATCCTTTTGGAGGCAGAATTTGAGTCATGTTTTTTCCACACTTTATTTTTCTGTATTTTTTTTTTTTGCTGGTGACACATTCACACTGGGGATAAACAAGTGCTGAATAAGTTATTTGTCCTAAACTAAGATGCTCAACCTTTGAGACCATTAATCTGTATGCTCCATGATGTTTTAGTAATTGGAAATTGAAAATACTGCTAGTGTAGTTACTTGGTGAGCCTTGGTATGCTGGCCTCAAAAGTAGAGGTGACTTGCAGTTAAGTTACAGTAACAAGTTGTAGTGTGTAGCCATTGCCCAAGGCTGTGCTGTGCAGAGTACTGTTTATTTCTAGACTCAAGTTTTGTCTTACCAAATACTTCCATGTCTCTGAAGTGGGGGATACCTCTGGTACACTGCCTAACAACATTGTTTTTGTTTCCAGAAAGATCCGGGACTACAATCTAGAACTTCGCTTCACCGAAGAAAAAAAAAAATCTAAACATGGAAAAACTATTAAATATTGAGAAAAACATTGCAAAATATAAAATAAATAAAAAAAGGAAAGGAAACTTTGAAGCTTATGTACAGAGCAACGCCAGGGCTAGCAAAACACATGCTAGTCCTAGATTACTTATTGATTTAAAATTTAAAAAAAAAATAGTAAAATAAAAAATACAAATTAATGTTTTATAAACCCGGGGGAAAAGAATTTTCAGCACAGTACAAAAATTTAAAGCATTCCTTTCTTTAATTTTGTAATTCTTTACTGTGGAAAAGCTCAGAATATCACCACTGTTTTAGTTGACAGTGAGAATTGATAGCTGAGCAAAGAAACGTAATTTGGATTATAAAATTCTTGGTTTAATAAAAATTCCTTAAACACTGATTTACTTGTGATGGCTTTTTTTGTACAGTGTACTTCTGATAAGGTTGTCATTCAGTATCTCCCAAGTTAGAATCTCACTCCGTGGTGTGTTTCAGCGGTTTCTAGAGATTAGCCTACATTTAGCCACCTGTTACTGATAATATAAACTTAAGCATTAAAACAAATCAAAAGAGCAGCTAGATCCATATCTGGGTTTTAAATCCTTGATGTCTGAGCTCTTGTCATTGTCTAATTGGAAATACACCTTTAAGTACCCTGCCTAGATCTAATGGTAAGAAATGCTACTACAAAAGGTCTGTGTTGCAGTTGTGTAACATACCAACACATGATCCCATCTGACCACCTGCATGTGTTCATTCTGACATTTTGGTGGAAGGAACAATCTCAACGCAGGTCTCCAGCTGCACCCTTAGATGGCTGATGAACCCTGAGGTGGAGGCAGAGTGGTACGGATATCAGTGAACGAGCAAGGATTGACTGCAATACAGAGTTGCAAAATTCCATTACTGTGAAGGTATGAACACAAGCCATCCCTAGAAAAAAAAAGGTGAGGCTTCAGTATACTAAAAATTGAATGCATAGTAACCAAAAGATCATGCTATTTGCACAGTAAAAATCCTTCTGTAGACAGGACTGCTTAATCCCCTGAGTCAGATATTTCTAATGCTGCATTTCTTAACAAGTAAATGGCTACCGTTAGCTTTTTGGTTTTTTCCTCTGTCAGTAGGAGACCAGTTGGTTTAATTTTAGCTTTGCTGTATTTGGGGGTTTTTAACATGCTGAATCCTTCTTGTCAGAGGCAACTTTGAAAGTCTCAGCTAGCTCTGTGGTAACTAAATTACTGAATTGTTACTGAAAAAGAATACAGTTAGGGTACTTTAAATCCGCAGATTTGAAAACAGAGTGACCTGAAATGGTATGCAGTTCCTTATTACTCTAATATTCACCACAAAGATCTTTTCAGTAACTTCCAGTTGTGTCACAGAGTTCTGCATACAGTAAGCTTATGCAAAATTTTGCGTCTCATCAAATTAGTGAATGGTGAAATAATTCTAGCAGTTTTACTGGCTCCAGGAATCTGCTTTTTCCCTGCAAAAGGTGACCTTCCTTTTAAAAAATAGAAAGGGGAGTGCCTTTTTACAATAAATTGCTGCTGGATCTAAATCTGATCTCTAGTGTACAATATCATAGAAATAATTCTGTCTTTGCTCGGGGCTGATAGGACCTTCAGGTCAGCTTGTGTGTTAGTCACTAAAAAGAACCAAGCAAATGACCAATGGCAGCAAAAGTGAGAAGAGCCAACAGTAGCATGTGCTGTTTAATTTGCTACAGGACCTTACTGAGGTTGACAATTCTGCAGAATTAAAACTGTTAAATGAATAATCAAGAGAAACGGTAACAAGAGCTTTTGTTGCAGAACAAACTTTCACTGTCTAAGTTAGCAGATACATTGAAGCAGTCCAGCCACAGAGGGGTTATCCTACAGTTGCTGCCTTTCTTTATTTCCCCCTTTCTTTAAGGGAGTACTTTCTGCAGACTTGCAGAATATGAGAGGCATTTTCTACCCAGTTTAGCCCATAATTGGCTCTGTAAGCTGCTTAATCAAAATTGATAATGCAGGAGGAGAAAGGAAGCAGTGAGGATGGCATGTCCTTTCACAGAGAAGAGAAAAACCTGGCAGGCTGGGATGAGGGAAAGGAACGAAGAGCTGTTAGTCATGGAGTCAGGCTTGACCCTTAGCTGCTGCAATCCATTGGGCTCCAGTTGCTGTATTAAAAGGATACAGTTTCTATGGAGTCACAGGAAGGGGTCAGTGAGTTCTTTCTGGAAGGCTCTCTGAAATCCGTGTTGTATGTGGGGAATGCCAGTCTTCTCTGGACCTATTGTTGCAGCATTAAAGCCCTACAGTATGCTTTCTGAAATCCCACAAAAGGCAACTCAAGAGTGGCCTTATTTTTCCCCTTGTGCAAAGATCTTCACACTGAATTTTTTTAAGTGAATTTGAGAAATAAGCCCAGCATGGAGAGGTGAAATCGTTTTGGTATAAATGAATCCTGTTTAAAATCCTTTACTATAAAAGCATTAGGTTAAGCTTGTACAATTCTTATGTTCAATCCTGTCCTGATGGAGGCAGACTGAGTTAGCCTTTAACATGCAATCTTGCTGAAGTGTAGGACTATAAGAAGTTTTGAAAATGGATGGTAAAGCCTACAAAGGAGGCGGTTCAAACAAGATACGTACATGATAAGAAGTTGAGTGTACAACCTTAATTTTACGTAATGTCGACTATAAAAACATTAAAGCTTTGGAGACAGTTTTAAAGACCTAAAAATATTTAGCACTGTAATAGAAATGTTGGAAGAATTGGATGATATTAAAGATTTAATGAAATGTCTAAAGGATGATAAAAAGACCTAACTATTTACAGGAGTTTCAGGGCCCTAGCGGGAAAGTAAGAGCCCACCTCACTTCTGCTTGTTTCCCCTAGATAAGAGGTAATGTGGCTTCACTGAGTCTGCTGGAGTTAAACCAAACTAATTTTTTGTGTTTTGTAAGAATGTGCAAGTTATTTAACATTTTATGTATGGGGAGGGAGGAGAAGGGAAATGGTAAAGGGAGGAAAAGAGGGGTTCTTCCAGATCTGTAGAAGATTTTTGTGGGTGTGTCAAGCACTAACATCTGTACCAGCCTGAAATCCTAGGTAATTTTTGTGATGGAAGGAAACAGGCAATTCTGCTGAGGTGATCACAACGGCTTAAGAAAACAAAACCCTAGGTTGGCTGGGTTTACTTCTTCCCACTCTTGATTACATGGTAATTCCCTACCGTATGCCACAGACACCTATTTAATCAATGTCTTCTATTTTATTTTTTTCTTAATCTTCGAGATAGTGAACAATGTGTTTGTTAGTGCTTCTATCAATATATCTTTAGAGTACTTCTGTAAAACAATGCACCAAACAGAAAAATCAATTCATTCAATAGCAATAGAACACTGTTCCCTTCAGTTAATAGGCAACATAACTGGCAGTCACCTCCATCTGCCACAAGTTCCCTCTAGTGTGTGTCAGAGGCTTACACTGATTCTCTGCCGCCCTGCAGCCCCCCAGTGCTAAGCTGATTTTGCCCGATTCTCTGCTATTTCATTCCTTCAGTCCTTCCCTGTCTTCCATTCCACAGCAAAAATGTTTCAGAGCTTAGCAGCAGCTGAAAGCCTGCTCCTGAAATGAATGGCAATTTGAATGGGTGAATGGTACTGTATTCAGCATCTGCTTTCCCAAGCAGAACGTGGCTTTATGGGCAACTAAATCAAAGGTTTGGTGCAGAGGTAATCTGGATTGCATGCATTCTCTTTGCTGTTCTGCAGAAATCCAGGAAATTTGGATTTCACTGGGTGCTGGGGGAGGAAGGGGCAAGATGGTAGAAATCATGATGTTCCTGAGTCAGGCAGTGTCATTACAGTTGCCACACTAGTTAGGTGTCTACCCTTGAAAAAGTCATTATCTTCAGTCCTTGCATTTCCTTCTCGGGAGCATTGTCAATGATTGCTATGGACAACTGGATGTTGAAAGACAGCCACTTAACATTTTGGATTAGGATTCTCGGCAAAAAGGTCTTCTGAATTCTGCATCTAATAGACATGCTTCAGCTTGGAATAACTGGGGGCAAAAAAACCAACAAGCTGCAAACCAAAAAACAACCAGGTTTTGTATTTATTCTCAGTAGGTCCAAGAGCTGTGGTCCAAACATGCTAGAGAGAGCCACAGTCTTGTCCTTGGGACCACAATTCACTAGGCTTTCATAGTTAAATATTTCTGGCCATCCTACTTGGGATTAAGTAGGAAGCTCCATTTCTATGATTGATCCTTCCATTGGAGTCACTCCCTGAACACAGGCAACATTTTCACTCCCCGCTGGCATAGTTTAAACTACTAGTGAGCTCTTCACAGTTTCCCATGTACATGAGTTGTCCCTGAGAGGGAATTCGAGGTTAGAAATGCCTCCTGAGTAAATCTAGCAAGGCTTGGATTTACTGGAACCAGAGGCTACTCTCAAAAAAGCCTCAGTTCTTCTCTCAGATTACTTTTTATGATGTAAATTGGCACTCTGAATTAAACTGCCCTGTTTCCCTTGCCTCCTTCCCATTTTCCCTTTGATCAACTAGTCCTTTCCTTACAAAGGGAAATGCCACACCCTATGTCTGGATACTAAGAGCCCCATGGCATCTTTGCAAAGAAAAGCCATAGGAAGGCTAGAAGGTCTGACTGGGAAATGCTGCAGGTCTTCTCTGACAGCGTTTCAAAGGCAGCATGCTGACTTAAAGAGGATCTGCAGCTCAGCAGGTATCAAAGGGGGTGAGTCTAGGACCTCCCTATTCTCATGTGAAGACTCGAAACCTGGGGAATCCTTGTATGCCCTACTCCTGCCCGGTGATGATTTGCATTTGGGATCCTGTCTCTTCTGAGCTGCAAGTCAGCATCTTGCTCACTGCCTCCCCTCTTCACAGTTTTTTCCTCAACTGACAAGCCAGGAGGAGCACATACACACACAAAAAAAACCTCCAAACCTCAAGATATGATTCCTCAACAAAGTTGGCAGAGGCTTCAGCACACCATGAGCCTAAATTTAGCTGTTCCTTAGGCAACTGTGAGTCTGTGTGGTACAACTACCTCTGTGAAGGAAAGCTTTTAGTCCCACTTACCTTCTGTAGGATGTGGTCAGTAATGATGGATAGTAGCTGTATCCAAGTGAAAATGCAGCTGGCAGGGTTACAAATCCTCAGGATGTGGCATTTGAAGTGAACAAAAATTTTAAACAAATGTTTTTAGCTACACTAACACTGCAAGGTGCACGTGTAGTTGGAGCTCCCTTTGAAGGACTTGGGCAACAAGAACAAAGGAAGAGTATTTTCAAAAAATAATTTAAAACTTAGATTTCTCACTTCTTGTGTTGGGATTGAATGTAATCACTAAGAAAAAAAGAAAATGGCAAGCTGAGCCTGTTGCACATTAAGTACTAAGAGCAGTATATCTATGCTAGATAGTCTCCTACTTCCCATGTAACCTGCTAAAGCAACATCCCTAATCAAGTTGTGTTCCAGCTGGCTATAGTTGTCCAGAGGTACATACTTTTTTATTGCTCTCAGCACATTTTAAAACATTCCATGTGATATCTGAGCATTCAGAAAACAAAGATGATGCCCTGAGCAGGCTAACTGGCTGTGTCACATTGCAGTAACTGGGACCTTGTGTTACACATGGTGTAGGTTAAACTTGAAGTTAGCAGATGACATAAAACAGAGATTACAGTTCCAAAAGTGGGCCCCAAACATACTGTAAGTGTCACATCTGTAAGTGGAAGCTTGCATAATCCTGTCTCTTGCCACTGTTAGAGAGATTGGCCACCACAGGTAGCTTGGTTTCCCATCCTGTAATTTTCCAGAAGGGAACCAGATTCAAGCACATGAGAAGAGACCACCAAACTAGAATGACAGCAGAAGTGGAAAATTCCTGCCCATGGCCCAGAGTGTAGTTCTTTCCTGTCTCACCTTTTTCCATCAAACTTATTCTGCAGCTGCTTTGCCCCCCAGGTTACAAGTGCAGATGTGGATTTGCAAAGTGGCTTGGGATGCACACAGGGGCCTTGCTCAGGAGAGGAAGGAAAGCTCTTCCAGATCTCCCCAGGGCACAAGTGCCACATCTCCCAGGTGCAACAGGACAGCCATGACACCAGGAGATACAAAGTTGGCTGTCCAAGAGGGCGTTGTGTGGGTGCTCCAGAAGTTGTCAGACTGGTTATATTTGACTGCACAGATGAAGAAGAAAACCAAACCAGGTTATCAGATATGTTACACGATGTTATTTTACTTACTCATCTTCATTTTCTCCAGAATGCCCACAGTTAATCCTGTTTCTTGAAAAATACATACAAACATTGTTCCACTGGGAAGGGGTTTTCCCCAGGTTAGTTAGTGAATCACAGCCTTCCCAAAATAATTTTCTTACTCTGATGAAGAGCCTTTTGGGGAGGCCAGAGTACTGCACTTACGTCAGGCCCCGGTTTGCAGGGGAGGCATTCCAGCTGCATTATTTCCATGTTGCATCAACATGGACTCACTTCACATCTCCAGTGGCGCTGCTTGTGTAAGACTACGAGTACTTCCATGGTGATTCACATGAGAAGGCCCAACTCCCACAGCACTTTTCCCTCAGAAACACACTAAAAGCAGCTATAAAATACAGCAAGCATAACTGATCTTTATTGTCTGGTAATTAGTGATAAACAAAAGTCCCAGGCCAGAGATGGACCTGCCATTTAAAGTATATTTGACCTCCAGTGAGGCACTCTGTGAAAAAAGGACTTTCTTTTCTTATAAACCTGCTGCATAGTACTTTCACCAGATGGTCCCTAGTTCTTGTTCCTTGAAAAATGGTGAATTATCACTCCGTAGTCCCCTTCCCCGTGCTATTCGCACCACCCTCCCTGCTCGGCCCTGGCTCCTCAGGGCCCCGGGTCACCCTTCCTGCCCCTCCCAGCCAGGCTGCTTCCCCTGTGGGCGCTGTTTGGCGCTCATTGACCATTAATTTCACCCCCCACGTCGCCCCTCGCCCTAACGAGGCCTCCGAGGCGGGGCTGCCCACTCCGCAGGCCCCTTTTCCGGAGGGATTTCAAATAAAAGCCGCCGCCGAGGCCGCGCCTGAGGAACTGTTCGTCCCGCCTCAGCGCCCGTCCCACCTCAGCGCCCGCGGCCCGCACCACGGCAGCGCCCCCTGGCGTCCCGCCCGCTCCCACCTGCGCCGCCCGACACCTCCCTCCCTCAGCCCCGCCGCTGCCGTGAGCGCAGGGCCCGGCCCGATCTCGCCATGAAGCTGCACTTCAGCATCACCGCCGCCGAGGAGCTGCGGGAGAGGCGCGGAGGGCACTACGTGGTGGGCGCCGGGGGCGGGGAGCGGGCGGCGGGGGCCGGCGGGGCCGGGCGCGGGTCTGACAGCAGTGTGCTTGCAGCTGTACTCGGTGTGCCTGGAGGGCTTCCTGCTCGGCAAGGCGCGGTACAGCCAGCTCCGCCGCTGGGACGCGCAGGTGAGAGCCGGCCGGGGGGGGGGGGACGGGGGACCCCCAAAAGCCTCAGTGGGGGCAGACCGCCGGAGTGCCGGCGGCTGTCGGGCCCCGCAGCCGGGCCGGGCCCCTGTGAGGGCTGCGGAGCAGGAGGGGCTCTTCTGGCCCTGCCAGGCCCGCTGTGGGGATGGGGGCAGCGAGTTGTTTCTGCCTAAACAGGCGTTGTTAAGCCTTCCTTCATGCTAACGCCACAGGGAGGGTGCTCCTGGTCCCAGCCCCTGCCCTCCCACAGGGCCCTCGCACCCTGCTTGGTCCCCCTGATGCTGTGCTGTCGGAGGGGCTCTGCTTGCGGGGCACCTGTGTTTGCAGGGTGAAATCCAGCAACAACTGAGAGGGAAATAAATAAATAAAAAAAGCCAAGGGATGTGGCAGAAGGGTATGGTAAGCTGCCTTAATGGGAAACATTGGCCAAGCAGCAGCTGTGGACTCCAAGTACCTCTTTTCCTTGGCCTCTGGGAGGGAGGTGTAATTGCTTTATTAGGGTCTTTAATCCTATGAACAACTCTAGAAGGTGTGTAGAGGTCATTCTGGACAAATTGCACAGTCAGTTGCAGCATTTTTGGACAAGCCAGAGGTTAACTGAGTTTTAGATCCTTTGGCCCAAATTGCCTAAGTATGTACCTCAGGAGTGACCCTTTCCACACAGGCAATTACTAGGCAATTACAAAACAGCTGGAACACTGGAGTATTCCAAGGAATTGTGGGCATTGGGGAATAATATGTGGCCCTAGCTAACTGAAGTGGATTAACTCAGAGTGAATCCACTTGTTTATTTCCGCTTGTGTTTTGTTCTTTGTCCAAGTTGCCTCTGTCCCTTTCCCTTCTACCCTTTCTCTGTTTTTCTTAGGAAGATAAAAGGGAGCATGTGACATTGGTTCCACAGAAGAGCTCAGAGTGGCTGCTAGCCTTCTCTTTGCTAGTCTGATCTCTCTGGTGTTTGCCAGTCCTTGGCTCCAAGTGAAATCTCTCCCAGCTCTTCTGTCAGTCTGGTTGCACACTGTTGTCCCTGCTAAGCAGCCTTAATTTACTTTGATAACCCTATTTTAGAGCCTTGTTTGATGAATACTTCTTGTGGTAGTGGGTTAGGAAGAGGCTCCTTCTTTTGGCAGCATCCTTGCTGTGCTCTCAGTTGCAGTGACAGGACCACTCTGGAGCAGTTTTTTAGCCAGGCAACCCCAGATGGGGTCAGTCCATCTCTCCCAACCTTGTGACTGCACGAGCAGTTGAAGTAGCACAGCTAAAAGGCAGTAGGGCTGCCATGGGAAGAAATGTTTGCTGAGATGTGCTGTTGTGCCCCAGCACTGCAATTCTTTTCCCTGTGGAAGCTTGCATGTAGTATTTTGCTTTTGTTAATGGAGCATTTTGGATAAGATAGCTGAACTAATAACCCATCTTACGTATTTGCTTGCTTTTTCTTTAAGGCTTACTCTTTCTTGCTCAAGAGGTTTTAACTTCATTAATGCTCTCAGCAAAATCTTTCCCTTGTCTGCATCCTCTATAACTGAGAGTTTGCCTCTTGCTGGGCTTTACAACTCCTTAGCTGACTTTTATTTTTAATTCCTTCATTCCTGCTGTTGGTAGCTGCCATACTTGTGCTTGAAGCTTACAACTACACTGTTGTCCCTTAATTGTGTTCCCTATACTTATGTGGGGCTCCTAGTCTATAATTATTATATCCTATTCTGCTTATTTTTCTTGAAATACTCAATGTAGAAAAATACACACATATGACAAGTTTTAAACTCCAGGATGCAGTAAATTTTACCATCCTGACCAGATCACAGGTAGTGTCCACAAAGTCCCACAGATACAACAGTTGTGTGACAGATGCAGGATGTGAATTAGAATAAGCTTCCCTGTGGGCAGACTTCTGCAAGATTATACTTGGTGCTATTTCTTGAACACTGTTCTGGACAATCTGTTTCTGACCTCTGTTGGATGTCTTGCTGGACTAATTGTGCCTCTGATCTCCTTTAGGGTGGTGATTTCTAAAGCTGTGCTATTCCACCTCTACAAGCTCCTCTCCTAACTTGTGATACAAAATCAGGACATAATTTTTGTTTGTGATGCTGTGCCTTACCTGCGCCTTTTCTCTTGCTGTGCGTTTTCCTGTTCCCCATCACTTTATATTCTGAGAGTGCTTCTGTTGTTTGACACTCCCCAAGTTTGTTCCTCGCTGCATCCCACAGCTGTTGTTCTCTACAAAAGGACTGTCTGAAGGGAGCAACTGTTCAGAGGCAAAATAGTGTGATGGAGCATATGAGGTTTCAGATACACTGTTAAATGGCAAGGTGCAGGTATACTAACTCTGAGCAACATTTCCTTACCTCTAGGTGCCATACCTCTGAACAGGATTCTCAGCCTTAAGCTGAGCACCCAAGGCCAGTGGTATAGAGGGAGGTGTGAACAACCAAGAATGATATCCTAAAAGAGATCTTGCTTAGAAGGAGTTGCTTAGGCAGGGCTGGCAGGAATGCTGAGCAGGGCAGTGCAGCTTTAGCCTCTCTCCTTCTCTGGAGATAGGCACTTGGCTGTGGATTGCCAGAAGGTGCCTGTCTTGGTCTGAGGATTTACTGCTTTGACCTTCCTCTGGAAGATGGGGCTTTGTGTTGGCTGTAAGAGGGTCCAGAGGTGGCTCTGCCTTCTCCCCTTTTGCCCCCTTTTAGGAGCTAGAGCATTCAATTGTGGGAAATCCAGTTTTTGTTCCCTTCTCTGTCTTGAGTATTTAGGTATTAAGTACTGGCAGTAGGAAGGACAGTTGAAGGATCAGTCTCCCTTTGCTTGGGATGAATGCAATACACACTGGGCAGCGTTCCTTATTGTTTGCACTTGCTGAACTAAGACTGTTGTAGCCATTCTCTGCAAAAGGCTGAACAGCTTCAGCAGGAGTGTTGATAGCAGATGGATGGGCATTTTAAGGATCTAAGCTTTGGCCCTAGGTTTATACAAGGACAGCTAGGCAGTGCTCTGTATTGTAGCTGTGTTCTCCTCTGGCTTTAGTTCTGTGGGGACTGCATACTGACCAGAGACCCCTAATAGAGCTCTGGATCTTTATTCTGCTTATGGAGAGGTAAGGCTCTCCTGCAAGAATATACAAGTGACAGGAACTTCTAGGGTGGGGTTAGAGATTACTTGGGCAGCGGTTTGTGTGCTAAAAATGTTACTGGATTTCCTCAAAATTGAACAGTTACTCAAGGCACAGGCCCTCCCTCGTTTCCACCTTTGTGATGTTTGTACTTGGCTTTTCAGTTTGGCAGCTGCTTAGTGTGTCCCTCTCTGAACAAATATCCTAATAATGAACCTATGTTCTATTGTAGGACTGAAAGGAACAGATTGTTTCTTGCAATTGTTGGAGTATTCACTGGTTTACTTCCAGGCAGGGAGTAAATAGGTAGTGTCCTCTATACGAGTAAGAGTGAAATATAACACTGATGGATTCTGGTCATGATGCCAGCCTCTACTCAGTCAGTTAGCAGCATCTGTGATTGGCATGAATGACTGTTGGAAAAATAGTTCTAAAAAAATCTGTTACCAATTGTTTTATCATGATTAAAAAGGAATTAAATATTGAAAATGGAGGGGGGGTTTAAACTTCATTTAGCCAGTCATGTACCAGAATAGTCTCATACCTTTGATTGCTTAGACAGTTTCTGCAGACATATATTTAAATTTTCATGTGAAACATATATAAGTATTTTTAATGTTAGAATGGTGTCTCTTTTTTTTTTTAATATTTAATCAGGTAACTGAGAAGGAAATGCCCAGAGGCCTGTTCATTCTGTATATAATCCATACATAATAGCTTTATAGTTATAATGCTGCTCTATTTTTTCAGTTTAGCACTTTCGTTTCTGGTGCTCCATCTGACTTCAGCATCTGCATACCTATGATAGAGCATGGCCCTGGGTAAAATAGCTCATCTAGACAGAATAGGCAGGACCTGACACCAAAAAGCAAACCTATGGGATTACACTAGGAGATGATTAATTCTGGTTGACTACACTTTAAAACTGATGTCTCCTGCTGCAGAGGGGAATATATACTGCAGAAAGATGAAGAAGAAACAGCACCAACTGTGGCATGTGTCTTTACTCCCCTTTTTGGAGATATTAGCTCTTAGGCCTTAAAACTGTCATATTTAGGGAAGCTGCTCTATCTCTTTTAGGTAGAAATCTTGGAGGAAGAATAAGTACCTCTTCCACCAGGTTGGCACATCTTGTCTGGGCTTGTAACACAGTCAGATTTAAGCTTGGTTTTGTGATCCAGTCTCTTGTGGCCTTTCCTGCCACTTGTTTTTGAAGCTGCCTCTGGGGTGAAGAGGTAGAAGTGGAGCTGTGACCAGTCTTGGTGTGGGTTGTGGGCTGTGAGGCAGGACACGCCTAGGCAGGTGCTGTGTGTTGTTGACGGGAGCTGCACATAGTGTCTGCAAAGAAGCTGCTTGGTCAGGCATGCAGAGAGGCCAAAGGATGGAAGTGCTTCCCTGGGACAGCTTGTGGAGCAGGATGACTTGGAAGCACCTGTCTGGTCGAGTAGGTCCAGTCAAGACAAAACAGCAGTGCACAGGGCACCCTGGCTTGGGGCTGAGACACGTGTCTTCTGTGGAGTGGCTTTAGGAACAAACCCAGAGCCTTGAAAAAAATGGTCAGAAGCAGATTTTGGGTAGGGGACATATATCTTATGGTGGTGTTGGCCTGGCAGGGCAGCAGGTAGGTGGCACCTGGCACCACCAGGTAGAGTGTTGTGTTGACTTGCATAGAAAATGTAGCCTGGGCTGTTGGGTTTGTGAAGACAAGTATTGGCTAGTTCTGTTCTACTATAATGAAATTTCATACTGGTTGCTGATAGTCTGGTGGACTTTCAGCACTGTACACAATACACTTAAAGTTTATGGGCATTTTTCTTTAATTCTTTGAGATGTGAAAAAGTCTAATTGATTGGGAGAAGTTTCTTTTCTCTGTAGCCCAAATCCTGAGGACACACAATTACATTTCAAGAAACTCACCAAGCAGCACTGAGATGAATTAATTATTTTTTTGAAGTAGGCCAGAGTCTTGGCTTGTGCAAACTGATAACAGATGGCACCACTTTGTGTAGGTGAGGCATGCATGGCCTAAACGCAGAGGGAAGAGAGAGGACCTCCTTGTTGTCAATGTGGCTCTGGCTTTCTGACTTCTGGCAAATTTTTTTTTTTTTGTATCTCCTCAGTTTGCCTGCCTGTAGAGCAGAGATAATTTTTCAGTCCCTGGAGGAAAATCACATATAAGAAGGACTTTGAAGATAAAAAGCACTCTGTACTAGCTATTACTGTTAGCTTTACATAAAACCAAAGCATGTAGTGTTATCTAACTCTTTTATGCTGTGTATCTCAGAGCAATTCACACATATCTAATAATCAAGAACTCAGAAATAGCAGTGTGTTGCCAATGTAGTTAAAGTGGACCTGTGGGAATATGCCTCACTCCTGTTTTAGCCAACAGGCAGGAAAAGGTATTGCTAATTCTTGCAGTAGTAAACTTTTTTTCTTCAAGCTTCAGCTGTTGTAGTCATGTGAAACACTTGGGCAGCTGCGGCCAGAGGGAAAATGTCGTCTTTCACAGCATTTAGTGACAGTAATTGCTGAGTTGAATATTGGTGCTTAAAATTTAATTAGTAGTAATGTCTCAGCTTATATAGGAGTCTCATTTTATGGATCAGATGACATACTGTTTTGATTTAGGTTAAAAAGTTTCCAGGCAAACTTGTTGTATTTTGCTGTGCTTAGTAATGTGCATATTGGGAAGGTAAACATAGCTTATCTTTCATTTGAGTTAATTTGCATATAGTAGAGAATTTTTACACTTCCAAGTGACCAGCTACTGCCCAAACCTGTATGGGAACTATCTTATGTTATTGTAAGATAATGTAATTGTGGTGCTCTATTCCTTTCAAGTCTGTTTATAAATGAGGTAGGGTTTGTACAAAGACATTATGCTCTTATTTGTTGTGGGGTGGTTTGTTTTTGGTTTTTTTTTTTTCTTTGACAATATTGGATGATCTGATAAAAATTAGCACCTCTCATGCACAAAATAATAAAAGCCTCTGAGGCAGCAAAAGTCAAGGCTAGAAGTCTCCAGCTCTTAAAAAGTAGTTCTGTGGGTATAGATCAAATAGTTTGTGTGGATGTATTGGGAAGAGAAGACATCTGTAACCACACCTTGTTTGTCCATGAGGTGTATAAGACCTAGCTTATAAGGTTACTTTTCTGGCTTGGAACAGGAGGTCAGAAGTGGTAAGACTGTAAAAATGAGAAACCCATCAAAAGAGGTTGCTCACTTGGGCTGTCTTCTGGTGGCTGCACAGGCAAAGGCTTTGCCCTCACTGTGGGCTATGAGGGCTATCAGGGAGGTACTGGGGGGGGGTATCCCATGCCCTTTGTAGGGCATTATATCTCACTGTCAAAACAACAGAGCATTCAAAGCTCCTTGGAATCTATGAATACTTCTTTACTGATGTGAGCTTTCCTTTGGCTGTTTTGCAGCTGAGGCAGCTTTTTGGGAATGCTGTGCCTGCTTTCCCTCCAAAGTTTTACCTGGTAATGACCAAGTCTATGGCTGATGAGAGACGGTCTCAGCTAGAGCAGTACCTTCAGAATGGTAAGCTCGGCCGTAACAGATTGATCAGCTTTCACATGTAGGGCTTAGACCTATATATTACAAATGTAATATGGAACTAGGTTCTGCATAAACCTCTTCCCTTCAAGAGTTTCCAGGAAGACTTGTGAGAATTATAACAAGAGTTTTTAGAAAAATTAAATCCTGGGTGCAGTGTGGTTTGGTATAAACCTAGCCTGCAGGATCCCTAGAATGTATTTTGTGAGTTTCATGTAAGCCAAGAAATAAAAAAATATAACCATTTTGACTACCCAAAAAGAAGGGTGTGTGAGGGGATGAGCTCAAAGAGGTTTTGTAGCCTCTGGCCTCAGATACTTTGACAGGACTTACAAAATGGAAGTGCAAAAGTAGTCTTTAAAATCTTTTTCACTTGGGTATTCAACAGTTCCTTTTAGAGTTACTGGCCATGAGTGGCCATGGAGTTATGAGGCCAAGAACTATGGTCTATGGTCTTGCTTTGGGAGAATAGCAACACTACATGTCTTTTGTACTGTTCATAGCTTCAGCGATTTAACAACAGTCTAGCAAAGGTAGCTGTGCAGAAACCAAAGGATGAGTAAAATAGCACTGACAATTTAACCTACAGTCATGTTGTATACATCTTGTTTTTAGACATGTTTCCTGTTTTGCTTTTGTTTTACAGTTACTTTGGATTCAAATATTACCAATAGTGATGTCTTCATAGGTTTTTTCCGAAAGCTACAGCAGGTAAGTTTTGAATTTTTTAGCCAAATTTTGTTATATGAAAGAGTTGAAATATTATCCTATCTCCTGAGTTCAAGGTTTCCTTTGCTATCTTCCTTTCCTTGAGTTCTTAGCATATTGGTCTGTCTTGTAGAGCAGTGAGCTCCGATGACAGAGTGCTGTCTGTGGAGCCTGGGTGGCAATAATAATAGTATTGCTATTGTTTTGTCCATGTATGAGCTTGTTTCTCACATGAAAAGAACTATTTGCTTTGTTTTTATATCCTGTGGCATATCTGATGAATCTTTTGCTTCTAAACAGTTCCCAGAAGAGTCTTTGTGAGAGCTCAATAGAAGGATTACACACATTCTTGGATTTTGCAACTGTAAATGCTTTTTGGTAGTGTCAGTGCTTTGGACTGATAAGTGTATTGATGACTGCTGTGAAAATGTTGTGTTCTCTTATCTTACAGCTGTAGTGATGGGCAGAATCTGGCATGTATTTGGGTTGTTGCAACCTAGATGACTCTTGAAATCTGTTTTTCTGTGGTCTGTGACATGTATGATCTTTCTTGGCAGGCTTGGAGCCTGGATAGCTCTTGCTTGTGTCTGACTACTGCAAGGTGCCATATGTCCCTTTTCTTCCCTTACCTTCTCTCCAGCTGCCATTGTTCTTATGAGGATAGTAGTGTTTTGGAGCAGGTGGGTGCAGTATGACTCCAATAGTGTTTTCAGGAAGGAGATGCTGCTTTAGTTTTCTGGGAAGTGCTTGGCATCTGCTGGTGCTGCTGTAACCTCACTTGCAGTGAGCTGTTCTGGAGAGAGGGGATGTTTTGAAGGACAGAGTAAGAGTTTTGTGGCTCAAGAACTCTTAACTTGCTATGAGTAAGGTATGTAAGGGGAGTTCAGAAAGGCTATAGAAAATGGCGTGAAGGAGTATTCCTAACAAATTCAAGAAAGGTTTTTCCTATATACTTTATAAATAAAAAGATAACAGTTTATTTACAATCTCTTAAATTCAGACCTACTGAAGTGCTCAAGATAGTGAATTTCTTTCTGATTTAGGGATTTCTTTTGTGAGAAGCAGTCTCTTCTTAGTTCTGATCCAATGCCTGTTACAACCCTACAGATAACTCCCAGCAATTACTGCTGAGTCTTAGTTAGTCTTGATGAGACTGATAACAGGTCTGCTAAAGAAAGTTAAATCAATCAGGAAAGCCTGCAATTTGTCCTCAAACACTGCCAACTGACTTTTTTTGACAAAGTTCTGGCAGGAAATAACTCATCAAAACATGTTTGCAGTGTTTAAAGATGTCTTTTGACATGCCAGTATTGTGGATTTCTCTTAACATACCATCAGAAATGATATTGTGTATTTGGGTTTTTCTTCACTGCAGGCCCTTTTGGTGAAGAGGGATGACTTGATAAATACATGTGTAATACTTGCTTGATATATGGGTTATGCACATATGTGTGTGTGCTTACTAAGGCATGTGATGACTGTGCTGCCAACAGCAGTCATTTTGTAGAGTTCAAAGTAGGCACTGAATTATACCTTAAATGTTAGTGCAAGGTCAGTACCTTCTCAAAACTTAAATTAACCCAAATTTCTGTTCTACAATACAATGGATTTTCACAAATGATGTTTAGGCTTCCTGCTTGGCAAAAACAGTAGTTCTCAAGCTTTTTTTTGTTTAAATTTTAAACTTAAAATGATTGTGCTTACATAAATTATTGCTTCATAATACATATAGCAGTAGTGCTTTATGTGTTCTTTCATTATGGTAAAGAACAAACTCAGAAGAGAGGTCACGTAACTCTGTAAAAGACAAGAGGGCATCCACTGTCATTAGCTGTGCACAGTGCCTTTAATTGTTATAACTGATGGCTGAATAAGTATTCATTTTGGCTATTAAAGAATCGCAGTCAACAAATTAGCTTTGTGCATGTCCCGGTATTTATTAGTATACTGTGACTTGTGAGATGTTTAATGGCAGAGTGACAAAAGTTCTGTAAGCATTGAATGACATGGAGTGAAGTTCATCTTTAAAGCACCTCTGTACTGTTCTTTTGTTCTCCATTGTTGAAGATGTGTAGGCAGCACTTAGCATCCTACACATTGCTTAGGAGTGAAAACAGGGTTTCAGCGTTACTGCTACTTAGTGTTAGAAGCAGGCATTACCCCACACATTACAAGAGGGATGGTTAATGAAAGAATCAAGAATAAAACATCATTAAAATGATGAAATAGCATGCTCCTTTTCTGTCAATGACACAGACTGGCTTTGACTTATCAGTCTTTGCTACCTGAAACAAGTTAGTGCACACCTATACAAGCAACCTGCCAGCCAATGTGGGAAGAGTGGCAGAGGGACTGCACTGCAGGTGGCAATGAATGGGAAGCAGTCAGACACTTTTCTGCCACCACAGCTATTTACTGAGCACAGATCTCTGTCTGCAGGTAAAACCAGAGCAGCTTTTATAATAGAAACCTTCAGTTTTAATAGAATGAGTAGATAGGAAGCCAGGGGTGAATGAGATTGCTAGGCTAGGGCTTGGGGTTTTTTCTCCTAAAAATGCTACTGCTGACTTTTTGACCTTCACTTCTGTCTTTCATTATGAGAGAGAGTAGAGCTGTCCTCTCAGGTAGTCTGCTAGTGCTTGCTTTATTTCCCTGACTTGTCTTAAAGACAGCAGTATTTAAGCTTTTAGCTGAAGATATTTGCATATGTCACTGACTAAAATAGAGGATGCAAAGGAAAAATCAAACTGAATTTAAGACCTTTTTGGTCCTTGTCCTGTGTTTTGCTTCTGAATGGGATTGTGAAAGGTGTGCTGAGACCAGCATTCCCTGGCGTGGCAGTGCTGTGCAAGGTCCATGGCTTTACTGAAGCTGCCTGATGGTGTTGAACATGACTCATCTCTGTCTGCACTCAGCATCACACAAACCAGCTCTAACCCCGATCATATCTAACAGGGCAAACTTTTGAAGTGGGGACAAGCCCATGCAGGTTAACCCTGCTTTCCAGGCCCCTGTTTTTGCCCAGCACCACCTTTACCTGTTGCATAGGTTGTTATAGTTTGCTCCTTATAGCAGGCATGCTCTGGCTGTTTCCCTAGCAACCTAATCTCATGGGAGAAGTTGTCAGGGGACAGCAGGGCTCCTGACACATGGGGAAGCAGCTTGGCACAATGTATGCT
Source organism: Elanus axillaris (assembly GCA_026212715.1). NCBI lineage: Eukaryota > Metazoa > Chordata > Aves > Accipitriformes > Accipitridae > Elanus > Elanus axillaris. The sequence goes on along the minus strand of JANZLQ010000029.1, from coordinate 30,488,021 downwards.
TTGCTCAAAATGAACATTGCTGAAATATTTACCGATGCTATCGTGTAGCAGAGCTGAACAACCTAACCTATAACCTCCCTGCCTTTCCACTCTTCCAAACTTTGCAAAGTTGGCCAGTGACCCAGCTGGAGAGACAGATTCAGCATATGCCCTACTACCTCCAGCTTCTAAAGACAAGTGGCACAGTTTTTGCAAGAAGTCATCAACGAGATGAGACTGTTGTGGCTGTGTTGTGTCTTCTCCTTTTTCATGAGGAGAAAGATAGTATGAGCAGGTATATATATTCCTATCAGTCTCATTGTAGTGCAACTCATCTATATTATTGAATGTAATCTGCAATCATGGTCTCTCTCTGTATTGGGCACCCATGGAGTAATGTGGTGTATTCAGGATGCAGCTGTAAGGACAGCCAGTCATCATGCATTTATGAATAAAATTGAGACTTATTTCCTTGAAGCAGCAGAGGTTTGTAGTTAGTGATCTAGGAGGCTGACCTCTTCCAGTCTGTGTTGCTGGTAAACAGCAACCTTTAGCATGAGCAAAAGGATTCAGGTGTTGGCAAAAGGACAGATGAAAAGTTTGAGTGCTTGAGCAAATAAAGCCAACCAGTGCCTGATAACAGGCAAAAAGCAATGTTCTTCTGTGGTCCTTCACCAAAGGACTCCAATGTAAGGTGGCTTTCCTTCCAAAGAGCAAGCATGAGGCCAAGGATTGAATACCATAAGAGAGCTCTGGTGTGTATGCAGTTGAGAGTGTAGGTAAAACATAACCCAGAAATCTGCAGGTGTTACCAGGAATCAAAGCTGGTCTGATCATGGGCTGCATTTTCTTGGATAGAGCCCCTGTCTCTGACCATGCAGCCTCTGCTTTTCTGCACTTGCAATGCACTTACCATTTGTGCACGCAATGCATGTTTGTAACATTCGTCTGTACTTACTTGCAGTAATGCACAAATGTGTTTGGATGTGTATGTACACAAACAGCAGTCACGCTGAGTATCTGATTTCAGCACTGGTCTAAAAATGTTATTTATTTCACACCAAACCAGGTTGGGTTTCTTATTTATGAACTTATATTTCAAAAGTGCAGCTGGCCAGAAATCTGAATTTCATGTGGGAGGTTCCCATACTTTCAGATTTTTATTCTGTGCTGGCCGGAGGGGGAGGTTTCTGGCATAGAAAGTTCTGAAAAATTTTAATTCAAGGATGTCTGTTTTATTTTTGTTTCAACGTTAAGATGCAATTCAGTCCCCTGACCTGCTGTTCTTTTCAAATATGTTGTAATAAGTGCCTCTGTTCTCACCCTTTCTCCTTTTATGGCCCATGCTTCTTAGCTGACCAACAAATCCATTGAGAGCTTGCTGAGGGTTCAGATTGGTGTTGACCTCTGTTAAAATCACTTAATTTTAATTTTTCTAATGGAAAACCGGGTAATGGAACTTTCTAATGGAAAAATGTATATCCAGGTATCTTTTTTTCCTGTGAGAGAACTTGTATTGGGTTTCTGTGGCAAGGTTTTGGTAGCGGGAGGGTGGGGTTACAGGGGTGGCTTCTGTGAGAAGCTGCTGGAAGCTTCCCCTTTGTCCGATAGAGCCAATAACAGCCGGTTC
>JANZLQ010000029.1:30465286-30480296 GCA_026212715.1 Elanus axillaris | reverse complement strand
ATTGAGTTAATTTTCCCCAAGCTGAGTCTGTTTTGCCCGTGACGGTGATTAATGAATGATCTCTCCTGTCCTTATCTCGACCCACAAGCCCTTTGTTATACTTTTTTTCTCTCCCCTGTCCAGCGAAGGAGGGGGGAGTGATAGAACGGCTTTGTTGTGCACCTGGTGTTCAGCCATGGTCAACCCACCTCAGGTACGCATAATATTATGCTACTAAGGGATAACATGTTAAAGCTCTGTGGCTCATTTCTTAAAGTGATTTGTGGGCACTTCTTAGCACAGTGGCAGACAGAACGAAAGATATTGCTGCTAATATTCTCTTTTTTGTCTTTTGTGTTTGGACTTATGAAAGAAATTTTTTCCCCATTATACCTGGTATCTGAACTGAGTGTGAGTCAAGTGATTTTTATTCTCTGCTGCCCTCTCCGGTAACAGCCCTGAGATTAACAAGTATAAAGAAAATGTCATGGATGTGTGTTTTAATTAAAACTCAGAACAATTCTTCCTAACTTATATTTAGCTTGATGTCGACTTTTTTTTCCATGCACAAAAACATGTCTGCTTTTTAAACCAGCTGATGCAGCTGGAGAAAACCTTTCTGAACTGTGGTGATGAGTGAATTTACAATGCTGTCACTGTGACACAGAACTGGAAGTGGTTTGGGATTGGCACCTTTTGGAAGAAGACTGAAAACCAGTGCTTCCACCTTATGCTCGGCAAAGAAAGTCCAGCTTCTCTGACCAAAGCATGATGACTCTGTCAGGTTGAATAATGTGCCAGATGAGCTATGACAGGAGTGTTCTCAGGGATGGAGAGTTTCCTTTGGTTGCCACACCACTTTCCTGAGCGAAGTCGGGAGATTATGGTCACTACAGAATTTAGGAATGCTCTGATGGCACTGTGCTCTTAGGTTATGGGTGCTTTAACCTATGCTTTGATTTTTCAGGACCTAAAACAGAACAAGACAATTGCCCCAATCTGATTCAGTGGTTTCTGTGCTTACCTCTGCCTGATTTTTCTGTCCCCACTATCCCATTGTGCAGCTGTTCCTGCAAATAATTTCTGCATTTTCTTGTTGGTGCTACTTCTGCCCTCTTTCAGAGAAGATGTAGAGGGTCTACAGCAAGCTAAAAATACTCCAAACATCAAGCTGGACAGGATTTTTCCTCCTTGTGCACTGTTAATAATGAAAGCTCAAGAGACGTCAAGCTGCTCTTGTCAGAAGCCTTCACACAGAATTGTAGAACCCTACAAGTAAGATTGGTGCTTTCAGTAAAAGGGCAGGACTTGTAGATACTTCCTGGAACAACAAGAGAACTCTCACCAGCTTGGAAAATACACAAATCCTGTTTTTAAAAAAAAAAAAGTATGTGATGCTCATGAGCAATGTTAGCTCAAAGCACACAGTGTTCACTGTGCAACAGGATTTGAGGATTTACTGGTGAAGATGTAGAATAACATGGCAGATGCCTTGTGTTAGAGTATACTTAAATGCGTGGCAGAGCAGTAAACGTTTTCTGTTTTATTACATTTTTATGTTCCTTTGAAACTTGTGAAACTCCTCACAGACTCAAATGCTGCAATATGGGAATGGTTATATTTGTTTTTAAATGGGCAGCTAAGTGTAAATAAGGGAAAATTTAAAAACAATTGTTACGTTAAGAGGTATTGAACATTTCTTCCTTATTCATGCTAATGGATAGCTAAGTTTCTGACCTTCTTTGTTTTTAAAGGTTACATTGTGCAAGATGGGGCTGTCAAGAGAATTAATAAAATACTTTAGCTTATTTTTCTTTCAAGATCATGATGATGGAGCGCTCTCTGGTAAGTTTTACAAGGTGCTTAACTTAGCCCTCCCTTAGATTTTATTTTTGTTGTTGTTGGCTGCAGTGAATGAATCTGGAGTCTGAACAGAGCTTGCATGAGTCTGCTCGGGCCATAAGACCCATCCTATGTGATAAACCTGCTCAAGCCCTCTCCCTACATGGCGTGGAAAGAGTGGTAGTGGGGAACAAAGTATGGCAATAGATACTGTGGTGCAGGGGTGAGACTTTCACATCTGAATATCATATCCCTTTCAGTTTACAAGACACATAGCAACTTTACCTGGTGGGAACTACTGGGTGTATCTTCTGGGTAGGCATTTAATCAGATGGCTATACCTACCTAAAACAGTTCTTAATTTACATATCACATGCTGAGTTTAACAATGGGACAGGAAACTCTTTTGTTATATTTATAAACATTGTTAGTGGCTTACTTCCCTTTATATCATGATATGTTTCCTTTCCTAACTGACAGAAACTTAAGTTTAACCACAATGATACTGAGCAAGCTATAACTCAGGATTGAGAGTCTCTTTATGGTCATAAAATGTGAAGGGGCTTTTATGTCCTCATTGGTCTGCTGATGTCCTGTTTCCCATCCAGGCAAGTACGTGGATGAGGCTGGATCCAGGCTGGGGACTGGGATAGGCTCAGGCTACATCAGGGAAGTGAACAGTCTTTGCTGTATGGAGTAAAGTTAGGCATTGCTGCCTCTTTGTGGGCCCTTGACAAGTCATTTAGCTTTTTTCAATCTTTTCATTGGCATAAAGATGTTAATGCTCTTCTGAACATTTTAAAGATGAAGGTCCAGTAGTAAACTTAGGCTTACTCAGTAGGGTAGGAACTTTACTGTCAGTGTCTATTTTATTTATTGTTTCCCCTGCCCCCTTCTCTCTGGCTGTGAAGGGTGTCTCTGAGTACACAGAATCCCTGGCTATTACTATGTTTCCAATATACCTGGATATAACGCATTTTATATACTCTTCTAACTGCAGTTGCAGATGGATTTATTTTTGCCTTAAATTGTGATACAATGAGATACGTGGGAGAATAGAAAAGTTTTTCAATCTATTACATTTCTATGCATCTTTGAGATTCCTCACAAATGTATCAAGTCCAAATGTAACCCACAGTCCACTGCCAAAAAAAGTTTAGATACTCACATGCTTAAAATCCCATGTTTAAGTGTTTTGCTGAATTGTGATACTGGCTTAGAAATAAATGTTTATAGGTTTGGGCCTTTATGCTTCTATGTTTTTTTTAAGAAGTGAGCAGGAAAGTAGTGACCTCTGAAGACTGACATGCTTTTCTTGCTGTACATTAGTTATACTGCTCTTGTCTGGTGTTCTGTTCAAGAAAAGCACCAGTCCTGGAAGCTTGCATGCACACATCCTTTAAATGCAGAAACATCTATCCTGCTTAGCTGTGTTTTGAGAGAAGGATATATAAGAGCATAGTCTAAGGGGAGTAGAAGTACTCTGTAAATAATAGAGCTATGTAGGTTTGGACTTGGAGAAGTAAGGAAGATAACTAACCTGTCACTTTACCCCAGAATTTATATAGTTTTTTTTCCCCTCCAGAAGCACATTGCTAACCAGCATTAACTGATATATGAAAGTAGCTGGGCTGTTTCACTAGATACCACCAAATGTCTATGTGGTTTTTCTTCTTTTCCCAGTGGTGAAAAAAGTGGCAGAATTTGAACTTCCTTACGTGAGCCTTCAGAGCATGAAAGAGTTGCACTGTAAGCTTGGCATCAGAAAGTGGTGAGCAAGAAGCTTAAGAGAAACTACCGAGATACATGACAGCTGCTGTGAACAGAGAAAGAAATCCCTTGAATAACTTAATTACAAAGTCTTCAAGCCTCAGCAGCTTGACTGTTTTTCTCTGAGGACAATTTGTTATTGGAATTGACTGGTTTCTGCGGTCCTGCATGTTTTAGATTTTATCACTGTAGTATTCCTGAAGTGTCCTTTACTGCAGCTAGCTATTTATTCCCTCTCTCATTCAGAATATAAAGAGATGCTTTGTGGCTGCTTGCCTCCTTATTTTTATACCTGCATAATGCAGTGACCACAAATGGGAATATACCTGTAAACAATATAGAAGAGAACTTTGAGTTCTGAGTTGCAAGCTGCAACTCTGTTTGGGCCGAGATGAATTACTTTTTTATTTGAAGTTTTCATTTCTATATACTAATACATACAATACCTGAGGCTATAGCTTGAGCATTTCTTTTGGTAAGTGGCCTAGCTTAACCAGCAGAGCGCTCTTCCCCTTTCATTTGCTTGCACCTTGGGCTCCTCCTCAGTTATGCTGGTAGAACTGTGTGTGCAGACATGGTGAACTGGACTGGTGAGCTCACCTGGCCTAAAATAAGTTGCTGGCTGCTTTGGGAGCTTTTTTGTTTGGCTTTGCTGGCCTATTTTTGGCCTGGGTCAGTCCCCCATTCTTGTTTGCTGTGCAGCAAATGGTTGTGCTGACTTGTGGGTGAGGATAAACCCTGGGGACAGGAAGTCTGGTGCCAAAGTCCTGCTTGTCAAACAGTGCCCTGAGGGTGCATTTAGGCAGTATAGCTGAGCCAGTCTAATGGCTCACTGCTGTGGTTGTGGTCTGGTCTACCTCTCCCTACAATGAAAAAGAAAAAAGGGAATAGATTTTTGTATGCTTAGTGAGTTCCATTGGCTGCATCAGAAGAATGCTAGAGCAAGGACTGTGGTTGGGAACAGAAGAGGAAGAACAGACCCTGCCTTTTTGTGGCAGCAAGCAAGGTTGCTTGGCTTGAAGCTACAAAGAAACCTGTTTGATGCTTGTAACTTGTCTGGTTTAAATCTGCTGGGCTAGAGCTTGGCCTCTGCAAAGCCTTCTCTGTTTCCTTATATGTGCCCTTATAAACTGTAGAACCTGGCAGCCTAATGAAAGAACTGTGTGGTTCGAAGCCATGACAAAGTGGCTGAGTAGATATTTCTCCATCTAGCACTGCTTCAAAGCACAGAGGTAGGAAATGTTGTTTGTGGAGGGGATTGTTTGTGGGCTGCAGGAAAGCATATCACCTGTGCATTGTAATAATGCAGCTCTACTTGTCATGGAGCCTGCACTGCTCTGTTCATACTGTCATGTAGACTTACTCAAGCAAGCTGCTTTTAAATAAAAAGGCTAAAGCTAGCTGTTGCAGCATGGCACTCAGATAACTGAATAATTAACTTGCTTTGCTGCTGTACTGATCTGATCCTGTGGAGTTCTACAGTAGTTGGTACTGTAGCTAGCTAGCTTAAGGCTAGGTCTTGTACGTCAGCACTGCAGCATGGCAGTGGATGCTCTGAGAGTCTTACCAACTTGTATGTACACAAACCCTGAGTTGGTTGAGAAAAGGAGGAGGAAGGTTTTAGCTCTAAATTGTAACCGTTATGTTTGGTACCCCCAAAATAAAAGTGGAGAGATTGGATAACCTAATTTTAGTTTATTTCCATTCTGCTATAATGTATAAAGAATGAGTATAGTACACATTTCAAGGGCACAACTGTTTTTTGGTGTTTCTTTTTCTTTTAATCTGGTAAGTAATGGGATGTTTCTGGGTTGTGCTCCCAACATGTTTAGCTGAAAAATCAAAATGCTGTATTTAGAAGCATATCTTCATATTTTATTGCTTTTTTTCCTTGGCTTGGAAAAGGTATATGGATCCTTCTCTTGACACACTGCTGACGGGTTGTAGAGCTTCACTGAATTTGCTATATATGCAGGTAAAACTGAAAGGTCTTTATAATTTTAAAAGTTAACTCTCCCACCTTAATTTCATCTTTTATACAAATTGTTGAAATATTTGTAAATGGTTCCTGTTTAGCACTGCTTTGTTGTGCTTTTCGAAGTGCTGGGTAAAGCTGTTGTTTATCGTGTTCTCTTTTTTTCCTATGAACTCATGTACTAGAGATTCTAACTCATCTGTTTTGTTCATGGGAAAAGTATTGCACAAAAATATTTAGGTATCCATCCACTCGATTTTCAAGTGTATGTATGTATCTGTATGTCTCTAATATGTAGGCACTCTCTCATGATATGAGAGCATTTGATTTCTGAACTGTAGGTATGTTGAGTTGTACTAGCTTTGGAAACTATTAATTCAGGAGGAAAGAACAGTACAGAGTGAACGTGTCCCAAAATCAAATGCCTTTTTATTAAAAAAAAAAAGCTTTCTGTGTTTATGTTCCTGAATGTTTGTGTATGAAAGGAAATACATTTTTGCTGACTCTTCTGCTATTTTTAAAAATTCTTTTAAGGCAATTCAGGAAGTTAAGCGAGATTGGGTAAAACCGACAGAAGGGCAGATGCAGGAACTTGAATTTCTACAAAAAAGTGCAAACAAAGCAAAGGTAAAATGGTATTTTAAAAACAATATGAACAGATCAAAGGAGTGGTGTTTGAAGCAATGATACTAGAGGCTGTGACTTTAAAAATAGAGCGTGGTTTGAGCTAGAGACCCAACTCTCCCATCTCCTGGTGAGATACTGAGCCACCAAATAGAAAAGGAGGTTCCCTGCTAGCTTTTTAAAATAGCCCAACAGAATGACTTGGATCCTAAGGGACAGCAAGAAGTTTTTGACTGTGAATCCTACTCCTATTTGCTGAACTCCATTGCAAAGGTTTGTCATCTAGTTTAGGAAATCAGATGGGAATTCAGACTGCTGGGACAGCTCTTCTCAGTATTTCTTACTGTTTAGTTTTATCTCTTCCCATCATCATATCTGTTAAGTATCCAAAAGATCCAGTTCATCATATCCAGTGGGGAAAAAAAGCAATCAAGTTTCTAAGTCTGTGCTGTGAGCGTTAGTCTCTGAATCGGGCGCTGACATACTGTGGTGAATCTGTGTCCTCCCAGAAGAAAGAGTATTAGGCAAAAGAAAATTTGCTTTATAGCTGCCCCCCTCCCCCCACCCCTAGATTTCACTTGCCTTTACAGCAGAGTGCTTTAATTCTATCTTTTTGGTGCAGTTCCTGGAGTTGATTCGAGAAGTGCAGTTCTATGGATATGTACGGCTTGATCCTTGCATTTGTGACTATCCAGAAGAAGGCTGCTCAGCTGACATCTATGTCGGCAATGATGAGATTAACTGCTGCATAAAACTGCCTACTAACCAAACCAAAGAGGTCAGCTTTAAAATCAACAGGTTAAGAAGTTGGCAGGTTACTTTTCTTGTGAGTACTTCACTGACTTTATATCTGAATTCACTTTCTCTTCATGAAAACTAAGACTGTCAGGGAAGGGCAGGTCTGGGGAGAAGGGGGTGGTCTGTTTTAAATCCCTCCCATCTGCCTGTATTCCCCTGCAAACTTATCCTGAAACATATTCCTTCGGCAGCTTTTACAGCAGTAAACCATCTATCCTTACTCTGCTATGTTTTTTTCCCTTCCCTGGCATTCCATGTCATACTTTGCCTGCCCCTCTTCTTTCGTGTTGGAGGCAGAGTTGTCAGAGTTTTGTGTGGGAGCAAAAGAACTGCTTTAGCCAGCTTTATGCTTGTAAAGACTCCCCCTTCCTACCTCCCACTTGTTCCCTCCCCAGGAGAAGTGTTCTGGTACAGCTCTTCAGCTCTTTTATTTATATGCTGTATAAAATTAACCTGATTGACTAATTCTGACTGAAGGCTGAACACTTTAATGCTGTTTTTAGCTGTTTCTTCTGTTCGTTCACTGCCTTTTTGTTTTCCAGGGTGCTACAAAGGATGGTGAAGATGACACTCTGGAGCTCAGATTTGAGTACAATGATTCAGGCACATGGCAGTGGATAATTTTGTACACAAAACAGGTTAGTTCTTAGTCCTTTTAGGAAAAAATCAGTGTAAAATGTAATTGTACAGCCTTGGGGGATCTTCAAAAATGGTTAGTCCATCTCTACCAGAGAGCAGTGGATGTGATTTCAAGCAGGTTAGCCTGGGGACAGAGTTATCTGGGGAAAAGCATTTGAGTTTCTAGTCTAAGGGGAACAGGGCCTTTTTTTTTTTTTGCCCTTTTTTTTTTTTCCTTTCCATTGAATAGGAACGTCTAGCACCCAGCAGCAAGCCTGGGATAGAGTGTGGAGTGGTGCCATTTATTTACTGGACCATGTAACTATCAAAAATCATTAATTGGTCAGGCCCACCTAAGGTCAAGGGCTCCCACTTTCCTCAATAAATCCTTTTGTTCAAGTATAAATATATGCCATATTAACACAGGTTAATGGAGGGTGTGAATATGTGACATCATAAGTATTTTACATATAAATAATTCTTAAATAAGATTTTATAGGGTGCCATTCCTCCCACTATTTTCAAGCAGCTCTTTAAAGAGGAAGGTATTCAGGAATTCAAGTCATCCATCTGTGGTTATGCTGCTTAGCAAATAATCTAGCCTCTGCAGTATCAGAGATGGCACCAATCTCAGTTTAGGTACGGAGCTTCTATAAAAAGTATAAAGCCTGTTTGTTATTCAAGTAAACTGCTTCTCTTGCCTCTGAGACCTACCCAGCAGTAGACGGGATTTTTCGAGTAAAATAAAAATACTTAATATCTCACATATGACTTCTGATTTTTGGGGTGATGATGCAGTTCACACAGCTATTTAGTAAGTTTTATGAGAACATGAGCCATAAGCAGTGAGCTTTCTAGTTTCTTTGCTGTTGAAGAACAAAAAACACCCTAGAATTACCAAGTATTAATTGTCATGTGAAATCTATTAGTCTTGTGCTTGATGTAGTGACTTGTTGATTAGACCTGTGTCCCAATCTCTTCGGAAGTGTGAGGAAGAGCTAAAGGCCAGAAATGTGCTGCTGTGTGGAAGAAACAAGGGTTTGATCCAAGAGCCCACTGCAAAAGATGGAAGGACTGGATGATTTGGGGCTTAGTCAGAGATAGCTCCCCCCTCCATCACTGATCTTGTAGAATATTTTGTCTTTGATTCATCTCTCAGTGCTTGACACCATACCTGAGATGCTTCCTTTTAAAAGGAGGGTAAGCAGTGAGGTGCATCTCCAGGGTGCAGTTCAGACTTTAACTTGGGCTGCATCATCCCAAAGAGTTGTACGTGCTCATTGGACAGCGTAAGGAACTAAGAATGACTCCACTCCTCTCTGAGTTGCTTCTGCTAGTTACCTAATGTGGGATGAATGCATGCTGCTCTATTCATGTTAGTTGTGCAAGATGTGACTGAGCTGGTCTATGAACAGTTGCAGCCATCTCATGTAACCACTAGGGCTTTGATTGTTGGCAGAGCCAAGTGCCTGTGAACTCCAGCTTGCTTCATTTGCTGAAGTGGTTTTAATACTGATATTGCTACATTTGATGAACCTTGCTTAGCCTTTGGTGTATTTTGGCAGCCTTTAAGGTAGGAGCCACAGACAACTAGAGAGAATAACTTGCCTCACAAAACTAGTGCCATGAGAGTTAGTCATGCTGAGGCTGGGCTTTAAGCAACTGCAGCTAGTTTGGAGCACTGTAAGGATGTTAAGTGCAGAGTAAAATTAACTGAATCAGAGAGGTAATGGTTCAGTAATTAGGGACTGATTTGCTGGTGGAGGAGGAATGGAGGAGTCAAGTACATATTTTAATAGAAGAAATCAGAAAGTTCTCTGGTTTATTCTGTTTAGGCCTTTTTGCTCAGTAGCTGCTTGAAGAAAATGATATCAGAACAGATGATGAAGGCATCCAAAGAAGGCCAAGAAATGGTGAGCATGTGTGTGTGCTGGTATCAGAATTTCCATTTAAAAGAAATGAGCCTGCTACTCTATCATTCTTTCAAATGTGCTGAGAGAAGTCCTATTGAGGAAAAGGATCTTGCATGTTCCAACATTTCAGTACAAAATTACTTGACTAAAAAAGTACATCTGATCAGTTTTACTGAAGTAATATTCTGAATGTTAAGGATGGTTTATCATGGCAGTTTTAATAATGTGTTTTGCATTCTCTCTCCTTGACTTCAATTTTTGCTGCATGTGATAAAGGATATCTATGGCATAATTTTTGTATGTTCTGTACTACCCTGCTGTATCCATTTCTGGCTTTCACTTTTTCCCCACTTTGCTTGCTTGCTCCATCTGCTGCAATGTTAGACCAATTTGAGATCTGTGACACACTGAGAAACTTTTTGGTTTTAAATAGAAGTGTTAATAAAATAAAAATCTGATTTGTAGCTAAAATACTTATGCTGTCTTTCATGTAGGCCTTTAAGGATGAAAATAATATTTAAAAAAATAATTTCCAGCATTAATAATGCCTTTATTTAACCTTGTGATATCTAATGACTTTGAATGTCTGCTAACTGAAAACTTCTGAAGAGAAAAAAGGAAAGGAACATGTGTGATCTTCTAGACCCACATTGCTTACAGTAAGCAATGAGGCAATGAACAGCATGTTATTTCATAGTATTAAACTATAAGCAATTCAGAAGAAAAGACCAATTTTAATTTTGGCAAAGATTTGGCCTCTTTCATTCTAAGTTTATTTGCAATGGAAGTACAGTAAACTTTTAATTATGAAGATGAGCATTCATTACTTAAATATTCAGCTATTGATAATACTCAGGTAGCTTAGACTAAAAAAGAATTATGAGAAGGGTAACTATGCCAGTTCATGTCCTACACTGTTTCTGCTGGGTTTAACTGAATGCTGATTTCCTGAGCATATTTTGTTAGAGTACTTGGGGGAGCATTTAAGCTTATTGTAAGTTTAAATTTTTCAATCTATTTAGGAGATCGAGATGCCTAAATCCACAAAAAATAGTAAGAAATCCAGTGCCAAACAAAAGCAGGTTAGTGAGTGAGAAATTGTCTCCAAAATGTTAAATACAGTGTGTCTTGCTTGGCAGTGGTGTTTAGCCGAACCTCTGTTTTTCTGCTTAGGAAGACTCCTTATAAATTTAATGGGAACTTCTTCAGGTGGGAAAAGGAGCTAAACTTGATTTTTTTGGGAAGAAGAGGGCAATAAACATGTCTGAATGAAAATTTTATTTTAGTTTGATAGATCTAATGACAACTTGATTCATTTATTTGTGAAAGCAAGTGTTTCTGAATGAGACATTTGAAGTTTACAGAAAGCCAGAATATATACAGAGATCAAGTATGTATATCCACATGCAGCTGCTGATGTAGTTTATAGACTTGTACTTGGATTCTGCACTGGGATTGTTTATGCATTCATTATTCCCTGTAGCTGGGAGTTGCACCCATTTGGAAAATCTGACGTGTTATGTATCTATGCATATACATTCCTATCATGTAAAAGATGTAATTTTCTGGAATCAGTATCCATAGGTAATAGCTCCTGAATAGCTAAATGGCTAAAAGATGTTAATTTTCCAACTCATTTGTTGAATATGAGATAATAAATACATGGAAAGGGAATAATGTAAAGTGAATTAAAATAAATACCTCTATTATACTGTGATTGGCCAAAGGAGAAATATTTCTAAAAGAGAAAACCAAAATCTAATCTGAATTCAGAGAAAAGTAATGTTGCTGTATCTTCAAAACCAGCATAAAACCAATCACTAACTGCTCTTCACTAAGCAAATCGATTAGCCTTTGCGGTGGGTTTTCTTGCCCCTTTCTTTGAAGTGCTCTGTACTTGTCACTGCTGGAGACAAGACTCTAGGTTAGGTGTGGCCTTCAGCATTCACAAATAACTTGGAAATGATAGGGTGACAACATTTTCTGAATAGATTTGCATCTGTGATGAAGACTGAAGGATACAGTTCAGTGGCCTTGCTGTGGTACAACTTAAGCAAGGACTAAGTTGCATGGCACTCGGGGCTTGAGGCAATTGTTCCAACTTGATCGTACTTTAAAATACCTCAATTGTGAGCCTTTGGAGCAAGATGGACTGTGAACATTCCCTCTGAATTTTTGTGAGGAGAGCAGCCTTGGACAGGGCAACATAAAACCACTGAGCTTATCAGCTGTGTCTTGCTACTGCAGTGTCTGGCTGCTGATAGGAAACTCGGTGAACCAAGAAAATTACAGCTGATAATTAGAATGGAGTTGTTAAAGCAAGCCAAGGTATGCTGTTGTGTTAAACAGTGATAGTATGCCTCATTTTATACAGCAAATTTGAAGTGGTTTAGGTCTTCATGCACCAAGCTGTGTTGCTAGACAGAGAATTAATATAATGCTTTCCTTAGCTTCTAAATACTGTGATTGCAATACCAAGGTTCTTAAGGCTTCCCTTTCCTATTCCTCTGTTTCTCTTTGCAAGATGCTTGAAAAATGTATTGAAAGTTTATCTTTGTACATTCTCATTTGAAAAAATGTTGTTTGACTTGGGTCTTTTTAATTTTGCCATTCATTAGTATCCCCAAGAATCTTACAAATCTTTGCTCCGAGTTGGTGGAAAGTTTAATTGACTGCTGTCCACAAAGACTCTGAAAACTAAGTATTTTTTGCTGACTCATGAGAAGAAAAACTTTGGTTTTCTTTGTGATCCTGTAGGAGTATATAGGAGGAGAATCCTGTAAATTCTTGTTTGAATAGATAATCTAGTGCAGCAGGAAGGTTTAGTAGGAAAGTCAAGAACAACCTTTTAAACTGGGATAAAAATTATTTAACTAGTATGCAATAGGTGGATTTTGCAGATAGTGAGGCTGTGCTGTAGAATGTGCCTGCGTCTAGGCAATTTTGCTGTGACGTCTTTTAGAAATCTTGAAAAAAGAGGTGTGTAATAACTTCTACAGAGATAATCTATGCAAAATTTGCTTCCAGTTCCCTAGTGCCTTAATGGTGTTGCAGCATGGTTGCCATAGCTTTGTGATGGACACTTGTAGTAGGGTTTTTCAGGGCGTTTGCTTTACATATATATCAAAATACCATGTTGTGAGAGGCAAAAGGAAAATCTGTGCCATAAATTTTCCTAGTACAACAGAAAACTGCAGATACATGCAATGGAATGGTACAGTTTGCCTGCTTATACCTTGGGTGCTTGTAGTTCACCTGCTTATACCTGCTGGGTGATGTGCTGTTAGGAAGTTTCAGGTAGTACCTGGTACCCTTTACAAAAAGTAGACTTGAAAGGTATAATTTAGGCAGATGTTATGGTTAAAGTTAAGAACATGTGATTAACAGTAGTCAATATAATTTGGAAGGCCTAGTAGGCAGTTAAAGTACCTGTACATATGTCCTTGTAGCCACTATAATACCAAATAACATCAAACTTAGTACACATTTAGTACATTGCAATAAACCTTAAGAGCAGAAACAACTGTGCTTGTGTCCTATTCCGGCAGGGGGGAAAAAAAAAGCAAAAAAAAACCAACCCAAAACAAAACAAAAAACCTATTCTGAAATGCCAACAAAAAGAGATCAAGCACTGCACCTGAACAGTATCATGTCAGATTTTCTAGCTTATGTTTGTATCTACTTAGTAACTATTGAAATGCATATACTCTTTTAACTGTTTATTTGTTTCACTGCAGGTAGTTCATTCGGGTTTTATATCGAGGAAAAGATTTTTGGTTAGGCCAAATGAAGAGGACTGTGTATTTGAGAAAATAAAAGAAGAGGACCTGTGATAAATTATTTCAGATACTGTCTGTCAAAATGAATTGTCTGGTATAATAAACCTATTGTTGATACCTTGAGTTATAAGGGGAAAAAAAAAATCTTCAGTGTAATTCCTTGACTTTGCAGTATTCTTTATAGTATTTGCAACTCTAGTGAACCAGTTTGAATGGGTGCTGAGAGTCTGGAGACACCTTGCATACATCCTTTTTTTGGCTTTTTCCCCCCCAGACTGAAATTGTTGGGGTGGAAAGGGGAGGGTTAATCAGAAACAGTGCTATGATGTTAGGGGAGGAAAAAGTATTGACATATCAGTTCATAATGTTTTTGTGAGTATTGGTACAATTAGTGTGATGGCTGAGCAGGCTACTGCCACCTAGACACTGTCTGGAAATGGCACCTATTTCCTATGATCACTCCCCTTACCAGGACCAGTCATTCCTTTCAGCCAGAACAGACTGTTGTGGTGCCCTTATTGACCTGTTGAAATACCATCAGTGCTGCTTCAAAAGCTGCCCCACTTTGGAGACTGAAGGTATTAATGTGCTCTCTGCCACAGCAGTGGGGAGGGCTATCCGTTGAATGTATGTAACTGCATCAGAAATTAAGCTGTTTCATACTGATGGCACTGGGGTAAGCGAGTCCCTGGTCCAGACATGCCGTTAACCGTATTGCTAAGTCATTTGCTGTTGTAAGAAGACTAAAGTGCCTAAACCATGATACTCCATGCCAGGCTCAAAGGATCTTTGATTCTTCTTACTGTCCTTGCTTTGAAAGGCAGGAGCAGGTGTAAGAACAGCAGAAGGAAGTGAAAATCAAAAGCAAGCCCCTGTAGTAGTCTGGGGGAAGTCAAATAACTTCACACCCCTCCCCCCTCCCCTTTTTTTTTTCTTTTGTACTTTTTTTCCCCTTTACTTACATCTGGAGAACCTTGGTGCTGAAGAGACCTGAGGTGCAGAGGAACAGTACTCTTGCCTGAATTTTTAGCCTGCTGATTTTGTGGTGTCAAGGGGGCAACACACACAACAGTGTCAAAAATAAAGCCTGCCCAAGAGGTGGATTTTGACAGCCTTGCAGCGTTTCCTTTATTTAACAAAACTTAAAATTTTTGGACTTTTTTTTTTCTTCCTCCTGTAAGTCCAGAGGCTTGATTCTTTCCATTAAAACCGCTGCCCCTTCTCCTCCAGCTGTGTAGTCTTCCTGCCGGCTACCGCCGCACCGCCGTCCGTTCCCTCCCTGTGCCTCCCGAGGCCGGGCCCGCGGCCCTGCGCCGGGCTGGGCCGTGAAGGCCCGTTACAGCCCTCAGGCGCCTCCGCTGCCCTCCCTCCGCCTGCAGAGTGTATTTCCCTGCTGCTGGAGGCCTTCTACCCACCAGCTGGGGAAAAGATTCAAATCACAGAGGCAGGGCTGTAACCCGCGTCCTTTCGGAGCCGGAGGAGGCCGCCGCGCCTCACCCAGCCCGGCTCCGGGCAGGCGGCAGCCCTGTGAGGAGTGGCGTCCTTCCCCCGGCCGGGGTCGGCCGGCGACCCCAGGGGAGCGCGGGGCCGGCGGGCGATGCCTCGCCTCTACCGCCGGCCTGGCTCAGCGCTTGCCGGGGGCCCGCCCTCGCTGGCTGGCGGCGGCGGCGGCGGGCTGGGGGCCCGCCGTCCGCGTCGGCCCCACCGGCACC
>JANZLQ010000029.1:30431887-30455337 GCA_026212715.1 Elanus axillaris | reverse complement strand
AGTGGCATGAAAAGAATGGGCAGGGGTTGACTGTCCATTCTTCCAGCAGGAGAGCTGGGGGTCCACAAGTAAAGCTAACAAGGCCTTGATTCGGCAAGATCAAAAGATGTGGTTCTTCACAGGTAATTGAGTTGGAGAACTTACATTGTGGATTTTAAAAGTGTTATGTGTTGAAAAGGAGTATGGACAGGTTCATGAGGAGTGGAGGGTCACTGAGTGATGCTAAATACATAGGAACCCCATCCAGCTGAGAGGGATTTTCTTTTTTTTTTTTTTAGCTTTATTACATATGCTTGCCCTATTCTACTTTTTTTCCCTGGCCTTTGATTTTGGCCACCATTTGAAAAAGTGATACTGGGCTAAAATGGACCTTAGCTGTGATTTGCTATGGCTACTTCTATGTTAGCTTCTTATTCACAAGAGCAATAATTGACATGGACTTTCTTCTGTACAATTTCTCTTCACCATTTCTCAAATAGAACTGAGTACTACCTGTCAAACCTTTTTGAAGAAACATGAGTACTGCTGTTCGTTGCAGGGACATCAGCTTTCATGTTGACAATTGAGTCTTTCACTGATAAGTTACTAGTGTTTAGGAAGTTATCTAAAGGCAGATTTTTCCCTGTACGAGTGATGTCTTTTATTTCTAGGCTCAGCAGGATGCATCGATGCAATTGGTAAACATTAGTTGAGCTACTTCACTCTCAGGTTCAATAATTACAGTTTCAAATCCATTTCACATCTTTCCAGTCATCTTTCCTTACTTTTTTGGTCAATTCTAGCCTCTGTGCAGATCAGGAGCTTAAGGCAGGCCTCCATGATTCTCCTTAGACTTTCCAGTTGTTCTTGGAACCTGTAGACTGCTGATTCCCCCCCTTCAGTCTCTTAAGACACAGTGCTGGGCAGAGACTAGTACTACAGGTTTGCCTACATGGAAAAATTTTTTGAGCCTAAGCATGGTGAAGAAACTATTAATGAAAAACAGCATCAATATATGTATATTAGAAATACAACCTTAATAGTTGTACCTCTTCATCTTACTATGTCATGTAACGTGATCCAACATGGTATGATAAAGTATTTAAAGTAATGCTGTATTGATAGAGATTTAGCATTATCGTGGTTTAACCCCAGCCAGCAACTAAGCACCATGCAGCCGCTCACTCACTTCCCCCCACCCAGTGGGATGAGGATGAAAATCGGGAAAAGAAGTAAAACTCATGGGCTGAGATAAGAACGGTTTAATAGAACAGAAAAGAAGAAACTAATAATGATAACACTAATAAAATGACAGCAGTAATAATAAAAGGACTGGAATGTACAAATGATGCACAGTGCAATTGCTCACCACCTGCCGATCAACACCCAGTTAATCCCTGGGCAGCAATCCCCTGCCCCCACTCCCCCCAATTTATATACTAGGCATGACGTCCCATGGTATGGAATACCCTGCTGGCCACTTTGGGTCAGCTGCCCTGGCTACGTCCCATCCCAACTTCTTGTGCCCCTCCAGCCTTCTCACTGGCTGGGCATGAGAAGCTGAAAAATCCTTGAGTTTAGACTAAACATTACTTAGCAACAACTGAAAACATCAGAGTGTTATCAACATTCTTCTCATACTGAATTCAAAACACAGCACTGTACCAGCTACTAGGAAGACACTTAACTCTATCCCAGCTGAAACCAGGACAAACATATTTGAAAGAAGTAAATGTATCTGTTAACTATTTGGCTTTGATGAACTGGTTTGATAATTTACTGTGTTTGAACATGAAAATTCTGAGCAGAAATACCTGTATCCAGCAGTGGTAGTAACTGTTGTGTGTCTGACAGCATTAGTTGTCTTATCATTGGTATTATTTGTTGATATAAAGTAATAAACTCTAATGAACAAGCAGAGCAATATTTTAAAGGTAAAGTCAAACATGGTTAAATGACTTACAAATTTAGGAGATGTCTGCTTTTTAAAGTGACCTGCTTCTGTTCACTAGCCATTAAACTGGATTTGATGTTGCATACATTACTGCGGCCATGTCATCAAGGCTGTATATGACTAAGAGCATATAAGCTATTATATACATTGTAAGAAAGTAAGAAAATAGGGACTGTATGATAATAAGCGGTTTAGTGATAGGTTATTGGTTCTTAGTTTGCTTTATTGCTGGAATAAAGCTGACTAAGCTCTGACTTCTGATGATTCTTGCTGGACACAAAGTTTTTCCCATTTTAGTAATCTTGCCACCTCAGACTTACTGTTTGTCTAGGTAAGGCTGGGGCTTTTTTGTGTGTGTGGTGTTTTGGTTTTAGTTTTCAGGGCTTTTTTAAGAGAGAGGCATAAATGCATACTTTTTTAAAGAAAATACCTTTGTCTTCAGAACTCAAGCCACATACCGAAGTCCTCATTTCACTAATACAGGATCAGAGCTTGAATGAGATTACTGTTTATACCACAAGGGAATAGCAGTTTGGACTTCAGAATTCTTTTTTATCAAATTTTGTAAAATCTTATTTTCAGGCCTTCCATAATTTTTTTCTTGGGAAAATAGAAAACACCACAAAATGTAGGAAAAGCGGTCTGTGTGAGCACAGGGTTACCCACCACACCACCGTCTGTGTCAGTCGGACAGGAATTTGTCAGTCCACGTGGTGGCAATGTTCATCCAGACACGAGTGCTGTGCCTGCCTCAGCAGCTTGTGGCCGGCCGCCTCCTGGTGATCCCTTGCTGCTCAGTTACTGTGCTCTTCTTTTCTGGAAGACTGTGTCAGGGTCTGCAGCAAATTTAAACATAAACACTTCGTTAGGAGTGGAACAAATTCTCTCTAGTCTGTTAAAAAACAAACAAATAAACCCACAACAAAACAATATGGGATGACCTTTGATATTTTCTTGACCAACGTACATTAGCACCCTGCATGTTCCCAGCAGAAACAAAGGGATTTGAATAAAGGTTTGTGAAGAGTTTGAAAATTATGACCAATGTAAGTGCTTCAATAACTTTCTATAAAAGCAGATATATTCAAACTGACTGCAACGATCAGGGAAGTGCTGCAGTTATTTACTGGTTTACCTGAGCCAGTTGTGGGTAGTTAACAGATGATCTGAAGAAATCTGTAAATTGCCTTTCTTCTTAAATATTTCTTTTGCAGAAGATGAAAAATGAGCAAGGCTCAAAAATACTTACATGTATATTTGATAGAAGTTAAGAAATCTGTAAATTGCCTTTCTTCTTAAATATTTCTTTTGCAGAAGATGAAAAATGAGCAAGGCTCAAAAATACTTACATGTATATTTGATAGAAGTTAAGTGCACTGAAGCATGTAATGCAACTGAACTACCAGTTAGGTGTACTAAGCATAAAATGTTTGTGAATCTTTTTGTCAATAAAGCTCTTTTAAAAGAACGATTTCTTTCCTATTGTTCCCTTATTTTGTGTACATAAATACACAATGCATGTACTATATTATCTGGGGAAGCATTCTGCAACCCTGGATTGGTATTTGAGATATTATTTATTTTTTATCTTGTAATGTTGCCATACTGTACAATGATGAGCAAAGCTCCCTGTTTCCCAGTGCCATTGTCTGCTGATCCATAAAAGAGCAGCAATAATTATTCTGAATTTTTCCTAAAGCACTTTGTAGCCTATACATGCAAAGCACTAAGTACATGCAGTGCACCAAAGTTTCTACTTGCAGGATGGTCCTGACATCAAGAGAATATACCTGTATGTCTCATGTCTGCAGAAGGTAATGGGAATTACTGAAAACAAGTAGCATCAACAATGTTGTTGTATAACCACTTACCTTTGTGTCTGGCTAGAGACATGAAAGGAGAGGTGGCTCTTAATGAACCTGCTGTGATATCTTGAATGCAGGAACTTGAAAAAATAAGTGAAGTTAGGAAAGGAAAGTGCTGCAAAATACAGCTGTGTGTGAAACAGACATCATGCTGTAATGAATCAGAGATGCTGCTTTTAGCAGCCGGTCTGTATTAGTGGAGCAATAAACCTCTCTTCCAGTTGGAGTGAATAGATGAAGGTTTTTAATAGAAGATACAGAGCTCTCAGTGGAACTTGGTGTAGATATTGGGGTTCTTTCCTAAACAGAAATGACAGTTGATCATATGATTTTTTACTAAATAGAACATATATTCAGTTAAATGACTTCTCAGTAAGTTACACATAAATGCAAGCGTGCATGAAAAGTTACCAAGGAATTTCTCCCTCAACCTACCTAGAAAGGGAAGAGAATAATATTGTTGCATTTACATTTCAACATCTAATCAGTGTTCAGAGGATACACAAACAAGGTAATGTGGTTTTGGTTTGGTTTTCTTAATTATTAAATTACACATTTTAAAAAAAAAATTACCTTGTATATCCAAAGAGAGCTTATCTTCACGTCGTGTTTTTAAGGGAATGATCCCATTTGACCAGTAAACTTTGCCTTCAGAGATCATTTGCTTACAATTTAAGCAAAGTATTGAAATATTTTTTCTTCATTTAAAGACTGAAGAGGAAGAGCTCTGCAAGCCACTGCCACTGAAGTACTCTCAAAGTCCTTTACAGAAAGAGGAAGCTGTTTGCCCCGAGGGAGTTGGCAGATGTAGATTTTACAAGTAATGCATATTGGGTGTTTTGCTGGTACAGGGGTGGGGATGTTACTTTTTCTTGGTTTTGTTTTAGTTTCCATTTCTTGGTGGTGGCAGTTTCACAGTAATCTTACTGGTGCTTCGGTTCTAGATGTCAAAGTGTGTATTAATATTGAGAAGTCCCAAGTACTGAGCTCTGATATAGTTCTGTTGTCCCAACGTGTTTTAAAATAGGGACAATTACTTCAGTTTTTCTGAATGTTCTTGAAAATATTGTAGTTTTGCAGAACTGGTATATCCTATGTAGCAGTGACTGGGTGGTTAATTACAACTTGTCACGTTCATTAATATTTTTGTAGTGGAGAGACAGGTACTGTTAGTGATTCTATCTCACAATCTAGCCATTTTCTTTTTCTGGAGCTATTTGGTAGCTGTTGAACTTACTGAGAAGGCAGAGACAATAGCATACATTTACTGCAAAATAAAATTGTCCACGATTAGTGCAAATTTAGGGCTAGTTTAAGAAGCGACAGGACTTGCATCTATCTCTATGATTTGGATTATTCAAGATCACTCCTGGCTTCTGCAGGTGTGAACGTGTTGTACAACAGATCAGCATGTGACACTGACATTGTACAGTGAGAGACAAATGACTTTAATAAACAGAAGAAAATTATTCTTACAGAATCACTTAATATAGGCATTCCTTTTGAAAACAGAAGAGTTCAGTTAGATTTTTCTATGCTGTACTAGCCTACATGTGTCATAGAAGAAGTGGCTTACAGCATAATTTCTAAAATTATTAATAAAGTACATTGTGCTCAGGCTATATCTGTGTTGTATAAATTTAGGGAAATGTATTCTTATATTATGCTTTTCTAACAGGAATCCTTCTTGCTTGGGAGGGCATATTTGAATTTACTTTTTTCCCCTCAAAATTTTCTATCAAAGTACCAAGTTAGTAACATCAGAATTTTTTTTTTTTTAACAAAAGTATCATTTGAAAGATACATTTTCAGTAGATTGTGATGCATTTTTAGAAGCGGTCATTTACTGAACCAAATTAAATTTATTTAACTCCAATAGTAGTAGTAATTTGTAAGGATATTCAGAATGCTCATTTTGCAATACTTTTGTGTCTTGCTACTAATGCAAGTCCATTTGTCCTAATTTGTGCTTGTGATATTAGTGCTTAATGGTAGGCGTACCAGCTTTTAGGCAGGTTCAGAGTTGTTACCTGCTTCACCTTTCAGAAGCAATTTAAAAAGAATGGCTAATGCTTTGGAATTTTGTTGTTAAATCTACTGCATTAGATATTCATTACAGCAGTAAGCTTTTTGATATATACTGTGGACAGAAATGTAACCACAGTTCGTTTATTCAAAAATACCTAATTAAGTTGGCTATTACAGTTTTTTCCCAGAGTTTTGTTAGACAGAAAATTTTGCTAAATTGGGTTAAATTTGAGGGAAGAACTTACCATTTGGGGACTGGCGTTTTAGAGGTGCTGTATAGTTCAGCTTTGCATGCAGCTTGTGTCTGGCATAGGTTAGGTAGCCATATGTGAAATAGAATTATGTTTGTAGAAAAAATCCTTTTAATCACAAAGATAAATCAAACCAGATGGTCGATTTTTTTTATGTGTGAATGCATTTGCTTAGTCCACAATCTTCAGTCACTGGGAAGAAGAATTTGTTGGTCTTCCTTACTGTGAAATACTAAGGTTTCACTTTAGTCTTCCACACTTCAGCAATCAATCCTAAAAGGTTCTAGTGATAACAAATTCTGAATCAGAATTACCTCCAGTTACACCACTTTCTGATAACTGCTAATCTTTGCGCTTCCTTTCCTGAAAAGATAAGGTGGGGGGGGGGTGGTGTTTCTGGTATTATTAGCTAATGTTTCATCAGAGTTGTATGTGAAGTGATGGGAATTCTGTTAGGCTTTACCACACGTACATGTCTAGTATGAAAATATAAACATTAGCTTACGTTTTACAGAATGTGCCAAGCCATTTCTCAAATAGCATGTGTCTTTTCCAGTATAATATTCTGTTGATTTATGTTAGGCCTTGTTTTATTAAACAGGTTTAAACACTCAAATATTATTTTACCACGATCTTTTTATCAAGTACAAGTAAGGATTTGTGCTGTTGATATGCTGTTACTATGGGTGATAATTGGAGGTTTTAAATGATTTATGATCTCACTTTAGGGAAGATTTAGTGTGGAATGTAAAGGTCACAATCACATCATACAGAAACAGGGCCCAGTATTTTTCTCAGCGAAGATTGGACTAGAAGAGTTGAAGAAGAATTCTCATACCATTTATGATTTGGGTGGGAAATGGACAAGGAAATTGAAATTGCTGTCAGCTGGGAATCTTAGCTTGGCAACATCTAGGGGTTTTGTAACATAATCATAGGAAACACGAGTGAGTACATTGTCCTTTCTTTTTGTGTAGGATTATAAGAAAGCTGTTAGTGCCCTAAATGACACCAGTCTTGCATGAAATATTTTAAAGTATGTCAGTGAACTGGCCTTTTGCTGTTGGAGATAACTGTGTAAAAGTATGTTTGAGCCAGTGATATATCATCACGTGCTTAAAAACATACTTGCAGCCTAGGAGAATGTATTCTGCTTAAAATCATTCCTTATAGAGATACCAGGACATGGAAGTTACTCCGATCTCTTTCTCTTCTGCCTCCAAGAAAGAAAAAAAAAGTTGTGCATTCCTGCACTGGGAAACTAGACAGTGTTGATACATGTAGCAGAATTTGTCCAGATAGGAAATACAACCTACTGAAGTTTAAATATGATTTATTAACCTCAACAGCCCCAAATGCTACAGCTGTTAATCAGACCAGTGTGTAAACATTTTGAAATTACTTCTGTAGGTACCTTGATCTTGAATTTGATCTAAAACATGGGGGAAGAGCTATAAAATATAGACATTATAAATTCTTGAAAAAAGGACAGGTTTTAAATCGAATTCTTTGGCTGCTGGCCATGTTTCCATTCTCCCAGCTGAATGAGTGCACGGGTGTGGAAGGATACCTTATATAGATGAGAAAATTTACATCTGCATATAGGACTTTTAATAAGAGGTTCATATAGTTAATCAGAACACTGCTACATTGTAAGCCCAAAATACAAACCCTGGGCAAGTGAAATATTCAAGTGAAGTTTCAGTTCAGTTTCAATTCAAAGCTTATCTAGTAAAATCAGTTTTCTTTCCTGTGACTTTAACTGTGTCATGTCTGTATTGAGGTTTCTTCTAAGGATTTTTACGGTTTATATGATTTATATAATTTTTTTTCACCTCCTCTCTGAGGCAGTGTAAAGCTTTACTGTCCAATCTTCTAGATGTTTTCATTTCTTCTTACCATTGCATCTTGCACATTTTGCCATCCTCTTGCATAGTTATTATCTTCTTTTCATTATTGTTTTCATCTTTTCTGTGTCCCGTAAGCACAATGTCATCATACCCTCATTATTTGACTCATCCTGAAAATATTCTTCAAAACTTAAATCATAGTTCATGAAATATTCTGTATCGAGAAATCCATGGTGAAACAACACTTCTCTTCCTCTTTTAGATCCTGATACACAAAAGGACTTAATTATTTATTTAACATTAAGCCAGAGAAACTACGTTTGTGCTTCTCCATACTGGGGTTCTAGTTGAACCCACAATAGCTCCGTGCATGATTTTACCATTGTCCTCCTTGTATACACTTCCAGTTTTCACTTTCAGGTGGGCAATTTCATACAATACACTGACGTTTTTATGGTCTGTATCGCTATTCTCCTTTGTTCAGTAGTTTGTGTATCTGTGGCACTATAATGTTCTGCAATGAGTATTGAAAAATAC
This sequence comes from Elanus axillaris, assembly GCA_026212715.1. NCBI lineage: Eukaryota > Metazoa > Chordata > Aves > Accipitriformes > Accipitridae > Elanus > Elanus axillaris. Next base: position 30,446,873 of record JANZLQ010000029.1, on the reverse strand, counting down.
ATTTCTTGCAGAATGAAGAATTAGTATTTATAGTGATAAAGCATTTTCAGCAACTGACTACTTTGTCCATTAAAGTTCAGATTCAGATGATGGAAATCCCACTGGAGTAGCTTTGCTTATAGCTACTAAGAGTTGCAGTTAGTGTCACTGTATCTGTTAACAGAATTGTTTATGGTTTCCTGGTTTGTGAAGGGTGGTTCTCCCTTTCAGTTCTGATCTACAGTGTTTTGGTCTTTAATATCAATACTACTACATGTGATCTCTTACTAGGTGAAAGCTAATCGCCTGTCTTGCATTTGTGGCATTGATCTTAATCAGTTTTCTGTAATAACAAAGCTTTGCTGCTGTTTCTGGAAGCGTGAGTAAGACTAAAAGGAGCTCTTTCCACATTACCAGAAGGGAATGCAGCACACTAAGTTAATATACAACAGGAAGATTTCAGAGGTGGTTTATAAGCTAGTTTGCATTCTTGTTTGGGAACCTGAGCAGTCTACCAAATATTTGCATTGCTTTTATTTGCCTGGTTTCACCATAATTTCTTCCACTTTTGTTTGCAGGTTAGTCACCTACTCCAGAGAGAATCAGAACAATGTCCTACGTTTTTGTAAACGACTCTTCCCAGACAAATGTGCCATTGCTGCAGGCTTGCATTGATGGAGATTTTAACTATTCCAAACGACTGTTAGAGAGTGGTTTCGACCCAAATATTCGTGACAGCCGGGGCCGAACTGGCCTTCACCTTGCTGCAGCCAGAGGAAATGTAGACATCTGTCAACTCTTGCATAAATTTGGTGCTGACCTATTAGCCACTGATTACCAAGGTAACACAGCCCTTCACCTGTGTGGGCATGTGGATACCATCCAGTTCCTAGTTTCTAATGGACTTAAAATTGATATTTGGTAAGTCACTGTTTCTGGGTTTTTTTACAGTACATATTATAAAATATATTAGTCTTCTGTCACCAGAGCCTTGCATATGAATCTGCTGTTGCTGAAATTTGATGCAATTCCACTACTTTAAGATATCACTTAATAAAAACACAAAATAAGAAGACAGGAAAACAGTAAGAGGCCACTTCTGCTAGTCTGTGCAACAAGCAAAGCAAATAAAAATAGCAGCTGCTGGTGTGGGCTGCTGTATCTAATTCTGCCTCACTGATGACATTGCTATCCTGGTTTGGCCAGACATCCAGGTGTGGGTGGTTGGCACCAAAGAAAAAAATCACATTGACTGCTTTAAAAGAATTTTCTCCACCACAGTTCTATTGTTTTAATTTTTGTACTGTAGAAGACAAAGAAAATACAGTATATGTGTGTGTCAGTTCATTCCCATACTTCTTTGGTAACAATGCTTCCCTTTCAGTGTTTTCCCCCTCCCTCAAAGTCTGTGACTCAGTCCTTCTTTTAAATATTGTATATTCTTTCCTTCTGGCTTCTAGCAGCTGTCAGATGTCAGTGCTCAGATGCAAGCTCTCAAGCTGCAAAGTAACTAGCTGTTTCATTGCAGTAACTGAATTATTTTGTTTGTGGAACTTTCTGCATAATCACAATGCATGCAAAAACCAGTAGGAACTTCAAAACCTTTGAGTTTTTAAATCTGTCCCATTTTCACCTGTCCCTCATTAGTTTTCAATTCAGAAAAACTAGTTACTGGCAGACCAGATTCTTTATGGGTTGTGGGTGGGGTTTTTTTCCCCTCATTTCAAACAACTCTGGTGCAAATTCCTAGTATTGAAGGCAGCTCTGGTCCTATTCAGTATTATTTTAATAGTAGCAGAGGGACCATCTGTATTTTATTTCATTTTTGCCTCACGTCCTAATACCCACATGGAAAAAGGAACTATGAGGAACCAGATTGCACAACTCCTTCTTGAAATTAAGCTTAATCGTGAACACTGCCATAAATCTACATGGGTTTTTTTTGTCATAACACACAGAGATTCCAGTTAGATTAGAGTACTAGGAATTTTGATTTTATTTAGAGGAAAAAGAGTTGTGAAAAAAACCTAAATATACTGATATTCTTCTATAGTCAGTTATGCCATAACTTATGTAGATAGGAATTTCTTACTCTCTGATATGACAGAAAATGGTTCTGAGGACTTACTAAAATGTAATGTGTAATGTATGCTGAGTTGTCTTGTTACAAAATGTCTGTATTAAAAATTTCCTTTCTTCTCATGTCCTTTTGTGGGTTTTTTAGCAATCACCAAGGTGCAACACCACTTGTTCTTGCAAAACGAAGGGGTGTGAATAAAGATGTGATTAGACTGCTGGAATCTTTAGAGGAGCAAGAGGTGAAAGGATTTAACAGAGGAGCTCACTCAAAGCTGGAAACGATGCAAACTGCTGAAAGCGAAAGGTATTTACCAAACAAAAATAATTACTAGGAGAAATAATGTTTATTGCTTTTAGATTTTTGTGATTGACTTGATTGTTTGTTCCTCAAAACTAATAATATCACATTTGGCCTGGTATTATTGGACCAAATCAAAATCAAATTTTAAATTTTGGAAAAATCTCTTTAAACAGATCAAATGTAAGAAAAAAAGAACTTTCTCTATTGAGATTTTCATGTCATTGTGGAAATTTTTAAAAATAATTACTCATTTTCCATTACAGACTCTCAAAAATAAATGTTCTATCGCTTATCACAAAGCCAAAGGGAAAATGGGGTGAAATGCAAAATGCCAGTATCACAGGCTAATGTAGCATCCTTTCAATAAGATGGATTGTCCATGCAAAGAAGGGATAGCAGACTTTTCATCTCTCTGAACTTGAATATAGGATTTGTTACGGTGCCGTATATGAAATTTCTATGAGTAGTAGTCCTAGAAAAGATGGAGAATAAAATAAGAATTTCATGGTGGCTAAAAAGATAGTTGAAGGAGAACTGAAGATTTCAGGAAAATTGCTGACAATTTCAAGGAAAGTATTGGATTAGAAGGAGGTTACTAATGCATTCTTAAAGGTCTGGTCCTGGGACTGTACTTACTTGTAATTTTCATAAATAATACTGGCAGAGAAAGTAGTAGCATGTTAGTGATACTAAGAAGTGAGATACAGGCAACCCAGAGGAAAATTGAGGTGGCATAGACAAAAATCTGGGATGACAAGGGGGAGGCAATTAGTAGGAATAAATTGTGATTCAGTAGCACAATACACAGCTTCATTTACCTAAGGCTGTATGCTGTAAAACGGAAGTTTCTTAGTGGAAAATGAGGATATAGGAAAAAAACTTCATGTATTAGTCAGTTCCAGCAGTTCATGCTACCCTGAAAAAGGCAATAAAGTTCTAGAACACACAAAACTAGATATTTCCACTAGATAAAGAAAACTGTCAGTGCCATTTAAAAAAGCAATGGCAACTTCTGCTGTGTAGTATGTTTTATAATGCTGGTTTAGCTCTATTCAGAAAAGTTTAATTTACCTTTTAAGAAGCGTGGAGAAGCATTACTTCAGCACTCAAGGGAACAGAGCGTCTCCTTGTGAAAGGAGGCAACTACAGCTCATTTTAGCCTGGCAGAGTGAAGGCTGAGAGGTGTGTGGTTGCTGACAAGAAATTCTGGTTTTGAACAACATGAAATAACTGTTTAAGACAAAAGGTGATGATAGCACAAGAGCCAAAGGATACGGATAAACCACAAATACTTTTTTGATTGCAAATTGGGAGTGTTTTTTTACGATGAGCTTCGAAGGCAGCCACCTTGTAGGATTTAGATGAGGCAAGAAGCCTTGCAAGTTTAAATAGAGGCTAATTCTCTTGCAAAAACCATTGAATTGCCAGTAAACATGACAGAATATGGGACTGAGTTTGGTTTGGGTTGGTTTTTTTTTTAATTCATACTGAAAACTGGATATCAACGTTGTTTGAAATACTTGTTCTTTTATATATGGAACTTATTCATATTTGTAATGTTTTATATTGTCTAATAATGATCATGAGCTGTGACTGCTGGAATATTACATCACAAGAGACAGGGATTTTTGTCACATAATTGTTCAGTTTGTGTGAAAAGTTACATGGCCTTCGCTGTAAATGAAAATTGAACTCTGTAGAAGGTATTGTTATGTAAGTTGAGTAAACAGAAAAGGTGGAACCAACAAAATTACAGAAATCATGCAAAATACTCCCAGTGAGCAGATGGGAAGTTCTTTCTTGAACATCAGGTAACCCCAATCATCAGAGAGACTGTTTTAAGCCCTGAAATAGAAAATTTAATATCATTCTCAAAATTACATGGGTATAAATTATTAGAATTTGTGCAAATTACCTTTCTGACTTAAATAAATTTTATTGAAAGTTGCTTGTCATAAAGAAATGCATTTATGTTGTTTTTGTTTAAACATATGGACCAACAGCTCAGCCCCATTTAAATTCCGATTTTTTATTTGATAGTGTCCCTTTAATGAATATAGCTTCCTTTCTGTTATTTGACCTTCATAAATGTTATATTGTTTGCTTTGGCAAGGAAATCAGCAACTCTCCTTGGGGAGAGGCACAGAGACATAAACAGTGCACTACTCAGCTTGTTTGTGAACGTGTTTAAAATGTCTGAAATACATTATTTTAAAAATAACAAATAACAGATGCCTACAGCAGCAAAAGCAAGTGAGTTTGTGTGCTGTTTGCTTTGTAAATAAATAATGTCTTTGTAACAGTTGGCTTTTCAGACCTCCACAGTTTCACTCCTCCCTCTTAGTATGATTTTCACATTTTAGAGACACTTAGATTAATGTCTTCTGTCCTCCCCCCCCAACTCTGTTTCATTATGTATGAACCTATGGAGAAATAATGGTTGCTCTTTCTAAAAACAGTCTCTGACTTAAGTTTTCTGCTCCTTATTATGTACGGTTGCTTCTGCCCTGGTAGCAGAGGCCAAAGCAAGGTTCCCAAGTCACATTATTTTCCCTTGCTTTACACTCCGCCCAGTGAGGAGTGGCACTGTGCTGTCCGGAGGCAGAGCTTGCTCTGTCCCTCTTTCAGCGCAGACAATCTGTCCATCTACACAGCCCAGCATGGCCTGTGACTGTGCCCACAAGTGCATCCAAATGGGAACTTCCACGCGGTGCTGGAAACAGAAGAGAACATCTGTCTAGGCTATGTGGCTCAAACTCTTCTGTAGGATGCATTGCTGCATTACCATTTCTTAAGCAGCTGTAATTTGTAATAAGAAAAAAATATTTTGAAGAACATTGATTTTAATTGGGTTGTAATGTAAAATAGCAAGTGTTTTCTATGTACCCTTTTCTATTTAATGAGCAAGCATGTGATCTTTTCACTTAAATTGCATTGCACCTTTATTTAACCTCTCTGGGGTTATGTATTAACTAGTTAGTACTTAATGAGTGAGTAGTTCTGTTCTACACCAATAGCTGTCTTTTATTTAACACTTTGTTTTGCTTGGGAAATCATAATAAGCAAGGAAGATCACTAGATCCTGCTGCTATGGGCAACCAAAATAGCTTTACAGCAAGGTAAATATTTAAAAAACAAAAGAGACAAGCTGTTTAATAGACAATTTCTGAAATCTTCTGCATGTGACACTGCAATACTTCAGCAAGCTATGGGAGTTTAGGCTAATTATTCTTCAGTGGCTGTACTTCCTGAGAAAAAATACCGTATGAATAGTGTGAAGTTTTTCCGTGGTGTAATCTTAGAAGAAATATTCATAAATGAGACCTTTTCCTGATAACAATCATTTGTCAATTTATTATTGTGACCAAGAACAATAGCATTTCTACAATTAGTTTTGACTTGGAAATTACTTTTTCCCTGAAATGTTTTCTTTTATTATTGCTATAAGAGATATCTAGGAATATGGTAGCAGAAAGCAATTAGAAGGGAGGAAAAATTGTTTTTTCTTTGCTTAGCTTCTGCTATTGACATCATTGTGTACGTAGTTGGTTTCACTGTTTCCTTTCCTATTTGTCAGAGCCTGATCCTGTAAACACCTCTGTATGTGACCTCATTCAAGTGAGAGAAGTAGTAGGACTGTGCAGATGGTTAAAATTTTAGATATGTGAAGTCAAGTGATGAGAAAGTTTTCCTGTTCTTCATAATGTTTTACATACAGCAACAGAGAAAGTTTGCTATTATAAATAAATTTGAAACGAGCAAAATTGGGAGAATGATACAAGAATCCATAGAGCATTTGAAACAACTTACATTTTTTCTAAAGGTGATTAATTGTTAAGATGACTGCATCATTCTAATTTTATATTTGTTTCTCATTTAAAAGTGAGAGTTCCAGTCCCTAATTCATAGTCTGACAATTTAAGGGGGCCTGATGGATTGGTAGTGGAATGTTAAAACATCAAAGCAGCTCCTGAATGCCATATGGCAGAAAGCACAACACTGCCAACTTGTCTTGAAGATCAGAAAGTTTCTGAACTTCTTGTTATCCAAATTTATTGTTTTCTGTGATATTTTTATGCTAGAGAAGAGGCCTCTGTAACAAAGACATGCAGGAGAGTAGTAAAGATTACTACAGAGTTCAGAATCTAAACGATATTGGTTAAAGTTTCCAATTTATTCACCAGAGTTTATTTTTAAATCACAATTTGTTGTTTTATTAACAAGAGCTGTGCCCCTTGAGGTTTTTGTTTATGCTTCATTGAATTTTACTGAGCCCTATTTAGTAGGAATTACGCAGACTTACTTGATGGCATCTAGGTGGCAAGCCTGCAAACTCAGTGCAGTTGTACAGATATAAATATCATTCTCTTTAAACAGGTTAATAAAACATTCTTTCAACTAACTTAAGTTTAGAGTTAGGAGTCTTTTCCTGATCTGCTTTGTCTTGATTTAGCGGAGGCAAAGCTATAAATCTGCAGGTGGGTTTAGTTTTTAATTTAGAATGTTTCGGTTTCTCTTAGTAGGATTACTGTTGTAATTAAAGGTGCATTCTTTTGCTCTGATGTATTTTTAACTTTAATCCTTCATAGTGCAATGGAAAGCCATTCCCTCCTTAATCCAAACCTACAGCAAGGTGAAGGAGTTCTTTCCAGTTTCCGCACGACATGGCAAGAGTTTGTGGAAGACCTGGGCTTCTGGAGGGTGCTGCTCCTGATCATTGTTATTGCTCTTCTGTCTCTTGGAATAGCCTACTACGTTAGTGGGGTGCTTCCTTTTGTAGAAAACCAGCCTGAACTGGTGCACTGAAGCAAATGCAAAAGAAGTGCACCGTGCTTTTCCCTGTTCTAATCTTATTTTGAGCTTCTTGGAATTATTCTCTTGGTGCAGGCAGTGGCAGCTGTATATACTGTTTGCCTTTTGTACTTATTATTAACCCCTTTGAAAGAGGGATTAATTCATTTCAAGTAAAACACTAAATTCTAAAGCATTCCTAAGCTACCTCTGACTTGACTTGCAAGCAAGATGTGACGATAATCCTCTCTGTTGATAAAATATTATGATTAGAAAAAGCCTTTCATAATGAATATTAAATTCCTGGGTGTGAAAAATACATCCTAGTATAGAACCAAATTTGATTTCTTTTCCCTATGAAGAGAGGTAAATCTACTGTTGGATTTTTTTGTGTGTGCTTCAGTTGAAAGAAAAATGTTCTTTTAAAAGTGCTCCTCAAGAAATCTGAATAATATAATAATGCATTCTGATGTATAAACAGTAATAAGCTACAACTTCATAGTTCTTTTAATGCCTCCCCATAGTTTCATATCTGGTAGTTTATAATAAAGAATGAGAAATAGTTCAAGTTTTACTGTCTTTAATGTATAAATCACTCCTTTATTTATTAGGTTAACATAGTGTTTCTTCCCCAGATGAATTCAATGTTGTTAATACCTGCCTGAAGTAAATTTTCTAGAACAAGGCTATTTGTTGTGCTTTGGAAGTAAAGTTGTTTCAGCCTTAGGCTGAAAATTTTGCCTTTTTTGTTGCAATGTTACTAAGCAAACCTTTCGTTGTCAGGGTGGTTAAAAAGTAATTTAGGTGTTCTGCTCTGTATATAATAATTCTGTAAGGTTGTTGTCTTTGTGAAATATGTCATGAAAGGTAACTTTTTTCTTCCTCCCACGAGGACCAGACTGAACCATATAATTGTATTGTTTTCATGTTTGTGGAAAGGACTTGACTGAATAGAATTCCTTTCTAGAATTGTTTTCCATTTCAGTTGGTTTTGGACAGCACTCTCAGGCTTATGAATTATTTTCTAAGTTTGCTGAATAAAAGTATTTAAAATGTTAATATTTAGGAACATTGTATGAAATGAAGTCTTGACCCATTCTGTACTTAGCTGTGAAATCCTTTGTAAATAACCTAGGGATGTGAATCAGTTAGATACTATGTAGTACCTTTCTAGCCTTCATAAAAGAGTAAGTTGGAAGTTTTCAAAGAAAGCAGATTCTCTCCTCCCATGCTGATTAGACATCTAACTCTCTTTGCTGCCATTGCCTTGAAAATCCCAAACAAAAGGAATTCTCCAAATCTAATGAATCAATTATTTTTTTTACTTAGCCACTCCTAAATTGTTGCTAAATAACATCAAACATTTCTAAAATGAAAAGTTACAATAATTATTGATAAAAGTAACCTACATCTCTCTGTTCTGCTACCATGTGTATTTTTCTTTCTTGTTTATGGGTTTGAGTGAAGAGGGTGGTAGTCTTTTTTTTGATGTGTGACATGGGCTTCACTGAGTTGGGCCCTATGCTAATTGCATCTGAATAATTCTTGGTCTCATTTCTTCAGTTACTGGTTAATGAAACAATACTTTTCTAGCAGCTGCAATGCCACAGTAAGAAAAGTCTCTTAAAAAAAACCCCAAAAATGAACAACAGACCCCCAAAAAACAGTATACTCCTCTTCTGAATATTTCAATTATTGTACATCCGTTCATTAACAGAGAAATATAAACTCATAGTATACCTAAATTACATTTACTTCTCTAAATAAGTGCGTTTCTGTTAATAATACTCTGTATCTTGCATAATCATGTTGTCTTTCAGTATGTATTATCTGTATAATTTGTAACTATTCTCAGCATGGGTGAATGGCACAAATAAATATATGTAGTATATATGTTTTGTTTTATTATTACATTAGTGCAGTGGTAATGATGCTACCCCATTTTACTGAGTTTATTTGTTTCTTGTGCATTGATAATGAGCATTTCAAAAGTGGGGACGTTGCTTTCCTGAGAAATGGCAACCATGCTGTTGGTATAAATGAGGTTTTAAAGCATGGTTTCTTTAGATTTGCCTGTTTTATTTTCAGTATTGTTTCTGAATTGAAGTTGCTGTGTGTGTGTCTCTCTCTCCCCCTCTTACCTAAGATTTCAAGTATTGAACATACGGTCTAGAGGCCCCTCGAGTTTTAAGATTACCTATGAGGGGGTACAAAATATAACCATGAAAACCAGGCTTGAGCCTTAAGTAGCCTTTCCTACTTTGCTGTACTTTGCTTATGCTGTATGCATAAGCAGTTTCAGAACTGTGCATTGAAAAGGTTTAAAAAAATCCTCTGTGTGTTCCAAATTAATGTATGTCACTTTTTAAACCCAAAGAAATCCAAAGCACTGTTTGAACTTCACTGTGTAATGACTGCTACTCTTTGAAATAAGGATGTGATGAATGTCTGACTAAGAGGAGTTTGTTCTGTATATACCTCTGTTACTGAAAAAGGACAGCTGTGCCTTTCAATATATCTATAAACATTTAACGACTTCCTTTTCAAAGGTTGATTCTAAAGAATTAATTTAGCTCCTGTACACAATTTCAAGGAATACAATCTTTCTTACAGGAACAGAAAGAGGACTTTAGCCTACTTCCTCTTGAAGCTATTGTTACAAGGAGTTTCACTGTTTCAGCATAATTACGTAGATCAGTTTAGATTGCTTGTAGGTCAATAAGATTTCTTTTATTTATTATTGCAGTGGTGTCTAGATACCTTGACCCAGGGACACCATTTTGCTAGGCGCTCTTCAAATCCAAGACAGATTGTTGTCTCAAGCTGTTCTCAGACTAATGAGCTAAAATGGAATAAGGAATTGAGAGAGAAAACAGTCATGGAGGGATGAAATGATTTTTTTTCCAGTGTCATAAAACAACTTGGTGGACAAGATAGTGCAAGGTAAACTGGAGTGTAAAATGGATGCACAGAGGCTACTCTGCGGTGGGCTGTCCCTGTGCTTACATTTATTCCATGGCATGATCACACCTCTCTTACCTTGTAGCAATGTCTTCATGTACTGTATCTTTTTATCTTCAGGGGCTTCTGTTTTCACTCATATTGGTAGTTTGCTTTGTAGAAGGGGATGATCTGTTGTGTGACTGTCATGGGTAGGTATTGTTTGTGGTTACCACCATACAACAGGTTATTTCATTACTGGACATGATTTGGCATTGTGAGGTGTATCATGAAAAGCTGCTATGAGAGAAAGAACATGGTTTCACTTTAAAGTATTGAAATGGAAGATCCAGGCAGTTTCTGGGTCTGCAGCCAATCTGGAGTTTGACTTTAATATGAGTTAACTAATCTCTGGCTGGTTTTAGTATCTTAAGTAAGTAAAAATAATCTAATCGCTAGTGTGTTGTAGGTGGGCTAGTTAGCTAGGTAGCTCTTTTTCTGATCAAAATATGTTTGTTCATAATATGTTGGAGAAATGCAAATTAATTAATTTATTCAGAAGTTCAATAGCAGCATTTAAAAGTAGTACTAGAAAGTATAAATCACAAGTGAAAACTGGCTTGCAAACTAAAAAAAAAAAAAGTTAATATTGTCTATTGTCATTTTCCAAATTTTCAGAAGTCAGGCATATAAATATATGTTACCTGAAGTTAACTTTTGACAGAGCTGAATTCTTCTTCAGCTGACACACAAGTTAACTTGTTTCTAAAGGCAGTTTTTTCTGAAGTTGTTCCTATTTCTGAAGCCAGGACTTTAAGTTTATATTTGAATTGGTGATTAAAATAAGTCTTATATGATGTGAGAATTAGGGAGAATTAGGTCAGAATGCTTTTCCTTCATTCAGTGTTCTTTTCTTACATTTCAACATTAATCCTTGTAGATTGGTTACTTGGGATACACTTTGTAAAATTTCCTAAGTGATTCAAAATGTTACAGAAATTGTCGTTGGCAGTTGTTTACTACGTTTCTCATCCCTGGTGTTGGGGCTCTCTACAAGAATTCAAACATCATTGCTCAGTTTCATAACCTGCAGCTCTCTGTAAACTTTCTAAGTGCTGAAATACTGTTGAATCCTGAATCTCTATTAATATTATGAAATTAATTTCTGGTGACAGAGATAATTCTGTACCTGCACTTGCAGGGTAGTATGATCCACATGTTATCTTAAGTATGTTTAAGTACTTCAGCTGGATTTTATGTTGCCTGGCATCTTTTGTATTGCTCTTACAAATGCTTCAAAGGAGGAACACTTTCAAAATACACAGTATTAGGAAACAAATGCAACTAATTGGTAGTCCTTTGCTATTTATTGCCAGGAAGCGAAGCATTCCCAGGGTCACACTGCCAGAGAAATCTTGAGATGAAAACTAGAAGTCTCTCACTTACAGTGATCTGGTATAGTCTGTGCTGTTACACAAAGCAGAACTAACGCTCTGATGTTGCCGCTGAAGCAGTCTGTGTGCAGAACCCTGAAAAATGTGTCTCTGCTGTAGGCATTTATAGTTTGTAAATAATTGTTGTAACTAAGCATTAAGCAAGCAATATTTCCTAATGACTATGATGAGGTAAAACTATTGTTCTTCATTACTGCCAAGGGAATGGGAAATCTGCTGGAAATTCCTATAACTAAAAAGCAACAAATTGGAATTTCTTCTGCATTCAAAGTGTGAACAAGTCAACCATGGATTCAAATGACACGTTCTTTCTGTTTGTGATTTTAAACTACATTCTGGATAAGGAAAAATGAGGAGACATTTGGAACAGAATTTGTTGTGTGGTTTGCAGAAAATAGGAGGGAAATGAACGCAGTGAGCCAAGACAGCAGCAGGGGAGGCAGAGCAGTGTGGTACCTTCATGAATCACTGCTTAAAAAGCCAGTCCCGATGCTTGTAAGAAGTTCAAGGAGTGACCAGTAATAGCCTCCTAGTAGGAGAAGGATTTCACTAGCTTGTGATTACACCACCTCATAGGGGTGGCCACGCAGCCCTGCAACCTGAGCTGGCCCTTCTTGACTTTCAACATCTATAGAGTGCTGCTATTTCAGACAACTGCATGTTTGAATGAGTGCCTGCATTAACAGCTGCTCATGTGGAAGCTGAACTGGTTCCTCGTATACAAGAATCTGTCTGCACATAGGTTAGCAAAAGAAGTTTTACCAAATGTGAACAGAAGCTCTTCATAGAACACAAAATATTTCTGGTGTATTAAATTATGTTTATTTAAATATCAGAAGGCAGGAACCCAGATGAAGGATGAAGTATATGCAATAATACCTCATTTTCTTTTGCCAAATTAAAAAGAACAGATAACATTCTCTTAATGCAAAGCAAAAAGACAATCGTAGTAAATTTGTTTTGAACTGTAGAATTTGAATTCCTTGTTAAGCCAAATTCCTTAGTATGAGGAATTTTTCAAACAACATAATCTCTGGCAGGTAAGTTTTCGAGCAGAAGGGCTGATGTAGCCATGCAGTGGTGTGAAGGTAGGAATGTTTAAAGGTTGTGCTGGCTTTATGAATTGTGCATATTGAAACAAAACTAGTTAATAAAGACAGAGGATTTCTGCTAAGATGTAAGAATTGAAATGCCATATGCTCATCCTCATATTGTTGTTGTCTCATTGCAGTCTGAACATCTGGCTTGGTTTGGTACAGATATTTTCAGACAAAAAATGAAGTATGTAGACATCCATAGGTTTTGGCTGGCAAGCACGGTTTCTGCAGTGGACATGAATAATGGAGTAACACACTGAAAGTCATGGCAGCTTGTATGTGGACTGCTCAATCCTGCCAGACGTGTTCCTTACAGAACTGGTTTTTTTCCCATTTATGGTATTGGTTTGAATCCTTGTGTCAATCAGTGAACACCAGTGGTTAATATGGGGCTTGAACTGAAGGCTGTTTTCAAAAATTTTAATTATAATAGAAGTTAAAGCTTTATTCTTTATTTCAAAGTTCAAGGACTTTTTTTTTTTTAAATCTAATGTTTACTAGAATTACAGCCTGCAAATGTGCACAGATAACAAGCATGTGTGTGTCCTTACTCTGTGCACTCCTATGCCAAAAGGAGGTTTAGGAAGAGCAAGCAAGGCCTCCAGTGAGATCAGTTTGAAATAAGTCTGGTTTAAGGAATTCTGTTTTTTGTCATTTGTCATCAGATTGATATTTAATACACCACCAGCTCTGTTTTTCTTCATTGCACTGACTTACTGACATATTTTCTTTGTCTCAGTGTACAGTTTTGGAAGTGTCAATCACATTACTTACCTCGCAAAGGTGTGCTTCACCTACCAAGCACCATTCTTTTGATAGTAAGTGAATCCGTCAGTTTCAAAATGTTAGTCAGTTCTCTTTGGTTTTCAGAATTACACTGTTTGCTTTGCAAAGTGAGCACCTCTTTTGCTAGTCTGGTACAGTTTGTTTGGTTAAGGACTTGGTTGGTTTGTCCATTTTTCATGTGAAATGCAACAACGGTTAGGGGAACTGTTGGCCTTGGCTTTACCTGGTCCTCCAGAAAGCCTCTAGAGATGGAACAAACACTTTGAGAATTAAAAGGCGGTCTAGCAGTAAAGCTGGAGAGGTGTCTGTTCCCTACATTTTCAGGCTTTCCAGGACCCTGGGAACTTCATATTGGGTATTTGAAGTCACTCTGTCAGGACAATAGCTTTGTAGAAGCTTTTGGCCTTTATGTATGTTCTGAAATTCAAAGCTGTAGTTTTGAAAACTCTTGTCTTCCTCCAGGCAACAAAATATGTTCCAGTAGAGCAATTAGGAATACTTTATATGTATTTTTAAGCCAAGAAAGCGATCTAAATGCAAGTCAGTTTTTAAATCTTAACTAAAATAAGGGTACGTGGCCACACACTTCACCTCCTGCCTGCACCCAGACACCTGCTACTTTATTCCCGGTGTGCTTCCCTGCCCTGGCACTAGTGCTAGCATGCATCTGACCCCAAGGACCTGAATGAGGGAGCTGTGCCAGTTAGACCTACCAGAAGTTCACTCTCACTCGCACTGCATTCTTCCTAATTCTGCCCCTCCCTGTCATTTCATCTCCTGCCCTCCGCTCCATGCTTCTACCATGCTTCACCTAGGCTTGAGATTTACCCCATTTCTTATGCCATTACGATTCTGATCATAAAATGTATTTCTTCCCTGTAACTTCTTTCCATTTTGCTGTCTTCACTGCTTACAGCACACTATCCCCCATCTTATTTGAGCCGTTGTTCTTTGCCAGGTATCTTTATTTGCCTAGCCTAGTCTATGTTGAATGCTCTTTATGGGATGGAAGATACCATACTATACCATATTTTGAAGAAAGGCTTATCACTTGCCTCTTTGTGGTGGGTTGACCCTGGCTGGATGCCATGTGCCCACCAAAGCTGCTCTGTCACTCCCCCCTCAGCTGGACAGGGGAGAGAATATGTAATGAAAAGCCCAAGAGTTGAGATAAGGACAGGGAGAGATCACTCACTAATTACCATCACGGGCAAAACAGACTCGACCTGAGGGAAATTAATTTATTGCCAATCAACCAGAGTAGAGTAATGAGAAATAAAACCAAATCTCAAAAACACGTGCCCTCCTCCCCTCCTTTCTTCACGGGCACAACTTCAGTCCCAGATTCTCTACCTACACCCCCCCCCCCCCAGCGGCGCAGGGGTATGGGGATTATGATCAGTTCATCACACGTCTCTGCTGCTCCTTCCTCCTCAGGGGCAGGACTCATCACACTCTTCCCGTGCTCCAGCCTGGGTCCCTCACGGGGTCACAAGTCCTGCCAGAAAACCTGCTCCAGCGTGGGCTCCTCTCTCCACAGATCCGCAGGTCCTGCCAGG
>JANZLQ010000029.1:30410260-30430155 GCA_026212715.1 Elanus axillaris | reverse complement strand
CTTCCAGCAGCTCCTCACAGAAGCCACCCCTGTAACCCCCCCTGCTACCAAAACCTTGCCACAGAAACCCAATACACCCGGTTTTGGGGTTTTTTTGTAGGCAAGCAAGCATTAGTATCTGAGGTTCAGTGCAACTTTTTGGCACATGAAGGAAGAATGCTGAAAGTAATGGATCAAAAAGAGTAAGGAGAAAGATTCAGAGAGATATTAGTGATTTCCTTAGAAACTGAAGATGTTTCTGAGGAAAACTGAGCACATGCAGACATGCTCCTGGCAAAAAGAACAGTTTTGGGAAAATCTTTTCATTCTTCCAGTTACAGATATCTAAGTGTCATTTTACCAGAGCTTTCTCAAAATGAGCAAAACAGTCCTACTTTTGTAACAAGAAGCATAAGCAGGATTGGAGTTTTTCCTCTTGACTAAAACTGGTAAGATTTTTGGGGTGAATTTTATTTGTAACATGATTTAAGACATTTCTATATACTGGGACTCCAAAGGCTGTGTTTCTGAAACGATAATGCATAGCAGGAGTAGTGGTCTGGTTCTAACTTAACTACCCGCAGAGTAAGTTTAGAATGTCAGGTTCTAAATTAAGTAGCAGAATATGTGATTTCCCTGTCTATTTTTTGCATGTGGGTATTGGATCAGGAGCTCTTTCAGCTGCTTGACTTTAAGCAAAGCCAAGTTCAAATAGGGCCATTCAGTTCTTTATTCTTTACTTTCTGGGTTGTTTTTTTTTTTTGATACTTGCTTTGTCACTTGAATCTCAGTCTCTCCCTCTCTTTCAGTGCACAAAAGAGATTTTTGTAGGTACTTAAATTTGAATCTGCCAGCAATAGGTTGGGATTTATCGCGTGACATCAGTTGCATAAGCATAAATGAGATGCAGTCAGAAGGGAGTATGTGAAGCAGGCAGTTTGCAACTTGAACTGCTCTGGGCATTAAGGCCTTTACAAGTCCCGCCTGATTATTTGTGGAGCTATGTCAGGTTGGGCATCTCCCTTCTGTTTACCTATAAAAGGAAATGAACTTTTTATGGATGGAGACTCTTTATGGAATGGAAATGAATTCTTTATTCCCACTCCAGAGCCAGATTCCAGGCTGTCTGGTTATAGTATTGTCATGTAATCGGCACTTCCTTTCACTCTCATCTTAATTAATGTCTGACTTAAAAGGCCTTTGAAATTGAAGGGCCAGTCCATTTAATTTTCTTAGCTTTCCTAAAATACTTCATCTTTAAGAGGAGTAAATTAGTATTTAAATTCTAAATTTACTTAAAACAGGTTGTTTTTTTATTTAAATTATGAACTACACACAAATAGGTCCAACACTGAGGAGCAGCCTTATATAATATAGAGTGGTGGCATAGAAGTAGTCTTCCAGAAGCTGGAATAACAGTATCACTGCTGGTTTCTTACAGTCTTACGGATGCCAGGATCTGTGTGGAAGGGAATAGTTCTGGCTTCTCTGAATTTTAAAGCTACCTTGGGCTAAATCTCCATAAACTTCATTTGAAATCTCAGACACATAATAGATTTTCTATGTAGTGGAAATCTCATGAGATAAGGCTGTTGTGTCTGACTTTCAGTTTTGTTAAAAACACTGTCAGAACACTCTCCCTCCTGTTACCCTAGTGCTCCTGTTTCTGGCTAATGCACTGGTGAGGTGTGACAACTTAAACAGAAGTTGACTCACATGTTTTGAATGGCAGAAAACATTTATTTTTTAGAATTAATGCTTACTTTAACTGTACCTTTTGTTCCTTTTGATTCCTCTTGTCCCTTAAGAGTTTGCTGGAAATACGCATTCCACAGTGAGTCAGCATGGCCTGCTGGACTGAGCAGAAGGCAGATTTGGGAGTTATAAATTTAAGCACTTACTTGCTGTGTGGCCTTAAAAAAACTTACATAACTCTGCTTCCCCACCAGTAAAATCAGTATAATTTATCAGTCTTTGAGTGATGTTGTAATTAATATGTATAAAAAGACTTTAAAAATAAATACTGGTACTGATAGCCTGTAGGCTTTTTAACTCAAAGTAATTGTATTAATTTTAACCAATATATTCTAAGCATAATCTAATGACAAAGGGATATCTATTCCTTGATATGTTAATTATTAATGTAATTGTTGTTTCCTGTTATTTCTATAGCACTCTCAAGCATGCATGAATTGCAGAAAAAAGCTCTGATGTCACATCGTCACTGTCTGGCTGAGACTCCTGCACCAGTGTATGAAGTCCCATTGATTTCAGTGGTTGTGGGCAAGAGCAGTTGGTGTCCAGAAACGATTTAGATCCACAATCATGGCCACCTATGGAAGACCTGCCTGTTTTCAGCTAGGCATAATAGAAACGGAAGAAGTCTAAAGTATAGAAGTTGAGCCAGGTTGTCTGCTGTATCTTGAAGTTTTTATTAAGAAAGCTGTTCCCAGGGTCAGTGCCTCTGGCTGAGGTTCATTGTAGGCAGAGTAGGAAGGATTGTGACCAAGGCACTTCCCTTTCTTCTTTCTGGTGGATGTAGGGTCCCTCACATTTCTCTGTTGAGCAGGGGATCAGTTTTCATTCTGGAAACAAGTCTGGCAGCAAGAGGATGTATAAGCTATGGAATCAGAGCATTGGAAGGTCTTCAGTGGCATTTCTCCATTCTTAGCACATCATTTAATGACAGCACTTGATGGCCAGGTCCTAAATCCCGCATCCAGTCTCAGAACTCAGGCCAGACATTGCAGGTTTGTGTGCAGGAAGCTAGGGGAGTGCTCTCCAGCCGTGTGTTGGACTAGCTGTGGAGCTACTTTGCTCACATTGCTCCCATCCCACAGTTACTCTGACTTTCACAGGTTGAAGGTGAGTTTTTAAAAATGGGATTCTTTCTTTCCCGTAGCATTTCCAAGTCTTACCTGTTCTGCTTGCTGAGTTGTCAGTCCAGGCACTCACTCAGGATCACATCTTAAAGGTCTGAGCTCTCATATGGCTCTTGCCAGCATTGGATCCTGTGCACTACAGGTTAGTGCCAAAACCTTTCACAGCCATGGAGGAGGCAAGTAGTTTGTTCTCAGAGCAGACAGGCGCTGGTGGCCCAACATGTCTCCTGGTATCCAGAAGCAAGAAGTTCAGGAAACTTCAAGGGGCGGGGGGGAGGAGTAGTATAAGCAATTAAGAATCCACCGAGAGACAGGAGGGAGGAAGAGTAAAGGGAACTCAGGGTCCTGATGGCAGGTAGTACTTTATGAGGCTTTATTTTGGCTGCAAAACTCACTGCTTTCACCACCACTGTGCATAGTGTTGGACTGTAGGGAAATAAAGCCAGTGTTTGGGTTGCTGCATTGCAAAAAACTACCTAGAGATGTCACCTTGATTTTGCTGGGGCTTTTAGTGTAACATAGCTAACATCAGTGACACCTCACTAGTATGGAAATAGCCAAAGAGCATTCTTAGGGCTACAAGAGGTATAAGTTATGCAGTCTTAGAGCTCCTGTGTAAGCTTCATTGTTTCCATTTTCTATTGTGTTGTGCTTTATAAAATGTCCTTTACCACAGATTTTATTGCACTGAGCTGGGGCAAGATCAAGTGTGAACCTCTCTTGTTGGGTGTTCATGTCTTAGCCTGCATTGGCCACTAACAGATCTGTCACTTACTTACATTGATTGTTAAATTTAAAAATAATAGTAAATCTGATTCTAGAAGAATCTTTCTGCAATCAAAGGTCTGTCTTCCTTTAAAGCAGTTGGACCCTTTGCATTCCCTTACTTGGCTGCTTGCTCATCTTTCATGAGGATAAACATAGTTTAAGGGAATTTCCCAGGTGGAAACTCCCTGTTCTTTATGAGAACACTGTGTGCAACAGCCACTTCACTAGCTTCATTGTCTTTCTTGGGGGAAAAAAAGGTGAGAAAAGGATTTACTGACCCCTTATTAGTTGTCCAGATTCCAATCTCAGTTTCCCCACTGTAAATCCAGAGTAACTCCACTGAAGCACTGCTATTACTCCAGCTTTCAACTATGGAATTGCCCATTTTCATTGTCTTGAGGCTCATAGTACATAGAGATATCTGGTAGAGGTTGACAAAGCTATCTAGTAAACAAAACTGTCTCTTTCCAGCTGTGTGAATTGCAGGCAACTTCCATCTATTCACAGTCCAGAAAAGTATTTTCGGATATGGGCACCTCATCAGTTTGTCGGAGATATTGCTATGCCTTAGCAGGGCAGCAAACTTAGGACAAGTAACTTAGCCAGTGGATTTTGTCTTAGCAGTTCTGTGAATGTAAATTTCTGGTTATAATTTATGATGGAAGCACAAAAGGGTGGAATACTGATTGACAGTTACTCTGGGAGTGGGGAAGAGATGGGTAAGCTGAGTTACTTTGCTTAAATGCTGTCACTGGCAGACTACAAGCACCTTTAAAACCCATGAAAGGCATAGATTCCTCTTCTAAAGACAATATTAACTGTTTTCTATTTCTATTTTTCCTCCTATTCAAGGAGTTGTTACACTTGGTAAACAAACAAATTTATTTGCCATTACAAAACACCAGCTCAGGGAGATTTTAGTCCATGTGCCCCTCGTCACCCTGCTGCACTGTCCATGTTAAAGATGCATCCCTTTTATTCTCCCAAAACTGGGTTTTGTTGTGGTGGTTTTTTTTAATGAACGAGCTCTAAGATGAGATGCTTGCCGGCTTTTGCAAATCTAGATGATGGAGTTGATCGTGTGGTTGATGAGCAGGCTGGGGCTTTCCAAAAGCTCTTTCAGTTTAGGTCCATTCAGCTCTCTGCAACACCAATATAAGCTTAAGTTTTGGAAGAGGGGGTTTTACAGCCAAATGATCTTAATCCTTTCCTAAGCAATTTTAAGAAAAATAGCTATATTAAGTGCAAAGTGCAAGCCTTTAGCCTGTTCTCTCAGTCCTTGCAGATACAGGTACTAATGTGTTGGAATTCAGCAACAGTGCTTGTATTGGTAAAAACGGCTTGTAAAACTAAGAGGTGCAAGGTAAGTCTTAATGCATGGAACTTGGCTACTCACTGTTAAGTGGCGAGTCTAGCTAAATTAAATATTGATTAAAATGCTTAGGCTCTGCTTGCAGCATCTTTAGCTTTAAACTCTGAATGCATTTTCTTTGTATTGGGAAAAAGGGAAAAAAAGGTAACTTGGAGTTTTAATAATGAGGTGGTTTGAAGACCAAGTCCTGAAAGCAGGAAAATTATTCTGAACAGCATATTGAAAAGCAAATGAAGGTAAAGCCAACCCTCTGTAGGGAAGGGGCAGTTGGCTAGCCATCTCAGCCAAGTAGAAAACAGAAAATCTAAATGAACTAGACTAGATGTGTCTTTCTATGTAGAGAGTGACTTACACCACAGAAAAAGCCATGTGATTCAGGCAAGGAGAAATAGTCTCACTGGGAATAATGAAGTATGATTCTTTTTGAAATCAAATGAGAATTCATTTCTGTAGTTCCCTCACCCCATTTTAATGGCACCCTGCCTCATGAATTTTCAGTGGCTTTGTCTTTACTTTTTTCAGTGGCTTTGTCTTTACTTTCCATGTTTATTCATCATTTATATGACAGTAAAGGCCTTTATCTGAGAAAGCAATATTATCCTGCCATGATTACTTCATGGATATTAAAAAGGGAAATCATAAATTCTATGCTGTTTTCTTAATTTATGTACCCAGTATCTTTTTTCTCCTATGCTAACAATGAAGGACAGAGTCCAGCACAGACTTTGAGAGTCACAGGCAGTGTAGTTCCAAAAAGGCTGATGTGCCTGAGATTATCATCACAAAAGACTTCCAGAGACCTTGAAGGTACTGGATTCTTGAGAGGAACTGGCTCCTGTTCCAGCTATTGGCAATGCAGTCTTTATAGACATACCCCAAATTCTTCTGTCAGTAGATAGATGCGGTGTGCTTCTAGAGCTGTGCAGCGTAGATGTTATAGGTCAAAGCCATTCTCTTTGAGCTTTGGATTGTAAAATAAAGAATAGTAAAAATTCCTGTAGCCCCATTGAAATCCACCTCCTGAACTCCTGAAGAGCACAACTGGGTTCTTTGGGAACAAAGATGTAACAGGTATGCATGGAGCTTTATAACACTGTGAGACAGACTGGGAAAACAAGATTTTTTTTAAGTAGACAGTATTTATGTGCATAATTGTATTATGTTTGAGAAAAATACAGGGCAAGTACAGAAAGAGTGGATGTGAATGCAATGGACTAAACCAGTGCAAGCCTGGCTGGTGGGTGCTAACAAAGGATGCAAAAAAAAGGCAAGGAAAAAAGAAAAAGGAAGTAATGGCATGGAAAGTCAGGGGCCAATTCTATCAAACTAAAATTAGGCAAATATGAAGTAAATAGATTCAATGTTGATGGAGTTATTCTGGTTTTAAATACTTGTTTACCTGAAAGCTGTATCTGGCCTTAAGCACTGACTTCATGCTTCTCCATAGTCTTCTAGTTCTTGCCCTGAAACAACTTCTTTCTATCAGTATAACACGATTCACTGTTTTACAAAGAGTACCCATGTTCTTTATCATGTGTAGCCCAGTGTTCCTCAACTGAGAGCAGGCCCAGTTTGTGTTAGGCATGGCACAAGTATCCTGTTCCTCCACAGCATGCAAACCCTGATCAGACATTCCCCAAGTATTAATCTCCATGGTACCCTAGAGCTGAGACTGCTGATGGCAAGGCTTGGTGGTAATAATAACAACAACAACAACAACAACAACAACAACAACAATAATAATAATAATAATAAATAATAATAATAATAATAATAATAATAATAATAATAATAATATCTTCAGGAAGTAAATTATTTTTTGAAAGATACCAACTGACAGTGCAGGAATTTGAGCCATAGTCTGCAGGAGTCAGCAAGACATCTTATGTAGATAGCAGTGTTCCTGACCAGAGTTGTCACTTTTCATGGTAAACAAAGTGAAAAACACAGACCATTTGAGCTGACCTTGGTATTCCTCATTCTCTGACAAGCATGCGCATGCGTCATTATGCTGTATGGGCAATTGTCATTTTCCACCCCAAAAGTTACTTCTGTTTCCTGTCTATGGCATTAATTTGCAATCAACTTCTAAATTTCTTCTAAAGCATGCCATTTATTTTTAATTTATATTTTTTAAATATCACAAAATATTTGCATTAGCATTAAATAATAACCATTAATTACACTATCCAGCCATCAGGTACGTGGCTTGCTATGAGGATGGTCCTCACAGAGGAAGAACAAAGTAAGCCATGGGCTCTCTTGGGTCTCTGTCCCAATGTATGTTGCAAACTCAGTGACAAAACCAAGAAACTATTTTCCACCCTAAGATGCATCCATTTGAACTTACAGCAAAGCCAAATTTTACAAAGCTTTCATTCTATATGGGCTTTTATGACTAGCCACATCCTCATCGTTTTTGAGGGCATTCCAGTAATGCCTTAAGCACTGTGCCCAACATCTGCCCAGCGGGGTTTGTTCTCTCACTGTTGCCACGTGTCCATGCTTTCCAACTGAGCTTTTCAACAAAAAAGCATCAGTCTCTCTAGACTCTGCTTCCTGCTATTTTTGTTCAAACTTCCCTTTCTCAGATAACGTCTTCATCCAGATATCCAAAGCAACTTAGCAGGCTACTGAGTAGCTTCAGCAGTTGCAGTTGCTGTGTGGGAAGATACAGACTTTTTTTCTCAAGATAGTTCTTCTGTGAACTTGTGTGCTGTTTCCTTTTCCTGCCTCCTAAGACCTTGAATAGTTCCCTAATTTTGACTGTTTGAAAGCTGTCACTAAGCTTTTCTCATTGCCTAAGCAGAGACAAAACAGAAATTTCAGCATGCATGACCATCTCAAAACCAGTGCCTGCTATAAGCCTATAGTTCTAGGGTAGCTCTTCTGGTAGTGAGACTCAGTCCCAGTGGGCAGTGACAGTGGTCGAGGTGCATTGACTCTACTGTGTTTGACCTATTCAGCAAGTGAGCTTCTTTATGTGTGTCTGCTGTGACATGCAGAGCTTTCCACCATCCAAACCTGCCCCAAATGCCTACAGCTTGTCCTCTAGCACAAAAGCCTCTTCTTCAGAAGTGGATGTTTTATCCTTGGAAGACAACAACTAACAGTGTCACCGAAAGTCCTGTCTGCCCTTTTGGCACAGTAAAGTTCCCCAGAGATTTACAGTAAGTTTTCTTCAGTTTCTTTGCAAAAAGCTTTCCCTCTTCAAGTGCAGTTTTTCCATCCCCCCTGCTGTCCCATTCAGTGTTAGGAATGAATCATGGTTGTGAAGTAAATTAATCATCTGTTCAAATCGAGTTCGAAGTTTCTCAGCACTGCAAATGAAACTAATTTCTGCTGTTGCAAGGATGGCCTGGTGTCGTGGTTTAACCCCAGCTGGCAACTAAGTACCATGCACCTGCTCACTCACTTTCCCCCACCCCAGTGGGATGGGGGAGACAACTAGGAAAAAAAAAAGTAAAACTTGTGGGTTGAGATAAGAACAGTTTAATAGGACAGAAAGGAAGACAATTATAATAGTAACAATAATAAAATGACAATAATAAAAGAATTGGAATATACAAAACAAGTGATGCACAATACAATTACTCACCACTTGCCAACCAATGCCCAGTTAGTTCTTGAGCAGCAATCCATGCCCCTCCCCAGCCAATTCCCCCCAATTTATATACTGGGCATGATGTCCCATGGTATGGAATACCCCTCTGGCCACTTTGGGTCAGCTGTCCTGGCTGTGTCCCCTCCCAACTTGTTGTGCCCCTCCGGCCTTCTTGCTGGCTGGGCATGAGAAGCTGCAAAACCTTGACTTTAGTCTAAACACAACTTAGCAACAACTGAAAACATCAGAGTGTTATCAACATTCTTCTCATACTGAACCCAAAATATAACACTATACCAACTACCAGAAAGAAAATTAACTCTATCCCAGCCAAAACCAGGACATCTGTCCCAGTGTGAGAAGGGAAGAAACCGAGGGAAAGATTGGGGTGGTCCTGAAGTCAGGTGTGCTGCTTTTGCCATTGACAGTGCAATGGGAAGAGGAGAGGACAGTGACTGCTGCAGCTGGGTGGGTCTGTCTTCATGAACTACAGGTAGCACAGAGAGGAACAACAGGCATGGAACTACACAGGCAAATGGAGAGAAACCTGAATAACCATGTAATCCACTACAGCAGGCAGCAGTTTTGTGGAAAGTAAGTACACAAGAGTATCGGTCACTATAGTTGCAGTTAGATCCATTAGGAACAATCACTCACAGTTATTCCTGCAGCATCTTTTAACCATGGGATTTCAAAGCATCTACCAGAAAAAAACTCCAAAACACTAAAAACCCTTCAACATTTAAAAGGCTTTGAGCCCCAAATCAACACTTCCCACGTGGTATAAATATAAATAAAATTATATAAACAAAAACTCAGTTAATTTGCAAAGTCAAGCACTCAGAAAACATTACAAATACATTTCTGTCCAAATTTATTGGTTTGTTGTTTTTTTTTTTACACAGGGGCTGTAGCACTCAAAGCATCTTACAAACACCCCAAAATCTTCACTATGCCTCTGTAAGAAGGTGAGATACGGACTGGAAAAGTGGCAATAAAGTGGGTGAAAAATTGTCTGGACTGCCTGACTCAAAAGGTTGGGATCAGCAGTACAAAATCTGTCTGGTGGCAGGTTACTCCTAGTGGTGTCCCTCTAGGGCTGATACTGGGCCAACACTGTTTAATGCATTTATTAACAACTGGAACTTGTGGATGATACCAAATTTCAGGGATGTGGTTGATACACTGGAGGGCAGGGCTGCTATTTAGAGGGACCCTGACAGTGGGAGGAATGGGCTGACAGGAGCCTCATGGCAATCAGCAAAGGCAAATGGCACGTCCTTCAGGTGGGATCCAATAACATGCAATGGATCAGTCTGGCCAACTCTCTAGAAAGCAGCTTTTTAGAAAGGGACCTTGGTGTCCTGGTGGGCCTGAAGCTGAGCATGTGGCAGCAATATGCCACTGTCACAAAGACCAAACGTGTGCTGGGCTGTATTAGCAAAAGTATAGCCAGCAGGTCAAGGGAGGTCATTCTTCTCAATTATTCCACACTTGTGAAACCACAGCTGGAGTAGTGTCCACTCTGGGGTTCCCCAGTTCAAGAAATTCATTGACAAACTGGAGCAAGACCAGCAGAGGGTCACCAGGATGGTGAGGGGGCAGGAGCACGTGGTGTTTGAAGAGAGGCAGTCAGAGCTGGGTTTGTCCAGCCCCGTGATGAGAAGGCCAAGGGAGATGTTTTTGGTCTCCACAACTCAGTAGCGGGAGTGAGACACTTCTGTGTGGTGCATGCTGATAGGATGACATGCAATGGGCACAAACTGCAGCAAGGGAAATTCATTCAGATGGTAGGAGATAATTTTCACCATGAGGGTAGTTCAGCACTAGAACAGGCTGCCCGGAGAAGCTGTGTCATTTCCATCCCAGCAGACCTTTGAAACTCGACTGGACAAGGTCCTGAGCCATCTGATCTCAGCTGGACTAACTTTGCAGGGGAGGAGGGTTGAGATGACTTCCCAAGGTCTCTTCCAGCCTTCTAAGGGGAAGGGCCACTGAGGGGAAGTTCAGCCCTACTAAAAGCTGTTGCTTCTGGTATGAAACCTAGCAGTGGAGGGGGATGTGAAATGCTTTTCATGCCATCCATGAAAACAGTTGAGCTTTTAGAATTTTCAAATTCTTTTAGTAGGTCAACACCAAGGCCTTTCTAGGTTTTGTCTGGTTTGTTTTTTGTTTCTCTAAGAGGACACAAGAAAACATTAGCTATTTGTCTGGTAATCAAATAGTAATTGAACCTGAATCCGGAGCTCTTTCATCCAAGAGTGCCCTGATCTTCAGGCCAGAAAGTGCTAGCCTCGCTCTGCTTTCCCTGGCACAGCATATACTTTATCAGGAAAAGTACCTCCAAAAAGGGTAATTGTGGCATTTTTGCAGGGAAAATAATTTAGTTAGAAATTTCTGACCAGATCTACACAGCCCCTGCCATGCAGGACCACACAGCAACTTTAGAACAAAAAGTAAAGAAAAAACTCACTCACATTGCGACCGCTGTATTTCTGAAATAGAAGAAAATTGTGAAGACAAAGAAGTTGGCCAGTATTTTGGGATTAACACCTCTGAAATGTGGAATACGTGGAATACGTCCCAAGTCAGACTGCAATAATAAATGATAGAGCTTTGCTTTTGTGTCTCGTGCAGTGATGATGTATTTGATCTGAGCAGGGACTTCCCATAGAAAAAAAGCAAGAAGAGACTTCAGGCTTTCAGCTCATGTGGTCATCAGGCATCTTGTGACTGTGATGTTTTCATGTGTAGCAAAAGGAGCAGTGGTAAGTACAGTTTTGGAGCAGACTTTGTGAGCAAGATTAAAATGCTTTCAGTGATAAAGACTGTGGTGTTATCTTCCATCCATCATTCAAACAGTGCAAAGTGATGTAAATCTGTCCTAAATATCACATCAGATCTTTGTCAGCTGCTTCTTCATGACCCTTTTTGCCAGAGATGGTTAGTTACAGCTGGAAAGTGCTCTCATCCTTATGATAGTGTTCTGGACATCATCCTGTAGGCCAAGTCTGAAGAGGTGAACATGGGGGAAAAACTGGCCCTTGTGATTCTTGTTTCCTCTCCTTAGTTGAATCAAGACTACATTCAGCTGTAAATTTGGTATTTTATCTTTCCATTTTAATCTTCCATTGCAGTCATGAGCCTCTCAGGGTGGGCATTGCCTCTACCTGGGTGACCCGTGCCTACCACAGGAGGTTCCTCACCCCTGGGCACTACTGCAATGGAGTAACACTTATCCCCAACCATCCAGGTGTGGGCACAGTCATACTGTGGATAATGGGGATAGCAAAGTGAGAGCCAGGAGGAAGTTATTTTTATGCTGCTGGTAATTACCGGGCAGTTGGGGAGAGCATGTGGAACAGCAAAAGCCACACTGCTATGCTGTGTGTTAGCCATCAGTGTTATGCTATGTTGTCTTGAGTGTTACAAAGACTTTTTATCCAGTTCCCAAATTGCTTGGTGAATACAGGGAAGGTTATGCTGAATGGATTTGATGGTAAAAAATTGACCATCCTGACTTGTAGCTGGCTGGTACTTGGGTGAGCTGAAACCAGGACAGATGCTTAAAGCTACCCTTTGCCATCACAGACACATTTGGAAGTTCCTGAGGAACCTCAGAGCACTTGGCTTTCCATAGCCGCCCTGGGAATCCCAGTAAATCTTTTGTTACACCATATTTGCTGTCTTGATTCTGGTTCTGCTCAAACATGGATGGGTCCTGGATCCTTGCTTTGACCCCTGGATCCCGCTCCTTTCCCTGGTTCTTTGTTTCCTGCCCCAGCTGTTTGCACTGGCCCCGCACCCTCTCTTGGTGCGGAGGGGGGAAGACGTCCCTGCTAGACTGCTAACAAAGTTTTTGTCAGAAAAAGCTTCACCACATCCAAAGCCAGGATTTAACTCCAGAGAAAAACATTGCTTTCCTGAACGGGGCCACTGTGTTCAAATCGGGCAAGGAAAGTTTTTAAATAGCTTTAGCGAAGCCTGTTTACCAAGCCTGTGAACTCTCAGGCCATGAGAGGGAGCTTTTAAAATGCTCTTCATGTACAGGAAAGCCTTTTGTCTTCAGGAGTTCAACACAGGCCCCTGTCCCAGCCGCACAGTCCTGCTCACCAGCGGGCACCCATCCTTTGCCCCTCTGCTCTCCCCTGCTTGCTGAAAGTGAAAAATGCCGGCAGCACACGGTGACACAGCTGTCCAGTTTGGGAGTGGTTCTTATCTCATGTTTATAGGCTCAGCGTACAGCGCATGGTCGCAGCAGAAGCCTGCTCCAGATCGGCCTGCTATGGCTGGTGGCAAAAAATGTGCTGACGTGTTCAGAGGGGTGACTAAGTCAAAGGGGTTTCATTTGCTTTCCATCTCCCTGGTATTTTAATTTCTTCTTTCCCTTTTAGTAAGTCTTTAGGTTTAGAAAGACATTCTGTGTGAGAGGTTATGCACAGTTTGGCAGGGGGGTGTTAGTTGTTGAACTATTAGCCTTAATAAATAGTTTTATCTCATGGTGATAAGACCAGTATTTCCGATAAGCCTGTGGCAACAGACGTAACAAGTCCCATAACCACAGTTAAATAACAAGAGTTTCTTACAGCTCAGAGCCAAGGGACAGGGTAGGGACCCAGCTGCCATGGCACCTTACATTTGAACAGTCAGCTGTGCCACTGTGGTAGTTGTCATCAGGGGCTGATGTTATACAGAGTTATTCTCTCCTCTGGCCTCGTTTCATGTCTCTGTAACTTTGGGGTCTTCACCAGAGAAAAAAATCAATGTGATACAGTGAGGAGCAAGGCACAGTTTAAGATATCTGAGTTTCTTAATTGTATTTCTAGATTATGCAGCATTCAGCATTGGAGGAGATGGTCTTATTAAAAGTGTTTAACTTTTGAAGTTTCAGAATTTCTCATTTGTAAAACAACCCTATCATGTTCTTTGATGTTTTGTACCTGTAAGTAGATAATACCTATATAACAATTTGAGGCCCAGCTGGATGGATTATTCTTGAGCTTTTGGATGGAAATCTTCTCGAGCTTTTTAAAATAGATATGACTGGGCTATAACATTTTGATATGTGGTCTTGTTTTTGGAAGCTGGGTTGGAATGTTCTTATCTCTAAGTTTCAAATTTTTCTTACTTTGGAAATCTCCCTAGAGGATGAGGTAGATTTAATCTTTTTAAGAGGACCTCTCAGGCTTATCACTGCTACCAGCTGTATCCTATATGGGGACCCTTTAACAATGTCTTGGAACATTTATCTACAAAGTTATCAAAGCTCAAATATCTAATCTGTTCCAATTTAGACAGATTCTGCTCAGATGCTCCAGCATCCATCCAGCACAACTTGCATCTCCTTCCTTTGGATCCATACTGGCTAATATGGATGAAGGTAACACATCAAACTCCTTCAGCATACTATTGCTGCTTTCTGACAAGCTGGTGCTGAAAGGGGGGACCCTGCAGGCAGTTTCTGTTAAGAAAAAAACCTAACAATAAATAGGTTTTTTAATGCAATCCCATTCATTTACAAAGCATGTACAGAAGTCTGTTTCTTTTAGAGCAGAAGAAATCAAACAGGAGCGACAGCATCTTGGAGCTGGGAACAAAGACAATCTTTCAGCCAAAAGTCTGTACTAAGGTCAGGGGATTTTTCCTGCTATGAAGACTTTTATGTTTGTCTGCACTTAGTTGTTATCTTTTTTTCTCTGCTGTGTCTGCATGTCTTTTACATTCACACAAACCACCAGAGATAGCAAAGGAGCCACTCTGCCTTTGTTATGAGGCGAGATCTTCATTGTTTGAGTGTTTTGGTTCCAGAAGAGAGCCTAGGACTTTCTGTAATGATGGGAAGTGGCTATGTCCAGCCTGTAACGTTACTTATCATTGTAATAGTGCTGAAGGTCTAAGGGCACAGACAAGGAAAGGTTTGTAGGTCTAATTTTTCATGAGACCAACCTATGCACTCAAAAACTATGCATAAATCTTTGGGCAACCAAGCTTTTTTTTATAGGTCTGAGAGAGAAGCTGCCATTTTCATGGTACTGGTTGGGAATGATCACTTTGAGATCTGTTTACTTTTAATAAAATAATTTTAATAGACTAAGGTAATGACACCTATGGACCACAGAGGGTGTTGGCAAGGGGGAAGGATATGCTTGAGGGGTACAGCAACAGGTAGGGAGCACCCGAGCACTGAGAGGCATTAGCAGGTGAAGGATGTGTGAAACATTGCAGGATGACGTGAAGCAAATGTCTCTGCTGATCTGCTGCTTTTTAGTAGCTAGTGGAGGTGAATATTATTTCCTGGGCCTATTTTTGGTAGGTCTTTCTCGAGAACTGGCAAGTAGAGATGGGCTAGTTGTTTTGTGAAAAATATTCTCTCATGGGAAGCTGGCTTAAAGGTTGTTTTGGAGAGGTCACCCTGCCGGGCAGTGGTCCTGGCCTCCCTTCCTCAGAGACCGCAGCACATCACCGCTGGACTCTTCCTCCCTCAAATTCTGCACTGGGGAAAGTAGTAGTAAGAAATCCAAAATACAGTCACATGAATTTTCTTGTGATTTTAATTTTTTTTTCTTGTTGTCCTGTCTTGTCTGATAAACTCGTCCAGCCACCCCCAAGTCATTTTGAGTATCTTTTCTGACACATGAAAAAGCACACTACTGATTCCTTTCAGCTTAGTTTAGCTATGAGAGGGTGTGAGTGTGGTTATGTGTGGGTGCAGTGCATGTGTATGCTTATCAAAATCAGATAACACCAGAAAACTAATTACAACTTTTAACTGTCGTTGCAATCTCTTCAGTGGAAAAGAAGTTTTCACATGAATATTTCTTGCATTAGAGGTGAAATCAGATCCCTGTCCCGCACTTACTGTGTTTGGAGCATTGCCAAAAAAAGTCTTTTAAAAAGGCATTCCTACTGGAATATGTCACAGACTATTCTTGCTCCCAGCTCTGATGGGCTTCAGATGGGGAGCTGGAATGCAGACCTCCCAGTCACACACAGGAGTGGCAGCATTCGGGGGCTCACATTGCAATCTAGAGAAAATAAGCATCAAGACAGGGGCAATATTGCATGAAAATGAAAGGGAGAAATAAGCAAATGCCATGTGCTGTGTGTAGGTAGCTCAGCAAATCCGCAGATCTACAAATCTGCGTTTAACACTAGCCAGAGCTTATGTCAATGTAATGATTAGCTGGGATGTACTTCTACTAAAAAGTTATTTTTACTGCTTTTAAAGGCAATATCCCCACAATAGAATGAACTGCTTAAAGGAAAGAGTGAAAATCAAGGAGAGAAGGAAGCATTTGAGCTGACTAAGGTGACAATTAGATCATGGAAAACACTTTAAGGCAAAGCATTGATGCAGAGTCCTCTTCATCAATCTTCTGGTTAGCCCATCTCCCTTAGAAGGGACTACCCTGCTGTAAGGAGAAAGAAGTGTATATATATATATATATTCTGAGCTAGAGGTAATTTCATTTTAGGTTCTTTGTTTCCCAGGTTTGTTTTAAACAAGCAGACCCACCCTCTCCCAGTAAATATTTCTTACTTCCTTTGGTGTCATGTCAGATTAAACCTGGAATATCTTTTAGAGATCACGTGAAAGTGGTTCTGTTTTCACCAGGTAACAGTCATGAATATCAACATACCAAGTATAACAGACTGTGATAATAAAAATGTTGATCTCTGTAGCTGCTGAAAGAGCGACATTAAGTGAATCTCACTGATATTTAATTTGCAAACTGAATTGCACCTATTTAGGGAAGGGAAAAACAGCAACACTCATATTGATGAGAAATTCTGCATTTAAAAACACTCCTTATTAATGATTCAAAACACAGTTCCTAGGAGCTGTAAACAAGTTCATTATTCTGCACACCAATCCATAACCATTATCATATGTAGAGAACAAGAAGTTACTCACAAACAGATGTTCCCTCTGCCAAACCCATTCATTTAATGCACATTTTACTTTCCAAGTCCTAGTTAGCAACTTTCTGTGGTGGGCGGATTACATGAAAGGATGGAAAAGCAGGGATTAGTTTGCCTGCAAAGGAGCAATGTCTTCATGTTTGTTCTGGAGTCTTTTCCATCTTGTCTTGCAGTGGAAGAGTTATTAATCTTGGGCTTGCTCTCACTGCCCTGGAGGGCACTCAGATTTATGTTTCCAGGCACTGTGAGGCACTATGAGATGCCAAACTTGTTCTCTTATCAGAGAGCTGCATCATTAAATGTGGTCTCTGCACTGACTGGTAATGAAGCCTGGCATTCGCAAATGCTTATGCCCAGAGAAGGCAATTACCTTGCCATAAGTTATAGGTGAGCTTTCAGGGAAAGGTATGGCAAAAGCTAAGGGTGGAGGAAGAAGTACTGCTCAAAGCATAACTAAT
Organism: Elanus axillaris; assembly: GCA_026212715.1. Classification (NCBI taxonomy): domain Eukaryota; kingdom Metazoa; phylum Chordata; class Aves; order Accipitriformes; family Accipitridae; genus Elanus; species Elanus axillaris. The sequence goes on along the minus strand of JANZLQ010000029.1, from coordinate 30,413,169 downwards.
TTCAAAGTTACTTCATGTTTCTCAGGGCCTAGTTCAGTCAGGTGTTGAGTATCTCCAACTATAGAGATCCCACCACCTTTCTGGGCAACCTGTTCCACTGGTTAAGTACTACGGTGAAAATTTTTTCATGTGTCCAGCTGGAATTTCTCTTGCAACTTGTAATCACATCTACTCTCCTTTTGCTATGCACATCCAAGAAGCATGTAACTTACTTAGTCTTTGCTGTAACTCCCCATTAGTTATAGATGTAGGCAGCATGAAGACCCTCCCTCAGACTTCTCCAGGGTTAAACAAATCCAGTTTTCTCAGTCCCTTCTCCCACAGTGTGTGCTGCAGCACTGTGACCCTCTTGGTGACCCTCTAGAGGACTCTCCAATTTGTCAATGTCTTTCTTTTACCAGGAGCCCTGAACTAGACACAATACTCCAAATGCAGTCTCGTGAGTACTAAACAGAGGGGATCCTTACAAGGAAAAGGACTGTCATGAATGAAAAACCTGACCAGGCTGTGCTGAGCTCTCTGACAACTCCATCACTGCAATTACTTAAAGGGGGGTCGTAAGAAAGATGGGGAGAGATTATTTAGTAAGGCCTGTTGTGATAGAATGAGTGGTAATGGTTTTGAACTAAAAGAGGGTAGATTCAGACTAGATATAAGGAAGAAAACTTTTATGATGAGGGTGGTGAAACACTGGAACAGGTTGCCCAGAGAGGTGGTAGATACTCCATGTCTAGGAACATTCAAGGTCAGGCTAGATGGGGCTTTGTGCAACCTGATCGAGTTGAAGATGTCCCTGCTCATTGCAGGGAAGCTGGACTAGATGACCTTTAAGGTCCCTTCCAACCCAAACCATTCTATGATTCTATAATTCAATTAGCATGTTGCTAACCCTTTCTCTTACCTGACAGCTTTCTGAGCAAGCCAAGGAAAAGAAGACAGAGCCAGATTCTTCTCGGTGATATTTAGTGAAAGGACAAGAGACAACGAACACAAACTGAAACATAGGAAATTCCATTTAAACTTAAGAAAAAAAGTCTTACTGTGCAGGTGGTCTAACACTGGAACAGTTTGCCAGATAGGCTGTGAAGTCTCCATCCTTGGAGATACTCAAAACCCAAGTGAACACAGCCCTGAGCAACCTGCTGTGGCCGACCCTCCTTTGAGCAGGGTGGGTTGATGAGTGGATCTCCAGATATGCCTTTCAACGTCAACTATTCTGTGAACTGCTAAGTGAGATTAAAGAAGCTATATGTTTAAGAAAGACTATAGGAGGAGGGAATTTCAGTTACCCACATTTGGATCAACGCCTCATCAACATGAGATGCAGAGACACAATAAATGACTGTTTCCTAAAAAACCTAGCCATAGAACCCACAAAAAGATGCTCTTCTGGATTTGGTGTGGGATGGCGCACAGAACCTACTTCAGATGTTAATGGGAGAGCAGTTTTGTGGTAATAATCACAGTACAGTTAGATCAGTGTTGCAATGGGAGAGAACAACCCAAGCATATTCAGTGCATGGATATTCAGTTTCAAGAGAGGTATATCAAAAAGAAATTTAAAAAGAAAAAAAGAAAGAAACAAAACCTTAAAAAGAGAAGTCCAAACAGCAAGAAGGGAACAGGCAAACTAGATGCTGTTAAAAAATACTATATTAAAATCCCACATAAAAGTTGTGCTACAATTTGAAAAGAAAACGGTGTGGTCCGAAAAGGCCATTTCATGGCTCAATAGGAACATTAAGGATGCTATGACAGGCAGTAAATTAATGTTTAAAAAATGGGAAGCTTACCTATATTAGGAGAACAGGAAAGCCCATAAAATATGGCAAGTCAACCATATACCACAAAATTAAAAGGGCTAAAAAAGAATGTGAGTTGAGCCTTGCAAAGACTGATAGTAAATAGTTCTTTATACAGCAAAGGCAGGAAACCAATTAGATTGATGATAAATACATAAAAAGGCACTCAGGGAAGACAAGGAAACAGCATAAATACTCAGTGAGTTTTATGTACCAGTCTTTCCTGCTGAAGACGTAAGGGAGAGCCCCAAACCCAACATATTCTTGATAGCAATTCATCAGAAGAGCTAGACCAATCTGAACTGAATTCACAGGACATATCAGACCAAACAGATAAGCTAGACGTCAGTAAACCAGCAGAACCAGGCACTATTTACATGATGGCTCATATGTGAAGCTGCAGAACTGCTGGCCAGGTGTGTGAACTGTCACTACAAATGGCCTCAGTGCTGGAGAAAGGCAGGGTTGCCAGTGTAGATCCCAGCTAGAGAGGTCTTGGGGAGCAACAGACTGGTGAGTCTGACTTTCATCCCTCCTACGACAGCAGAGCCATAAGACCACTGTACACATGGGGAAATGTGTTGTCAAGGGAAGCAGTCAACAAGATTTCTGTAAGGGACAATCCTCCCTCACAACTCTGCTGGAAGTCCATGGGAGTAGTAACAAGTATGTAGATAAAGTGGACATAATATATTTGGATTTTCAGACAGCTTTTGACAGTTTCTTAGCAAAGGTCACCATGGACTGGAGAAAAGGTTATTTCGTGATTTGAAAGTGGAAAGGAAAGGTTAGGGTTCAACAGTGACTTTTCAGGATGGGGAAGCAGCAGCAACAGAACCCCTAGCAATCAGTTGTGGGTCTGGTATTATTCAACATCTTTACCGGCAGCCTGGAGTAAGGGGGTGTGTCAAGGGATGCCCAGGTTTGCAGTCAATAGCAAGCTCATTTGTCTGGTGAAATGCTGAGCTGTTGGTGAAGAGCTCCAGAAGGACTTAACAAAACTAAGGGAGGGGGCAGAAAGGTGGCACACGAGCTTCAGTGTACACAAAGGTAAGATGATGTCTTGGGTAGAATAATCTAAACCATGCTTGCACGGTGCTGAACTCA
>JANZLQ010000029.1:30372999-30408105 GCA_026212715.1 Elanus axillaris | reverse complement strand
CCCCCCCCCGAGAGGACGACGACCCTTTGGTTTGAGTTTCCTTCCAAAATAGATTTTTTTTGCTTGTCTTTGGATTTTTTTGCCTTGGTTTTTTTTTTACTGGTTAATGCCATCATTCATCTTTCCTGTTTTTGCTGTAGGACTTCTTAGATGGTTCACAGATGTGCACTGGAAATTATCTCACTGGAAATTAAAAGGTAGCATGCTGAATCTTGAACACAAATAATCTTCATTTGTAACTTGAGTTGTTATTGCTGACAAAAGCAGACAGAAAAGAGATTTCACTGGATCTTGCTGCTTTGGTTCCCCTTTTCTCTGGAATTTTTAAAAACTGCCTCCCAATACTTGCGCAAGCCCCAAAATAGGTTTTTTACAATAACATCATAGCTCAGTTGGCAACCTTCCCCCAAACAAGTCTTTCCTCATCCTATACTTTCTTCAGCCCTTTGCTAAATGCAGTGGAACTTTCCAATCAACAAAACCTCGGGTTTTTTTCCTTTTCCTTCATCTCTTTCTGTTTCAAGCAGCTTGTTGCCCCGTTCAAGTATCTATTTATGCTGTTTACTGCAAAAAGCCAAGTTGATTTGTAGTCACATTTCCCTAGTTTTCCCTATGAGCTGTTCTTCTCAGGATCCCCTTCATATCTGTTTCTCTACTCAAGCTTGTACTTGATTTCCTAGATGTGACCCTCTCTCAACTTCCAGGTCTAAGCAGAGGAGTTTCTGCCACATCTGCTCCATATACTGAGAGGCTTTGGAGGTGCTGAACCTTTTACCTTTCCTAATTTTACATCTTCCTGTTTCAGATGGGACATCCTCTCTTTAGTGAAAAGCCATGACTCTTGGGTCCAACAGTGACAGCCCTATGCCATCTGGCCCACTAAAATAATATTCCCAACTCTGTATGTGTAGCATGTCATATTTTCTTCATAACATGGTAAAAAACACTTGGTTTGAATGAAACTATTCACTGGAGATGGTGGCAAACATTCCCATGCCTACTGTCCCACTGAGTGTTAATCATGTTCCTGCAGAGAAGGTGCATGAGGATTTAGCAGAGAAAGGTGGCTGAGCATCAAGTGTATCGAGCATCTCTGGAAATTGTATGATGTTGTTTTCATTATTTTCTGACCTTGGTAAGCTGGGATTGACTGAATGCTCTGAGGGAGTTCAAAATGAGAACGGCTGAATCACAGCAGACTCATTGGAGTGATCGAAGGCAACTGCAAGCAGAAATCTGCATGAGTCATCCTAAAGAAAGAGGCCAGAGAAAAGGGTGGGTGTGCATTATACTAAAGTACATAGCTCTTCTGGAACATGAACTTCTCAGGAGCTTCTGCTTTCCTATTCTGGTGTAAATCCGAAGGGAATCTACTGATTTCTATGAATTGCTCTAGATACACTCCAGATGGGCTCTGCTGGGAACATGAGGTACAGCTCAAGCTCTTATACCTATTCTGTCCATAGACTTGGCTGGTTTTTACCTGCTGCAGATCCATATACGTGGGAAGGCAACAATCCAGAACAAAGGCCCAGGGCTGAGCAGGGGCAAAACTGCACCCAGAGACATTACAGGATCATGGCCTCAGCTTCTTCCACTGCAATATCCTGAATGTGTGGAGAAAAGGAGCTAGTCTTCTTGAGCAGAGGCTGGAAGCACAGTGCCTCTGGCAGTAGGGCTATGCCTTGCCCTCATGTCGCTGCTTTGCACGGTCTTCCTTTCATGCCCCATCTGACCAGTCATGCTGTTCACCCTTCTACACCTCGCACACTTGCCAGCACAGGCAGAAAAGAGGACTAAGAACTAGTTGACTTCACAGGGGGATGCATGGATGGTTTTGGTATTTTTTGTGTGGATTGAGGGACTGGCAATACCACGAAGGGTGTTGATCTTGATCCCACACATCAGCAGTGTCCCAGCACCCTTGCATCTTGACAGTAGCTCTATGGTCTTTGTAAAACTGGTGTCGTCCAGTCCAGAGTAAACAGCAGCCCGGTAAATACAGCCACAATGAATCCTTTGCTTCAAATCCCAGAAGGAAACCAGCTGCCCCATCCTCTGCATAGCTCATTGTTTTTTCTAGAAGTGTGTGTGGTACCCTGCCATCCTCAAACCAAATGATAGTTCCTGCTGCTCATCTCTGATTGAGACTGCTGTCCCTTCAATGTGCTGAGCTGCTGCTGAGACCACTCCCAAATGTCCTTCTGTCAGAATATGCTGGGTGAAACCACACAGTTTAAATCATCTGTTAGCTTGGTAATTTGGCTCCTTTTGACCCTGGAAGCTGAGGGATATCCCAAATTAATACCTGCCCTAGCAATCTGCCAGTGCATGGAGGCTGAGCAGCTGAGTGCTCACTCATATGTTCCCTGTCACGGAACACCGGGCAGCATGTTTGAGGGACTCCTTCCCAGTGACTCCAAAAGCTTCCTCTGGCCAGGCTTCTGCTGAATTTTCCATTCAGGGCACCGTTATCTACAAGGTGTCATGCTTCCATGGCATGGTCCAAGCAGAGATCTCAAAGCTCTTTACAGGTGGAAATGAGCACCATCTCAGCAGTGACCTTTCAAGAGGGAAGCATCAAAAGCCGCAGCTTGGAGCTGTAGTAGTGGAGCTGTTTATCTTGGTCCAAGGATGCACCACTGTAACCTCCCATCAATGACAGGACACCCTCAGCTACAGCCAGTGGCAGAAAGAGCTGAGGGCACTCAGCATGCTGGCAGAAGGCTCTCCCAGACTGGCAGGGAGAAAACAAAGGGGAAAAACCCCAGCCAACCTGTTAAAAGCATCCCACAGTTTGTACTCTCACAAAGGTGTCCATGGGCAAACCTCAGCACCTGCAGATACCTGTCCCTTCTCTGAAGGCGCAGCTAGCAGGGGCTCAGGTGGTAGAAAGAGAGTCTGTCCTCTGTCCCACTCACCCAGCTGCTCCCACAGGTCACCCCCTCTCTGCCTGCCTTTATCTTCCAGGGTTTGTTGCTTTTGCTGATCTTTCTGTTTGTCACAGGAAGAGTGCCAGTGCAACCATAAACTGTTCCCCTGTGGCAAGGCTCCTCCATGTTCAAAGGAACGAAGTTGGGCTAATATTTACAAGAAATATTCTAATTCCAGTGTGTGAAACCATTGTATTGACAACTTCTTTCTGTGGCTAAGCATTAAAATGTTTATTCAGACTGGACCAAGGTCTCTTTCAAGTCAAAACCCCACACTCAGACATTCTTGCATCCTACAACAGCATTCCCTCAAGCTGACTGAAGGGCAAAGCTGGCTGTAGCTGTCTGGGGGACGAAAAGGTCCTCTCCTGCTCATGCATCATCCCCTCGTTTCTCAAAAGTGATTTACTGTGACAGTCAGTGGTGGCTCAATACCTAAGAATCATTGCTGCTCTGTACGTGAATGAGTGCCCAGCACTTCCAGGAAACTATGAAATGGGCAGTTCCCCTTTTTAATGCTCTCTTATGTCCAGTAAAAATATATACGGTAAAATATATGCACCAACTGCCTCCATCTAAGCATTGGATTTACCTCCATGTTCCCACCAGTCTTTAACAGCAGAAGAATATCTCCTGGAAGCCTTCTTCATTTCTAGTTTCTCTGTATCTTAAGTGTGAAAATCTAGTGTCTGATGAGATACAAAAGCTGTTTTTTTCAGGTTCTTTTTGGCTTTTTTAACCACATTATTAGATGTCTCCCAGACAGTTTCTCCTTGTGTTCTTATGGTATGAATACTCTTTGGGGTATTATGGCATGCATCTTCCCAGACTAGACCAGGAAATGTAACCAGGTGAACAAATAGAAGTACAATTACATATTCCTGCACCTTCTATAGAGGTAAGGGTCCAAATGGTATGTAAAAACACAAGGCTTGCATGTATAAATGTAATAAATGCAAAGCCAAAGGATATTCACTGCAGAGAGACACTGCAGCAACAAATGAAGTGACATGTATGTGTGTACGTGTATGTGTGTATATTGTGCCTTCCTGTTCTGGAGTGTGGTATTACTAACTTGGAAAACTAAAAAATAAGAGGAAATGATCACAATTCCTTAAAAATGATGAGATTTTTAAAAGTAAATATATAGTGAATTCTCTGTCTTTCACTTTTTCAGCCTTGAGGTTCTGCCCTGGGATATACTTTCAACCTTAAAAAAAAGCATTGTTGAGATTCCTATATAATCAAAACAGGGCTTGAAAAGACACCATTTGTCATGAGCCACACACTGAAGCTGTGAGAGCTGGCAGCAGTGACAGTATTACAATTAAGAATAACATTTTTTCCAGATAGGATAAACACCATTTGTCACTTCATAAGCTTTAGGATTTGAAAGTGGAACTACAACTATTTCCTTTTCTTCTCCAGATGTAGATGATCTTGCTTCATCTTCTGACTTCGCAAGTATTAGTAGACATCATTAAATGAAACTAAAAGCCTCCTCTCTTTCAGCTCCCCTCCCTTATTCCCCAATTTCGACACTGTTTTCTTGAGCATTGATGTAGAAGCCATCCAAGTGCTTTCCTACTGATTGGCTGTATCGCTTCAGACTCAAAACGCACTATAACAGAAAAGAAAGATCCAAAAAGGATGACAGGGAAGTGTGTGGGAATACTTGAAGTTCTTAGTATCCATACTGGAAAAGTCTGGTATTTGTTATGGCAGTATGTTTCAGAATTGCAGGTCTAGGGTTGGTATGACAGAGGTAAATTTGCAGCTAAATTGGATGCCTGGGTATCTTTTTGTTATGACAGTTGCACCCTGTCTAGAAATGTCAATAAAGCTGTTAGCTATTCATTCCATATGTCAGCGACCGGGAGAGGGATGTGACTGCATCCACGGGTGCGGCTCGGAATGCTTACTACAGCTCTGCGGAGCAGAGGAAACCTAGAAAGGATCCCAGCTGGAATTTCCAAATATTCATAATGCAGTAATCTGGTGTGCATCACCTAGGAAAGCAGTGGGAGTGCTGGATGTATAAAGACTTTAAACACCTTTGAAAATCCTTCAGCCAGAAGTATGGCACTAAATGAAACATCACTGCAGGGTGCTGGATAGACCATTGTTTTTCTCAGTGAAGTTAAAAAGGGATTTTTAATGACCACAGATAAATAGGATCCAGGTGATGCCTCTTGCTGCTGAGATGGTGTAACAGGGTGTCCCCTAAGGGACGCAGAGGAAAATCAGCCAAACCAACGGCCAGCAGCACTCCCTGTAGTTCTCCTGTCTTTCTGAAATCTCTGTCCTGCTCTTGTGTGCCCAGCTCTGAGCCACAGGGGGATCTCCAGGCTCCCCAAGCTCAGCTGTGGGGCTTCTCATTTTACCTCCCTGAGTGAGTGACTGTCAGAACTCTGCTTGCTAGCATGCTCTGCTCCTCCCTGGGCTTTGGGCACTGACAAGTCATAGTCTTTCCAACTGCTTTTCTTTTATTGGTCTTGATTTTGACATATTTTTTTTTTCCAGGCAGTGCCCTCCAAAGTGATGAGAGGCACCCTGGATGCGGATGGCCAGGCCAGAAGCCTCTCCCCCTTGCAAAGCTAAAGAAAATGCACATTCCTTTGCAGAGTCATCATGAAAGACACACAGGTCCCTTCTGCTCACCCCTGCCCTCACACTGGCAAAAGGCAGTGTCCGTGTCTGGGGAGAGAAGCGCTGCTGGGCTGCTTCCCCTCTGCCCTCCATCACAGAGACTGTCCTTCCTGGGGCCTGAGTCAGTGCCTGTGTTAGCCTGTACTCGATACTCCAGCGAAGAACAGCATAATGTGAGTGCTGATGACTTCGTCCACCTAAAGGAAGGTTAATTTAAAAGAAGATACTGCATTTAGTTACGGTTCTTGAGAGAACATCCTGGAGCTACCACTAGGAACAAAACACCGACTTAGTGGGGGACAGAAATCATATGCCATGTACAAGAAGATGAGATGAAAAATTGTTAGAAACTGCAAAGTGACATAACTCAAAAAGGTAAAGTATATGCTGAACTGCCTCAGCTTAATTTTGTGCATTGCAATAGACTTTCCCTACATCATTGCACACGATGCCTTCACCAAGACCCCAGCATGCCGTAATGGGCCATGAATGAGCTGAGTGCTGTGCCCAAGCTTCACCTCACATTTTAAGGCCTGTTTCCCTGCCCCATGGGCAGCCCTAACCTCACTTTCCGCTCCCACACGAGAAGCAGTGTCCTGAGGCAAGAACCCCTGCTTTGTCCCCCATATGCCATCCCAGCTCTGGGAAGAACAGGGACCAGCCAGAGGGATGGGCCTTTCAGCCTCCTCTGTTCCCAAAACACCTTATTTATAACCTTAAAACATTCTTTATAATCTTACAACAGCCTGGGAACTTTGGATCTTCACTGTCTTTGATCCTCTGACATTCATTCTGGCTGCCTGCAGTTTCCAACCTGGGAAGGATGGAAATTTCATGACAGTGCCCCTCCATTTAAGCACATGCCTGCCTTGAGGTTGAGTCATCCCTAGTGAGAGGATTTGGAAAGCAAAGCCTTCCTGACAAAGGCCATGCCGCCTTGCCACTCTGTCTGGCCCCCCAGGCTGTGAAAAGAACACTCACATGCATAAGTTGGTTCATGATGCACAAGCATCATGAAGCAGCAGAGAAAGCATTTAACTTGCATGTGTCAAGTGTGCTAGAAACAGATCGGCATGCAGCAGAGAGAGGCACAGATGCCTTTTGCACAGGAGAAAAAAGGAGCATCCCAAGCCTTTTGATGTGTCTCTGTGAGCAAGCAGTGACATCAACAAAGACAGGACAAGATTTAGAAAAGCATCCTTGTAATAGCTGAACACAAAAGTGTCCAAGAGTGACAATGTCAATAGCTTCAGAGACAATTTCCTTTGTGTTGTGCCTGATTTGCCCATCATTTCACATAATATGAAAACTTGAAAATAAGGCACAGTCAAAATGTTCTGGAGAGGTACATTCCTAACATCCTGTCTCAGGTGAACTTTCTCCATTCTATAGTCAAAGGAGGGAGGTATCCATATGCCTCAAGGTGGGGATGGTTTAGGCTGTATTATTCAGGGCACTTCTGAGTGAGGGGAAGAGACAAAGAGATGGGAACAATCCTCCCCTTTTACCTGAAATCTTTCTGCTTGCCTTCCTGCAGTGAAAAATCTCCACAGCCATTATCACCCACCTCCCACTGGCTGTGCTATGACCCTGGTCCAGGGAGACCTCAGCTGTGTAATCAACAAAGTTGAGCCAAGCAGAAACTGAAATGAAGGACTGTGACTAAGTAAGATGTTCTCTTGTGTGCACATTCAGATGAAAGTTCCTGGGAAGAGAATACAAAAATCCTAAGTAGCTGTAAAGTGGCTCTTTTCACCAACCTTAAAGCACAGTACCACATAATAACTCACAGCTGTGCATATTTGATCCTCATCTAGGATCAGCTCATGCATTATTTACATCCTTGTTACTGGCAGTGGAGTTGGGCAGAAATGATGGTAATATCTGTTACACCTGATGGGAGACAAGCATTTTGCATAGCTCGCACTTGTTGCTGAGCATGGCCCAGAGAGGCAGGGGAGGAGGAGGTGGTGGGAAAGCAACTGAGCTTGGAGAAAGTGTAACCCTTTAGAAATCAGAAAAAAGGGAAGAGGTAGCATGTTTTGGAGTGTGATCAGGCACTCATTGGGTGGGAGAAAGAAAGAAAACTTGTTCACTTTGTGTCTATGCAGTGCTGCAGCAAAGAGCAGGTGAAGAGAGGAGAGGCACAGGTGGAAAGTCCTGCAGAATTAGCAATGCATGAAAGTAGCTGCATGCTCTCAGAGAGTGAGCTGAAGTCCTTGTTGCATCCTTTGACTGTCACTTGATGGCCTCTGACAAAGGTAAGGAGTCAGGGAGGTTTCTTGGCCACCAGCCCAGGCAGGGAGCTGCTCCCTGGCTTGGAGACCTCTAATAGGCACCGAGGGCCCTGGCGTGCCCCTAAAAGAGGCGATGAGACACACCACACCCTGTGGTGTTCAGGCAGCCTTCTGCCATCAGGAGTCCTGGGACTGCTGTCATGTAGCCTGGCTCTGGTGGTGGTTGGTGGTGGCTTTTGCACGGGTGACTGCCTGTGGGGAAATGGATGGACACCACCAATTACAGTCCTGCAGAGCACTTGGCAGCTGAAAACTTTCCCTCCTTCCCAGTGAGGTGAGGAACAAAACCATGAAAAGCTGTGGGGTTTGTGCCTGAAACCCATTTTGGCTCCTGCAACGCTGTCCCATGGGCAGCCTGGAACAGATTATTTCTGCTGTCTTTTAAACAGCTGCTCCAAAGTCCTTGCTGGACAGCAGGGACAACCTCTCCAGACAGGCTGCCAGGCAGAATGGTTTGGCTCTGCTGGTGCCTCACGGTCATCACCAAAAGGATATTCCAGGATCACATCCAGCTGCAGGCAGAAACAGGCAGGAAGCTAGCACACAAGCTCCCATACACCATCTGCTCCAGAAACTGGAATCAAAACCTAAAGCAGTAGCCCTTCAGTCAGCAACGTGACTAAACCAGGTCGGCTGAAGCCAAATTCTCCGTTTAAATAAACAGACCTCCAAGTATTACTTCTGTGACATGTGCAGCAGCACCATGCTGGATCATTGCACACAAGATGAAACTAGCCTTTCTCCTGCCCTGAACCCTAAGTCAGAGGCAACTTTTCAATGAATCATGGATCAGTCTGTCCAATTGTGTCTGATCCATATGGGTCACAGAACAAGAGCGCCACGTTGCAAAAAGCTCTGTATGCTGGCCTGGCTGCAGAGGAGGAATGTGAGGAAGGAGTTAGCAGTGCGAGGCTCATGTTAGGTCAGGTTCCTGTATACATGGAAGGTTTAGACTCAAGTATGCCACCAGCTGCAGCCACCCAAGGCAGCCAAGATTCAAGGACAAGCAAACCCTCTACAGATGAAGGTTACAGGAAGAAAAAAGGTCCAGAGCTGTATGAAAGCACTTGGCCCATTTGGAGGACCTCTGAGCAGTGGCCCCCAGGGGAGGCATAGCTGCTAGTGTGCATAATTGCCAAGAGTTCTAAAACAAAAATCCACAGCACAGCATGACTCTTGATGTTGTCCAGATCAAAGCAGCTTTGTGGTTTAGAAAATGTGTCATCAGAGGGAGGGAAAAAAAAATTAATGGGAACTCCTTCCAGGACAGTCTAGTAGTAGGTAAGGGATAACCTGCTTGGTACAGACACCCTGTGTGAGATTGGTATAAACCTCACTGACAGCCTGGCAAATTGCCAATGGGCTTGAGAAAAAGGTACAGCATGTCCTGGACCAAAACAAAGCTTGTGTGCATGGGCTACGTTTGTAGGCTACACCACATTGCAGCTAGTTCAGCTGGCTTCCCCCTCCCAGGGCACCTGAACAATTTTGCCTGGCCTTCCACCTTCTCTAGTGTCTTATGGTGATTTAGGAAAATGTAAGGAGACATAGTCTCAGCTTTCCAGGAGCTCCCTTTGCAAGGTAGCCTTGCACAGGATGGCTGCAGGAAACCCCCTTATATTCCCTCCCCAAGTTCTTCTGCGCAGGGGTGAGGTACAGATGCACCTCAGTGTTTGCTGCTTGGAGACAGTCCCACACTTGAGACCTTTATCTAACTCACCTGATTTGCCCTGGCTCCAGCATGTGACTGATGTAAGCAGTAGGACAAGGCTGGTGCAGAGAAATATATTCGTTAGCACATTCCATCCATCCTATTGTCCACAGATGCTTAACGAGACCCAGAAAGGCAGCCATGAGGCCGGGCAGCTCAGGCCTCATCTGTAATTGCTTCCTGTGCAGCAAGTTGCAATCATATGAGAGCTACAGACATTAAGACTACTGCCCTACCAGGAACACAAGAAGGAGAGACCTCCCTGACACGATTTTAGTTCAAATCATTTCAGGATCCTTGTGTGCTATAAGAATCATAATTCATGGGCTAAATCCTGAAGGCCTTGCCCAGTGTTTTTTCTGGAACTGAAAAGCATTTGTGGAAGACATGCAGAAGCCTTACCTGGCTAAACACTTTGGGACCAGGTGTCCTGCTTTCCGTCAGCAGGTATCTAGCACCACAAAAGCCTGTCTTGCTTTACAAAGCACAGGAGAGAGAGGGATTCTGTGCCCTGAGGAATTCACAGTCTAGGAGGTGTCAATATGAGGATGGGCAGTCAGTTTTGTAGTGGATTAGTCTCCATTAATCTTTAGGTCTTCCAGATTTTGCCATTTTTTGAAACAAAAAAATTTCCAGCATTGTTGTGAATCCCTTTGGAAACCAAAGGTAGCAGACCACTCTTGCATGTTTGCTGGTGAGACTTGACAGGAGCAATGGCAGGGCAGCTTCAGAGGAGTTCAGGCTCCAGAGTTCATAAAGTGATGGTAGGCGCTGACTGGGGATACGTTTCTTGACCCTACCAGCAGGATGGGGAGAGAGCTGGGAAAGAACAGGCATGTGATTCCTTGCATTAAAACAGACGATTAAGTACTATGCGGTGTAGAACTGTGGATGTTCTGGCAGTGCTTGCTGAACCCAGTGAAGGCAAGGGGTCCTGTGACATTTGGCGCAGGCACTCAGCCTAATAATAGGCTCCTCCATAATTTCTTACAGAACATGGCAAGACGTCACAAAGAAAGATGTCTCTTCAGTATTTATCATTAGGGCTGAGACTTGTTCAAGGAATCCCAGTTCTCCCATCCCCAACAGGCTGAGGGCAAATGAGAACACAAATCTCGCTGATAAGGTTGTCAAAACATGCCAATTGAATGACAGATATGATTAATAAGGAAGGTAATAGTGATGTGATACATCATGGGGAAGAGACTGCTAAACCAGTTGTAAAAATGGAGAATATGTTAAAGGAGGCAGCAGAGCCAAGCCAGAGTGAAAAGGGTTATACTGCAGAGCAAAAGTCAAATCTGGGTGCTGGTGCAGGAAACTTTGCTATGAGCACACCAGACACTGTGGGAGGGCTTGGAACATCTGCAGGAAAGTCACCCTCTTATGACATCCAAATGGTTTTGGGATAACTTCCAGAGACACCTGTGATTTCATTGCATTCATGTGTTGCATTGCATTCCCTGGTATATTAATTTTCAGCCTGGGCATCTATCTAGCTGAACTATCTCTGAGTGGTGGTAGGATGTGTCCTTAAAAAGTTTAGTTCTTTAACACTGGTTGTGCAGCAGACCAGGGATATAGCAGGGAGAGGAAATCCCCACATATACACCATTTTCAGGATTACAAGGACAACTACAAGGGCCACAGATTCCCCGTTCCTTATTAGCACCAGCTGCTGTGGCATACATGCTCCAGGTCACCCAGGAATGGCCATACGGCTCCTGTCACTCAGATTACGGTTGTTTCCAACTCTACACCTGTTTGCACAAGAAGAGGCTGGAGGCTGAGGTGGAGGAGGAAGGGAAAGGCTGGGTGCAGAGTACTGCACTGCTCTGTCAAAGAGAGTAGGTGAAGGGCAGGACGGGTTTTACAGTCCCCTTTCAGCCATCCTAAAGCACCTCTCAGCAGAACTGAGAGGTGATGTAGTAGGGGTGAAGAGCAAGCACATCACCTGTACCTCAGAAGAAAGCAAGGCACAGGGAAAAGCTGTTGCTTTCCTGGCTTATGACATCTTGCTTATGCTGGTTCTGAGATAGTGGCCCCACACGATGCTTCAGGCACAGAACAAGTCACTTCACCCCAGTCTCAGCCTCATTTATTGCCTTGGGTTCCAGTTCATTATTGTGAAAGAGTTGGAGAGGGCAGACCCTGGCAGCTCAGCCTGGCACACCCTTGGGTACTGTGGCCATCCACAGGTATGCCCTGCCCCTGGGACTGGCTCCGCATGCTCTGCCTTTCCCTTCCCAGCCACACCAACACCCTCCTCTTCTCCAGCCCAACTGCACCCCAAGACCTGTGGGTCTCCATTGAGCCAGTGCCACCACCTTGGCTGAGCTGAGGAATAAGCAGCAGGGAAAGCAAGTGCTTTACATCCATGAGAGGGTGTTTCTATGTAAACTGTCAGTATACCAAGTTGTACTGACACACAACCCTGGCACAAATGCACGCAGCTGTAACCTACACACAACAAAACTCCAGACAAGCATAAGTTGATGGTGGGAGCTCGGGTCATGGCAAGGGAGCAGGTTTCTGGGCACTGACAGTGGAAATCTAGGTTAATCTTTTATGCCAACAAAGCTTCCATTTCAATTTAAAGCACTCTCTCATCTTTCTGCCTTCCTACTCTAAACCAAACATGCTTTTACCTACTGGAGACCTACTGCCAGTGAATCAGATGAAAAAAAAACATTTTTCTCACACTGTCACAAAGCCCCATTCTGGGGCAACTGCATGTGTGGAATTTTCCGGGTGGTTGTGATAAGCAGAACATGTGTACAGAAAAATAAACAGTACAGCTTTTAGATGCTACTTGAATTGCCATGGATTATTTCCGCAACACCTGTACAGGCCCTTAACCAAAGCCTCTGGCTGCCTCCAAGTGAAACAGGGCGTTCAATGCTATCAAGACAACCAAATGATGAGCAGAGAATTTAGAAAGTGTCAGCAAATAATACTGGAGTTGTTGGGATATTTAAGAGTGTCTTGAGCAGCTGTAGCCAGCTAAAGTACATAAAAGGGAATAGCAATTAATTCACAGTGGTCCACACCATTGATATAATGCACACAAACTGGAAAAGCAGGTGCCTAAATGTCATGTTCCTGAAGCCCAGGTAACAGAGTTCAAGTTCCTTACCAGATGTGGTAGAAAAAAATGTGCAATGATTACTGCAGTGGCTGTGGAGTCAGATAACTCCAATAGGAAGGATTATTTTCTCGTATCCATAGACAAATGAAATGAAGTGCCCTGCCTCTATGTAGGTATAGAAGAAAGTCCGGTTCCAAGTCAGCTGCTTTCCTACTATTGTTTTCCTGAATATATTTTTTCACGTTTAGCTGAATTATTTCTAATTGATGGTATGTTACATAAGTCCCTCCTACCTGAAATCAGAATTTCACAGATTCCTTGGTCCACTCCCGCTCTTCTTAAAGCCAACAGGAGTTTTGTTGATGGTCAGTAGGGGTACTAGCTCCAGTGCAGATCCTAATCATGAGATCCAGTGTATAGGCATCAGAAAGGTGAAGACGTACATGGGAGAATTGTGTACCTCCCTCCATACCCCTGCCTTAGCAAAAGGCACAGAAAGGGCATATGTAGAGGTCAGTCCCATTTCTGGGCTTGGCAGGGGTGCTGTGTTTGCTGTATGAACCTAATGCACCCAGATGAGGCATCAAACAATGATATATACACCCGAGCTAGAGAAAAAAAGGCTAGAAGAAGCTCCTGGGACCTTCAAGCTGAGCCCCTGACTGTCACAAGCCCCTGACTGTCACAAGCACTGCATCTTAATTCCCAGTATGAATTTTCAGACAGGACAAGAGGGGATATACTCACCTTCCCCTTGCACCCCAGCACCATGACACTGCACATCACACGGTGGCCAGGCTGCCCAGCCCCTATGTGTGCGCAGGAGCTGGGCTCTCGCCATACATCCATTTCTCAGAGCCCCTAAGGTTCTCATGTGTCCCTGAAAAGCCTTTGAATGTCCTGGCAGTCTTGTTCCCCAGCCTGAAGCATTAACCTATGTAAGGGAAGAAGGCTGTGTACCTCATCACTCCTGCAGCCAGGCCTGTCATACTGGCCTCTCCGGTGATCGCTCCTGAAATCCTCAGTTGCCAGTTTCCTACAGTGGACCCCCCTTCATGTCCCTCACAGCCTGCCCCATGCCAAGGACTCTGTCCTCCCTCATCTCCTCTCTGCCACACACCTGAGCCTCTCCATCCCTCGCACCTCTGCCACTCATGCTGTCTCCCTGCATGCTCATTCCCGGGCAATCTTCTGCGCTTTCAGACTTCTGCCTTCCCATCACCTGACGAGCATTTGGCTGCAGTGCCAGCTCCACAGCCCACAGGTGATCCAAAGGAGGTGGCAAGAGAGCGAGCCCTGTGACACTAAAGCCTATGTCTTCCTCTCTTTGCTTGCATTGTCATATGGGACTGAAGGGTACGAGAAAGGTGCAGGCGTGGGGCACTGTCCAGACACAGCTCTCATCTCTACTATGAATTACAAGGAGGAGAAACTTACCGGGTGTTTGTGGGTAGTTTCCAAAACCAGCCTTCGTGATCTTCTTCAGCCGGTGCTGCACCTCAGGTAGTCCTTAAAGGCTGGAGCTGAGGCAGCACGCAGCAGCTTGGGGACTGCTCTCTGTGTGTGGGCATGAATTCAAAGGTTAGAAGAAATGCAGAGTCTCTCACAGTCACGCAGAAGTCTGGCTGTGCCAGCTGAGCTGGGAACAGCTCGCAGAGAGCAGACAGCAGAGCCAAAGAGCCCGTGAAAAAGAAAATCAGCCCAAAGGCTTGAAAGGAGACAAATTTCTTACAAACCACACTTTTTCTGCAGTGCTAACAAATTGTGCTCAAGAAATCCACCTCTTCTTTTAGAAAAATTCAGCTGACTTGCTCCTTCTCTCGAGAAATGTTTCTGAGCCCAACGTAAGTGCAAACAGATGCGAGTATGTCAGAGGCTGTGAAAAGCTGGAGAATCTTTACAGGAAATGGCAGCCCCACAGAAATACACCCAAGATTGACTTTGAAACTTAATGATGATAAGTCCAACCTGAACAACAGGAATAGTGTCAAGGGGGATGACTTTCATGAAATATCCAGACAGCTCACCAGTTCCACAGCTCACAGTGCCCCTGCTACCTTCCCAAGGGCCGGCAGCTTGGATTCTCCTTGCCTTGCTGCCAAAACCTCCACCACTGTTCCCGGGATGTAGCCTGGCATTTTTGTTTTAGCATTCCATAATGCAATGACAGTGTAATATTTAAGACAAGCTTGAAATTAAATGTGGTCTCAAACTAGGTCTCCCCAGGAGCGCTGCAGAAGGTGCATTATTCATTTTCATATTTAATTCATTCCAAAACTCCATTTGTGGTTCCCATGATGTGTGCTGACCTGGAGCAGCACAGAATCAAGGTTTCTCACTATGGAACATACAGGGACCCCCACCGCAGGATGGGAGAACTTGGAGAGCCCTCTTCTACTTCTTGGGTGTATTGAATATAATAGAGGCACATGCCTGGGTTCCCATGGCTCAGCAGCCTGGGCCTGTGATCTGGGGTTAAAGGTCTGTCTTGTTGCTCTCTGAGCTCATTTTTCAGAATAGCTGAGCACCAAACTGAAGTTTTCAACAGCTGAGCTTGGAAATTATAAGTATTATTTGGTGATGGATACTGTGAAAAATTAGGTATATCTTAAAATGTGTCCCCCAAGTTTTTTAATTTTTCACCTTAATCTATCGCAATTTTACCAAATCAAATCTACTCTACCTCAATCTAGCTCAGTTTGCCATCAGTGATGGACATCAATCCCACTGAAGAGAGTATGTTGTGAACAGAAACTCATGAGGCACTCCAAGGTGACAGAGATGAGCACCAATGATAATAAAAAAATGAGAAACAACAATTTCTTCTCAGTAGCGGGGTTTGAAGAGCATGCAGTAACTAGGATGTAAATTCTCATGTGGAACAGTCAGGGGAAAACCAATCTTGCCTCATTGCTCAATAAGTTAGTACTGCACATTTCATACACTGAATGTGGCAATGAAAGAGGAAAAAGTAGAATATATAATCAGGTAATTAGCAGTATGCAAAGCAGACTGAATTAAAGTGGCACTGGACTCCCTAATCCTGGTCTTTCCTATCTTTGGCTGCTTGACTTTGCAGCCTTAGTGTTATTTGAACACAGACTTTGGGTTATAAATCAGTATTTATATTACAGGAATACCCTCATTCCCCCTTAAGACAAGATGTGCCAGTACAGGCACAGCATCTGATCCAGCAAGCTTACAATCTGAGGAGACTAGTAGAGAAGGAAGAGGATGAAGGAGAAATAAATAAGCTTAAATGCTTATGGTTGTGTGTATATATATGTGCACACACATATATACAAAAATGCATTTATATATACATATATGTTACATATGTACTGATTTAAATACTCAGCATTTTAAATATATATGTATATGCATAGAGTATCTGCAGAATTATATGTATCTGTCTTGAGTATTTAATGAAGCACTGCCTTTCCCAGATGCCTCATAGCCTAGCTAACAGACAGTGGCTGGTTTTCCTGCTGGCATTGTAGCATCAGCAAGCTGCGAGAGGCATATCAAAGACAAGGCCTTCCAGAGTTCTTCAGGGAGATGCTCCATGCATAAGGTGAAGTATGGTGATATTGCAAAAATGGACGTGAAAGGAATAGGCAAATTTTCTGCAAGCTTCTAGGAAATTACCTTTCTCATTAGGTTTGGCTGAAAATGTTTTGAAGAAGCATTTAAAGAGGAAATTATTTTTAAATTTCTTCTATTTACTTGGCTTCTATAGAAATTGTCCATTTTGCTTACTCAGTTTTGAAGGAGGGAGAACAAAACCCGATTTTTTAGTTTTGAAAATGATTTGAGTGTGCATTGCATGCAAATTGAGACAATGTATGAGTTTTAACATAAGAAAACACTTTTTCACTGTGAGGGTGACCAAGCACTGGCACAGGTTACTCAAGGAGGTTGTAGAGTCTCCATCCTTGGAGACATTCAAAAGCCATCTGAACATGGTCCTGGGCAACCAGCTCTAAGTGCCCCTGCTTGAGCAGAGGGATTGGACCAGATGGCATCCAGAGGTCCCTTCCCACATCCATCACACTGTGATTCTGTGATTCCATTAATTTGGGGTAAATATCTAACCCTGATGATTTAGATTTCTCATTTATATAATGTCATTTATTCTCATCAGCAAATGGCAAAAGTGGCATCCAGTAGTTTTCAGTTATTTTTGAGTCATTAAACCCTAAATGTTTTCCAATTGAAATACAGATTCATCTACAGTGAAATGAAACCTGATTACAGAAAGTTTCACTTTCATTTACTGAATCTCCTGGTCCTGGGTCAGAAGACCTCAGCAGGGCTCCAAAGGCCCCAGTAATGTAATTGTTATCATTAATAACTATTTGTTTTCTTAGAAGGACTTTGACCTCTATAAGGCACATTCAAATGGCTACCAGTGAGTAATATTTACCATACGTGTGTATTGAGACACATGGCACTACTCCCATCCTTCAGGTCCTAAGAGAGATGCCCTGTAAACATCTGTGGGCTATTCTTGGGACACGTGTATTTCCTCATCACACAGCAACCCTTGCTTCTAACCTCCAGTGTGGTTTGTTTCTGGAGTTTCATTGATTCATTTCTGAAATGGACAATTACCTATTTTAACCAACCTTACCAAAACCAACGCAAGGGTTTATGAGTGTGCTGAATGTCCCAGGAAACCCACACAAACATTCTTTTGCTTTCTCGAAAGCCTGCTCATGCTGTGTACAGACTAACAAATCAAAGTGTCTGCAGTGGTGACTAATGCCTCCCTTGAAGAAAAAGACTGGTTTCGTGTGATCTGCTGTACTTAGCAAACCTGCCTTTCTTCATACTCATCAGTGTAAATAAAGAGTAATTTAACTGAAATCAGTGGTTATACCAGTGACAAACTGGGGTGTAGTAGGATCTGATTCAAGCCCACAGGGGTGAATATACAGTTGTTGACAAGTGTGCATATCACCGACCAATGTCTCAGCTTTCAAAAAGACTGGGAAGCCTTGAAATTGTGTATTGTATTTGGTACCAGCTAAAGTCTGCTCTTTGAAATACCCCTTCTCATCCTAACCCAAAAGGGAAAGGAAGAGAAAATTTCCTGTTCTCTTTATTCTGTTGTTAGTCATTAGTTATTATCTATTAGTTAGCATTTCTCTACATATTAATAGCACTCAAAGAGCCCACCCTTCCCTCAGGGCCTGCTATGAAGGGGTGAGTGAGAAAGGAATGACTTTTTAGTGGAGGAAACTAATAGACCGGTGAATCAAGGAGACATCTCCTTCCAAAACATGGGGGAAGACAAGGAGGAGATGGCTGAGAGGAAGCAATTGCTCACATGCCACATGCTTCCAAGAGTTTTTGTGAGTCTCTTTTTTTTCATTCAACCTTATTTCACAGCTGCATTCAGTTGCTCCAGCCTTCACACAGACTTACATGAGCACAACTGCCATTCAGTGTTGTAAGTAGTCTAGCTCTCAGTCTACAGTGGTCTGCTGTCACACAGATTTTGTATTAATCCTGGCTGCCTGGAACACATGGCTCAGAGTCCCATCTTGAGCACCTTACCTTAATTCTGAAGTTAAACGCAGGGGCTTTTTTCCTATTTCTGATATAATCTACTTGAAACACATGTACTCAGCTCAGGAAATTTCTACTACTTTCTATTCCTTGATAAAGGCACTTCCAAAACAAGCACCTTTGTGTGTTGCAGTGTTTGCTAGAGGCACACTGGTAAATGGGTACTCTGTGTCCTTTCGGTTGGCATGAAAATTGTAATGAATCATTGATAAAGCTAATAATGTACTCAGTTTAATCTAATATTACAGCACAGTAGCTGCACCCAGTGCTTACAGCACAGGAATATACAAAAGTAATTAATTTTACACTACTGAAGCTAACTGCAGTCGAACCTCTCCAGGTTATGAAAGTTTGCCAAAGCAAGTGATGAAAATGATCACCATAGACTATGCAGGGCCTGAGTTTTAAACAGCTGGGCCAGACTTGGTGGCACTTTAACAAAAGATGATATAATATACATCTGACATATCCCAAGCAGCCCATAAAAGAGCTATCGACACCTACATATGAAACTGAGCTGCATGGGAGCGCATTTCAGGCAGGCATTGTTGCTTCCCAAGTCTTTTGTGGAGCATGATGGATGTTTACTTTATGAGCAGACTCACTTCATTTGCAAAGTAAGAATAGATAATATGGGCCAAAAGTAATCATAGCCCTGAAGCCAGCCCCTTTGTTGGTATACCATAATAGTTCTTTGATGGAGTCATACCGTCATGGACCAGACGAAGCTCTGATCCACTCACTCCCTGAAATGGCAAACTAAGCATTATCTTTAAAATTAACTTTTTTTTACTTAAATAAGAATGTTATAGTCCAGCTTACTATACATTTAAGTAGTATCCACAGACAGACAACTCTCATCAGGTATCATATCCTACCCAGGTGGCAAAATTTAGTTGAACTCATTCCTCTGACAGCAGAATCCAGAACGAAATTTAGCCCAAATTTATACTGGTCTGTGGATCATCACAGCCCAAGACATTCACAAGCTTCCTCACTAGCAACGACGCTGCATTTTCTGCCTTTTCAGAAACTGTATTGTTAGCTACAACATAAGAAGCAGGATAGGATAGAAAGGAGAAGACAGGACAGGACAAGGAAACATGACTGACTCAGGCTTGTGAGGCCATCAAGCCCAGTCTCCCAGCACCTATCATTCTTTTCAGAAATGTTTCCAGCTCAAAGACTAGCATCACATTACCCATCTGCCAGGCTTACTCTCTGGGGTGATCAAGGAAACATTAACACGTTACCCCCCAGCCAGCCTCTGAAGGAAACCATCCTCTTCCTACACAAATGCCCAGCATGTCACATCTCCAAAGGAAAATTGAACAGATGGACTTGACCAAACAGGAGTTTATTGGGCAGGAGAGCTGAAGAGCAGAAAAAGCTCCCCAAAGACAAGCAGTCATCTTACAGCCCCAGAAGAATAAGGGCCTGCCTCTTGGTGGAGGTCTGTTAGGCCAGATGGCCACTACCCCCCACTGTGTAGGGCGGGCTAAGCAGAGATGTCCTTATCCAAAGCCCCTGCAAACTGCTCCACTTTGACTGCTGCCATTCTGCAACAATTCAGCAGTGTGCAGGGAGAGTAGTGAGTCCCATGCCTGGGAGGAAGGCTTGCTAAATACTTTCTCACTTCCACTCCTTGTCCATCATTTCTTTACCTCAAGATGACACAAGCAGACAGTGTTAGTACTCACTCTACTCATGGGGGGTTGGTTTGCCCTCTACTATCATAACAAAAGGTTGTATTTCGCATTACGTTACGACATGACTACTCTTCTTCCTTAGGCTACCAGGGCTAGGTCAAGCCAGGCATGGTGGGACAGAGCTGGGCATCAGGTCCTAGCAAAGTCAACAGTCCCAAAAAACACCTAACAGGCTCCTGCATCATGTTTAGTAGCAACGCTAAGGAAGCAGGAGAGTTCAGTGGAAAAAATAGTCCAAAGACAGATAAAATATGTTAACAGGGATGGAACAACACCAGGAAACAAGAGTACTGTAGCCAACTGAAATAACACTGAACATTGGAAAATTGCTATTAATCTAGGAGACAGCCTGTCAGAGTTCATAAACAGGGCTTCAGCACAGTCCCCCCTGGTTTTGCCATCTCTTGGTTCGAGCTTTAAAGCTAATCTACTTTGTTGTCTTTATTTTATGAACCTTGTGCATCTGGGCCATGGATGAGTTTTACAGAGAAAGTTCACTATGTTGATGAACAACGGGGTGAGTTTTGCCAAAAACAGTTCTGCTGGCAGTATGTTGAGTTTTAGTGATAGTCACTTTGGACTATTATTCTGAGCATTCTGCTGGGAAGCCTTTATCACCGGGACCACTTGTTTAAACAGAGAAGATTCTTACAACCACCCAATGTGGCTTTTTAATAGGGAAAGTTCCTACAGAGTCACCATTTTATCTCTGAAGTTACCATAAATTTCTGTCAGCTACTTTCCTCTCTCTTTAGAGATCTATAATGATAACAACAATAATAATAGATCATAAACAATTATGAAAGGTCCTAGCCAACTCATTTCTATCCAGAAAGATAGGACCTTCTTTGACTATTGTCCCTGCTGTCCACAATTCCCTTCACCAGTTGAAGTCTCTGCTGCTCCTGTGCTCATTTTCTTGCCATTTGGCCTGGCTTTCTTCAGCTTCTTTTTAGCTTCACATAGAGGAGATTAAAGGACATTAAAAGAGAAAAAAGAATAACGAAGAAAAAACACCCAATTGCTCAAGATGATTTTTCTTCTTGGTGAGAATGTCTGTCTCTTCAGAGAGACCAATTAACATTCTCATCTTCTCTCCGGACCTAATCTAAATATGAATAAAATATCAAACCCTTCCTAAAATTGTTCTTTGTTCTTCATACCACTCTGAAACGAACTTTTTGACATGATGCCAGGCAGAACTTCAATACAAAATGCACGATTCCTCCCCCTCCACATTTGCATACCGAAATGCCGCTCCATGTGTCACTGGGCTCAGCTACTCTAACAATGGACACCCAGTCTTCCCCTCAAAATCCCAGCGGTCATGTGTAACAATTCAGAAGTGTCCCCAAAGTTTGGGACTTTTGGGTATCCGGATTATGACGCGTCATTTATGAACATACAACAGACTCTTTCTTTGATCTAACCACATCTTTTTATTGGCTTAAAAAAGGAGCTTGTACTGAGCACTGAACATCTCATAGAAAGATAACCTTGCATATGCGAACATTTGCAAGGTTCTTGCTCATTTCTGGCTAATTATGGTCATTTCCACATGTAATTACCCAAATTGGTCTTGCAATCAATGTAATTGTGCTAAGTTGTTTAAAAATCAGCCTTATTAGGTTTTGCTTGGTAAAATGTACTGTTTTTCAAAACCTAAATTTTGATCTTATGTTAGCTGCCAACAGGCCTTTAAAAGTAAATAGGTTTTCTTTTGTCTTTTTCCTCCCTTTTTTGTGTGCCAGTGTGAGTTTTTTACATTCACTACAGCTTAACTGTAGTCAGAATTGTCTATAACCTCCTGTAAAAAGCTGTTATGTGTGTCTGCAAGTTATTGTATGGGTCTCTTTCATTTTCAGAACTGTAAAATCTCTAGTCTTTATGGTTGTGGAATTAAAATAATATTTCAAAATGTGAGTATTGAGTTTTTAGGTAATTCTACCCGGAGTCTGTGCTGGGCTGAAATAATGAATAGTCAGTCACACAATAAGCAGAGCTGTTCACTGACTCCTGCTACAACTACGTTTTGGAGGAAGAGAGCAGTATGCCAGAAGCATGCTCCATCCCAGCAGTTTCAATTGCATTCTTCCTAGGATATAATACACTGCTTCTCCCTATCTGACCCCAGCATCTCTGCCTGGCCATCCACCTTGCTGCTTTAATTTCCTTTCCAAAAGTTCCCCTCTCTATGCAGTCATTCACAAGGAGAAGCTGTAACTGCAGTAGGATGCCCTACGTGTCCTTGACTGCAGCTAGCAGTGTTTTTTCATAGGATCTGCTCACCCTGTTAGCAAGCATTTGGGCTGGCATGCTAAGCATCTGCTGCTCAGAGCTAGCAAGAAGTGGGGCTTGTGCTCTGGGGAGACACCAGTGCTAGGGTGAGAGGGAAGAGCAGTGATGTGGAGCTGCCCGAGATGAGGCTGAGGCTGACCATGGCTCTGCTCCTGCAGCGCATCAGAAAGATGTTGCCCCTTCAGTGGTACATTTAGCCTCACTGGCACCCTCTGCGGTGGGAGAGCCAGCTCTCTATCAGCTCAGCAGCCCTGGGTTATGCTGGGAGGTGATAATTAACAGGGTAGCAGTAAGCACTATGCCGAGTGTGAACATCCACTTACATGTCTCCGCAACCCTCTGTCCAAAGGATTCTTTTTCACATCATATTTTATTTTGGAATAAAAGCTATTTGCTCATCAGTAGTAGGTACTCGAGTGTCTCTTCTCTGTTTTATTTTAGCTAAAATCAATCTCCTGTAGCCCTAAGGACATGCCAGGGTCAGGATTTGTTCTAGAGAGGAAGGCACAAAACAGGAGAGGAAGACAGATACAGAGAGAATTTCATTAAATAGGAGCTTGAATTTGGTGTGGGGCACTGACTGAGTAGCGTGGAAGTAGCTGTAGTGAGAAAAGGGCTCTCCCCGACTTCAGTGCTTGGAGGTGAGTGGGGTGTCAGGAGGCTGAGCCCTGGGCAACCCCTCAGTGGGGGTTGCTGCATGGGGAGCCAGGCTGAGCCCCTCAACTATCCAGCCTGCAGTGCGGTCCCACAGGTGCGAGGGCAGGATTTGACCCATGTTTTCTTCTGAAAAAAAGTAAGTGACAAGCCTAGGCACAGCTACAACTGATTTTTCTCTTATCTGAAGATCTGTTACTTTCCATGCCTCCCTTTGATTGTAAAAGAGGTTATGTTGGAGTCATCTGTAACATCTGTATTGTAAAATACCTCAGTCATGTGGTTTTAAGCAAGCCAGACAAAAAAAACCCAAACAGTTCTTTAAATAAAGATACATGTATTCTTGTGACATTTCCATACAATTGCAATTTTCAAGGGAGCCAAACACTCATTACTACACAGGCTGTTCTTTAGAGGCCAAACCTGACCTTTAGTCAGAGAAAATTCCCATTTGGCTAGGCTTATTCATACAGCCTACAGTTTTGTTTGAATTCTGTACTGACTGAGAAAATTTTAAACTAGGCTGAGAAGTAATTAGATTAAGAGCAGGATCTATTAAAAGGTCTTGCATTGTCAGTGAAGTGGCCCTGGCTCAGGAGCTAAGGATCTTACCCTACATATAGTTTCCAGGGATCTAGATTTAGAGGAAAAGTGCTTGATAACAGTGTATTGAACTGTAGGGAAGAAGATGAGGGTAAAGAATGGCTTCAAAGAGGTTAAAAGAACTAGGACTTAAAAGGCTACTCAAATGTCCAACTGCTCCATATGGTAGATCACAGGTCAACAAAAATACTGTCTTGTAAACTCTGTCTGCCCTGCTCTCAGGGTTGTGGAGATCATCTTTTCTCCAGCACACATTCACGTAATACCCCTGGGGCAGCTGTATTCATTTTTTTTCTGTGGAATACCATTTTTCCCCTGCTTTTATTAGAAGCTAGCAGCTGGAAAAGATGAGGAGCCAGCAACATGTGATCAGATGAGTCTGTGGGGACCACCAGGCAGCTCTCCATAGATCGCGGTTGGAAATTTCTAGACAGATTGAAAAGAATTGGTCTCACTCTTGGTCTGTGCCTTGACACTTTGACATTATCTTTAGTTGTGCCAGGAAGGATATTTAGTAGAGTATTATATGGGTAAAGTTACGTTCTTTCTGAATTTTTCTGTTAATAATCTAAAGGTAGGTATAAACAACAGGTAATGAAAGCTCACAGCACTTCCAAAGCTGTACTGAAGTCTTGGCCTTTTGGGTAAGAAGTTAGTAAGCATGATTATTCATTTGAAAAACAAGAAGGGACAGGAAAAACCTGCAAAACACCAAAGGAAAATAATCTTATTAAATTGGAAGGGACATAAGAGTTGGGGAAGTGACAAAGCTGCAGAGAACTGGGGGTGCATGGCAGAGCTGTGCTCTGGCAAACTCTGGCCAAGCCATTTGGAATAGCTCTCCATATTTCCCAAAGGAAAGTAAATGCCATTAATACTGTCCTCCAAGCCTATTTTTGCATATGAAAGAAGGGAAGGAAAGAGTCTTCTTTCTGCACAGCTATTTTCAAACTGTCTTTCATTACCTGGCTCTAGAGAATGGACTAGGATTAGATACATACTAAATGATCAGTTTTATTTATTGATCAATAAATTGCCCACAGATACATTCTAATGTGAAGATATCCTAATGCCTAGAAGCTACATCTAGGTGCTTTTCTTTAGCAACAGGAGCACTAGTCAGTTTGGATGCGCAAAGATTTACCTAACTCTTGTTAAAACCTTACATATAGTTTTCTTGTCACCTTGCTACTTCATTCCACACATGAATGATCGTAAATATTTCTTTTGACAGTTGGAATAGAAGTACCTCATATTCTGCTAGTGTCCAAATGTTTCAGAAAACATAATATTTGCATATTATGGATTATTCTTCTTGCAGTTAAACTAGCTAAACAAGTTTAATTGCTAACTTCTTTAAGATCAACTCCATTTGTGGCTTAGAACTTCTCTGTTTTCTCCAAAACAGAGCATACTTTAGTGAAGTCCCTTTTGCCCTTAATTTCCCCATTTCTACAGATAACAAACTATTTTCTGTAAGCATTTTCCTTAAACTGATTTCTCAGCTGAATGCAGCATTTTGTCATCTTCTTCAGAATTCTGCAATACTACTGAGATGGCCAGAATTGACAGTCTCATTGCTCTTGTTATCTATGTGTGTCTATGTGTAACATAGAACACTACTAGATCCTGCAACAAAAATATATATTTAACTTACAGGTTTTCTGGCATCATGTCTTCATACCATGCTAAAATAATCTCCTGCAGTCTATATTCAGTGTTTCTATTTATGCATCCTGTATTTTGCTTCACAGTAAGACAAAAAGAAAGCAGGCCATCATAGGCATACCATTATGAGGATGTTAGCGCTCTCCCCTCTGGGCTCTTCCTAACCTATCAGTATTGAGGGTGATTCTTGTTTTTAGCAATATGTTTAGAATTATTCTTTTCTGGCTTCTGTGGGGGGAACATGGGCTTGGACTCAGAAATGTGATGAGGCTCAAGAGTAGATGCTCCAGAGTAGCATTCTGTCTCCTGTTTTTATATCATTCACTCCCTCAAAGCCTCAGCTATAACCAAAGGGAATCATGGAAAAGCTCTTACTGTCAGTTTATTCGCTGCTGAACAGCCCTAGCACTTCTCTCTGAGGCCAGCTTTGAGCCCCTCAACAGCTACACAGGCAGAGCCAATGCCTGCAAGCTGTTAAGGCTGGGTGCCTGTGCCAGCTGCATCCCGCACATGCCAGCCCCTTCCCTGTCTCCCAGCAGGAGACACAAATGGTCTTTTGGGAACCCCTAACTCCCTTAGTAAACGTCATAGCTCAGCCTGGATCCTTCAGGAAAAGAGGCTCTGAAAAGGGTAAAAACTACAGTTTGGTATGGTGTAAAGACCTGTGATCTTGTATTTTCTCCTCCTATTCATTCTAATCCTCCATTAGTCTTGACATGCTTTAATCCCACATGGGGCACTCTCAATGGCTTTCACTTGGCTGTAGTGTCCCTTACACATCTCTGGTACTGCAGAAGCACTAAATCAAGGTTTCATGTGCAATAAAGAAGAATAAAAACTAACAACCAGCTAGCTCACATCTTTGCACAGCAAAAAAAAAAAAAAATCCTTGCAAAGACCTGTCACTGCTTCCCTCAAGTTGCCTGTTGTGATCTGGCTGACAGAATCCTCCAGCTGTGGAAAAATTGGTTTAAGGGTTTTAGAAATGGGATAAGAGTTTATTTGCAAATTAAACTATGTAAACTATCATCACTGACTAATTATAGCACTTTGCTTTTAAGTATGACCATTTATTATACCAAATAATTCTACAAGAATCACTATCTAGATATTTAGTAATGCCATGGAGGAAGGAAGAAAGGGACATTTGATATCTTTTCTGACATTTGACTAATCTCAGGGCAGAATTCATTTTACCTAACCTTAACTATTCAAACGGTAAGCATGAATTTAAGATCATAATCTGTGCTTTCTCTACACTGAAGGAAGAAAGACAGACACAGCCAAAAGGTGATTCATACAGCTTCTTCACAGACAACTAGTTGACATGAGGCTACAGTATGTCATGGGAAAATGGCATGCCTTGGATATATGATAAAATGTTTACATTAACCTATGACTTCAGTGTCAGAATATAAACTGTTTAAGTATCTCCAGTATTCAGAACAGTATGGTACCTCGTTCATATTGTACTGGAGGTACTCAGGCTCCAAGTCTTTTTTCTTACCATGGTAAGTAAAAAAAAAAAAAAAAAAAAAAATCCATCTTCATGCATTCCTATTACCAGATGATAGGAACCCAATTCTTGAGCTGGAGACTTTTTCCTTCTTTGTCAACAAAATGAAAATAAGCAAGCATCCCTCCATACCTTTGACAACTACCTTAAACTCACTTTTGGGTTGGGGAGGTGTTTCACTGGTGTAAATTGCAACCTGGTAAAATGCTAATAGTGACACTGGATTCTGACTTCTAGCAGCACCCAGAAAGAAACTGCAAACTGGAAAGCGATCATAGCAGAGCAACGGGAAGTTGTAAGCAATGAAAAGATTCAGTCCCAATAAATGTAAAACAAAAAATATAGAAAGCAAATAGGAGATAGCAAAGAATCCAAAGATTTCACAAAAATAAGTTCATTGTCATTTTGTCTTCCTTTAGGCAGTGGTGTTGTTTTTTTCATGTAACCAAGCAATACAGTTGTCACAAGGCAGGTGGGGAATCAGAAGCAGGAGTGTGTCATGAGATCTCTGCTGTCAAGCTGTAATTCAGCACTATGAAAAGGATTTACACTGACGGCATTGGACTATCTGTTATTATGACTAAGGTAATTACTCCATTGAGCAATGGACAATATCAGGGGCTTGAGAGGAACTGCTCTACTATGAAGACTGAATGCATGTGTGGAGGTGCAAATTATTCCCTGGTCAGTGATTAGTAGATTGCATCATTTGCTTACTGTCTTCTTCAGCTCTGTAGTTAACGTGCATTTCTTATCAATCATAAACTCATCCAGCCTTTTGTAAATGTCAGCTAAGTATCTGGGTATAATAATGAATGCCAGTCACCAATAGCATCAGATTCTATATTTCATGGCCCAGATCTAACAGCTAAATATGTGGTGAACAGGTGTGACCGAAAGCTTAAAACACACACTCCTGGGCATTGCAGAAAGACCTCCACATGAGCAGAGAGATGTGTTGTCAGTTACTCTTACAGGGAATAATTTAGTACCAAATCTCATAATCTTTGCTTTGCTTTAACTCAGCATTCCCTACTAAAGTGAAGGACAAAACAATCAAGCAGCAATGGCAAGACGCGGACCTCAAGATCTCAGCCAACTCAGTTACTGTCAGCGTTAATGCTGCAACAGCACAGAGTACTTCTCAGCCTCAAAGGTTGGTGAGCCATTGCTCCTCACTGAGCTCTGTGCTCTGTGGTTGCACAGCTGGCTGAACCCATGTAGAGCTAGCCCAAATGCATCTACCTACCCTGCATTATAGATAAACCCACGACGACGTCAGAGAGCCTGCTTGCTGAGCAGTATGGCTGCCCTTTTTTTGCTTCAAATAGAAACCTGGACTATCTTAGTGGTTAAAGTTTATCAAAACTTGAAACAAAAAAAATATTGAACAGATTTCAGTGTTAAGTGTCAGTTCTAACCCTTTAGGGATAAATGTGGTGCAGAAACACCTTCCAGAAAGCGGTAAGTAGCACCACAGTCTCCACAGAGGACTCACTTCTGCAGGTCTTGTGGTAGACTGCATCTGCAGTGAGTATAGGATTAGGAATGGTATCTGAAGGAGAAAATGATCTCCCAAAAGGCAGGTGAAACCCTAAACCTTCCTCCTAACCATCCAAAGTTTGTGACTCATTACCCTTGGGTGAGAGGAAATCTCTGTCCGTGTATCTTGGCCAGCAGTGAGTGGGGGGGTGGATGGAGTGAAGTCTTAGGTGTCATGTGTTTAGCTGATCTAATGCAAAAATAGAAAGGAATCAAGGGGAAAGAAACCCTGTGAAGACAAGCCAAGGAAAAAAAAAAAAGGAAGAAACACCAACATACACAGTACCTTCTGCAGAACTTGAGGCAGACACAGTCCTCTGAGAAGCCAAATCCACTGATTCCTACCTTGATTACTTTGGGACAGTAGGCAAATTCTAGCATGAAAGAAAGTAAGAGCCTAACTCAAGACACCTGGTTCTAGAAATTAACAACTGTGGCCTAAAACATATGTTAAATATTTTTTAAATCAATTCCATTTTCTTTTTGAGAAGGACAGGCAAAGTCGGCACACCACCCAAGAGCTGTACCACCCCATTTGTAGCATGGCAGAGGTGAAGCCAGATGGAGGGCCAGCTCCTGGGGACTTGTTGGACAGCAGGGAGAAGAAAACACATCACAATGTTTTCCTCACTTTGCCATCAATGCAAGTGCACATAAAGTCCCCGTGTACAAACTGCGTAATATGTTTTCTAGTCCTATGGTTTTTAGCATGATAAAGAGACTGAACTGGACAAGACTCTGCAAGATGTGGTTCAGAGGATTATCCCATAGCTGATCCAGAAGGTTGTTAGCATAGAATCTGTTATGGATAAAGACCCACTGCCCATTCTCAACAATGCACAGCTGATCCTCTCCCAGACACCATAGTCTGTAGCATATCTAAGATATTCCTAGGAATGTTCTGCCAACGATGTAGTTAAATGGCTAATGGATAGCAAAAAACCTAGACCTTCCCAATGAATGCACTGGGATTCACTTCTTGGGGTCCAGAACCCATGTATTCTTTCACTGAATAAAGGTGGCTCATTCATCCCCATGCAGACAAGAAACTGAGCTGTCAAAGGCTTCCAGAATACAGAGAGGAGCTAGAATGTAGACAGAAGTACTTCAAATTCCAAAACAAATATTAATAGGTTGAAAAAAACTATTTTAAATGGCCTTTTACTCATTGAATAAGTTGGTCTTTAAGCAAACTAAAAGAAGAAAGGACTCCCACAATGCTCCTGTGGTCTTCTCACCCATCACAAGCCCTCTCGCTGTGCAAGCTGACTGCTATGGACCTAGAAGGAAGAAGCTTGTGGGAAGTGCTCCCTTCCTCTCTCTCCAGGCCCGGAGCTTGGAGGGGCTGCCCTTGAAGTCTCAGCCCAAACACTTCATGGATCATCTGCCTGTTCAGCTTCCTTCCTTGCACATGCAGGAGAAGAGATTCCCAAAAGGGCTGGATCTCCAGCTGATGATAATACTGCTGGAGATAGCTCTGTTGCCACTCCTCTGCTGTGATGTCCTTCACGTCCCCATTGGAACCTGGCTCCTCAATATACCTGTACCCTCAGGGCCAGCACTGCAACCTTGCATACGGATGCAGAGGCTTGGCTAAACACTTTGCAGATTGCACCCTGGGAGCATTACTTGGAGCAGTTCTCCAAAGCTAACTGCCCAGGTATCTGGGAGAGGTGTCATGAACTGGGGCTCAGCCCTAGACAATGCACATTTCTGTGAGCACCAGCTTAGACTGCAGGATGAAGAAGCTTGGTAGAAACTTGGTAGACAGAAGCTAATCTGTATCAAAGGTTTGGGGCCTTACATCAATGGTCTTCACTGACATTTTTCCTTCTCTGTAGCCTGGTCTGAGTGGTGGCTAGACTGAAAACCTTTGGCTGCTTCAGATATTTCCCTTGCATGTGGAAGGTACATTTGAGACCAGCAGTTATCTTCCAGTCATGTTGCATCATGACCAAACTAGGCACGTCCTGGTATGCTGCCTACCATGAATCAAAACTATTTAGAGCTCTCTGTCAAAGATTTAACTACGTACCATTCGTGGGTAATCTCACAGCACTTCAGTCACTGCCCTCTCTCTATGCAATGAGTACCCCCAAAGGGATTTTGAAGTCTTTGGAACTGTTGGAGAGATTATTGGAGTTGGGTGCTCCTGACCACGGGAAATTGCTGTTACTAACTTGTGTCTGGAATCAGCTTCATGCAAAGAAACAAGAAGTTCCCACCTCACTCTGGAGGCAGTCTAAGAGGCCTGCTCCTGGCTAGCCTGAGGAAGGAGAGACAACAGAGTAGACTTCTGGGCAAGAGGTAAAGGCCATAATTACTGCTTCATGAGGGTCACACTGAGAGTAATCACAGCAAACTTGCCAGAGACTTTGGCAGGAAGGCTGGCATGGTCACAAGCGCAATGCTCATGGTGAAACTGCCACCTTGATGGTGGTCTCAGCGTGTAGAGGGGAGAGGCTGTACATGGCATGCAGAACTCACCTGCTGATGCTGGGGAGGACCAGGCTGCCTTGGAGTGCCCTGCTCGTGTCCTCTGCCCTTGGGCAGCAGCTGGGGCTGCAGAATGTTTTATTGCAAGTGGAAAATGCCAGACAACCTGGTAGAGCTGTGTTTGCAGCTTCCCATGCAGAGCAAGCAACTCTCCCCCATGAATGGCCCCTCTGCCTTGGTGAGGCCAGGAAGGGTGATGCAGTTCTGGAAAGCTCTCCCTGTACAGGGGTCCTGTGCCCGTGCCCTACTGCTGCTTGTCTGTTGGCTCTCACAGCCTTAGTTGTTGTATCAGAAACCATGTACCCTCCAAGCAGGGGCTAAAGGCAACCACTTCTTTCTGACCCCACCTCTGTCCTCTTCCACCACCAACGTGACTGCACACGCCAAAGCTCCTGCCAGAGCTCTGCTTGTGTGAGCTCCTCTTGATGTCAGCAATAGTCAAAGCCATATGGAGTCTTTCCATAAAGATGTGTTGGGGCCCTGAGGGCACCCACAGTCCTGACTGTCCTTGCCCACAGACTCCATTTCAGCCCCCTGGCGTTGTCAGCCCCTGCCCCAGTGATGCTGCAGCAGGGCCAGACTCCAGCTCTAGCAGCCCTGCCCTGCCTGTCCACAGGTCCCACTGAGCCAGGCCCAGCTGTAGGCTCATGTCCTGGCCTGGCCTCAGCCTGTCCCTAGGGAGATGTCCGATGCCCAAGGCTGGGGCTGCCCCGGTGCCCTCCAGCTGCCTGGCTTAGGGCTGGGGTAATGGGACAGGCCCTGGCTGCCAGGCCCAGCCCTGCCGCCATGGGGAGCCCCTAGCCTGTGCTGCTCCCTGACGAGATGGTTTTGTAGCCAGAGGTTGTACACTGCAGGTCCAGCCAAGAAGAACACCTCCCTCGCTGTCTTTATTCAATATGTGCTCATGCCTGACATGCAATGCCTGGCACAACCACAGGTGGCAGCGTGTGACGATGGGTTGTGTGGTGTCATGCCTGCCCAGAATCTCCTCCTTATGCTGTCCAGGTTGGCAGTTGTCACCCTGGATACAATGCTGCCTTCAGGTCCACTGACTTCCTTGCAGTTGACTCGAGGCAGGTCTGCAGACATTGTGAGGTGTTCCTGTGGAGAAGCGCTCTGCTTCTGCATACCCCACAGACACAGTGACAGAGGCTCCCTTTGGCCCCTCGTGGTCACATAGATGGCATATTTTTTTAAACGCATGTGAGTGACTGATGATACTTCACTGTAGCATGAGGATATGCAGAGAGACAAGACCACAAGGCCTGCTGTGACACTTTTGGAAGTCTAATATGATCAGTAGTAGACTGTGGCTGTGGTGTGCACTGAAGCAGGATGCTCATGGGCACCAAGCACCTCACTCTCCAGCCTCCCCATCCAAGTTTATTCATGAGGGAACCTGTAGATACACTCCAGATGAGCCACCCCAGCAGGGATTATGCAGTAATGGGCCAACTGGTGGACTAGGACTTTGGGGTGCAGTCAGTGTGTCACCATGAAAATACGGAGGCACTGTTTGTGACTCAAAGCACAGCTAAATCTGAGCAGATATTAGCTCCTCAGGGAAAAGCAAGTCTAAATGTTCTCTGGCTCTGCCAGAGATGGACTGTACATGCTGCTTGAAGGACCCTCTGACTGATTTGAGACCAACTTTAGAAAAGGTATAGGCCTTTCCTGCACAGGGTTATTTTCCCCATTACTTTAATCTTTTCACATCTAGTGATGTTGATGAAAAAGTTATTTAGAAAATTCTCAAGCACTTTTACCTTTATGCAATGTTTCTCCCTACCCCACTGTTCTCACACTTACAACAGCAAAAACATTCTTGCTCAAGCTTTCCAAAAACAATTTCACCTTTGGGCAGAAACTAAGCGCATAACTTCTTAACCAGAAAAACAGAAGTTTCAGGCTGTTCTGAGTAACAGAGGAGGAAAGCCCAGGGGATGAGAATGAAAACAGTGTTGTGCAACAGAAATGATAGTCTGCTGCTTTTCACAGTATAACTACCTCTTACTTGATTTTCGTTTCTTTTTCTAACAAATTGAAGCTACCTAAGGATACAGGCAGTGATAGCAACTGACCTTTAAAAAGGGCTAGCTCCAAGAAAATACAGAGGTATCACATGTGTATCTTGCAACTCCTCATCTTTAGGCACCTGACTTCCAGAATAGTCTCCAGAGCTTAAATATTACATCCAGAAGTGGAGTTTTAGGTGTTCAAGACATGTTAAGCTCCTAAACCAGTCTTTTGCAGACTTTTGGAGCCTTACAAGTTGAGTGAGAGCTTATATGTGTTTAGGAGCAACTTTTTGGATTTAGGCATCCAGATGTCTCCAAGTGTTCCTTTTGACTCTATTTGGGGCTGGAAATAAACTTATTCAATTGATTTAAACAGATTTTCTTTCTTGCAGTAGGCATGTTCTGAGGCCTCTAGTTCTAGGTATCCTAAATTTTCTAGCCTTGTCTTTTCTTTATTGACTACTACAGAAATTGATTAGATCAGATGATGTAACTCTAAGATATCTGAGATGTTCAAAATGGCTATGGAAGGCTTCATCTTTAATGTTTTATGACATGCCGATAATTTGGAAAGTTCTCAACCTGCACATTGTTTACTGGTATCATGCCACTTTGTAACTTGGATCAGTGAGGTTGCATCTATTAGATGCAAGAGATAGCAATATTTGACACTAATCCTTTACCATAGGCTTGTCATCATGGTACCCCTGTATTTAAATATCCTTTAATTTTATCTTCAGGTTAATGATGCCTTTTGAGAAAATCCTAATCTGGCTTTCTTACAGAGTATGTATTTTTTTTAATCTACTGTGCTCAATACAATTGATGACAATCAGTGCCTGGCAAATAATCTTTCATACAGGGTAAACAGAAGCCTGACAGAATTCAACACCTATTCCTGTCCTATGCAATTTGTATCTTAGCTATACTAATATATATAATAAGATATTTATCAGTTATACACTGATATTTATTAGTATTGCCTATTTTTGCATGCCTGGTCTAAAGACATGTTTTGCTATCAATGCATATTGCAGATATTTTAGTTCATCAAAGGTTCTTATCCTTTATTCTTTAGTTGCAAGTCAGAATGCATTTCCACATTACATTTTCTCTAGTGGCAAAATTGATCTAGACAGTTCTCTTCCTTCCCTATGCCACTTGTTCCTGCTGCCACATCAATCTTCTGCTATGCTTTTTGTGCAAATGCAGCCATCTGTGGGGCAACACTGTAGGACAGATCAGTAAAATCAGGGGTGCTAAAAATAAACTCTCCAGAAAAAAAAAAAATTGGCAACACAGTTGAGCTGGAAAATGTAGGAGAGTGGTGAATCCCCAGACAAACAGTGTTCTTCAGAAGATGAAAGAAAGGTCAGGAATACAAATGTGTGTGTCAAAAGGGGAAAGGTTGAGGATGTCTCTTTTTCCCCTAAAAATCACAGACTGGAGACCAGATGACGGCAGAGGCTGCAGGAAATATAAAATTATCTATAGAAAAAAAGGAGTTCAACTTTGCCAATTTTATGTTGAAGATGATCGTTGAATATTCAGATAAAGATTTCTAAGACAGACTCAGGTGTGGGATCAGAGACATAAAAACATTTACCCATCATATTTGATACTCTTCCAACGTAAGTTTAAAGAAAAAAACATAAACACATGAAATTCTGGCCCAAGGCACTGGATTTTATAGTACCCTTTCATATGAGATAGTAGTGTTTCATATGTAAATACTGATACTATACTGAGGCCAGCAGTCCATACAAGCATAGATTATGAGAAGTATATACTAAATTAAGATAAGGTTGTCCATGTCACACCCTTTCTCTATTCTCTACCACTGAAAGAAAAAGCACTTTTCTTCCTCAGTCCTGCCTGCTCACCTCTCTTCATGCTGATATGATTGTTGCCCTTCCACATTTGACAATGTGTTGTGTGTGCTTATGTCTCCTTTGAACATAGCAGATGCTTTGGTTGGAGGGCAGTATTTTCATATTCTGATACAATACTTTGTACTTCTTTGCCAGCAGCTGAATTAAATACCCAGAACGTTTCAATCCTAAACATTCTCCAGAAAATGTTTTGGAAAGACAGGCTTGTTTGTTTTCATAAATCTTGTATGCTTCACAAAACGCAGTGCGCATGAGGCATTTCCTCTTTGTTAAAGGGTTTGGGCAGCCCCTACTTTTCCTTAATACCTCTTTGTCATCCTGTTCTATAATAATAAGCAAGCAAGCAAGCAAGCAAACGTATCTTCCCTACCTCCATAGTATAACTCCAGCCAGCAACTAAAGCACCACACAGCTGCTCACTCACTCCCCCCCCCCCCCCCCCCGGGGGGTGGGGGGGG
>JANZLQ010000029.1:30324350-30362972 GCA_026212715.1 Elanus axillaris | reverse complement strand
AGCACAGAGGTCCTGAGTCTTTCCACTATTAACAATTAAAGATGATTCCAAGATGAATTAGGTAATGGATTAACTAACTAATGAAAGGAGAACAAGGATAAACAAAGAGAAAGATCCTGCCTTGCAAGAATTCAGATTATTAGGATTACATGCTGCCTGCCTGTCTGGGAAAGGAAGAACAAGCTCCTCTGTTTTCAGTGTTAATTTAGTTAGTAGATAAGTCTATCTGGCACATCATATACCTTATCTTTTGCTGTTGAATTGGAGCTTTGCAAGAGGTGGTGTTTACTGAGGATTAAGAAATAGAAATATCCTGTTTAGTCCTGCCCAGCAGTGCTTCAGCTCTTTCTCTAAAACAGTAAGCAGTGAAAACTGTTTCTTCCCACCTCCTACACCCTGCCCTAATCAACATAATATCGTGGCTGGATCTAGACCAAGAAGTGTTGTTTGAGTAAAATATGAAGACAGTGACATGGTTTTGTTTTCATTGTTGCTTTTTTTTCTGTTTTGCTTCTGAGGTGTGAGGTACTGCTGGGTTTCTTTGGTTTGGGTTTTTGGGTTGGTG
Source organism: Elanus axillaris (assembly GCA_026212715.1). NCBI lineage: Eukaryota > Metazoa > Chordata > Aves > Accipitriformes > Accipitridae > Elanus > Elanus axillaris. The sequence goes on along the minus strand of JANZLQ010000029.1, from coordinate 30,362,407 downwards.
TTTTTTGTTTTTAGGGCTATATAATTATATCCTTTTTCTTACCTCAAAGGCTGTACAATATTACCTGTCTGTTTTAAGGATAACAAGTAATTTCTAAGTCACAGTTTCAACATAAATTATCTCCCACAAGCTATGGGGATCTTTGTGTTATATGCCATTAAAGCCATTACACAGAAAATGGCATATGAACAATTAATGTAAAGGCACTGTATGCTGCATTTGCAGGACAGATTCTCTTAAACCTTCTGTAAATTTGCTTTTGATCATCTCTGGTGGGTAAAAGTAAAAATAGTAAAGAATATGTATTTTGCTATGGTTGGTGTTCTTCCTGAATTGCATGAAAAAGATCTCTAAGTGTATGCAGAGGAATAGTTTTATTGTGCTAAAAGTCATTCAGTGAGAGAACAAATTGGTATTCTGAAAGGAGGGAGCTTCCAGTTTGGCAGTACAGTGAACAAAATACAACACTTTGTGGAAAACCTCAGTAGATTGATGCTTTTATCTGTAAAAAAGCAATGTAGGTACTGAAGCTCTCTGGAAAATGTACTGCTTCTGAAGTTAGAACTATTCACCTTTAAAGTTCAGCTCTCTGAAGTGTGTGCTTTGTTTGTACAGTATTATTCTAGACTAGTTACTGAATATGGGTGAGTTTAGAATATTTGGTCGTGAAGATAAAACCTCATTTTTGTGATTTGATTTCCTTCAAAAAAGGGAGGTTATTAGATTTACCTTCATTATCACATGACTGTCAAGTCATCAAAGTAGTTGACTGGAGTATGGCTTTAAGTATTGTCTAACTCAATATGTACTTGCAGTAACTTTAACTTCTCTAATGGGTATTCTGCAAAACCGTGCATTTTGTAAGTGAAGAATGGCTCAGGTAGAATGCAAGAACTTTGTCTTTTTATTGTAAAGACAAGGAAGATGCCTTCAGGATGCTGGTAGTTTGTTTCTCAGAAATCACGATGAGTGCACTAGAAATACTAGAAACAGGCAGGTATGGCTTCTGCAGCAATTAAATGACCTATTTGCCTTTGTTTTGTAATGTGAAGGATTGCACATATCAATAAAGTGGAACTGATTCTGCCATTGCATGCAGTTTATTGTCATTTTAATGCTTCAGGTCAAATTCTCAAATATTAAGAAATGACAGAAATAAAGTTGAAAAAGCAGCCATGGTTTGGTTACCTTTTGTGCCTACCTCTATTAAGTTATAGTCCTTAATTATACAGCTGTGATTTTCTGTTTTCTTTTTCTTCCCCCAGAAGCATTCCTCAGAATACATTTGCCCTGTCCACTGAGGAGTCCATCTGGATTGGACAGCAATAAACTTGGTCGCCTAGGGCAATCATTTCCTTTGAATAAGTTTGGAGATATAATGCAAATTAAAGCAGAAAACTGAAAAGATTTTCTTCCTGCCTGATGAAGGCATCTGAATCCTGGCTTATAGTATCAGTGGTATTTCTTGGTTTGGCAGGGTAGTGGAGGTGGTGTCTGTGTGTACACAGTTGATACTGCAGGTATCTTTTTGAACATGTAATTTGCTGTGTAACAGCCTGAAAGAAATCAAGTTCTTGGGTATGTCTGATCAGGCACCTGAGGGTGGTAAGTAAATCAGTCCTCAATCATATGCTTTAATATTGTATAAGTTAATAGGGATAATAACCATGCTACTTCAGTGGGATGAATATGGTATTTGACTATTTCAGCCATATTAATCTAACGTATCAGTGCTCTGCAATAGTCTGAGGAAATAAATTCCTGCTTTCAATGTAGCATTATATGTGGTATTCTTTTTTTTTTTTTTTGGTAATTGTTTTATTTTTAGATAAGGGGCATGATGAGTAAGAACAAACAAAATACTAGGTAGTGACCTGGTAAGTGTGAACCTGGCAGAGATTCTATGGGGGGAGGGATAGGGATAAAAGCCATGCAATTGTACTGTCAAAATGTACTTCACTCATTTCCAAACTCCAGTGCTTACTCCTGTTTGCTTGATGAAGTTATTTCTAATGTAGTTTGTGTGCTGTTTCCTAGCTGTTAAAAATAATAATTGCAATCATATTGGCAGGTTTGGAAGCTACTCACAGACCGCTGCTATTTGAGCTAGTGGTATCTAATAATACTCTGTCATGCTTTATAGGGATCAACCCTAGACGGTATGATCCATGTGCTTATGCAGAGGGTTTTATGGATGTCTTTGGACCGTGGAGGATGAGTGCTAGGGGAAGGCATGCTTTGACAGTACAAGCTGCTTTTGCTGCTTTTTTTTTTTTATTTGTCATGAACAATGTACCTTTTACTTTCTGCATACTTAACAGTGTTTTATCTAAATCCTTTTCATATTTAGTCAGTTTTTTGTCATGATTTTTTTTAGTCATGATTTTTGTTAGGAAGGTATCTTAGCCAATCTAAATTAATATCCTTTTCAATACCTAATCTGATGTCTTTACCTTTCTCTCTGGTCATTTGGAGATGTTCCCTCTCTCTGTTCCCAGGTCAACTATTCTTTGTAGCATCTGTTTCTTTTTTTCACCCTGTGCTCCTTAGCTTGTTTTCCTCTACTGTTTGCGATCAGCCAGTCAGTTCGCCTGCCTCACTGGCCTTTTCATGAGATATGTTGTGTCTTATTACCTGTGCAGGAATTCCCAGATGACTTCCCTGAACAACTCCTGTCGGTCTCCTCGCTCTGTGATCCCATTTTTTCTTATATTTTTGTCTCTAGCACTCTCTGATGGGAGTCTCTGTTCAGCCATCCTATTCCTGTTTTGGTGCAGACTGCAGTTGCCCTTCTGTCAGCCACCACTTCTGCTGTTGTTAGAGTTGCAGCATGGTTTGGGTTGAAGGAGACTTTTGGAGAGCATGGACTCCAGCCCTTGCTCAAAGCAGGGCTACTGGTAGGTCAGGTTGCTCAGGATTATGTCTAAGCAAGTTTGGGCTATATCCATTCTTCTTTTCATCTCCTTCCCATCAACCCCACTTCTCTCCATAACCATATTTGTTTGGTTAGAGTATCTTCTATATTGCTGTTACTAAGTAGTGGGATCTTGCAAAGGGTAAGTCAGCTTCCTAGCTTTATTTTCTGGTACTTTGAGCAGCATATTGTACACCTGGAAGGGAAAGGAAGATTCTGTTTGGTTCCAGGCTGGATCAAGTTCAGAAGAGATTTTAGCAGATAAAATACATGCTCTTTGCTGAAAATCGCGTATCCTCTCCCATTCACAAAACCTTGCAGGCATGGCTATATTCACACTGCTAGAAGGCTGATAAAATGTACATCCTAGATACACAGTCCAGAATTCAAATTCCAGCTTCAAAGTGTGCTAGCGCTAACCTTTCTAGATAAAATACTGCAAGTTTTGGATTTATTTTCTTTTCTAAGATAATTTTTTTCATTAAGGTGTTGGGGGGTTTTGAGCTGTGTGGTTTTTTACTTGATATTGGCTTAAGCAGTTTGGTTGAAATAAGAGTGCTGAAGAAGATATTAGTATATAACTTTCAGCCCAGTTTGCTTGAGAAGTTTATAAGCAGCTTTGGAAATAGGATGTTATAGTGGGAAGTGTCAGGCAGTCATAGTAGAGTTACTAGCCCTTCTTTTAACAAGAAATTAATGTCTTTTGAAATAAATGACTTACTAAACTGTAAAAACGAGGTGAGTCACAATACATTTAACTTCTTATTACTTAGTTTCTGTTTTCAATAGCACGGTTATATTTTTCCAATTTGACTTAGTCTGACTGTCTGCTTACACTCTCCTCCCCCATAACATCTGCTGTTTAACCATGAGGTGCTATATCCATCCTTGCTTTAAGCCTGCTGCTGCCTTTTGTACAACTGCCGTAGTGTTTTATGTGCTGCTTGTATCTGGCCTGTAGAGTAAATTCTGGTAAAAGATTGCCTTTTGGGAGTTAGTCCCACAGAATGATGTAGCAAGCTACTTTGGAAGCTTAGCTGCTATCATAATGACATTGTTAATTTAGGCCTGTTAGCACCTCCTATTTATTAATGTCCTCTTGGAATTTACTGACCTACAGCCATCAATATAATGAAATGAATGCCCCTGCTTCCATTCAGATCTGGAGATTTAGCTTAAACCTGTCTTATAGGCAGTTTAAACTGAACATCTGACCTCACTCTGAAGAGGGCAAGGTGGCCTTGTCCTGAATTTCTGCTGCAGGGTAGGTTAACCCACAACAGAGACAGCATGGACAGCTACTTGTACTAATTGAAACATTTTAAGCTAGTTCAGTAGGGGCTTCATCTGTACTACTCTCAAACTATGTAGTGAAGCTTACTGAGCATAAAGCCCCTCTATACCAGAGCCTCTTGCTCTGCATGTTGGAAAAGATGCATTCCCTTTAGTATTCAATGTTTTAAAATGCAGGGAATAACTTCATATCTACCTACATTCCTGTAGAACTTGTCTTCCATGTTTCTGTCCACATGAAGGAGTTTTGTGCATTGTTGGAGGAAATTATATTAAAATATAAAACAACTTGCAAGCTGCCTAACAGCACATCAATATAATTTTGTAAATGTATTTTTTTCCCATGGAAATGTATTTCTTAGTTATATATAGCTTAATTAGTATTAAACATCTCCAGGTGTTACTATAACTTAAGTGATAACTGATTTATAAAATAAGTTAGAACTAAAACTGAGGGCACATTGAAAACAAATGGTGTAGTATCTTACAGAATTCTGCAGTCTAGCTTAAAGTTTCTTTTTTTTTTTCTTTCTAAATGCTCATGTACCTAGGTGTTTCAATGTTTAATTGTAGTGATGTTGAGGATTTTTTCATATTTATGCCTTGAAATGACATTGGTGTTTTCCTGACACTCTGATCATTTAATTTTGTGCTTAGGGTCATAAAGCAGTGCTTGCTGGTACTGTGGAATAATACCCTGTGGTCGCTTTCCTTTTGTAAAGTAGCAAGGTAAATATTAAAGTGTATGTTCTAGCATGTAACTTAAGGAAATGTTTGAAAGATCTCTTGTGCTGACTTAAAGTTCCTTTTTAAGAAACTTAAATAGCTTTTCAATGAAATTATACACCTGCTTCCTCTCGTGTATTTGTGTAACTATTTTCTTTGGAACTGTAGGAGGAAATAAATGGTTTCAAATAAACAGTGAAGCTCCTGACTTCAAAGAACTTCCTTCAGAAGTGAAATAACTTCACTTTCCTTTCTCTAAATGAATAAAAACCAAACATACCTTACCTTGTTACATTTTATTTTTATTCATGTGTATAAATCTTAAGGGATTTTCATCTTGGGTCTTTTATAGGAAAAGAATTATTACCATGGGACATCTTGAATTAGGTTACATTAGGGATGTGGTTTAGTGGTGGACTTGGTAGTGTTAGGTTAACAGTTGCACTTGATCTTGAGGGTCTTTTCCAACCTAAATGATTCTGTGAATTAGTGTTGGAGAAGATTTACTGGATTTATTCTCATCTGTTGCCTATCTTTATTAAGGTGATGTAAAAAGAAAAGTTCTCCTTGGATCTGAGCTCCCTGGATGCAAAGAGGCACTATAGCTAATTTTTTTCTGCAGTGATGCTGCAGGGCAGTGTCTTTTCTTCTTCAATGACTCCTTACCTAGAGTATCCCAAAAATAGACTAGATAGCATCTGTTCTCATGCTTTGCTTAACCAGGACATTACTTAAGGAACATAATTAAAACATAATAGTTTTTACTGGCAAAGGCTGCTTAATTAGGATGCCTGCAGATATTTGATCTTCAAATAAGCTTATATATATATACACAGATCAAATGTTCAGAAGTGTTGGACACCCATTTGTCTTCATTGTTCTTATTATAACTACAGTATTGAATACTCCTGAAATTCTGTCTTGATTAGATTTCATTGGCAGTTCATTTCTTCCACAAACCTGACCTGAAAGGACTGCTTTCTCTTAGGATGCTGAGTAAGTATACTCTTGCTGTGTTTGTAAGTGTATATTTAGCATTTTCAAAAACTTGATGCTTTTTGGTTTGTTTTGGTCTGTTATCAAAACTTTTTATTGAAGTGTGCTCCTTTAATATTGCGCTCTGTAATACAGTGCTTTCTGTAAGCAGAAATCTCCTGGAAATAACATAACTTCTAAGATTCCTATCAGTTCAGCTCTACTTCACAGCAGTTTTTGGTAGGTTCAGAGAAACATTTTCCAAGTCCGTGATTAGTGAAATATTTTATTCCTATTAACAAGCCAGACCAGATGTGAATTACATACAAATACAAGGACTATGTTTTATATACTAAATGTTCTCCCTAGCTCAGTAATTGGTCTCACTTCCTCTTGCTTTTAATCAGGGCACATTATTAAATGTTACAGCATCAAAGTCGTTAAATTATTGGGAAAAAACAAATCCCTGTCATAGCTAGATAAGAATATACTTTGTTTCATTAGAATAAAGTTACTTTAATTCTTTTTTTAAGGAAGCTTTTTTTCACAAGTTTGTTTATTGGTTAGATTAGGTTGGTATGCTTACATTGTAATAAAGTACATTGCTTTCCAACTTGTATTTGGGGAAAGAGTTTGGTTTTTTTAAGAAAATATTTGTTAGAAAACTGAAATACAAATGTATATTTATATGGTCATAAAACTTCAAGGTTATATGTTTGGTTTAACGCTCTTAAAAACATTATTAACATCTTGTTCTGGATTTGAGGGAGCTTGCATTCCTCACTAAAAACTGTATACTAATACTCTTTTTAAAAGGCAGAACTTTGAATTACAGGAGCATCTGTCATCCAAGGCATCCAAGGATCCTGTCACAAGTTTAATAATGCTTCACAAATGAGATAAAAATATGCTGTCCATTTGCTGTAAAATTAATTAAGACAAAAACCATACCTGCTCAGAATGCAGTTTTTTCAGGTTTTCCCTCTGTAGACTAGTTTTTGATTATGGGCGTAAAAAATATTTTAGTCCAAAGTTGAAATTCAAGTGATTAGTGGGGTATCTAGTTGGGGTTATAGCCTGGTTCTGTTGTTGTTCTGTATATACAATTGGATAGCTGTCTTAAAATGTCCTGTGACATCCTGAGTCAAAATAATCTGGCTTTTGACTGCCATTTTAATTTTTTGTTTAAAGACATTTTCTTGAATAGTTGACTTCTCTATCTTTTTTTACACGGTTATTTGTTATTCCTCTTAAGAGATGGGTCAGTCCAGAAGAAATGGTGCTCAAGGATGATAGGATTTTGTACTTGCATGGGAAAGTGATTTCAGAACTTGAGGTTAATTTTTGTTGTTGTCATTGTATCTTATTTCTTGAAGTTCATTGAAGGAAGTCCTAGTGGAATGTAAATGCAGTATCAACAGCGTATCTGTGAAATGAAGGCCTCAAGTTGTTCAAAGTAAAGCCTGTTGTGTGGTAAAGCTGAAAAGAAAATGAAGGGTTCCCTGTAATTTGGCACTGATGTTTATTTGGCAGCCCTCCCATCTTTTCTTATCTTGGCTGGTGTTCCATCAGTCAGTGCACTTATATCTGGATTGCCTAAATTCCACTTATTCATACCCAGCTGAAAATGTGATGCATCAGACTGGGAGAGACCTGTGATATGCCATAATAAAGAAAAGGACCCAAATTTATTTTTCCTTTTCTGAGCAATCCATAGTTACTCTACTATCTATTAAAACTGGGGTTTTTTTAGATCAGTTTGTCTATTGAAGTTCCTGTCACTTTAAAAAAGAATGAATCTTATGTAAGACCAAAAAATTTCATGGTGTTTCTTCTCAAGGTTTATTACTTCAGTGTGATTCATTTCCTGTTTTTCTGCTAATGCACTGACAAAAGCAGAAACAAGTATCCTTCAGCTGTTTGTAAATCTAGAAAATATGTAATTTACTGTATTACAAGTGGCTGTATGTAGCTGTGAATGATGCAAAGATTTATACAGTGCTTCCCTCTGTCAGTCTCTGGCCATGCACTTGCTTCCCTGGCTAATCCCACTGCTCCAAATCTTCACATCTCTCTAGGTGGCAATTCTGTTCAGGTATGAGAAAGGTGAGGCTAAATTAGAACTTCTGTTCTCCTATCAGAATGTGAGAACAAGAAGATATTCAGTAAGATTAGTAGTAAATTAAATACTTACATGCTCTAGAGACAAGATCTTGTACTCATGAAATCCAGTGCAACTGTTCTTATGTTCTGGTGAACTTTGAGGGTAGTGGGGAATGTTGATGATTATTTAAATAACTGTTTTTTCTCATGATTCCCAATACCTTGAAATGTATAAAAATTGTAACATTTTCATACATTCTTGTGAGTTATGATGTTTGAGTAAAACATAGATTGGCCTTCATACAATACATACTAAAGGTATATCGAAAAAGTACATCTGAGATAAAAGCTAAATCCTGACCCTTTCAAGCTATTGCCTGGAAAAAAATAAGCACTTCCCACAGGGTATTTTTTCATGATGTAGTTCATGCCGTTTTGCACAAATTTCAGAATTAGGAGACAGTTGGAAGTTTGCAGTTTCTTTTACAAAACATGACCAAATGAAGTAATCACTTATATAGCTTTTTTATTTAAATTTGGGATTACAGTAGTATAGTATTTAAATCCTTTTTGAACTTGTATTTCAGAATTAGTTTGAGTGATAATGTAGCCAGCTTGGTCTTGTACATACTTTATTTCTTGGTTAGGGAAGACTGTTCCACTTCTGAGAAGCAAAAGCAAGGCCTTCAAGCTTTTAAATTCTTTTTATAGGGAGCTTTTTGAAGTGTAGATAAGTTTTATTAGGCACTTAACTATAGGCAATTTCATCTAAAAGTATCGATCTTTTTCTGTTACAGTTTATGAAGTTAGTACTGGAAATATCATTAAGTTCTCTGGGATTGGTTTTTGTCCTTTTTTTATCAAGTATTTGTCTTTCCTTCTAGACATGTGGGTCCTTCAAAGATGACAGGCATACTCATGAATGGCATTAAATACCTCCAGGCTACCATTATAGACCATGTATTTTGTTGAGCAAAGAAAAATTTAAGGGCTCTTTCTACGGTGATGTCAGTCATATGGAGGCTATTGTACTGTAAAATAAGCAGTAGATAAAAGGGAGAAACATAATCTTTTTGTAGTGGCATAGTCTATGGATATTTAAGAGAGACTATGGGGGTATGTATGAGGGAGGAAAAAACCTGCTTTATTTCTGCTACAAATGGTGGTGGGATTTATAAATGTTTTTAAGGATAGCCATGGTGATGAGAGACTGGGCTGGTATGCTACATATATTAGGGTACAGGCAAATGAGTGCAAGTTGTTAAGTTGTTGTGGCTTAATGCTTCATAGCTCAGGTGTAGGAGGCTGACTGTTAATGCAATCCCAGGCTAACTGAGATAAGACGTTTTCCTCTGTTGTCAGGCTGTTCTGTGCATTGTCTGTGTCAGAGTTTGGCAAGTCACATCATCTGTCTGCCTCAACCTCCTACCTGTAAAATAAGAGATGTGTCCTTTCTCTTCATGCTTTGTTTTTAGAATTTACACTGTATATGGAAAGACAGACATGTTAAGTGTATGATGTAGTAGAAATGGTTTTGGTAGGTGTTCATTTTGACTGGAGCTGCTATTATCGAGCAGGCAACAAAGAATTCATCTTTTTAGTATTGTATGTCTGTATATGTATACAGTACTTGGAACTGACAGTATCTTCTATAAATAAGATTGTTTAACACTTCACATTATAAAACCAAACATTCAGGGTTTTCATGATACTTTGTTCAAAATGTAGTTGGTCTGAAACATATTTTGAGGCTCAACTTGGATATTAAACAAAAAATGCCCACTAAATACTGTTTCTGAGAATGCAGAGCAAAGGTTTCTTACTGTTTAAAAATATAATGCCTTGCAACTGCTCTGAGAAAGTTACAATGTCTGTTTTGGAGCAGAGGTAGTTGTCCTTTGTTCCCCTCCACCCCGAGAAACTTTGTTCCATCTTTATTCTTGCCCTGTGAAAACTTGCAAAGAATGTCAAATTTGTAGAAAATGGTTTTGAGCATTTTCTTTAAAGACTGGTTGGTGTGGCCCCTAAATTCCTGAATATTTCACATAAAATTGGACTGCTTCAGCCATTGGAGCAATTGGTAAGATACTTTAAATTTTGTCTTCCGGCTGCCAGGCATCAAGTCAGTAATGAGAGACCCAAGTGAGACGTGGGAATGCTTCCTCTGCTCTTGGCTCTTTGCCAGGTCAAAAGGCTTGAGACAAAGTAGGAGATGCCACCTCCGGTTCAGAGGAGGTATAGGAAAAGGTGGTGGATAGAGGCAGCAGAGGAGGGAGAAGGAAAAGGGGTAAGTGTGTATGCCTTGTGGAAGACTAGGAAGAAAAGGTTGCATGCTAGGATAGAGAAATTGAGGGTGATGAAGGCTGAAACTACTGAAACAGCTGCTTTTAAACTTTTTTTAGATCAAATCTCCCCTCTTTTTATGATAGCTTTCCCTATTTCTCATTGTTCCCCTCCTGCCATACATGTTTCTGTAGCTTTCAAACTTGAGCATCTGCAAAAGAAAATGATAGAAGGAAAGAAGGGACTGTTCACAGGTATTATCCTTAACTCCTGCTAAATACTGGCCAACACCTGGGCCATCACAGTGTCATATGGGTTCGGTTCCTGGGGAGGGAGGGCTGGTAAGGTTAAATGAAGCTCAGCCCTGGGTAGCCCTCCAAGCTACCATCCAATGTCTGCTGTTGCAGGAGCATGGATTTATTTCACAGTTTCTTGTGTTCCTCCATTGAGATGTATTCCACAACCCTGAGCTCGAAAAGCACTGCAGCAGACTATAGCCTCCTTAAGGGAAGGCATTCTTCTAGGTTTGTTTTCTTTTTTAGAAACCCATTGGCCAATATTAAGCCTGCTATGGGGATGGAAGTTTCAAAGGTAAACAATGTAGCTAATGCTAGCTAAGTCTTCTCCTTTGGTGTCTTCGCTTTACTAAATTGTATCAAATTTGTGTAAGAGAACATTCCCATGTGCTAACAACAGAAGATAATATTGTTGACAACTAAATCATTATAGACGACAGCCATGTTATTTGGAGCGTGCTGGGGTGTAAACCTAGGATAGGAAATGCTAGAATGAGGAGTCTGTGGTAGCCTCGTTTGTATAGTGCTTATGTGGTGTTGGGCAAGGCCCTTGGAGTTCTTGGGTATACAGGAAAACACTTATCTTTTAGACACTCAGGTGTTGGTCTGCAGGTAGCTACTGGTGTCACTGCTTAGCATGAGTTTTGAACCTATACAATCCTAGACTGACACCAAATAGCCTTACAACTTTGGCAGCTTGCAATACCTTAATCTTATTTCAGGTGGCAGTTTTAGCCTCGGTTTCTGTTTCCCATTTTGCAAATTCAGAAAAAAACAATCTTCCATTGCAGAATTACTATGAAGATTTCACAGGAGTCCTTTGAAGACTGATTTGTTAATGTTTTTTGAAGCCATTAGTCTGGTAAAAATATCTTATGGATTTGTGGGGTTATTTGTGAATTCAGTGTTGTATAATGTTGTTGTATATTTTTTGCCTTACAATACACAAGGTATGGGGCCTCATTTAATAGGGAAATGAAAAATTGCCATCCATGGAATGAGGCTAGTCCCAGAAAAATCAGTATGTCTGTGTGATCCTACAGGAAGTTCAAAAGCCAGACACAGCTTTTAGGATACTTCAATCTGGCTTGGTGCCCTTCTCCCCAAGACCTGGAAATGGCTGTTAGAGCACTAAGTGGAATCCAAACAGCAGCAGTCTTCCATCTTCTCTCACTGGAGTTCACCTACCTATACTTGCAACTTGCCCCTATGGTAAGCAGCTAGCTGCTTGGAAGGGAAGCAACTGGCCCCGCTTAATCTACACATCTGCCTATAACACCCTGAAAGTTGGATCTCTCTTGTGGATGGGGGAAGAGATGTCCTGATGACCCTGAAATTGGTGATGAGTATCAGATACATCCAGCCATCATATGTGCTGAGACTGGACCAGCATTTGCATTGCCTTCCAATGCATCAACTATACAATCAAGTGGATGGATGGGGGATGCTGAATTTAATTTTTATGGACAGCTTGCATTCTGGTATCCTTAGTTTTTGACTGCTCAGTTGTGCAATATTAAATGTCCAAACAGTTCTTAGTGTAGCTTTGTGTGCCTCTTATCCATAGATTATTTGATAACGTTGTGTGTCAGAAGCAGATAACGTGTAAGATTGTGTCTCCCGTAACCACATGAGCACTTGTGATGTGATTATGGTAGCCTTGTTGTGCAATTCCTGCCAGCTATGGCATGGCTGTATTGGACTTTTATGTAGCATAGTGAAGTACACTATGGGAAATACTTGATTCTACATACAAAACACCTTCTTAATACAAAAATTTTATTGTCCTGATTGCTAGAAAAAGACTTGGTAACTCGGCTTTCTTGGTATATCTTGATACTCTAGAAAAATCTAAAAGGATTAGAAAAGGTGTCCTTATTAAGATAGAGAGTTAAAGTAGGAACCCTAGCTGTCATGAATGCCGAAACACAAGCATGATTCAAATTTGTATATGAATTTCCTTCTTTGTTATCAAGCCAAACTTAAGGAGGGAGTACAAGATGTCACCTACACAATTATTTTACACCAGGCTAAGAGAGTACCTAATGAAAAAATGCAACTTCTGAAAACCTATACTTTTTTATTCTTAGTATCCTGAAAACAATTTGTGCTACTCTCCTTTCCCTCCTCTCAGTAATTTGTATGCCACAGTATTATTGATGAGGTGAAATTAGTGAACAAACAATACTGCATCGATGTGCCATTTGGAGACTTGTGACTTCTCTGGTAACTTATCTCTCACTCCACCCATTTGATTTCTTCTGTCTTTCTCCTTTTCCTCTCCCCCGCTTCTGTCTTGGCAGCACAGTCCTCTTGGGTTGTGGTTCCAGAGGTGACTATGCGACTGGACATTTGGAGGATGTTAAATAGAAAGGAGAGGGATTATACCTAGACAGGGAAAGATGTTAAGTTCTGGTAACTTGCTAGTTGTTTCTGACACAAACTCTTTGCTGTTCCATTGAAAGGTTGCAAATGTAGCTGAAGCCGATGCAACCTTTCTGGTGGGGAAGTGTGGGCAGGTTTATACCTGTGTAGTAATCCTTACAGCTCAGGAGAAGGAAGCAGTGGTAGCTGGACTTCCCAAAGAGCAGATGGTGTCCTGTCCAGGTATTTTTTTATTGATCCGTTCTTGCTGGGAGATGGCAAACACAAATACAGGTTTGTCCAGATCACAGTCCACTGAGTTGGAACGGTATCTCTTAGTAAACCACAGTTAACTCCAGGTAATGTTTGATAGTGTCACCATGTTATCTAGAGGTAGATGTGGCTCTTTGTGAATATGAAACTTGAAGCTCTTTGGGTTTGGTTTTTGTTCAAATGTAAATATCTTCTCTGGTTTGTCTGGTTTCTCTGTCAGAGGCTCTTTTTTTCTCCCAGGAGGTGATTTTCATTCAAGAACAGAGTTATGTCATCTGTGGCTGTGGAAGCTAAGTGTTGTTAGCCTTGAATGTTCGTGTGCAGGTTTGTAAAATAACGTTTTAAATCTGTTTCAGCTACTGCTGTCCTCTGTGAGGGTTCTTCTGTTTCATGTGGCACTCACTGTATGTCAGGCAGAAACTCCGATGCAAGTGAGGAGCCTTTTATTATAAATGTATGGGGACAGGTGAGAGTAAGGTGTGAAGACAGCTTGAAAAATCCTTGTGCAGTGAGGTGACCACAAATGTCCGTTTGTGTACAGGCTCGAGTTTGAGGACCTGTGACATGAGCTGTCACTTGTGAACATGCCTTCATGCCTGTGTGTGGCTTGCTAAGAGTGAATGCTGCCTTTCTGAGTAAAAGTTCAGGATGTTACTGGTGTTGGATTGGAGCAGAGGTGACCCCTGCTAGCTGTAAAAAGCTGAGTGAATAGAGGAGGCTTTTGAGTTAATTTTTGAGATCTTTTTAGAAGTATTGTTCATTCCCCAGGGAGCCAGTGTGAGGTATTCTGCCACCATCATGGACACTGTGTCTGCAGGAAGTTTCAGGAATCCCTTAGTCTTAAGTGATCTGCAGAGCATACAAACTATTAGTTTTGGCTCCAGTTTCTGCTTTTAGTGTAGTTCAAAAGTTTCTTACTTGAAGCATCTGTTTTCTTTTTGAAGATGGAGAAAATGACAAATGCACTGCTGTATGCCCTTATTCTGTCTGGGTCAAGCTGCGTGGCCCGAAGGAACAAGGTGTGCTGCTAGCTGAGGGCTTGTGCTGCTTTCCTGCTGAGCTGCTGCAACAGGCCGGGAGGACGCGAACAGGGCAGCAGGCTGTGCCCCTGCCTTGCCTGCTCTCCCATTGCTGCTTAGCTGGTCGCTTCAGCTTACCTCTTCGGCTCTTACTGCCGCTGCCTTGTTATCCTCCTGGCTCTGGTTGATACAGAGAATTTACCTGAAGCCCAGAAAACAAGCCAGTCACATGGAGAGACTGTGCCTGATACGGCCGTAGTCTCGGACTGAAAAATTGGATTTGACGTCCCTCTCTTCCTGCTCCTTCTGCCTTTGTTTTCCGATTCAGGAATCCAACCTCTGAGTTACGTTAAGTCTCCATTGTGCTATGCAACTACTTCAAAAGCATCTGTTGGCAAGAAAACTTTGATGTCAGCGAAGTTATGATGAGGTTTTGCATTGCACACATTCGGTTGTTCCAACTGGTGTGGATAATGGCATGTTGGAATTGAAGCAGAATTTGGAACCGGGGGGAGAGGGTATCATTGTTAATGGTTTTTGTAGCCTGCTACTGGGTGTATATCTTTTGTGGGTACAAACTGTGTTTGACAAACTATGTATTGTCCCCATTTGTTTATTACAGACATTTCAGATTACTTTGTAAATATTTGTGCTTGATGGTAGTTCTTTAAACTGGAATTAACAGTAACAGTTCATTGCTGGTGTTCCAAGTGAAGATATTTTTCAGAAGCAAACTACATGTAATGCTCAAGGAGTTCTTTTTCCAGTGTTAACACTAGGTTTAGATAAGCAAAAAGAAAAAAATCAGTAATCACCTACTGCAGTTTGAAATTCATAATGGTTAACTTGAAAGTAGAAAGAAAGTGAGGCCTTAAAGACACTGTGTGAATTTATGATCTGCCAGAGAAAGTGGTATTTTATTTTTAAGATGAGCAGAGGATTGACTTTTGTTATTGCTGATTAAACAAATATTTTTGACTTGGAAATAAATATGAAAGCCTGTGTGTTATATTCAATTTAAGATACTTGTTTCATCTAAGATTTATCTGGATGCAAAGAACTCAGGAGAGCTATATTTAAGGCCATCAGAGCAGAACTGTGGGTGTCACTGTGACAGGATTCAAAGTCAAGCTGGAGGATTGCAGCTGATTTAAAAAACAAACAAGTTTTTGTGGTGTTTACAAATTACTTTGCTTTTTAAAGGAAAAAAATCATCCTGACATTTGAGGACTGTATCTCAGGTTTAGGCTAACAAGTACTCTTGGCCTGAGGCAGCATCTTCTGTACTAATTCAGTTTACCAATGTGATGTTTCTGTGGTCTAGGAAGCTTTTAAGTGTGACTTAAGGTGTTTGGGTTTTTTTATAGTTTTACTAAAAAGGGAATAGTTGAAGGCATATTACCAGTGTTACTATTTAAAAACCACAAAGTATGGTTTTACCTCAGAACCTGAAATAACACAGGTTTGTTTGGAGACTATAATTAGAAAGTCTTTAGCTCTTCTAAATAATGGACAAAATAAGCACAAAAGCTTTTCTAGGAATTGCATTATGCTTGCTTAATTTTTTTCTTTTGTGCCTGTAATTTTTTGAAATGGATCATGTGTCAGAGTGTCGCACAAAGAGGTCTAACTAATGATGTTTCCATAATTGTGTAGAAAGAGCTGTTTAAGATGATGCTATGTGGAGGAAAAAAGTAACATCCAACAAAGTGTATTTAAAAATGTGTTAGAATATGTGAGCTTGCATGTGTAAATGTGGGGGGAGGTGCGGAGAGGGAAAGTGTTAAGGGAAAAAGGCTTTAATCCCCCCTCAAAAGCATAAGGGCAGGGGACTTGCATTTCAGAAACATACCCTGTTTTGCGGGGCCTGGCAATGGAAGGGTAACTTGCTGATTTAAAAGACATGGAGTAAATGGAATAGTGCAAATACATCTTGACGCACACTTATTTTTTTTCTTTTCTGGCAGTTGTTCACAGAGTATGCCACTAAGCACTGCTGCAGCACTCCTCAACTGGCAGGGGAAACATCACTGTGCGTTTTTTTCTGATTTTGTATTCTGTTATTAAATGTACTAAGCACAGCAGGAAACCTTTGAGTTTTGGGTTTTGTTTGTTTGTTTGGTGTGAAGCATTCTGACAGTCCAGAATATCGTAGCATTGCCAAGGTTTCATCAACACTGTGACCCAGTTGTCACCTGACATGCAGGACTGTAAGGCCTCTGGCTAATGCACAGTGGCTTACAGGGGATTCACAACCTCCTCTGGGTTGCTTTGTGCTTGGATGCCGTTATCAAGGCCATGAGGACTAATTAAGTTTCACAAGAGTAAGCCTTTAAAGTCACAAGTGGGTGTTTTTGTACTAACTTTTCTAGCCATTTGATATAGCAGTTCTTTACATAGAGAAACTCTGCTTAGTCCCCAGTCTATGTTACAGTTGCACTGCATTGCTGTCAGTGAAAAATGTTTGGAAGAACCCACCTCAACCTGGCTAAACCCTGCTGTGTGCTGACATAACATATTTGGCATAGTATATGATGTTGTAGGTGGAATAACTGCTGGCAGAGTAACTCTTCCTGTTGGCATATATTGTATTTCCAGCATAGGTGCAGTATCAGATGTACTTTAAATAACAAGCGTTCAGCTTTTTCTTGCTTTGTGCTTTTTAACTAGTGTTTACACTATCTATAATGCTAGTGGAGACTGTCCGTAAAGGCTACTAGTTCATTCCCCTTCTCTTGTCCTGTGTATGCTGAATGGGCTCTATCTTTTCAGCCTCGTCTCTTTTATTTATTTATTTTCAGCAGGACTGGAAGAATCCTCTCTACCAATACTTTCCCCCAAAGAAGTGTCAGTAAGATTGAAATTTTCACCTTGTATTTGTAAGCAAAGATCTGTGTGTTTGATGGCTAGTCAGTTTGTCTTTACCTTCCTTTTCTAACATTCTCCTTTCATTCTATATTAGGTTAGGCTGTGAGAAGTTTTGTGGTGCTTCTGCCATTTCCTGACGCCAATGGTTTTTCTGGAGGCAGAGTGTGTTTCCTGTCTGGAAGCTAGAGGCCGTGTTCTGGCAGGATGGAGTATTTTTGTTTCCCTGGCTAGACCTTTCCCTGTCTTTGTTTTTGTCTGTCTCTCTCTGTTGTTCATTCTTTTTTTTTTTTTTATCTTGGCTTGTATTTGAAATGGCACCAGTTTAACTAGAGCTATCATTGAACAAAAAATGGATGTGGTGATTTGAAATACATCCATGCAGGGTTTTTCAATTAATTTACTGACAGAATAAAGTCATAGGCCAGGCAGTAGTTGAATTTGGCATATTATACTATGTTTTGCACTAATGTTGCTTCTGGAGTGAACAGGAGTGCTTAGTTATGCTGGTATAACTTTCTACCTGGCCTGAACATAGTTTCAGTGGTTATAGCATTAGCCATTAGAAGACTGTCATAGTTCCTGTCTGTATCCTGGACAGATAAACTAGTGTGGATTATTCAGTCAGTCACTCAAGTTTTTCTGAAAGTTTTATATTTAATTATATTTACCAAATTATTAGTTTATCTGTAAAGAGACTTGCATCAAATGAGACCAATGCACAGTAGCTATTCAGTTCTCAAGGGCTGAGGTACTGTCAGTTTACAGGGGCTTACTAAGTTGCTGTGAGTTGTTAGGGTGGCTTTCAGAGACTGACCAAGTTCTTATCCCATCCCATGGTAAGATAACACAGCCTAACTTGATCTCACTGGAAGAATTCAGAACTCTTATTAACTCATTCCCTTTTAGTTGCTTTAGTTAGTTTACTTTGGTTTATCCACAGTATATCTGTATATATGTTTTGTTAATAAAACTGGTAAAATAGCACCAGAAGATGATTAACAAGTAATCCATTAATCGTTCCAGCACTTCTTATTTTGAGGCAAAGCTATTTCAAGATCAGTGCACCTTTCCCCCCCCCCCTTCTTTTTTTTCTCCCCTGCCCTGAAAGTAGAGGTTAGTTATGCCAGAGAAAAAACAGCTGGAAGGTGCTGCCAGTCAGCTGGTCAGTAATATCTTTCCTCAGTGCAAGACACAAACTCCTGGCTCTTGCTGAATTTAAAGATCAGTAGGAGCCAGGAAGCGAGATGTGTTACTACTTATGTAATCCCCACAAGCTGCTGTCTCTCTGGTATGCTGTTCAAATTCTGCATGCTCTCTCTGGAACTCAGGCTCTTGATTTCAGATCACTCTACTACAACATTTGTCCCACCTTATAGCTTGGTACATTTTATATGGTTTGTTTTTATAATAGGGCAAACTTTGAAGACTGCTTGAAAACAAAAGCTTGTCAGAATTCAGTATGTAGCCATTACTGTTTGATCAAACAAAATTACAGATCTGAAATTACATCTGCGTGTTCTGGAAATTTGTGAGTCCTGTTTATATTCATTTTGAAGCAGTTTTTCTGTAGGAATGATCTCACCATTCAGGAGTGTTGCAATGTTTTCCACTTGAAGGATTGGTGACACAGCAGGAAACAAAACTTTATGATTCTTATTTCACTGGTGTATATATTTACTCCAATTATTTTGCAATGTATAGTTTAGAATAAAAAGCAGCTGCAGGAAATGCTGAGGTATCATTAAGCAGTAGTTTTAAAGAGTAAAACCAAAAGTGGGAAATGCTTGGTTTCAACTAAAATAGAAATAAAGCTAAAAAACTCTGAAAATTGGCTCTGGTGTAATTTTGCTCTTGCCATTGCCAGATAATTTACTTTTGTTTCTTTTATGCTTTTGTTAAGACTGGATTGATTAAATATCTGGATCTGTTCATACCATGTAAGTGTTCTTAGAAGACAGAATTCAGTTCCTTAGTTTTCTTATATTGCTTGCTGTTAATAGATTATTAGGATTTTACAAGCAGATTTTACAGTATATTTTTAATTTAGGGATGGGAAAGATGATAGGAATTCTTATTTGTCTCAGGCAGGTCAAACAGTCATTTGACAATCTTTTGAATGGTTTGTTCATACAGGCTTATCTTCTTTTCAGCTGATGGTCAGAAAGAGTGCTTAGTTTTAATCTAACTGTATGAATACTTTCATTTAAACTTTTCTTGGTTCATAGGCAGCTTGTGCAGTTTTTAATCCCTTAGTGTTTTTCTGCTTTCCAGATAACTATCTAGTCAAATATTTTAGAACATTATTTCAATGTATATATTTATATATAAATAAATCTCTCCATAATACTCAAAAGCAAAAATATATGTCCATCATTGCACAAAGAGAATACATTCCCATCACTTCTGCAAGAAAAAAATTGTGCTAGTGTGAGGATTTTGATGATTAAAATAATTAAATGTTCAGATGATGTTTTGTTTTCCTTCCTCTTTTCCCCTCAGTGTTTCCAAGAATTTGGTTTCTGTTGTCTGAGTTTGGTGTACATTTGCTTACAGTAATGCACCACAGTGCTTAGGATAAGCTTTTGACACAGTGAGCGAGTGCATGGTTCAACTAAGACTGTTCTGCTGGTTGAGATAAGGGAAAATTGATCCCATTTAGTCTTATTTGCAACAGATGTAGGTCTGGAGAGTCACAAATAAAAAGCATTTTTCCACTGAGTTCTTAGCTTTGGTCAACCATTGCACTCAGTATACCCAGATTTAATGCTGCTGGTTTGGAAAATTAACGTTTTTAGAATTTAAGGAATTCTTGCCTGTTGGCCATTTGTTAGCAAAAGTACAATGTGGGCCCTTAAGAGTAGCTACATCTTATCATGGCTGACCTTGCTTATCAAAGTGCTCATGAAATCTTTTACTGAACATTTGAATCGTAGTGGAAAAGATGTTTCTCTTCTAAGCAGTTTTGTTTGATAATGGTGTGTTCCTTTGGGGTTTGAAATGATGGTGACAAAAAAATCCAAACCAATGAGACTGAGGGGGGACACTTTAAGTGCATTGTCTTCTTTACAAGCATTATCTGCAAGAGGAACAATTTTGCTGGAGTTGGCAGTCAGTTGTTCAGATACTTTCAGAGTGAGTTGAGCAGCTTGCAAGACTTCCTTTCTTAATAGCAGCTGTCATGGACACGTGATACAGGATGTATTGCACATAAATTTCTAAGGAAGAAACATAACTTTTTTTTTAATAAGCTTTTGAAGACTTTTCTAGCTGTCAGGATTGGTTTGTCATGTGCTGCATACCATCGTGAATTTTAAAATAGAACATTGTATATCAGTTAAGTTTTTGGCAATTCTGCAGTGTGTACTCTGCAGGCTTCTGTGTATTTTAAACACTGTCAATCTTTTGATTTTAATGCCTGGTCAGTCTGACTGTCTCAGGCTTCAAGCCCAAGCGGGTTCATAGTCTGTTTGCTTCATTGTTTTACAAACAATATTGCTTTGTTCTGTAAGTGAAAATAGAATTTCCAGATAATTGACACAGGACTTCATTCCGACCACACTTTATTTTTCCTTAAACTGGAACGTGGTAACAGTGCAGTTTAAAAGGTTAAAATATCTCTGCCTCACAAGTGCTTTTCTCTTAAATTCTTATATAATAGTATCTGTGAATACTAGAGGGTTTTTATAACACAATTTAGAATACAGAGTAATAATCTGGACATAAAGTTCATTAGAGAAACCATAATGTTTAATGTTTCTTGAAAGATACTTTAGAAGTAAATAGCAGTCTTGTTCTTGCTTTAGTGACCATTGCAGCTGAAGTGCAGATTACCAGCTGAGAAGAAAGGCTTGCAGTGATGAGGGAATTGCTCTAACCTTTTGTCTGCTTTTGGTATCTAGTCACAGTCTTTTGTTTAATTTTTACAAGGCATTACATATTGTCTCTAAACTGATCCTAATTATTAGGAAAGTTTCCTAAAATAAACTGACTGCATTGTAGAAACTTGCATATGGTAAAGCAAGTTCTTTTGCTCCTGCAAGACCCCTCGTTTCTCACTCAGCACTGGTCTAGTGGCCTATATGTGTCAAGCTGGCCTGTCCCAGAGGATTTAACTTCCTTTCAATTTAGGGATAAGGGCCCTACTCTGTTCTGCTTATCACTTCTGTGCTGATACGGGCATGTCCCAGATCTTGTCAGCACCTTCACTGAGCCTTCTGCAAGCTCCAGTGTGAAATTAGTGAGTGAATGCTTGGGATGGTACTTGCAGGTAACTCGACTCCTAGTCTTTTGAATTTGCATAAACCAAAAAGTGAAATTATTTCACTGAAGCTGTTATTCTTTTGTTTAAAGATGATATGTAAAGTTTGACACTTGACGTGGCAGATTTCTAAAGGTTTTGAAAACTTGTCTTTGATCAGTTGTGGATTTGGGAGTCCCATTTTTGAAATAATGGCCTCTGTGCAGTTATCAATAGTTCATCATAAGCATAAAGAAATGAGAGCCTAATTAACTAAATGATCAAGTAATTTTCACTCTGAAAAAGATTTACTAGTAGTAGAAGCAACTCTGGTAACTTTTGTAATGAACGGTCTTTGTACTTTAAGAGAAGCATTCACCTATGTGGCTCTTAGAACAAAGCAGGACAGGAAAGTAAAGATTTCTTCCTGCAAGTGTCTGAACATTAAGAATTACTTTTTGCTTGGATAAATTCCATAAAATGTTAACTACCATACTGGTGCCCTCTTTTTCAAAAGCGAAGAGCCATAAGGAAGTAAAATTTACATGGGTATATTTTTAAAGTAGTTTTACACAGCTCAGTTTGAATTAAATTAATTAAGTCACTTTGACTTTACATTTTTGCATCCTGGCATACTGTAAAAAAAAATCACTGTAAATGTTTGGTAAGTATCTGTAGGTCGGGGTTCATTTTAAGAGCTTGAGAAATCTTCTGGTAGGAATTTGTTAACTTTCTTATATAGAATAAACTCTTCAGTTTAATCCCAATGGGTAATATTAAAGGGTTAATGCTTTTATTAGAAATCAAAGTTAGAACACACACACCCCAATTAAATTTAAGTATCTTTAGTCTTCTAAATATTAAATGGAAAATGTAACTATTCTTAATTTTAGTTTTTGAGGGGAAGTACATTGAAGGAGTCAAATGCATTCTGCTAATTGTTGCAATAATGCAGCATAGGTGAAATGCTTAATGCTAACATTAAAGGATTTTATTTTTCAACTTAGTGCACAAAAGGATCTGTCAGGACCTTCATTGTTTCAACGTAATTTCCATTTGTTTACTTCCAAGTTGCAAAGTATTTGTTCTGCTTGCACTAAATAATCTGTGATTAAACCAAGTAACAGTCTTAGCATGCTCTGACACCATGTGCATTTAGGTGGGTATGGTGGGGGTTTTTTAATGGGACATAGTGCTACAGAAGCACATAGCTGTCAAAATTGTTAAGCTCTTTCAGACTGTTCCTCACTTGGTTTGAACTCTTAGTGATGCCAGATTGTTAGTTGAATCTGAGGCATGTGTAAAGTGAGTAGGGGTATACTCTTATAAATCCTCAGGCAAAAGTATTTGGGGTTTTTTTTCCCCCCATTTTTAAAACTATTGTGGAATGAATTTACATTTAAAGAACGCCCATTAAAATGAGAAACTTGATTGCTGATTAAGAATCCTGTATGTTGGTATTTAATTTAGTAGCTTAAGCTTTTGCATCTCTTTATTTTATGTTTTATTCCACCATTTTTACAGTTCTTACACCACAGAGTAAATGAAAAGGAAAATGTGGTTTTGATGCCTCTTTCAGATGTTTAGAGCTACCTCTGTTAAGAACATCATAGCTTAGAAATTCCAGGATACTATGTGATTGACAGCAGATGCTTATTGGAAGAGGGAGGCAGAAATGTATTTCAGATCTGTGATGCATTGTAGGTGGATGAACCTCAGGCTCTGGGTTTTTTTGCTTACAGCTCGCTCTAAGCTGGAGTAGTGCATCTCAGAAAGCAGCTACAGAGTATAGGTGTTGGGAATTACAGATACCAGAAAAGAAAGGTGACAGTTTTAATCAAGAGATAGTTTTCAGTATGCTAACACAAAGTTGGTGCTTGGTTAAATAGCCAGGAGGAGCAAATGCCTAAAATGAGGAATGCTCATTTGCAACAGGAAAAGTGTAAATTTGCCGTTTAAGCACCAATGACATGAGGGAATGATTAAGGATTTTAGTAAGGATGTAGCTTTATCTCTGTTTATGGTGGGTTTTCTCCTTTCCTAGACAAATGTTTAAGTCTGCCTTCATTTTGCAAATGTGTGTGAAGCCGCTTGTCCTGATGGCAGACTCTCTTATTTGTTGCCCCTGTACACTAGGTTGGATGTGTAATGGAAGGGCAGGCAGCATGTTGAACTTGTGCCTCTGTGTTTGGAGGACAGTTAGGAGCATGAGAGAGTTAGTCTCCCCCAGCAGCTGACTTACAAAAGTAAGGCTTTGTTGCTCTTTTCTTGCAAAGTGAGTAGGGTTATACTCGGCTGCCCAAGTGCATTTCCTAACAGTTTTGAAATTGGTAAGATGAGACAAACAAAGGTTATGTCATGGAGAGCCATACTAGAAGATATTTTTTTTTACCCCAGTCATCTGAGTTGAAAACTTCTCCCTTTGCAAGATTATTCAGATTTCCTTTCCCTCCCCCTCCATTATATGGTCAGCAATAGCATTTACTTAAAGCAGCATGGTTGAAAAGAATTACCTAAGGAAATTTAACTGGATGTTAGTTAGGTTTCCCCAGCAAACAGTTTAGGAAGGATTACTGAAGGAACTGATAGCAGTCAAGTACTAAGTTTTATGTGAGTTAATGTCTGTAAATGTCACTTGTGCTTTAGGAAATCTTCACATAACAAGGTGTGTTTGTGCTGTGGCAACTGATGTTTTGTGGTAGTTTGTGGTGTGAGCAGAATGCAAAGCATGGCTGGAATTTGGATTTGTGGTAGGGCTTTAGGCAAGGCGGGAAGCCAGAAACATGTTTTTTTCGCAGTTGGTAAGTGCTTTTGAGGAAATGTTGAGGACAGCGGTGAACTTTATATTTCTAGGATTTATACTCTGTATGGTTTTTCCACCCCTTTGCTGTTGCCCATGTTAGTTTCTTCTGTATGTTGAGTGTTTATACTGGTCAGTGAGAGCGGTGCAGAACTTGCAAAGAATGTTGCCTCTCAAAATCAGATTGTTTGTTGCTATTACCATAATTGTGTGTCTCAGCTTGTTTCAAGTATTTTGATTTCAGAGCTTTATTTTTCACACGGCTGATCTCCTTCATGTGGACTCGTTGTTACTGGAATAATACAGACGTAGGGTTCTCTGGCTGTACAGAATCAAATATTTTTCCTTCTTTTTGTCCGCAAAAACATGCAGATGCTGTGTTGGGTTGGGCAACATGAGAACTGGCCAGTACTCCAGTTTGTGCTAGTAAGGCTTTTATGATTTTATACAGCTCTGATCATTATTAACATTGTAACATTTGTCTTGATTTTTTCCTGTAATAAATCATCTGCTGAATCTTTTCACTTCAGCAAAGTCATCTTTGAATGTCACTAAAATGGCAATCCAAAATTACTATATAAGGAAGAGTATAGCTTATAAAACTAACTTTATGCATTTAAATCTAGAGAATATAATTGATGATTGTCTGAAAAAACTGGCAACTTCTCTATGCAGAAATCCTGACAAATTTTAACTGTTTTCTTTAGAAAAGCAATCTGCTATTTCTGAGACCGCTTATCAGATCCCATTACGCAAAGAGAACTATAGGGCATACTGGTCTCTTTCTTTCTTTAGAGCATGGGAGAATTGTTGTTTATTTAAAAAAAAAAAAAAAGTACTACTGGTTCATCACCAGAACTACTATTTCTTGATTTTGTACATCTGTTGGAACTGGCAAAAATGCTGTAATACGCATTCTTTCCAGAGAAAGGGAGGAGGGGAAGGCTTGTAGTCATAGGCTTGGCTATGTTACTGTGTTTACTTCCTACTTTTTCTTTTATTTTTTTAGAAAAACAAAAAAACACCTTCTTGCCTGAAATGAGTGCTTTGATTGCCATTCATGTTGTTTGTGGCTTGGGGAGGGTGGTACTTTCCACTACTCTGGTAGTGTCTGTGTGAGCATACAAATTTTAGTAAGTATGTAGTTATAATAATGCTTTCAAGGTTATTCTTGTACTTCTAGACATATAAACTTAATTTATCGCCAGTCATAGACTTTAGGATTCGTGTATCTGTAGTATATTTCAGACGCTGCCTACCAACTGTGTGCATCTATAATATAACATCATGCCAAAATCCTAGAGAGAAGGATGTTCCCTTCTGTCATCATTTTTGAGCAGTTTTTTCAGTTTCACCTTTTTTCTTTAGATAAAGGGATGTTTTAGTTCATTTAATGAGAAACCCAAGCTGTAAAATGAGTAAATTTGTTTTGGGAACAGGAACAGGTAAAGCATCCAAGATTCCTTTTGACTAGATTTTAGGCTGAAAATGTTCCCTTAGGAGGGAAGGAAGAGTATGTTATGTTCCTGAAATATGCTTTATTTTAGATCCTGGGAATAAAATACGATTTTTTTTTTATAGTGTTCCACAGATGTAAGATTTTCCTTCATGAAAAAAATAATAATTCAGCACTTGAAAAAAATAGAATATAGTGGCTTTTAAATTTTTTTCTTAAAAGCCAAACAAACAAAAAAGTCCAGTGGCCCAAAACATAAGACCTATTTTTAGCAGAACCAGGAGATCTCAGGGGCTTCTTTGTTGTTGTTTTTGTTGGGTTTTTTTTTTGGTGGTGGTTTGGGTTTATGGGGTTTTTTTTCTAAATTATTACACTTGAGGAAGGTAGTATTCTTGTGGGGTGCTCCTGTACTGGATGGTAGTATAAAATGAGTAGTGTTGACTTGGCTACCTGCTAGTATGTATATAATACCAAGCTACAACAGTCTGAAGAGGGCCTAGCAGTGGGTTTGCTGCGTGCATTGCTCAAGCGAGCTGGACAGCCCTGTTTCTGTGTTTCCTCTTTGGAGAGGGATTCCTGTTTCCACAGCTGGTTGATCTTTGTCTGAAGCTTCCTTGTCTTGATCCAGTCATCTTAGTGATCCTGTTCTGGAGACATACAGCACATGGCTGGTTTTTTGCTGGTCTCTAGCTGGTGTAGACTGCCTGAGCTCTGGTAAATGGAGACATTCACTTCAGTCAGCGTTGGTTTTTTGCCTCCCTTTGTCTTCTGCATATCAAGTTGTGTATGTTAGAAGTTATATTTTTGTATCATCACCAGTGGCCCTCTACATTCTTCCATTTCTACATTTTGACTTATTTTTAGTGTCCAGTTTCTGACTTTATCATCCCGTGCTAAAATCATAGAAACCCAGTGTACACCTTTCTGGGGGACAACACTGAGGAAATAAATGGTGCCAGCAGTAGTTGCATCCAGATATGCAACACTGTTGGTGTACAAGAAATGTCTTCTCATACAACAGAACAGAAGCAGTTTTCAGAGTTGGAAAATTTCTCTTGTACAACCAAGCTTCCAAGAAGTGGGAGTATTTGCATGTTTGGGGGAAGTTAGTGTTTTTGGTTGGAGGTGATCTGCCACTTCTTGTAGCAGTCTCCTCTGTCAGAGGAAAATAGGAAAATGCCTTTCTTTCTCTCTCCTCTTCAAGCCAGTCAGTTAAGCAACAGGGAACAGAAGGAAATATTTGCTGTCATTTTGTCCACAGGGAATAAATGAATAAATGAAGCTTGATTTGTAATGCGAATCTGGTTTTTGGACTTTTTAAAAAAATAAAAATCAGTATGATGAAAAATTCAAATCTCTTCACCTTAAGTCTAGTCTTTGCTTGAATTTCAGTATGGAAGTTGAAGAGCAAGACGGCTGTCACTCACTCTGCAGCTCTGCTTCCTGAAATAGTCAGATGCCTTACATTATAAATATGCATCTTCATACCTCTCTGACGACCCTTAGGTTTTGAGAATATCTTGAGTTGTTTAGCCACAGTGACTTAATTTCTGCTGGCAGTCTAAATGGATTCAGAACACGCACAAAAATCTTTTCTTTCTCTTAATTATATTGGGTTTATACATGACTTTATCACATGTGGAAAATGTAAGGTAGAGAAAACACAAAAGTTTCCAATGCTGAAGCCTGTTACTATGCTTTACAGAAGTTGTTATACATTTTCTTAGTTGCCACCCTGGGTTATGGTAATTTCTACGTGTGTGCATGGGCATACACACACACCCCCTTAGGGAGCAGGGGAGTGAAGGTGCTGTTCTTGGCACTGCTTAAGTGTAACAAAGATACTCGTTGACCATAGGGAAGTTTCAGGCATGTTAAGATGAGAAGGATGTAAAGGATAGAAAAAAAACTGGCAGAAGTATCAGGTCAGATGGTGAGAAGATGGTAGTAATATGAATAAGAGGTCATTAGAGTGCTGTGATCTTTCAGAACCAAAAGTGATGGATGTGATTCTTATCTGTGTTGTTTTTTTCTTTTCCCCCAATACAGGGAATTCCTCTGAAGAATTTGGTGGAACCAGATACATGTGAATTTTCTGCATGAAGACTCTCAAACTGGATTACATAATAATATGCCTGTATCCTCTGACTCTGTTATTTTGATCCACAAAAATGATTAGGGCTATATATGAAATTTAACCCATTTCTGATGAGTGACCTAGACATGAGTTTACATCAGCAAATGGGCTCTGATCGGGACCTCCAGTCTTCTGCTTCCTCTGTGAGCTTGCCATCAGTTAAAAAGGCACCAAAGAAAAGAAGAATTTCATTGGGCTCTCTTTTTCGGAGAAAAAAAGACACAAGACGCAAGTCTAGGGATTTAAATGGAGGTGTTGATGGAATTGCAAGTATTGAAAGTATTCATTCAGAAATGTGTACAGACAAGAACTCTATTTTCTCCACGTGTACCTCTTCCGATAACGGAACAACCTCTAGTAGCAAACCAAGTGGAGACTTCATGGAATGCCCCTTGTGCCTTTTGCGGCACTCCAAGGACAGGTTCCCAGAGATAATGACTTGTCACCATAGATCGTGTGTGGACTGCTTGCGTCAGTATCTCCGGATAGAGATCTCCGAGAGCAGAGTTAATATTAGCTGTCCAGAATGCTCAGAACGATTTAATCCTCATGATATTCGTTTGATACTAAATGATGACATCTTGATGGAAAAATATGAAGAGTTTATGCTTAGGCGATGGCTGGTTGCGGATCCTGATTGTAGGTGGTGCCCAGCTCCAGATTGTGGGTATGTTTGGTTTTTTTTCCCCAATGTTTGCAAAACAGCGGCAGCAAAAATAGATGATGTTCACAGCATTATGATTTTGAAAAGTAAATTGCTTTACTTTAGCATTTTGTTATGTGTTGTGTAAGTATCCAGAATTGTCTTAAAAAAAACCAAAACACAAAAACAACACCCAAAGAAATGAAAAACAAACAAAAACACACCAAGCCACAACCTGCTTTCCAAAATAAAACCCTTCCTCAAGTAGGATTTTTTTTTTTTCTACACAGAGGGAATTTCAGCAATGTCATGAAACTTACTGGTAGGTGGTTGCTATGTTTCTACAGCAGGCAAAAAAATTTTAGATGTTGCACTGCCAAGGCAACAGTGAAAAGCTCAGACTAAACAGAATTGAAGGTTTGGTGACTGCTTTTTTCACCTAGTCCATTTCTTGAAGTGCAGTGGGTATTTTGGTTTTTTAAACTGTGAAAAATGACTGAAGGTGGTTTTTCAATAAAAAGGCCTCTCCAGCTTCAGCTATCTTCCATCTTGTGGCTGCTTGAGACACCAGTTGTTGCCCGTCAACAGGATTCTGATGCAAGATAATAATCGGCTTGTTCCTGCGGAGGAATGTAGTGTTTTAACATTGCTTTAATACTTAAACAGTTCTGAAACCGTTCTGAATTCTGACGTCAGTAGGCTGAATACTACTGAGCAGCTCATCATGCTTTTCTGCTGATGGTGTCTCATAATGCCATTCTTCAGCAAGTTGCTTTTTTAGAGATTGTTTGTGTTATCATAGTGTCTAAAGGTTATAGCCATGACTGTGATCCAGATGTGCAGTGCATACTAAAAACGCATAGAAGAGGACACCTCTGTTTCAAAGCCTCACAAATAAGCAATAAGTAGAAAGAAGAAAATGAAGAATGTTGGAAGAGAACAAGCAAAATAGGACTGACTGTTAGGTAGATTAAATATTCCAATAATAATGCTCAGGTGCTTAATGTTTAGGAAGCTTTCAAATTTAAACGATACGTTAAGAAACATATTTGAAATATAGTTTTGCTTTCATACTTTAAATGAAACAGAATTTGCTAATGTGGGTCAAAAGCAGGGACCAGAAAGGTGATAGTTTCTTAGGTCCAGTGGTCCAAAGTGGATGGCATTACTGTGGTATACTTTTGAGTAGAGAAGGAAAAATTACTTGAATGATGGATTGGCTGCATGAGCTTGTAACAAAGTCATGTGGACAAAACCAGTACAGCTTGCTTTTAGGGTTTTGATGCTGCAGAAGAAAACAACCACTAGAAGGCATTATTTGATAGGCAGAAGTATGCTTTGCTCAAGTTTCCCTGAGATTTTGTATTCTGGACAAACTGTTACTCAAGGTAAGGGGAAGCATGTTAAGAACTGTTAAACCATTTTCTGTTAAACTATGTTTCAGTGATTCAGATGCTTTTTTAGTACTTCAGTAAGTAGACTTAAGGCAGACTTGTTTAATGGAGACTTTTCACCTTGCTCATTTTTGTGCCTCAGTTTTCTCATCTGTTTTTAAAAAAAATTAAAATCTGAAGTATCTTTAAATGGTCAGAAACTTAATTATAATTGTTATAGATAATAACATTATAAAAATAAAAAGTGGGTCTTCAGAGTAAAGTCAGAGCTTCATGCAATCGTGTGGGACCACAGCAAAGTATTAGTATACAGCAAATGCTTACGTCATTGCTCCAGAACTGCCTGCTGCATGCTCCTTACTCTGAGGGTGGAATCCTGTGAAAAACACAGTGTATTGCCAGGCAGCTAAACTATGCTAGTGTTTATGTGTGAGGGAAGTAAACTAGTACTATATGGATGATCTTAACTGTACCTTTGATTAACATGACTTTCTCTTAGTGTATTTAATGTGGCATGGAAATGCTTCACAGTGATCAATGGATTTTGTTTTTAATGTGCAGATAGTACCCCCTCACTGAATTTTCATTACTAGTTTAAAATTGGATGAAGTTGGTTACTTGGATGCTTCTCAGCAGGGTCATTCTTTAGGGTTATCATCCTAAAGAAACAAGAGCTCCTGCAATCAGGTTTTGTCTCTTTCCCATCCTTCTCCTGATTGCTTTTCAAACCTTTAGCACCTTCAAATATGTTGGGCAGAGGGCATTGAGTGTTCAGCATAAGTTAATCTAAGAAGTTTCAGGGAAAAAAAACAATACTTGAGCAAAAGAGAGCCAATAATGCTTCCAGCAAGAGAAATACCTGCATATGAATCCTGCAGTTACTGTCTTAAATTTGGCCTTCCAGGCAGCCACCGCAGCACTGCCTGACAAGTCAGTATGGGCCTAGCTGGGAACCTGCTGCAGAACTGGTCTCTCACCTCACTGTGAGCCAGGGTAGCTGGGAGAAAGCACCCAGAGGGAGGTGGGAAGGAAAAAGTGGGAGTGGTATAGAAAGTAATAACAAGGATTTAATGTTGCTAAGCATAGAAGGAGGGTGGAGGAAGGAATTGTACAGGTGTGAGGTTTAGGGAAGCAAACACTAGTCAGACTTTCACTGACCAGCCTATGCTAACAAACGTTGGTTTAAAGATGAGGTATCACATACAGTACACACAAACTTCAGATCAGCAGACATTTGCTTTAAAAACTGTGGTACAACAGTAGTTGCAGTTTCTAATTGCTTTGGCAACTGTAATCAACTTGTACAACCTGCAGTTAAAACTGAGGGCTTTTTTTTTTGTGAACAGTTTTTGATAATGTAGTACTGACATAATGCATTAGGATTGTGATGGTAGCTGGCCTGATTTTAGCATGCATCAGATTTCGTGAAAGAGCTGGATGAAATGCATTTACTAAATTTGCAATTAATCCCAAAGTAGGAGAGGTGCAGCAACTTCAGAGGGTAGCTTTATTTCCTAAAGTTATCTTTAAAATTACAAATAAGTACTGTAATAAATAGAAAATAGGTGCAAAGTAGAACATTTTGGTAGGAAAAAAATTACTGCACAAATAGGTAAAAGAAGGAACTGAATGGATGGTGCATGATAGTGCTTCAACTCTCCTCAGCATGTAATCCCATGTAATATTATTTCAGAGTTTGGGCATCACACCTCAACAAAGATCTGCACTGGATAAGAGCAAATAGTTATAAAAACCTTGATCCCTGAGGGAGGAAAAAAATGAAGGAAAAAAAATAATGAGGGAAGCTAGATTGATCTGTTACAATGTTTGGGTTTTTTTTCTACATTGTGGGCCCCTGTGTTCTCGGGAAACAACAAAGAATAGTTGAGAAGTATGTGTCTTTCAGTCTATTTGTGGTAAAAACAGGTCCTAAGGGTGGCAAAACTGGAACCAAACAGATCTTGAAACAAACTTAACTGCAGTATTAAGTGTATTGGTACTTCTGTCCCAGTGGAGAACTTGGGATGTTCCCAACAAGAGAACTACAGATTAGTTTGGAGGAGAACCTCTGTTGTGGTAGTTATGCCCTGGACAAGCTGTCTGGGAGCTGTGGGGTCTCTAGCACTAAAGCAGTCTAATGCCAGAAATGGTCCATATTGCTGGCACCGTGGTCTTTCTGACCCTGAGCTGCTTTTGTTGCAAGCTCAAATGCATCCTGACTGTTGTCATTGCCTGAAATACTGTAAAAGTCTGGACCAGCTGCAACCTAACTGTGTTGACTTAGTAGGATACACTGGCAAATAGGTGATCTTTCCCTGGGGAAGGAACATGGATAAGGAGACCTCCTGGACTTCATTCCAGACTAATTTTTTGTGATTACTTCCTCATATCAGTTTTCTGACCTCATTTTAACAAACCTTAGTGGATCAGTATTCCAGATGTGTTCTGTCTTCTCTTCTGTCTGAATTATTTAATGATTTTGCTCTGAGATTGTATTGCTGACTTTATTAGAAGAGACCGGCGATTCCCAGATTTTCTTATCTTTGTTAGGCAAAAAGCAGATTGGGCAAAAGAGTACAAATTCTTCATTCCTCTTCTCACCGTACATCCTTTCTTCAATTAATTCCTTTTTGCCTCTGGCTTTTGTTTTACTTTTTATTACTTGGAATTTGGTTGTTTGTCCCTTCTTGCAGCCTAACAAGAACTTTTGGCTGGCTTTCACGTCATCTGTAAGATGAACACAAAATGTTGAAATTAAACCTGTAACCTTGTGCAGTTTGAACTCACATTTACTCTGGTCTAAAAAGTTACTTTCTAAAGGTATTGCCAGTATGTCAATCCCAAATGGGGAGTGCTTTCAGGGATGGGCCTGTTCTTTATTAGCAATGGGAAGCAGGATATAAATTGAGACTTCATTCTGTGGCCTGTGCTTGAGATTCTTTGATGTAATGTTAGTGAGTGTTAGATGTATCCCTGTATGTTGAAGAAGCGTTTGGATCAGAATCCCTTTGTGTACATACAAAGAAGTTATCTCTTCAGTTGCAGTAAGTGGGAAAATAGAGCTGATTAACTTGGCAAGAATATAGAAGAGTCTAGCAATTATTGAAACAAATTTTTACTTGGAAAGGAAGAAATATTTGAAAACAGAGAAGCATATATCACTTGTAACTGCATCATCTATAAATTAAAGGTTGAAAACTATTTGTTTGCATAACTTCTTGGTGGGGGTGAATCTCAAACATGCTGTTTTACAACAATAATGAAAGGGATAAGACTTGCATTAACTATACAGAGCTTCAGATCTAGCTACTCTGAAATGGAAATAGCTAAATTTTCAGTTAGATATGTGAGTGGGAGTAATTTTTTTCTAAGTATCATTACTGATAGAGAATATTTGGAGTTGGTTTAGGCTGTAAATTGGGCAAGGGGTAAAAATAAACAGTCTTTTAAAATAAAATTACCTTAGTTTGAACAGCTATACTTTTAAGCCCTGCTGCATTTATAGATCTGTTGAAGTCTATTCAGTGGGACTGTTCACGTGAATAAAATTACACATCTGTTTTAAGTGTTCATACCAGTGGACCTAGTTTTACTTTCTACTTAAAAAAAATCTGTTGCATAAAATCATTGCAAAAATTACAATAGATAGGAATTAAGGTGTGTGTGTATATATATTTAGTAAGTATTAATATGAACTGCAATACATACACATTGTCTGTATTTTTACAATGTGAGCTTTAAAATGCAAACCTGATAGAGGAAGTGATTTGTGGCAACAACTCTGTCATTGTATAGAATTGTTCATGTAGTGTCCGGTTACAAAATAATGTAACACAGTTTGTAAGTCGTAATGTTTTTGGAGCTCTTTGCTCTATAGTGTTGTTAGATTAAAGGTGGCAGTGAGGCCCTGAACTCTTACCAATTTCTACATTTACAGTTTGAAGTGTATTTAAAAAAACTGTCAAAAAAATGAAATTGTCTTGAGAAACCAAATTCCTTATTTATAAAATACTTATTTTGTTATTTTCACTTTTTAAAATATAAAGAGTAACCAAACGTATTTAAAGTAGATAGTGGTATTCATAAATGGCAACCAGCAAAACACTAAAATGTCATGCAGTACCAAGTCAGATGCCTTTACAGTAATAGATTATACTACAGATCACTCAGCAGGGATCTTCCCAGATTATAGAAGGGGTCAAGTTTACACATGCCAATAGTGACTGGGTTGCTTTTGAAACTATAACTTTTTCTAGTTGCTTAAATACCTTTTTTAGTTTTATTGTCCTGCTCATTCAAACTGTGGTTGCTTTGTGACCATGAATCTTGCAGTACTGCATTCAACCTTAAATACTGTGTATTTCAGTACTGCATGAAGTTATTAAGGTGGGTGAGAGCAAAGTGTTAACATAAGTTGTAGTATTTCTGTACAGTCTTAGTCTAATGCAGTAGTGATAGAATTGTGGAAGGAGGTGGTAAGGAACCTGTGCTGGCCACCTAATGTAAACTCCTGATGTCCACTGCCTTTGTATCTGCTGCAGCTGCTCTGGCAGCTGTCTTGTGTGCTTTGGTCTTTAGACAGGAGTGTTTTTATTAACAAAATTCTCTCTTGCCCCTCTCGATCATTCAAGATACGCTGTGATCGCTTTTGGATGTGCTAGCTGTCCCAAACTCACATGTGGACGAGAAGGCTGTGGAACTGAGTTTTGCTACCACTGTAAGCAGATTTGGCATCCAAACCAGACCTGCGATGCTGCTCGCCAGGAGAGAGCTCAAAGCCTGCGCCTGAGAACAATTCGTTCTTCATCTATTAGTTACAGCCAGGAATCTGGAGCAGCAGGTATTTATGATTCGGATACCATGTCTGTAAAATGTCTTTTTAGTACACTTGCACAATTAACTCTAAAAATGGAACAACTGAATAGTAGCATGGTAGATACTAGCTGCTTTGTCTTTGTCTTTCAGAAATATAAAATTTTAAGTTTGAATTCAAATTTTAAATGTTACAATTTGAAGTACTCTGACCACAGAAGCAGGCTTCAATCTTACAGCCTTGTCAGCATTTTAAATTCTTCTTTGTAGCTGAAAAATGTGAAGTCAAAGGGACTTGCTGCAAAGCATTCTCTGTATTTGGCAGGCTGACTTCATTAGTTGTATCACTTACACACTGGGAACACTTGTTTTTTCCACTGTAGGTGAAATTTCACAGGGCTGCTAATAATAAAAGCTGTTAAAAGTAAAATTCAAAACCACTGATTTTTACTTTCAAAAGAGACTATTATTAGTCTGACGCCAGCTCTGATGCTTGACATCTGTTTGTTAGTACTGGTTTTTTGTTTTTCAATAAAATGCTCATCTGTCTTGGCTACCAAAAAGCAAACAATTCCATCCTCTTAAAATTGTTTATAACACCCCCACCCCCAAAAAAGAAGATAAACTAGTCACAATAGTATTTTGCAGAGGAACAGTCCAGGTTGCTATTGATAAGACTTGGCTCTAAGTTTCACCAAACTCTGATCTGTTTGGCAGTTTTTGTGTCTGCCTGACCAAACAAGGTAGATATTTGGAGAAAAGAGTCTCTTGTACGTTGAATGTAGTTAGAGCTGTCGTTCTCCAATCCAGCCCTAGACTTGGGAGTCTAATTTTTTGTTTGTGCTGGCTCATTTTAACAAGGCACTCCATCTAGTCTTAGAAATTGGCATCTTGCTCTAGTTTTCAAATAGACTTTAAAATAAACTTTAAGTGTGCCAGCTCATTTCCTTGCCTTTTCATTCACTCCCATCATGAACAGCAGTAGCTCTGCCATACCTGTGCTGTAAGAACTTGCTCAGTTTCGTTATTGCCCTATAGGTTGTGCATCTGTTCCCATCTCAGAATACCCAGTGCACCCTTTCAGCTGCTTACTGTCCTTTTGCACTGGAGTTGGTAGACATACTGTTTCTCCTGGTTCTGCACCTCTTTGGATATTCTTTATGCCAAGTATAACCACTCTTCCCTTTGTCCTACCTAGTAGCACAGAGGCAGTAAACTTGAACTTCTGCACTAGGAGCTGCAAGTTATTTCTGCTGTTCTGAGTAAATAGCTTGTCCTAAAGTGCAGATGCTAATCAGTAATGTGAAGGAATGAAGATAACTGTGGTTGTGTCAGTATACAAGTATTTCATTGTTGCTCAATGACCCCTTGTTTGTTAAAGATAGAGCTAATCACTTAAGGACATTTTTCAGTATTTGACTTGGGAACAAGGAGAGCCTCCAGAATTTTTTTTGCTACAGTATTTTTTTCTAGGGAGTAAGTATTAAGTAGGGCTGTGAAAAGGAGTCAAGAGGAGGTTGGTGATGCCAAAGAAATGCACTTAATGTGGAAGGGGAGATGGATTTAAGATAAAAAGAAATAACTGAGTGGAGACTGAATATTCAACTAAAAGATTTGTAACAGCATGAAATGTAAAAGAGGATTTTATTTAAAGAGACTATATTATCCATCCTGTATTAACATACATATTTAATGTCCGACTCTAACATATATTGCATTAAGCTTAGAAAATTCTTGAATAGTGTGTATGCATTAATTATTCAATTATTTGAATTTGATCTGCCTTGTTTTCATTAGTTTTACTTGGTCTGAGGTTTACAAATACAAATAGCTATCAAGTCATTGCCAAATCAAGATTTGTAAAGCAAATTTATAATAAACTTCTTCCATTTTTCAGATAATGGTTCAATCAGTTTTCCCAAACATATGTCTGTATTTTGATTAAACCTTCTTGTCTAAAGAACTGATATGATCTTAATGTTCATTTTTAAACAGCTGATGACATAAAGCCATGCCCACGCTGTGCTGCTTATATAATAAAAATGAATGATGGAAGCTGCAATCATATGACTTGTGCTGTCTGTGGCTGTGAATTCTGTTGGCTATGTATGAAAGAGATCTCAGATTTACATTATTTAAGGTACATTTAAGAAAAAAAACACTGTGGTTGGTGATTTGTTTTCTGTAGTATCTAGAAGTAGATTCCTGGGTGCCCTAAGCCTGGCTTTCTTCCTGTTGGAGTAGAGAATCACAGCTGAAGTATCCATATCTGAGAACTAAGTTAGTTTTCAATGCATGTATTTAAATTAGGGCTTTGTCACTTTTTATTTTAAAATAGTTTTCTAAGTTTTGTGCATGCAATATGTACTTAGTACAACAAATGAGTGTTTTAAATGAACATGCCCACTTTTTTTTTACTGATGTCTTAATACTGCTGTATTTTCTTTGTGGTAAGGAATACAAAAACTCTGATTATATGTTACCTGTGGACCACAGGTTGGCATGGGGTAATACACAATATGTTTCTCTAGGTTGTAAAATACACTGTAAAGGCAAAAAAAAATTCCTCTGAAGAAATTATGACTGGTTATTTGGTATTGATAACATCTGTAACTTGAACCTAAGAACAATAATTTTGTAACTACAGAACAGTTCAGTACGGTATAGTTTATGTTGACTTATTTACAATTTCTTTACAGTTTTCTTACTTCTTTCTATTAGCCCATCAGGTTGCACATTTTGGGGAAAGAAACCATGGAGCCGTAAGAAGAAAATACTGTGGCAACTAGGGACACTTGTTGGAGCTCCTGTAGGAATTGCCTTAATAGCTGGCATTGCTATTCCTGCTATGATTATTGGAATTCCTGTGTATGTGGGACGTAAGGTAAAATATGTTACAACTCCTGACATGCTTCAGGTTTTACTTTCTGCACTGTATGACTTGGCTAATATGTTCTGTTGGCTATCTTCACCAACCCTTAAAAAACCAAACCAGCCCTTAAAAAACCAAACCAAAAACCCCAAACAAACCAAACCCTGAATTGTTTAAGGATATTTATTTCAATTGTACAGTAAGGAGAAGCAGCGTTTTAAAGAATGTAGTTCCTCTTAAAACAGGCAGAGCAAAACACCAATTTCCAGTTTCTGTGTCTTGCCTTGGAAGTTCTTGCATGCTGTTTGAAAACTGCTCTGTTTTTAACGTCTGGTTTTCCTTGTGCTCCTTAGAATTAAACAATATTTAGAGGAGAAGGAAGGCAAAAAGGAAATCCTTATTTTTCTTAAAGCAGATAGTTACTAGTATTTCAGTATAAAATTCTACTAGTACAGGTTTGTGCATGCACACATTTAAGCGTTCATATTCAGCAGCTTGTTAATTGCCTTGGGCCAGTCCACCATGTGGAACAGTGTTCAGTGCAGGTAGCTAGGCAGCATCTATCTTCATTTTACTGTTTGTGGGAATCTGC
>JANZLQ010000029.1:30311036-30324250 GCA_026212715.1 Elanus axillaris | reverse complement strand
ATCTGCTAGAAATGACCATGTTAATCAGAAGGCAGTTGATATATTTCCTTTCAAAAATATAATTAATAGCTTTTAGTATAAAGTAAATGACAAATTGCAAGGAAAACAGAAGATAATTACGTGTCCTATTTGTAATTTAGGATGAAGTAGTAAGTTATCCAGATCTTTTGGAAATGGGCTTTTGGAAATGCTGGCTTGGTTCAGCAGGTGCTAATGTGATGTTCAATTACATGTCTTGGATGGTGTAATCAGAAGACTTGCTTATTGCTGCTTTCATCTGCACAGATTCTTACAGTGACTGGCACAGACATTATTCTGCATTTATTGGGGTGGGGGGTAGAGTGTTTCCCTCTCACATGAGCTGTTGCTGCTAGACAAAAAGTCCAGGGATGCAGCTGAGCCCTCCCACTGTATTCTTTTTCATCTTTTTCTTTTAAGCAAGTACTCCTACCTCCTACTACAGTTGTTTTTTGACCCTTCTATTCTGTTCTGCCTTAGTCCCATACAGTCATTGGAACCTTATAAATGATAAGAGGAAGAAAGCAGCAGTTATCTGTTTCAAATTACTATTGCATGTTCTGCTTTTCTCATTAGATTTTGGGATAGGTCCTCATCACTTAGCACCTTTCACATATTAATTTTGAAGTCTCAGACAATTAGTCTGTGAGGACAGCCTCATGAGAATTTCCATTGCACCTCACTGCTTAATGGTAATTTTTCTGTGACTCCTGTCACATTTTTGCACTTTTCTTCAAAACATCTGATGATGGAGATTCCACAGGCTCTTCAAGCCTGATTTTCTTAGTAAAATTGATTGTTTTAACATTAATGTAAATTCTCTTCCGACACTAAATTCTTACCGCCCTATCTTCAGATGACATAAGAAATCATGGAATGGGATATTGCAAAGCAAAAGGATTCTTTTAAGTCCACTTTCAATCTTACCTCTAAACAAACCTAGCACTTCCAATTTTTCTTGACAAACTGTATCTTTAGACCTCTGATTTTCATCTTCTCATCTTCTCTTCTGGATTTCCTTTCAGTTGCTCATATCACCTTTGGTTTTCTCCAGTTTGAATGTAACAGTGAAGCTGAAACATTGCTACTGCTGAGTTAAATGAAAGGGTGATCCTGTGCATAAAACTGCTAGTTACCTCTTTCTCAACATGTTATTTTGTGTACTCTAAAACACATAACGTTCCCCACCATACTGGTATTCTATGCA
This sequence comes from Elanus axillaris, assembly GCA_026212715.1. Classification (NCBI taxonomy): domain Eukaryota; kingdom Metazoa; phylum Chordata; class Aves; order Accipitriformes; family Accipitridae; genus Elanus; species Elanus axillaris. Next base: position 30,323,025 of record JANZLQ010000029.1, on the reverse strand, counting down.
ATAAGGCTTCCTTTAAGAAGAGCCTAGAACTCATTACCCTTGTGCTACATCTTAGTCGTTTCAGGCCAGTTTTTTCAACTTCTCAGGACTAGTATGAGTTCTGCCATTCTTGCAATCTTACCAGATTGTATCGGCCTAGAATTCAACACACACATTCTTCACCTTCAGTCTTCCAGGTTAATGAATATTGTTGAATTGAATTGAATGTATGTTGAATACTGGATCCAGGACATATATCTTGAAATTCTTCACCCTATACTTGTGCAGTTTGGGGAGAAAAAAAACCTAGTGGCAACTTTGATGTTTTCTATTAGTTCTAGGTGAAGCTAATAGTAGTTCTCTCTAGTCTGCTTTCAGTCTGGACAATTGCAACCTGTTTGAGTGTCATACAAGAAAATGTCAAAATTTTGTTCAAGTCGGTGCATGACATCTGCTTCTCCCCATCCTCAAGGGATGTCCTTGTCACAGAAGAAAATTAAATTGCTGTGATTTGTACTTGAAAAAAATCAGTGTGGCCTCTATTTCCTGTATCTGCTTTGATGTCTACAAGTTTGCAGTTTTCAGGAAACTAAAGTTCAGTTCACTGGTCTTTAATTCTCCGACTTCTTGGTTTATAGCTTCTTAAAGATTACCATTGAAGTTTATATTTTCTAGTTTTCCTGATTTTTTTTTCCAGACACCTTCTATGAATAATTTCAAAAATTGTTATTAGTGGCTCTGAAACTGGGCCTGTTGAGATATTTTCAGATCAGCTCATGTAAGTACACTCTAACCTGCTGCTTTCCTACAGATCTTATTCCCTTTGTCACCAGTCACCTGGCTCACAGTTGATCTTTAGTGGCAACTGAAGGGGAAAAAATTGAACAGACCTCCAGTTTCATCTGCTGGCTGTCTTTCCTTTTTGTTAAATAGCAAGCTGATCCATTTTGGTCTTCCCCTTACTAGTAGTGTACTTATAGAATAATATCTTGCTGACTTTGATGTCCCTTGCTTTTTGTCTCCTCTATTTTAACCTTTCTGATTTTGTCCTGACACCCTCATGCTGTTCCTTTATACCCATTCATAGTAACCTGACCTACTTTCTATTTTTCTTAATGCTATTGCTGCTTCAGTAAAGGAAGCTTCATTGTTCTTTTACAGCATTCTGTCTGTCTTCTGCATTGGAAGAGTTTGTGCTTGTGCTTTGATAGCATTTCCTTAAGAAAGTGATAGTCCTATCTTTTTCTAGATATAAGTCTTGTAACCTACCAGTTTTCTGTGTTTATTGAAATCCTTCTTCTTCTGGCCCAGTATTTTTACTTGGATACTCTTTATTCTTTACTCGGTATTCTGAAGCCTCTTGTTTCATAGTTATTCCTGCCCATGTAAGCTTCTATCTTGAAGTTTTCAATCAGTTTCTTCTCTGTAACTACTCCCTTCCATTCCTTTTTGTTTCTTTAAGGAATCCAGTAGCCTTCATAGATAACTTTGTTGTATGCCTTCTGTTTTGGTAGTTAAAATTGCCCATAACAGTAAAAGTCAGTGCCTGAGATGATCCTGCTAATTGCTCAGAGCCCCATGAAACCTGATCTTCCTGGGTTTGTAAGTAGTACACACTCATATGGTGAGAGTGTTACTGTTCAATTTTTCCTTTTTAATCCATAGGTATGTTCCACATACAAGTGCTCCCTTACTCTGTGTTGCTCTTTGTCTAATGTATTGCAGAGCAAGTAAATGCATTTTTGTTATACAAAGTGCAGTGCCTTCTCTGCCCTTTCCTTGCCTGTCTTGCCTGAATACAGTTTATTCCAAAATGAGAACTACCCTACCAAATCTCTAACTGAAATCGTAATTTAGAAAGCACAACATGTAATAAAACTTTCAGCTCATTTTTTGTCATTCTTTTTGCAGTAGCATATTGACACAAAAATATTGTGATTATTGTGTTAGTACTCCCTTTTGTGTTCTTCCTTAGATGTAGTGAGGATTAACTTAGCCTTATGACAACCATTAAGATAGCAAGCTATTGTTACTTTGTAATTGTCTTAACCAAGAATGATGACAGATGGAAGTGTGCATCCCTGAAAAGCTGTGTTCCTGGAGGGTAAATGAAACACGCAAAAAGTAGGGACTCTGTAAAACAGTGATCTTTGAAGGCCTTTCATGTTCATTTGGAATTTTTAGCTGGTGAGTTTGAGGCAGCTACATTTTAGAGTTATTTCAGACTTGAACCATCAGTAAGGGTTTTGGTTAGCAGATTTCTCAGTAAATAGTAGCACAGCTAAGACTCAGGTTTGCTAAAGTATTTCCTGTCTCAACAGCTGGTCATGAGAGGGTGCCAGAGCAATGGAGTTCTTTCTCTCCCCTCCTCCCAGGCTGTTTGGTGAAGGCTGCCTTACTGCAAGATTTTCATGGCTCTGTTATATCAGCCTCTTTTTCCATAGGTGTAACAATCTGTGAAAGTTTCACTCTGTATTGTTCAGGGGAAAGTTGGCTGGGAATAAGAAGTGTCAATTTGGTCAGATGCGGTATTTCTTTGATGCTGAAAATTGTCTACTTTTCCAAACTGTGTAAGCTGGAGTAACGATTAAAAAACAAAACAACTTGTTCAATGATTTACCTCTTCTAACTTGAGGCTGAAAGTAAATGCTTGGTTGCTGGATGGGAGGACTTCTAACTTTGAAGAAGTTGCCTGAAATTAAGAAATATGCTTTGGGATAAGGAATAAATCACGACATAGAATATGGTCTCTCTGGAAGAGAGCAGGGTACACATTCCTAACTATTTTATGTCAATTCTTCAATCCTTGCAGCAATGTATTATTGATGAAAATAATACTCTAAAAACTGTTCCTTCTTTTCCTCTCAAGATTCACAATCGATATGAAGGCAAAGACATTTCAAAGCACAAGCGAAACTTGGCTATAGCAGGCGGTGTAACCTTATCTGTAATTGTTTCTCCAGTTGTAGCTGCAGTAACTGTAGGTAAGCAAATATTACTGTTTTTTGTATTGGTAGCACCTTGCAACCAGAACTCTATAAGCAATCATAAATAAAACAACCGAGAAGTCCTACAGTTGCCTTTTATAGGTGAAGAAACTGAGACAATGAGGAGTCTGCAGTTATACATTTATTGAGGCAGAATGGAGAATACAGTACTTCAGGAAATACTGCATTAAAATGAAGAATTAAAAATAATTTTTATCTTGCAAATTGAAGTTTCCACATTGTCATATCTGGCTTTTAAAATTGAAGTATTTAAGGCTTTTTTAAATGACTGACCAAGAAGAAACCTGTTGCCATGGGGTCTATTCATATTTGAATAACTTAATATCAAACTTTTCTCAACACAGAAGAAAAATACAGTCTTTTACACTTAACATTATAGTAGTTGACAAACTATTTGTTATGCTCTAGGAGTCAGAATTCTATGACGTTCTTTCTCATAGGGATTGGTGAGGATAGCACTTGAGCAAAATCTGGCTGTACATTACAAAATACTTGTCTCATCTTACCATGTAATTTCAAGATCACTGTAAACAAACTCTGATTATTTTTTTTCTTGATAGGAGTGGACTTGCCCAGTGCTGCCTTGCTTCTCCTTTGTTGCAGCACAGGCATCTTTACAGTTGCACAGTAAGCTGCCATGGATAACTGGTTCACATTAAGACCCACCATTTAGTTTTAAGCTGGATCAGTCCCCTGATCCAATTCATCACGCAGTTGTGTATGCAGTGTTCCCCTTTGTGCCAGAAGTAATGCTCAGAGATGAATGACTGGCCTTAGGAAAAGACAGGGCTGCTTTTAGCAAGTGATGGTTTAAATTAGCCATGAAGCTATGGCTCTAAACTGCTTGTTAACAGTGGGGGACCACTGTGCAAATGCAGATATATGCTAGTCATGAAACTGTCTCTGGTGTCTGCCTGCATTGCATTGTTTTTATGTGGTGAGCTGTGGTGTCACACCCCTGCTAAACAGGTAGTGGGACACAAAGTCTCATAGATGTATTTCTAGGTCTGCTTTACCTCATTCTTTTGAGTTGTTTCTTATTCCTGACCAGAGATAAAACTTGGCTTTTTAGGGAAACCAGTTGGATTTTATTTCATGTAGTTTTTGTTCTTGCCCCATTGCCATTAACACATGGCCTCCAGTCTCAGGGCATTATATGGCTTCCAAAGTAATGACCTTGAGAACATGGATTTCCTCCTTGAATGCTGAGGAATTTCTAGTGAAAGGGACTGCCTGTACCTGGAACCCTTCTTGTGGGTTAGACTGAGGAGCCTTTGCATTGGGTCTGGTGCTGTCCTGGCTTTTTCAGAATGGGCCAGCCTGCCATTTTTCAGTCTGTTTTTCTGTACCTTCTGTGTATGTCCATCAGCAAAGCCATAGAATGGTTTAATTCATATGCCAAAGGAGTAACTTCCATAGTCCACTAGAAGTGGTGGGATGGATGTGTGTGTATATCTACATGTGCTTTAGCCCACAGTTCCTTTCACTAGTTTCCCTTAACTCCTGCCACCCTGCTCCAGAGAATTGTTTATTTTTAAGGAAAACTTGTATAATTAAAAATTTTAAATTTTATTAGTGTGACACAATAAATATGAAAGAACCTACAGTAATAATAATATTAAATTGATAGCAAAGCCCTGTCTGACTTCAGTGGATGCCAAATCAAGCCCCCTATTAAATTAGTAGAGGCACTAACATTTTTAGTTGAATAACATTTGAATTGGATCTCTGCTATTTCTGCTTCTCAGGTGGAACATTATTCTAGTCCTCAATAGAGCTTATATGAACCTTTAAAGTACTTTCATTTTGTTTGTAAAAGATGTTATTGACATACTGGAACTATTAATACATCAGGTATAAAGTGTCTCTGCCTACCAATGCTGCTAGAGGACATTCTGCCTGCTGAAAGTACTTTCCTGTCATTTTACCTTAGTGTTTTACCAATATTTCTTAATTTTGCTTCCTCCTGATTTTTCAAGTGTGAAATACTAAGTGATCATAGAAAATGAAATTGCTATTATGAAAGGCTCTGAACTGTAAGTCATATTTAATGAAAGACTGTACTTGCCTCTGTAGGTATTGGTGTTCCTATTATGCTGGCTTACGTGTATGGAGTTGTTCCAATTTCCCTCTGCCGAAGTGGAGGCTGTGGTGTGTCAGCAGGCAATGGAAAAGGTGTCAGGATAGAATTTGATGATGAAAATGATATAAACGTTGGTGGAACAAATGCAGCTGTAGGTAAGAAAATTTAGTGTTTCATTTTCTATAAATATAGGCTTTGTGACTTATATTTGATGGCCTTAGATACTAGAGTACTTATTTGCAGTTAGGACTACTTCCACTTGTTGCTGGAAGACCAGCTCTCAGATGAGGGTAGCTTCTCTGTGTTTATGTTGTGCTGTAATACAAGCATTAAAGCTTTTCTTGCCTATTTAAATCAAAACCAGACTTTAGTCTTCTCTACAGGTAAAAGTTTTAAGATAAAATTAATGTTGCTTTTTCAGAATCCTGGTTTATAGAAGCTTGCTGGCTTTTTTATCTGTAATAGTGGGAACTAAAATCTGATCTGATGCTTTATTTTTTAGTTACATGGGAACATCCTCTGTGGTAGGGTCTCTGTGTTCCTTCACTCCATGTTACCTGTTCTATCTATGGTTAACTTTGCTATTGTCAGTATGCGATGTCAGGCAACTCCAAGTAAGGTATCTTTTGGTGGTTGGTTTTTGATTGGTTTTCTTTTGACAAAGTTACCTTTTTGTGACAGCATGTTTTATAAATCCTTTTTCTTGGCATAATTTCAGGAAAGGTTTCCATGGTCACATTCAAGAAACTGCTGAGTTTTACTTCCATAACTGACAAGCCTTCTTTATTTCTGTCTAGATACCACTTCAGTAGCAGAGGCACGTCATAACCCTAGTATAGGTGAAGGAAGCGTTGGAGGACTGACTGGCAGCTTGAGTGCAAGTGGTAGCCACATGGATAGAATAGGAGCCATTCGAGACAACCTAAGTGAAACTGCTAGTACCATGGCCCTGGCTGGGGCTAGTATAACAGGGAGTCTCTCAGGAAGTGCAATGGTTAACTGCTTTAACAGGTAAGAGACATGGTTTCTACTGTACAGTATCCTGCTCTACATGTAAGCAGAGGAAGTGGTGTTACTAGGATTTTTTGTTTGGTTTTTTTTTTTTTTTTAATTGGCTCCTATTAAAAGGAACTGACTCTGGGAGATAGAGACAGTTCATCTCTGACAAACTTGCTGATTTCCAAGAGATCCTGCCAGACCACAATCCTCAAAGGAGAGTTTGAATTCTTTTTGGTGTGAGTGGGACCTGAGATCTTGTTCTGCTTCCCAGGAGAGCAGCCTCTACCTTGGAGTCCGAGGGAGGTACCTCATGTCTAACACATGTCACGTTCTCTGGTGCATCTCATCCCAAAGTCGGAACTCCTGATTTGTTCAGTAGTCTAGAAGTACCAAGCTGTGCCTTGAGAACACCTGGGTGGAGCGTGGATTCAAAATAGGCAGGAGGGGAGGCAACTGGGCACCTAGCCTTGCCAAGGTGGCAGCTTCTTGTCACTTACATGCCTAATACCTCCTGTGAATTGGGGCCTTGCTGTTTGTTGGCTGTCCTGCACCCTGAAGAGAAAGGGACTGTCTGGAAAGGATTGTTCATGTTTAGGGTTCAGGATGGAATTTGTTTCTTAAATCAAGTGCTAACACTGCTCATTTTCTTGAATAATTTGGAAGTCCAGGCTATGTAGAATAAGGAATGCAGGATTATCATTAAGAGTTCCCTTATGCTGGGTCAGGTGTTTCAAGCTATGACTGCTGAGTGAGTGTCATGGTTTAACCCCAGCCAGCAACTAAGCACCATGCAGCTGCTCACTCACTCCCCCCACCCAGTGCCATGGGGGAGAGAATCGGAAGGAAAAAGGTAAAACTTGTGGGTTGAGAGAAATTTAACATAACAGAAAGGAAGAAACTAATAATGATAATAACAATAATAAAAATTTCAATAATAATAAAAGGATTGGAAAAGACAAGTGACGCACAATGCAGTTGCTCACCACTTGCCAACCGATGCCCAATTACTTCCCAAGCAGCGATACCTCTCAGCCCCACTCCTCTCAGTTTATATACTGGACGCGTCCCATGGTGTGGAATACCCCGTTGGCCAGTTTGGGTCAGCTGCCCTGGCTGTGTCGCCAGCTCCTTGTGCCCCTCCAGCCTTCTTGCTGGCTGGGCATGAGAAGCTGAAAAATCCTTGACTTTAGACTAAACGCTACTTAGCAACAACTGAAAACATCAGTGTGTTAATCAACATTCTTCTCATACTGAAACCAAAATGTAGCACTATACCAGCTACTAGGAAGACAGTTAACTCTCTATTCCAGCTGAAACCAGGACAGTGAGGTATACCTATGCTATTTTAAGAGCTGAGAGTGGAAAGCAACACAAAAAACCACTTCCAGTTCACTGTCAGAACATAGATAAAGAAGGCATTTGGAAAAAAGCCTATAATTTTATTTCTGCCTTATCTGCTCAGCCCAACTTAAGATTGTTCAGGTTTCTATTATTCCTGTTGCTGTTGATAATAATACAATATAAAGCAGAGTACAGAACAGAGTTCTCTGCCTGTTATTTGATTAGTAATAATTTTGCAGCTGGAGAAACATGGTAACTATCATGTCTTGAACTTATGTACCCTTCTGATAGTTTTTAGAGTATAGTAGAGTAACTGTAAAATAATTGTAGCTAAGCCTTGAAGCTATCATTGTAAATCTCAAGGAGGAAAGAATCCAGAACCTCCGGTTAACATGCAACACTTTGCTTTGTTGGGAAATCAGTCTGCTTTTGCTTTGGGGTGTTTTTTGTTTGTTTTAAATAAAAAAATAGTCATTTTTGACAGTGGGAAGAAAGAACCTGTTTCAGTAGGGTAAGTATATGCATATGTGTTGGAGTAACTAATAAACTCTACTTACTACTGAATGGTGAAGCTCTACAAGGTGACACTAACTTTCAACTAGTGTGCTTTAACTGTAGTATATGCAACTCTTTTTCTTTCTCTCCAAGACTGGAAGTACAAGCAGATGTGCAGAAAGAACGATACAGTCTGAGTGGAGAATCTGGCACAGTTAGCTTGGGAACAGTTAGTGACAATGCCAGTACCAAAGCAATGGCCGGTTCTATTCTGAACTCCTACATCCCTTTGGACAGGTAAGAGAAATGTGGTGAAAATAGAAGATTAATAAGCCTTGCTTATTAAAGGATATTCTAAGCATGCCTTAGCTGTTCTACTTTAATGATTACCCTTTGAAAATGCAGATTTTGTTACAAATTAAATTACATGTGACTGCTTACATTTTGCCAAGGTTATTTCCAAAGAGGAGCACTGTTGCTGTAGCTCAGTAAAGTGTTTGGTCTTTCAGACTTTGTGTTTTAATTTGGGCTGTTTATTAGATTAAACACTTCTCTAAAACAAGTTACATCTCTTAACTTGCTGTGTATCTTGGGAAGCAGCAAGAGTTTGTTTGCTCTGTTAGCTGGCTTGTCTTAGATGCCCACTTACGCTTTCGGATTCTTTCTGTTCTAGGGAAGGCAACAGTATGGAAGTGCAAGTGGATATTGAATCAAAGCCAGCCAAATTCAGACACAACAGCGGAAGCAGTAGTGTTGATGATGGCAGTGCTGCAGGTCGTAATGCCGGTTGCTCATCGGCCTGCTTGCCAGAAAGTAAATCTAGTGCCACCAAGTGGTCCAAAGAAACAACAGCAGGAAAAAAATGTAAAGGTAAGCTGAGAAAGAAGAGTAGCATGAAGATAAATGAGACAAGAGAGGACATGGATGCTCAGCTTTTGGAACAACAAAGCACAAACTCCAGTGAATTTGACTCACCCTCTCTTAGCGATAGTATTCCATCTGTAGCAGATTCTCACTCAAGTCATTTTTCTGAGTTTAGTTGCTCAGATATGGAAAGTATGAAGACTTCTTGTAGCCATGGTTCCAGTGACTACCATACTCGCTTTACCACAGTCAGTGTTCTCCCAGAGGTGGAAAATGATCGCTTGGAAAACTCTCCACAGCCAAGTGGAATCCCTGTGCCTGTTCCAACAGCCCCAAGCACTGATGTTCCACAGCTCAGTTACATTGCTGAGGAAAGCATTAATAATGGATCTTCAACAGATGTAGATTTAGATGTCAGTGAAACACTGAAAGAAACAAACAACAACCATTCACGACATGCTGTGGAATTAAACACTGCTATTCAGACTGAAATTTAAGCCTGTAAGTGCTGCAAAAACATATTTACCACTAAAGAACCCTGTCTGAAAGCTGGTTGAATTACATGCAACTTCCATAAGTTTCAGGTGACCAGCAGAAGCAAGGTTTTGATACAACTGCATTTTATATATACTTGTCTGATAAGGCAAAATACTTCATATGGATCTTAGACCTGTGTGAAGAGACATGAAGGCTTTAACCAAGTGCATTACAGCAGTAGAAATATGTCCATGTTTTGTATTTTTGCCACAACTTTGCTTGAAAGCATATACTTGGTGTATTTAGATAAAAACTGGTAAAATCTTAGTAAGTTAAATGCTGAAATGAATAACATGTCCTGCACTGTTCACTTGGAAAATACGGGGTTTGGCATAAATGGGTGTTAGGTGAGCATTAGTGACTTAAAACTATTCTTGTGTGAACTCTATTTAAGGGAAGCAAAATTTTTGCAGAGACCTCTACAAACATATTTCAACAGCAAATATTTGTAATGATAATTTTGTTTCATAACTGGACACACTATTTAGAATGCATGTAGAATGAACAGCCTATTTTCAGATGGATGTAGCCTGTGTCAGAAGCGTTTGTGTGTACATTTTGAGCAAGGTTATGGCATTTTACATAATTTTGAAACAGAGGAAATTGGTACTTAATATATTGTGGAATGGAGATGTCACCTGTGGAGAGTAATGGGGTTACTTATTTATTCATGCAACCAACCATGCAGCAGATAAGGCTACTATATAGTGTGTAAAAACTGTAAAATAACAGTTCAGTGATTTATAAGCATTGTAGAAAAGCAGATGCACTCACCTTTCATTAGGGGGAAAAACGGTGCCCCATCAATTCTTGGTGCCTTTGGAAAAGACTGGGTTTGAAGTGCCTGGTCGTTTGAGGATTTTACTGTAATGTTTACCAGAATGTCCTCTTTGGCCACCTTGGATCACAAAAGAAAATTCTAGTGAATAGAATGACTGTGGTAGATAAATGTATAATAATAATAATAATGAAGTATTAGCCTACCAAAGACTCACTCAGGCTTTAGTGGACATGACATCTCTTTGCTAGACATGCATATCTTCAGTCCCAGAATCAAAGTGCAGTGCGATGACTGCCCAAGTGCAAAGATGGGTTCCAAATATGCTGGCTTTTTTCTTTCTTTTGCATATGGAGGATGTACAGCTGAACACAAGCTGAAGTTGGCCAAAGCGCCTGCACTGTTAATGGGTTTTTTGCTATGTAATTCACTAAAATGAAAAAAAAAAAAAGAATTGTGAATATCAATAACAGTTAACGATGTTTTGTCTTGTATTTCATGTATTGCCATTATGGTGCTACTGGAAGTTTGGTTGGATAAAAAGAAAATGCCATGAGCTGCAGTCCTCATCCATGACTTATCCTCACCAGTTTCAGTAATGTGCTTATAACACTAGTGCCAGTTATGTTATTTGGTAATGCTTGTTACAGTATTTGTATATTTGCAAATCAGTTTTGCTCAATAATAAGCGTGTAAACTGCATATCTGAAATAAATGTCTAAATACTGACTTCTAGTGGTCCTTTGTTTAGTATGCTGATTAGCCTTAGAAGACTGCGTACGTTCCCAGAAGGAGGTTTGGTTTTTTTTTTCTCTGTAAGGTGCTGACTGCTGTCATCTCTTGTTGCCTTTAAACTTTTTTTGTTAGGTGTGCTTTGGAAGTTGAACGCTCTGATAATTTGAAATATAAAGTTCTAAAGTTAGTTGAATTTTGTACAAGACTTCAACCAGATTTCTTTTCATCTTACAGAACAGCAGTCCGAGCTGCCTGTATAGCACATAGGACAGTAAATGGTTTTCTGAGAGGATGCGGCTCTAGTATAAGCATATTATTAAACAAAATTGCACCATCTTGGCACAAGCGGGCAGGCTATGGTCAGATTGCTGAGTTAACCTCAACTTCTACTTTCTCCATCTGAAGTGATGCTCTTCTCAGTTCATACAGTCTGTATGAAGTTCATTCTGAAACACTGCAGATTAGCCAGGGTTTCTGGGTAAAAACTGGTATTTTTTGCTTGGCTGAGCTGCCTATTCTCATTAGGCTCATTTTCTCACCTGTGTCATAACAGGCTCAGGAAATGAGAAACTAGACCTGACTGGGATGCATTACAGAAGACAGCTGGATCTGCCTCATCCCAAACCCATATGTAAGCTATATTTATATCAAAGTAAATAACAAGAGGATAACTGTTACACTGGGTCAACTCTACAAGCTACAATTAGAGCATTATTTATACCCTTTCCAATGATATAAATACCGATGCTCAAAGAGAGAATAAGAAATAGGATGAGGGAAACTGTACCCTAGAAATAGTAGCAAGGCATACAGGCAATTTTTGCCATGTCATAAGGTGCTCTGAATTGGAAACAAATGCAAATTTAAAATTTGTGGGGAGGTTAGTGTTAACAGTTCCTTTTTGTGCTTTGTTCTTGACTTATTTTATTTTTCCCCCCAGTAGTCTGAACACTTAAAAAATATCTTGTTACTGAAGAGTAAATGTATTGAATTAATCAGCATTAACTGAATGAAGCATTTGCTGTTCATCTTACAGGGGCAGTTTGTGAATTCTGATGTAATTTTTCAGGCCTGTATAGAAATGTCACTGTTACAGTCATGAACTGAAGTGTTGTGGTGGGTTGACCATGGCTGGATGCCAGCTGCCCAAAGCCATTCTATCACTCCCCC
>JANZLQ010000029.1:30247650-30301688 GCA_026212715.1 Elanus axillaris | reverse complement strand
ATTTCCCCAAGCTGAGTCTGTTTTGCCCGTGACAGTGATCAGTGAATGATCTCTCCTGTCCTTATCTTGACCCACAAACCCTTTGTTACATTTTTTTCTCCTCTCCCCTGTCCAGCGAAGAGGGGGGGGACTGATAGAATGGCTTTGGTGGGCAGCCGGCGTCCAGCCATGGTCAACCCACCATATGAGGGCAGACCACAGACAATCAGATTTGAAAGACAGCAGTGTTTGAAAACAGGGAGGGGAAAAAGAGAGCAGGAGTGGCAGGGACAAGGACTACCCTGGGAAAGCTGAGCTCCTAACCCAGACATGGGGAAAAGAAGCAACTCAGCTCTCTGTGGCTTCTATGCAAGGTGTAAGCACAACAGGGTCAGGGGAAGCAGAACTGATTTCGCAGCCGGTCCCATGGTGAGCGAGGCTGCCAAGTATTTTGTTAGGGTGGAATTTAAGCTTTCTAGAAAAACCTGCCCTCTTATTACTGTCTATTTAAGAGAGACATACTCATGATCAGCTCTTTGCTTTGGAAGATGAGGCACTTCACAGGAAAGTGCTGGTTTTTCAAGTCAGGGCGGTCAGACACAACATGGGTACAAAGCTCTGCTTGCGGCTGGTGATGTGTCCCACCAACTGGGTAACTGGCTCCCTTGCAAACATTGCTGCAGTTCTCCATTTAGAACTTCTTAACAAGGGGTCATTCGAGCTTCCTGAGCTGCTGATCTCTTGTCATTTTTACCTCAAACTGAGTTAACCTGTTTCCTTACAAGAAAAGGTATCTTCCTGGACTACTTTTAGGTTTCTAGTTTAATCACTAAGGCTTGATTAAAACTGCCTTAAAATTAACTCTGATACTGAATACCCAGCCATGAAAACCCATTTGTCTAACTCCTTGGGAAAAAATGATTTGTTAAGTAAACATTTAAAAATCTCATGTCTTTTAAAACCTTTTTGTCTTTTTAATGCCTGATTTTCTCCTAAATTTACTAAATTATATTTTTATTATGATTTACTGCAGCAGATTCTGATTTTTGTCTTCAGTGTCAAAACAAACTATGCAAATGAGATAGATACAAACTTTAGCAGTCAAGACTGCTACTTAGAAGATACCTAAACAGCTTTTAATATTTGGGGTTTTGGGTGGCACAGAGAAAGATTTAACTTCATCAAGAGCTTTTGTGACATGGTGGCTTTTGACATTGGCTCTTACTCAACTACAGTTTTCAAGCAACTAAGACTATTTTAAAATTACATAGCTGGTTTTTATGCTTTCTTTTAGCAAAATAACTTTTTCCTAGTCCATGTATTATTATTAACATTCTCCAGCTTATTACTTAAAAACACTCTGAACTCTATTACATGAAAATCAATTACGTTTTCTAAACCACGTCAGTAAGTTGCACACATAAAATGAATCTTCTCTGAACATACTAAATTGCAGTAGAAAAAGTAGAGAGACTGAAATCACTAACACAGAAATTAGTGAATGTGAATACTTTGCCACCATAATCGAAGAATGAAATTGGCATTTGGTTGGTTAAGTACAATTGGTTATGCATAGATTAGACGAGCAATAGATCTCTCTTGAACACATGACAATCTTGTAAAAAGAGGACATTTAAAAATAAAAACCGTAACTTGTACTGACAGTACTTTAGGAATTAAAAACCTCATTCTTGACACTCTACTTCAAGACAGAACTCATAATCCACATGTCAGAATTACAAGCCTAAAGTGTGTAGAAGCAGAAAAAAGAATCCATAACTGTACTTTTCAAGAAAAAAACTTTATTTTTTTAATATACACCTGAGAAAAATCTTCATTAGAACAACATTCTTAATGATATTTCTGCAGTGCTAGTTAGATATACGTTTATATCATGTGTGCAAAGAAGGCATTGGGGTATTTGAAAAATTTAAAAGCTTCATCTTGAAAAAAGGAGCTTTGTCAGAATGAAATATAAAACATAAGTACTGCCTGAAATAAGAAGAAAATAAATCATCCTGGTCCACAAAATGGGTTTACTTTTAGCTTTACAAATAAGTCTGTAAACAGAAATAGCTGGTGTTTTAAATAATCTGATTACAAAACTTGACTTAAATATTTTTATTGCTAAGTGCAGCCACTTGTTCTCCTGTTTACCACCATCACTTCAAAAGCCATGCAAACCAGCGGTCCTTCCATGCACACAGAAAAACCCCTAATTCTCTGTGCACTAAAAATTACTTCCTTGGTAATAATTTTAAAAGCATACCCATTTATTTAATTATTAATTATTTTCATTCAAAGTGTTCCATGGGAAGCTAATATATTACTCATTCACCTTTGCTGCTAAGCTGTATTGCACCAAAAATACTTAAATCTCTTTTGTATAGACCAGGCATAGTGAAGAAACAGATGGACTGTAGTAGTTTATCTAAAAAAATGTTAACACTTGTAAACTCATTTTAGCAAAGCTATTGCCAACTGACCCGTTTATCTTGAAGACACTTAAACTTCATCACAAGAAGATACAACTCACAAAATGATATGTGATGACTAAAGTGTATTATCTATTGTACCGAGATATTTCACGTTATATATAATAATGTAAAATATATTTTTATATATATAATTAAGTCTAAATAAAATCTGTATGCCAAATAACATGAACTTTGTTACTGAACACAAAGACATGCATTAAATTCTAGAGATTAAAAACGTATACAAGAAAAAAAGAGCAGCAAGTTTTAAATGTGCATATGGTGTCAAAACAAAATAGAACTCAAACAGTCCGGGTGAAGACCCACTTCAACCCATGCAAGCCTAGAGTTCATACATCCATCTTATAAACAACGAACTACATGCATGCAACCAATAAAGTTTAACTTCTTAAAGTTCATAAACCTTTTTAAGGCTCTCAAGGTCTTCCAAAGAGTACTGATTATTCTGGTTTTCTGAAAGCAAGTCAAAGAGTTGCTGAACCTGGTTTTTTTCATTTTTGCTAAGAAGGGCCAGCACCACCTGAAAAAAACCAGATTATTTTATAATTAGCACAGGTTGATCGAAAATCATAGCATTTGACAGAGACAGAAAATCAGTGTATCGTTTCCTTTTAAGATAGGAAAATTTCCTTTATGTTTCTGTGCAACTTAAGTGCACATTCAATCTAGGTTCTTACCTTAAATCTTTCTACTTTGCTCAAGTAGAAAAGGTGTTGATATACAAGGCCAGGATCTTTTCCAACTATATAATACTCCAATGACTGGATAAAAATCAAAAACATTTCTCCTTCAAGTTTGTTACTTAGCAGCACTGGCAATTTTTTTGGATCAGTAATTGTTAAAAGATCTGCACAAGCAGCTTTATCCTTATTGCTATTCACTGCATTTAAAATCTGACCAAAGTTGTAAGCATTAAATGGTTCAGAAATACACAGTTTCTTAGAGGTCTTCAGTGGCACACTCTTTTGAACTGCTTCCTCAGAAGTAACATGATCAGTCACAACATCTTCTGATGTAGCAAACTGTATCTCTTCCTGTTCATCAGATTCAGTCACCTTAACAAAGAAAATGGCAACAGATCATTTTAATGTGGACACAGAGATAACCTGAAGCTTCATAAATTGCATGCATATATCCATCAATAGTGTCACTAAATTAAAGTTACTATTTTACTCTCCATAAAAGAAAGGCACCTATGTTCTTTTATGTGCTACTTCCCCCCAGAACAGTACCTCTAATTCATCTTTAAAGGTTTGTAGTCAAAAGTGTATATTTTACATTTCCTTTCACTGCTTGGCACTCCACTGTAGAAAGACAACTGAAGACCACTGGGAGAAAGCTAAGGAGGACTGTATACATATATTAAATGTGAAGTTGCAGAAGACAAGCAGAACTGAAGTCACCAGATACCCATGTTTCATTTCACTGCTGGGGCTTCAGAATAGTACAGGCATACAGTAGCTGTATCAGGTTGCTGTTTGGACTCTCTGTAGAAGGAGAGAGCTCAGCATGGTCTAACTGGCTGAATGTCCACTTAACTTCTTCCCATTGGCAGCCTGTATCAAGTTTCATGAATCTGTCGCTAGAAAATTAATCACGGGTTCAACTACATTTGCTAAAATCTATTTCAAGCTATCAGGAGTTGTAGAATTAGTATAAACTGACTAAAACTCATTGAATGGGGTCTCCTCAAAGGATTCCAAGTTTTTTGGGAAGTCTGAAGACACAGTGTTGCATAGTACAGGGGAGCTAGGTTAGTCATTTTTGGAAAATACTGCATTTGGCTTATAGACATTTTGTTCTGTTGCTTAGTATCAAGAGAGAAATCTTGACTGTCTTTTATACAATTATAACTTGATTAAAATGGAATAGTAATGATAAATCCCAGTTTCTAAGTTTCCTTACTTTTCTTTGCAGTCTGTTTTCATGGAACTACCTTGTACCACAGCAGGTAAGACAGGAAAGACTCTCTTAAGGGGGCAGCTGTAATTATGATAGCAAACGTAAATGCTTCCTACCCCACCCCTGGAAAAATTACCGCTGCCATTAATGTACTTGGCTGGTCTCTGAACAATGCAGTCACTTCCCAAACCTCCTCTAAACACTCTCCAGGTGCCTTTGTCACAACTCAGAGCTTAACTCACATTATACCCGGCTTACGCCAGTTACATAAAATCCCATGAACTCGTGACAATGTGAAGTGTTTCAACAAAACATTTCTATATTAATAACTGCAGTTTCCATTATGCCACCATTTTGAAATTATATTATCAAATTACAGTATCACTGTACAGACTGGTAACTATGTATTTTAACTATATATTGTAAAAAGAAAAGGGAAAAAAACCCCATCGATCTTAAAGGACCAGCAAAGCTACAATCCAAAAATACCAGATGACTGAGAAAATCCTTTCATCGCCTAATTCTACCCAGCATTCTGCAAGGCTCACATTTTGATCCAGTACATAACATTGTATCACGTATTTCTTTTGTAAGATCCTACAGATATTTTACCCATACTCCTGCCCTTTAACATAGGATTTCATTCTTCAGACCAGTAACTTTACTACTAGCACAAGAACAGCCAGCACACCTGCTGACAGTGAAGCTTTGCCAGCACAGCCCTGCAGGCTTCCCGAGTAGCACAGGCTTTAAAAGCAAAACTGCTATTTGACAGCTGCATTCTGTAAAACAGGTATTTCAAAGTCTCAGCAGGTTTTGTTTACAAGGAGCATATCCTCAAGTTTAGTGCTATCTAAATGTACTTTTTCCATTTCTGCTGTGGTTCTGAATACACTTCAAAGCAGTCCAAGCTTTACCATAGAATGTAATGGACACTGAACATATCATATGCAAGAATCTTCCCATATGCCCTCAAAATAATACGCAAAATACAACACCACCCCAAAAAAACTGTAAAGCTAAGAAGTGCAAAACAAAAGCTTAATATTAATCTCCTCAAATTTGTGGCTTCTGTACTGTCTGCTTTTAAAAATGAACAGGTATACCTCTTGTATGGTTATTTTCTTCCTTTGCTTTTGTTGACTGCCAGCTACAGCACTGCTGTCAAGGTTAAGCAGTTGGGTTACCTCCTCTAGTTCCTTTTTTGCTTCAAGAACATTTGCATCTATTAGAAGTACTCTGTTGAAATCATCAACACTGGCTTGATAATTCTGTAAGTAGAAGGGAAAATAATTTTTTCATAAGCACACCACTAGAAAAATAAATTTGAACTACCATACTGTCCTTTACAATTAAGAAAAATGAAAATGCTAGGATCTTGACATTAAGTAGACAAAAATAATCTAAATACAGTGTATTTTCATTAGGTGGAAAAAAGGAAGCTGAGGATGAGTCTGAGTTACTATTTTGCGACTAAGTACTTCTGTATTAAATATGTAATATGAAATAATTTATTCTGAGAAATATATTCCCTGTATCAGGGAAGAGATTATTGAAGATTGCTGCTTTTTAGGCATAATTGCTTGCAGTGTAACACTTCTTCAAGATTAATATAATGTGAGCCCATCAACAGTTTGCATACTTGCTTTGCCCATAAACCAGAGTTAAATTAAGCTTAGATTAAAAATATATCTAATCTTCCTGGACTTCAATCCAACACACAATCTCTTACAGTTTGAGAAAGGAAATTTTTGGCAACACCTGAGAAGATTTGAATTATGTTACGAACTCTGGGATAAACAGCATTAGAAGGACAAACACAGTAATAGAGTGGCATTAGGACACAGTTCCTCAGTAATCAGTCTTGTCATTTGTTTAATGTTTTTATTTCAAATTTGATGAAGTTAATAGCATCAATTCTGAGGAAAACTGGAACATTGCACAGGAAAATCAAGACACCCTAAGGGCTGGATAATAAAAAGTAAGGATGAAATGTAGCAGTAAACAGTAAAAAGACCATGCAGACAGTAAAAGATCAACATAATTTCTTTTGTGAGGGACCTAGCATTTCTTCTGTTCCCAAGCTGTATCATAAGGTTACTGCAAGTCATTCATATTATCATGAAAAAAATCCTCAGGTACCCGCTGAGGAACTTCCTTAGCATCTCAACTGTAATAAAAGCACCAGTGTACAAGTCACTCATATTCTCTTTCCTACACAGAATATTTTGTTCAATACTGATGACCAGTATTCAAGGTGCAGAGACACTGCAGTGAGTCTGTAAGTGAACTGAAGTCTGCTACATCATGGAAGAAGTGTAAGAGAACTAGAATTATTTGGCCTCAGCAAATGTATGCAGAAAGGAGGCAGATTGCTTTCATCAGGAAACAGCTACTAATTAAGCTAAATAATTTGAATTACAGATGTGAAGATTCACAACTACAGAGAAAAGAGATTCTGGAACAGACTTCTGAAAACGATCACAAAGGTCAGCAACCAACCAACCTTCCTGGATTTAGAAATGCAGCCTGCCAGACTTCTCAACAAAAATCATACAAGTTGGTTGTACCCAAAGCAAGAGACTCGACTATCAGCTGTAGGAGATGTGGTCCAGGGTCCTGTGTGCTACGTTACAGGTCTAATACACCACACAAGCGTGATTTTTTCCTCATCTTCCCTTACCTACATCTCAGTACGCCTATAAAAAGACCTCATTTACTACATTAGATTCCACTGCAGCTTTTGTGGTTAAATATCACGATATTTATATACAAATAACATTTCCCAGCTTAGTTAAGTCCTTCCCAAACTACATGCTTCTAGCTCTTAAAATTTTTCATTACAGTCATATGTCAAGCTCCAGTCTCTTTTGTTGCTTTCTCTGGTTTTACGAATTGCTCACATCTCTCGAATTAGCAATAATGAAGACATTAAATCCAACCACAACAAAACATTTAGGGAGTGCCCAGCTCAGACTGTTCCGAAGGAATGCATAAACAGCATGTTTCAGGTTGTGTCTTCAATAATTGAAAAATAGTGTTTTTTTCTAGGATATTCAAAAAAGCAGAAGTTATTTCTCCAATTCTTGACATTCTTCACTAATGTGTAATTCACTTTTTTTGACTGATAGAATCACTATATACCTTTGCTTATATTTATACCAATTTATCAACTTCAACAACATAAGGTTACAGATGATTAATACCAGGTAGCTTGATGCAGTTACAGAAAAGATTTTACACAAAATAAAGACTTTTCACCTTCTGAAAGTTAATCAAAGCAAACTCAAAATTTCATAGCTACTGTAACATAGGAACACTTTTATCACAAACAAAAGATCCCATGGTTCCTACAACTTCCATTTGGATTGTAACATGGGATGAGAATAGGCTAGTAAATTGCTAAACACAAACAGCTTGTCTTCAGGTGATTTATAAGCTGAGACAATCAGGTAATTTTTTGTTAAGGCATCAAACATACTGGAGGTCTGCGGTAAGTATTCATTTGATAGACACTGCTGAAATTTGGTGGATGATGGAGTGATCACCTCCAGTTATAAAGAGCAACATGGGAGAAAGCACTTAAGATGCTCATTTTTAAGACACTTGTAAAATTTAGTAAGTAGATGATGACAGCTGCCATCATGATCCAAGAGAAGTGAGAAGCTGATAATTTAATACCAACTAAGAGATGACAGCTAGGGTAAGGATTGCTGTGAAAGAATTATGAAGTATAGAGGCTAATTAACATCAGTGAAGAAGGGGAACTAACAGAGCGGATGGACAAAAGGAACAACATGGTTCAAGTGATGGCACATGAGATTTGCAGTCACGTTCAGGATGGATACGAGCAATGTAAGTCTGCATTTATGACGATCAGGTACAAGGATACTCAAAAAACTGTGTGTAGCATGAGCACAGTACAGATACCACCACCGCTGTGTAGATGGAAAGGGAAAGTTTGAGCACCAACACTGTCCACAGAGTAAGTAGATTACTGACAAAAGTTTGTAATGTGTTTGGGGAAGGAAGAGCGAGAAAACAAAGATAATTAAAACCCTCATTTAATATGACAAGCATTCAAATATGAGCAGATGCCAAAAGACAGCCTGAGATTTTAGTTTGGGCAGATGAACACAGACTTGGAGAGAATCCATTTGTGATCAGCAAAGATATAGTAAACACCTTCACAGAAAAAACAAACTGGGATACCCAGAAGAATATTAGGACATTAGAACAGAGTTGAAACTTGCTTAACCAATCTCCAGTCAAGCCTCATTTATTCTACTATTCTTGTATTTTCTCAAATTATTACAAGTCAACATGCAGGTTTTTATGTTGCAAAAATATTTATGTAGTATCTTATGTATGCCTAATGCTCTACACAGTAGTAAACCATCAGCACTGCATACTTTGTATTCTCCCATCGACTGCAACTACCTGATTGCCTTTGAAGAGGATAAGCAAGTTTAGAAGTGCTTAAGAATACCTGCCATGTTCTTTTTCCTCACCTGTAATCCTTTGTATGCTAGTGCTCTTCTATAAAAAGCTTTAATATTAGAATCTTCTATCTGAAGAACATGATCACAATCCTGCTTAGCCTCTTCATATTTATACAGTTTCAAGTAACAGAGAGCTCTAACACAGAAAAACAGAATATACTGCAATATAAGTAAATTCTACAGTGCTGTAGTGCCAACAGTATCTGACTCATTAATCACAATGCTTTACACAATTCAGTCTCAATGTGGTATTTTATAAAGTACATAAAAAACAGTAAGTATTAATAACATTACTGGATGGATTTAGAGAGGGCCAATTCCTGCAATAAAAGTAAAAATTCAAGTATGACTAATGCTTGAAGTTAGGCAGATATGTACGAATTTTAAAAGCAGAGCCTACATTAGTATAATATGATAGTATAGTAGTTGATATAGTATGGATTTTATACAGCCATTCTAGGTAAAGAAGTGCTCTAGATTAAATAAGCAATACTGCTTTCTGCACCTAATTATTACTTGGAAGTCTCCTATTCAAGTACTGGCCTAATCAAATCCTTCTTAGTTTGTGAAAGCTGATAAGATTACAGCATAAAGAATTATGCTGCAGAATTAGGTCAACCTTTAAAATAATGCTGTTGTATGACCATGTTCCTACTTTCATTTTCTCAAAATGTACATTTTAGCTGAATTATTACTCTTCATATTTGAGATACTGCTACTGCATGTTAGTTTTTAATTAAAATCATACCAGCATTCTCACAAAATGCTGCAAAATGCTATGCTAATTATAATTTTTACTATTGCTTACTCCATTTATATGAAGATTTAAGATATTTATCAGTGACATTAATACTTGCTCCCCTTGGAAAATAACATGGTTTAACAAAAAATCAATTTTGTTATTAGAAACACTCATCAAGTGGGGAAAGAAAGGTCCTTTTTTTAGAACA
This sequence comes from Elanus axillaris, assembly GCA_026212715.1. Lineage (NCBI taxonomy): Eukaryota > Metazoa > Chordata > Aves > Accipitriformes > Accipitridae > Elanus > Elanus axillaris. The sequence continues at coordinate 30,291,857 of JANZLQ010000029.1, read as the reverse complement.
GTGACTGAAGGGATGCGAAATCTCTATTTGCAGTGAGAAAATATAACTACTGTTATCCCACAAAGCAGAGTTAGATTTTCAATCTTTACCTGTTAGTGTAGATCGTACATTCCTCTTTATTTAACTTCATGCATTCACTGTATTTATTTACAGCTTCTTCATATTTACCCTTTTTTACAAAATCATTCCCTTCATTTTTTAATGTCTTGAACTTCTCCTCAGCTTTCTCACCTACATTACAAAAGGATCACAGTGTTACATAAGAAGGTCAGTTCATTGAGGGTAGCTGAATAATCTACCTAGACTAAGAATAAAAGCCTGGCAACTGGAGTATCTTTATTTGTCTGCACATTGCCTTTTCTGTCTCAAATCTCCCTGCTGCTCTAAGAAAGGCATAAACTACCATATCTACTTTTGGGACAACACATACTTCCCCATGCACCCGGGGTAACTATTTTGCTGAAAATAATGGCATGCAACAGACAGTTCTACGCTTTCACCTCCTTCTGTCAACCCCTTCTGTGTGGTAGAAGGGGACATGTATCACAACCGAGATACCAGTTGTATTTACATTGGTGGAGATTTAATCAGCAGGATTAAAGGCCTTCTAGATCTCCAGCATCATGCCAAGGCAGCCATAATTTGATCTAATATTCTTTCTGCAAGCAATTATCTATCACAATTACTATGCTAAACTGACAATGACAAACAAATCGTCACATCAGTAGGGGTTAGTGATACATCAGTAATATTCTGTTAATAACCATTTATAAAAGATGCTTTGAGGAACCTGAAACACCTAACTATACTTTTTTAATCAATATGGTGTTCTTCCATGATTGTGTTTCCTTCTAAACTCCACAACATTTGTCGCACACGTATCTGGGTTAGACTACAATTTTTAGCTGTGTTTGCAGTGGAAAACCAATCCTGACTGCAGTTTCACGTCTCTGTTGTGAGCAAACAATAATTAATAACATAGCTTTAAGTAAATCATAATGGAAAAATCTACTTATTTTACCTTGCTAAAGAATGTAAGTCCCTTGCCAAACTTCAAGTTTTAAACACTGTATATAACCAGATAATTTAAAGGAGTAATTAAACTCAGTGAATTCTTTTATAAACACATGGCAGTCTCCTCTGCCAGAAAACTACATGTGGATTTGGGGAAAAACTTAAGTAACAATGTGAAACCAGAACAGCCTTATGCAAGAAACACGACCAAATCATAACTCAGTAAGACACAAAAACCAAGAGACAATTGTTGCAGAAAAGTGTCAGCTAACAGAAAGGTTTAACTACTGACTGAACATTACTGCTGGCACACTTCTGGACTGTCGAGTCCCACTAATTTAGTACAGGCCCGACCAAGGAGGCAACCACAACCTTAGAGTCAGCCTTCAGTGGTTACACAGTCTTCATTTAGTATTTCTAAAAACAAAGCCTAACCAAAGGCCACCCTATCTGAAATAGATTGAGACATGTTTTGCATCAAAATGCTGCAGAACACACTTCATGATGACAGTGATGGACAGTTTTGTTAACTTTCATAACAGGTTAAACATGATCACTAGTGTTCTTAGAAGCTGCTTATCTGTGTACTTTCACTATGATGATGTTCAAATTCTCTTTCTTAACAAAGTTACACAAGGTTATGTAGATCCAAACTTATAGATCCTACTTAAAAGGTTTATATATGTTGGTTACACACTGCAATAGAAAAATCCAACAAGTTGTATTCTTTAATAACAGAAAAACCCTGGAGTACAACCAGTACAACAAAATGCGCTTTTCAAGCTAAGCATTTATGTTTAATATCAACAATTGTGCAAGGTATCAGATTTCTACTTCATTAAAAAACCCCCAAAAGTTAAACCCAATTGCTGCCCAATCCTTAAGAGTCATGAATCAGTAATGACATGTACTGACAACAACTGTAATGAAAATACTTGTCACTGGACATTTTAAAAAGTAGAGTAAAATTTTTATCAACTTAATCGAGCTTAAATTATACATCAACATGCCTCATGTTTCTTAAATGAAAAACAATTTTCTGTAGCATTACTGAAGTTGAGTATGCACGACTATTCAAATCGTATATAAACCACACTATTACCAATTTCTTGAACTACATCTTATTCTTGAGAAAAAATGTCCAATTCATATGTATTTATAAGTTGTTGGTTGTTTTACATCAAGTACAAATAAATCAATGCTATCTGGAAAATCATTTTAAAGTCATTAAATCCGTAGTGCCCAAGACTGCAGATTACTTGAGGGCATGTATTATGGCAGTAATGTATTATGGACAGATAACCCTATCACTGCTACATATTCAGCCAGCAACACAGTTATGCACTGCAGCCTCCCCTGTGTTAATCAAGGGGAGATTATCTTCAGCCCTACTTTTCTTTATATTGAAATATAAACTCAAAGGGGAACCAATTAATAGTCGAGTAAAAAAATCATACAGTTAAGGCCTTTGCAAAAAGAATGTTTAATGTCAATGAAAACTGAATCAGAAAGGTTCCCTCACTTGGTTTACTAGAGGAGAAAAACAGAAACTGCAATGAAGGGAAAAGAATCAGGAGGAAAAAGTGTCCTAAAGGAGTTAAGCACTCAGTGCTTATGTGTAAGTAAGTCCAGAATTAACATCTTTGACAGGTGACTACTAAATGGCCGCTGTCAAAATCAGAATCCATTGTAAAAAAAAAAATTAAACAATCAGAAGTGCTCTTCTATAGCCCATTTCACTAACTACTGGCTACCTGCAAGTCTACCCTTTCTATTCTGAAGAGCTGAGTAATGCTTTCATGAACAATTAAGCGACAGCTACAGATTATGCAGGTGATTATGTTACTGAGGTTGGGTGTTTGGGTGGGTGGTGGTTTTTGGGGGCAAAACTGTATTATAATTGTAGTATTATGTCAGGGCAACCAGTGATACTTGTGACAGGACTCAATATACTGCTGATGAATATTTCTTCTGTATTTTCTTTTATTTTATATAACTTCAGAAATTACATGCTCCAAACCACATGACTTGGCTTAAAAAAATTTATCATAATTGTGGCTCCATAAAGCACATTAAACCCAATCATCTAAATGACCATCATCTGACTTGGCTTTTCACAAAGGTCTCCGGTAAGTATTTTCTAAAGCAGTTTCTTTGACATTATTAAATTGTATTCCATCTTTCAATTATATTTTATATATATATATATATATTTGTATTAGCTATACATACGATTAATCTGCAACTGTTCTTCTCTGTTGATATCTGTCGTACTTCTTGGCTTATTCTCTGAAGTAAAGTTTCCTCCATCCCACCTGTGTAGCTGAGCAGCAACTGGGACAACTGGAATTGGTGGCAGTTTCTCCCTCCAACTGGGACCATCTTGATCTATTAAAGTCTTTGTTATTCTGAAAGACAATTTAAGCAAATGACTGATTTTGCAACTAGGCTTTAAATGCTGCCTACCACATGCAATAAAGAAATGCGAAAATAAAATTGCTCTATTTATTTTGTTTACTTTTCTCAGCTATTAATAGGTGTTATTTGTAACAAGATTATAACATCCTCAGACAAAGTGTGATACCTAAATTTGCCAATGTCAAATGAAACCTCTTCCACAATTCTCTAAATAACCAATGCAGGTCACAAAGTAGGTATTAAGCTGCATTTTGTAGAACAATCAGAAATTCATCAATCAATCATTCTTTATCCCATTTAAAAATGCAAAGAAAATATATAAAAACTGTTTAGTCTTTCTTAAAAAAACACACATGTATATACAGGTTAACTATTTCTGTACATATTTCAACCACATATATATAGGTCAACTATTTCCGTAGGTTTTTCAATCCAAAATCCCAAGTGGGAGTTTCCTATTGCTGTGATACATTTTGAAGAAAGACCTAAGTAAATATAATAAGTAAAGCCATACAAGACTTTATGGTTCCATTACAATTAAAAAAATATCCAACAAACAAGTATTAATCAATTATGAGAATAACAGTGAGATAAACATCTTCTAATCTCAAAATAAGCTAAAAAGTCAAGTTCAACTGGTAATAAGTCTAATACCTACTTTACCAAAGGAAAATTCTGAATTGAGTAGCAAAGGAAGTCACATTGATACTATAGCCAATAAACCTGAAATTTGCATATTAAGTGCATTTCCATCTAAAACAGGTGTAAAAAACATACTACATGAATACACATTAAAAAAAAATTAAGAACCTTGAATGTGACATGAAGAATGAGATGGAATGAGCATAAATTACCCAATCAAGTTTTCTTGCTTAGTTCTGTTCTTTTAAAATACTTGAATAACAGCTACACAACAAACAAAAAAAGCTTTGCTATAATACTATGGCAACAGAGTCAGAGCACTGAGGACCAAATTCTTTTCCATTAGGGTCTGATAGAAAAACCAATCCAAGAAGCAGCACCTGTTCTAATCTTCTTTATTCTAAAACAGAAATTACCAAAAAATCTGAAAGAACAATATAGACTTAAAAGGCTGTTTGTAGAGCTATATAACATCTGATTTTAGAAATTGCATAATGCTGCATGAAACATACCATTTCTTGTATTCTTTAATGGAAAGTACATTTCTTCATACATACAATATCACATTTTGCATTATTATCTAGTTACTTTATTTGTTCTCTAAGTGAACAAGAGTATTTTTTTTATGTGTTAGCTACATATGCCCTTTCAGGGGCACTCCTCTACCTGTATCAGTCCTAAGCAGTATTTTAAAGGACATAGCAACAAAGCAGCTTGTCCAAGTTCTGTTTTGCTCTAATTTTACTAAAACGTTAGGTTTTTAATGATAGCCTGAATTCAATTGTTAAGAAAAATGTGGCACACTATCATAAATGAAACAGCCCAAAGATTTACTCAGGTTATTTTATTAGAGAACAAAACTGTACACTTCCTATTAAAAAGTCAATTCATTACGTTTAGGTACTTTTCATAGAAAGTAACAGAATAATTCTACAGTAAACCATGGTCCCATTGACTTCCTGTTTAGTTTTTTGCCATTTATCATAAAAAATTGGAGAAAAAACTCATCTAATTCATCAAAAACAACAGAAAGAATCATGTAGTATTTGACTATCAACTGAGTTCTTGTAATATAATAACCTAGGCATAGTCTTTTGTAAAAATGCATACCTGTGTGCCACGGTTAGTTTAAAAAGTATGAGTATTTAATGAAAAAGCTGGGACAAACACACTCATTCCCCACCATCACACCCTAACTTGACCCAACAACCCTGCACTTTTGGAGTTTATCACAAATTTATTTGTAGAGTACAATACTCATATTGGACTTCGTAATAAAAACTCCAAAGCTATCCAATGCAATTTGCTACCTGATATTAAAGAAGTTAAGACAAGTGGAATGAAATTTCAATTTTGTCTATGGAAATGCATAAACATATTGCCCCACATTAGAGCTTCTGTATTTCCAACAGTGAAAAGAAAGTAATAAAACACTCACTCAAGAGGAAATTAAAATACACAAAGTAGGAAATTCATTGATGTTCACAAAGCTAGGAAAATGGCACTAATTAAAAGTGTGTTTGAAATGTATTTTCCTGTGATTTGGCACACACCATTAAAAGAAATAGTCCTTCCAATTTATCTAAAAATCACCTCAGGATAACCAATAAAAGACACAATTCAACATCATCTAATCAACATTATAAACACTCAAATAAGTGTTTATGCTTGTTTTCAGTTGACTTTTCACAAAAATATGTACTTACATTCTTAACTGTTTCATTTTGATTGCAAAATGACCAGGTAAAGTCTTTATATTATCAGGTAAAGGCCTTACATGAAAAATTCTACTTGTCTTTTGCGTGAGGATTATTGAAAATATCAGACTGAACACCCATTTGATTCTAAGATTTTTGGAAAGCCTGCTTTGTTAGGTAAGTACAGAAAGACAAGCCTTAACACCATTTATCAAACCCACCCTCAGACACAAGTAGGATGATGAGTTTTTCCCGTCAGCTTCCTACAGCACCACCAATTTCCTGCAGGAACTTAAAAACCAAAGAATCCTCCAGTAACAGCCGGCTGTTAAGACCTGGTATTCCTAATATATATATAAAAAATTAAATTACCTTTTGGGATTGTCCCTTTAAGTTAAAAGGCAGTAGAGGAACTATAATTTTTTGTTAGAATTCTTTTTTTAGGTCTGCTACTTTGGAAATGAAAATTAATACTTTCATGAACAATTTCAGTTTAATTAATAAATGATAAAATATTTTAAAATAAATTATAGTAAAAGTTCAATTAGGCAGGAGGTCTATGCTTTAGAAACTAAGAATTTGCAAGCAAAAATGAATTACCAGCAGAAGAGAAGGAGGAAGAAGCAGCTGAAATAAGGTGATGGGTTGCCAGGGAGGAAAGAGTAATGAGCAGTGAAGCTAAAAACATAAGGAAGGCCTAGAGAGGAGAAAAGGAAGAGTGTTAAGGGAAAAAAGGGAAATAAGCTTATTACTAAGCAAGTTACAAGTCAAGGAGAAATATGAAAAGAGTATCTGCAGATAAAATAAGTCAAGAAGATTTTAAAAAGTATAATAATCACACAGATATCAGGACGAGCAGTTACCTCACCAATCCAAGTGCTCTGTTATCAGCATAGATGCAGGAGATTAGTAACAATCTGTTGTGTTATCAAAAATAACACTTCTAAGAAGAGGTGATAAAGTGCCATCTCCTTTCGCCACCTCCAGTCAAATAAGCAGAATTTAGAGATATTATGGACTTTTAAATGAAGTAATAATGTAAGTGCTCATGGCCTTGCCTTAAAAAGAAAAAAAGGTACTAGATTCCATCGTTAAGTCTCATGCGTGTCAGTTCCTGCTCAATGATTAATGGCTGTTCTGCTTTCATGAATACCTTTTTTGCCCATTAAAAGAAAAAAGAGAATAAAAAGGAATGGACAATCCTATCATTCTTGCACTTAAGTACTTACTATATGTTAATGATAACACAATTACAATAGTGTGTATACACTGATTTTACACTATTAAAGTATAATTATAGAAATTGACATGTCTATCTTGGCAGCAAGAATTAATGTTGGAAGTATTAACACTTAAGTTAAAAATAATATTCAATTATATTTGTTACATCGCTAAGCTTTGTATCTGACCGCTGTATCAAGCTACTTCAGTGCTTCCACAACGGCAGCATACTGAAGCTTTCACACTTAACATAATCTCCAACTACCACAGGAAGACTGCTAATACGAAAAGGAGACAGAATGTTGGAGAAAAGGTATGGACTTTAAAATATAACTTTAAATGGTAACAAATACAAGTTAGGGAAGAAAACAAATTGAAGCACCAGTAAAAAAAAGCCTTTAAAATGGCTACTGCTGGCAGAGGAAAACTGTGAAGCTATGGGAGAACAACTAAATGAAACAGTCAGTCCTATAGTTATAATGCACTAGTGACAACCCTGCCTCTAAGGGATACAGAACAGAGGGAGCATGTAAAACAAACAAAACGAAATTCTACTTTTCTATTTGGACTCATATCAGAAAATTCGTAGGTGGAGTTACCTATTAGCACTATCATTTGCTGCTTGGATGCTGCTGTCTATTTGTAGGACTGTTTTATAATCAATGTATGCCTGTCGATACCGCTCCATAGACTCATTTGCCATTGCTCGTCGTAGAAGAGGCTTAAGGGAAAATGGCTGAAGCTCCAGAGCTCTGGAGGAAACAAAAAGATAAATGCAGGATTGAAACAGAGTAACTGAAATAATATATATGATATACACAACTATACATAACAACTTTGTGATTTCAGATGGGCCTTACAGTAACATAACCAAGGAAAATGGGACTAGGTGTTTTATATTAATAACCTAAATGACATGGAGTTATGAAATTCTTAGTGCTTTTACTACAACTTGCTCTACTCACATGCCTATCTTCCATCTGGAAAACTGCTTTCATCACCAAGGAAAGATCAATGTAATGACAGCTGTTTAAGATCAAAAGCTATTTTTCTTAAGTCATGCCTAGATCTATGAGGATTTCAAGTATAAGGTGCTTTTGCCTACATGATTTTCAGTTCTTCTTCCTTACCTGGAAGTACGCATGTAAAAAATACACTTAGTAAGACATGAATATACACCTTTTTTTGGCTTTTAGGTTTTTGCCTGTCTTTTGTCTGTTTACTCTTCTGATTGTGTGCCTGGTCAACACTGATCCTAACCCCTGACACTGTGCAATCAGAACTCCTTCAAAACACCCACACTTTTCCAGTAATATGAAGAAGCAGTCTACATGACTTTATTTATTAAAGACTACCTTTTATAAGTCAAGCATTCTTGCTAAAGAGAAAGACAGAGAAACTTTGAAATACTGAAACTGAGATGAATCTAGATTAGATTGCATGGAATCATAAAGGAATTCAGGCTGAGAGGTCCCCAGTCCAACAACCTTTTGCTACAGGTAGAGTCAGCTCTGAGATCAAAGTTGCTCAGGGCTTTATCCAGTTGGGCCCTGAAAACCTTAAAGGGAATCTCTGCAAACATCTCTGGACAACCTGCTGCAATGCCCCGCACTGTTCATGGGGAAAAGTTTTCTTCTAATACACAGTTGGAACCTTGCATGGTTCCATTTTTGCCTGTTGTCTCTTTCTTGTCCTCCCACAATGCACTGCCAGAAAGAGCCAGGATCCATCCCCTGGATATTCTCCTTATAGGTACTGGCAGGCTGCTGTTAGGACCCCTGAAAGCCATTCTCCTCTAAGCTGAATAAACCCAGCTCCCTCGGCCTCTCCTCTCCAGGCAGGTGCTCCAGAGTTCACAACCACTTCAGTGGCACTTCACTAAACTTGCTCCAGTTGATCACTGTCTGTCTTGTACGGGGGAAGCCAAAAACTGACAGAGTTATAGATGTTTAAAAAGTGATAATCAGTTCCCTCAATCCACTGGCTGTGCTCCTGTTTGTAAGCCCAGGAGGCTGTTGGCCTTTGCTGTGAATTGGCTGTGCACCATTATTCCTCCTAAAGCTAGAGAAAGAATTATTTCTACAACAAACATTTCCAATTTCCATTTCATAAATATTTCCAATGTTCCATTTCTCTTTATGTTGCTGAATGCATTTGAAAAATACAACAGCACACTACATCATAGCCCCTACAAAAATGCTTGCCATTCGGTAACTTTTAAGAGTATTAACGCAATTTCAGGTCCCCAACATCAAGAATGAAGAAAAAAACAACAATAAATACATTCGGGGGAAGATGACACTGCTTGAAGAACAGCATCAGTGGGAACGGAAAGCTACATTTCTAGGGTAGAATGCAAAGACAATACAGCCAGGGACCAAACCACACTACAGTACTAAATAAATTAACATTAGTGCATAGGAACCCTATTTCACTCTCTGTAACAAGAATCAAAAGCACTCCAAATCAGAGTCGTGAGACAAAGAGAGTTCCAACAGAGGGGGTTCTGTACACTTCTAAGCCCTTAACAGCTAAAACTTCATGAAAGATAAATGTTCAATACTTATTTTTAAATCACTAATATACCCACTACACAATTTACCACTACACCGTTTTTTACTTTGAAATCAAGTAACCTATTTGTAGATCATCCTTTATGTTGTATTGCCTAGAGAAGATTTAACTGACATTGCCTAATTCACATGTGTTTGCAGTTCTGTAGTTCTGCTTCCTAGTCTCTGTAATTATTTCTTCTTCTCTTGTGTTCACTAAGCATCATGGGTCCTTGTGCATCCAGAAAATATGCATGACAGTAAGGACACTATCATTAAGTAGTAAGAAAACAAGCTTCCAATTGGTAAGAACACAAGACCCAAAAACTTTGTATTACTGATTTCAGCTGAAGTCCTACATATTTCAAACCTCCTAGACAGGAAAATGTGATGGCTGTTAAGTACACCATCTTGTTTTATTAGTTTGCTATCAATGGTCCTACATCTACTTTAACAAAATATTCTTAACAAGTCAATTTTTTTCAGGTGATGTTTTCAGAAAACTTTTAGTCAGGTAGAATATATACAGTAAGTCAAACAGTTAATACAAAGGTACATGCATATTTTTAGTTTGGGTTTTTTTTTTTACCAGTTGTGCTGTAAAAATCCCCAACTGATTAATTAGTATGATTTCTAACTGTCTTGGAATCTTTTTTTGCAACTTATGCCTCACTCTTACTAACCATATCTAGAGAAATATAAAAAAAGACATCTAGAAATACAGTAATAATTGAGTGTAAGGCAGTGTTTGGAAGTTATTGAAGGTGTCTGATCTTCTCTAACTCCTGTTTCCTTAAAAGCCACAAGAAGCAGAAGGGATTTTAGCTCAATTCCTTAACAGCTGTAATTACTGTTTATAACTATGCCAAGTACGTACTAAAAAAACCACAAAAACAACAAACCAAACACAGAGAACACAAACATATATACCATACACATGCTTGAAAGCAATTTCCAACACTGTGATAAGCATCTGGGTTAAAAAAGCTTTCATGACTAAAGAGCATCATTGAAGTAAGCCTGCTTTTATATTAAAAATTTTAATCTTGCTATACATTTTTGTGTACGTGAGAAACCTAACAACTGCCCTCACACAGTAAGTTAAAAGTTACCCCTTCTCTAGGTTCCATCTGATTATTTACATAACTGACAAAGATGTCTGTCATTTAGACGGGGAACCAGACTCTACTGAAGACTGTTCTAAGTCAAACTGCAATAACAATATATCATTTAAAATGTTTAATCATCATCAAGAATGTTGTTGCTCTACATGGGAGGTTGCAATTTACCTGTTACAGTCCTGAATGCAGTCACTGCAGTTCCCTTCTTTGAGGTAACAAGCAGCTCTGTTTGAGTACAAGATACTTAAATCATCTGGACTTTGTTCTCCTAAAAGAAGTTACAATTAAAATCAAAGATCATTACTAAAATGACATTAAAGAATTGAAGACTTGCATGCTGTAAGTTGCACTGCAGTGATGCAGCCTGCTGACAATGCAAAGCTGTAAGCAGCTTTCCTTTATCATGTCACCTAGAATACGTAATTATTCAAACACATAAATGCAAACAGCTCTACTCCAAGGAAATTAAAAATATTATTTTACTCATCTTCCTACATTTTGTGTCACATGAATTGTCCTCTAGTGAAATGACTAAGAATTTACTGCACAGCAGCTCCTACCAAAAATCCACAGATAGGCTAGCTCATTTGTAGTTCCTTTAAATAATCTAAACAACAATCCTATATGTAAGCATAAGGTATTACACTCACCTAGAGCAATGACATATTCAATTGCTTCAGAGTATTTGAGCACGGCTTCTCCGAACTGTCCACTCTTAAATAACTCGTTTCCTTCACTTTTTAGTTTTGCTGCAGTAGGAGGAAGTGTAGTAGAACGGGCACCACCAGCCGACTGAGGAGACCCTGCTCCCTGCGATCTGGAGACCTCAGCTTCAGGGCTTTCACTCTTTTGGTGGTCACTGTGTAAATAGCCATTAACTTCCCCTTCACGGTCTGGCAAATGCTTTTGTGTTTTTTTCTCTGACGTGCCTTCTTTTAATCCGCTCTCAGTGGATTCCTTCTGCTTCTGTGCCTCTCTGTCCTCCGCCTTGCTGCCTCCTCCTTTGCTGTGAAACTTTCTCTGCGCGTTCCCCATGGCACCCTCCCCGGCCACTGCCTCTCCTCTTACTGGCACGACAATTTCTGCAAGGAAGTTAATGAGCTGAGTTACAGCTTGCATCATCAGGAGAAACTATCGTCCTGGCAGAAGAGGGGTGTACAGCCAAAGAACAAGGCACCGAATCCTTCAGGCGTCCTAACGTTATGAAGATTTATTTGCCTCAGACGACACTTCCAAGAACACAGAAAAATACCTGTTTGCCAGTAACTTGCCATCACTGAGAAGGTCCTACTATGAAATCTCACGCCTCCTTGCTGGGCACGTTGTGAACCCCTGTTCTGGAGTGTCAGAATGGTACAGAGTTCACCTTGAAATTAACTCTTTAAATACTGGCTGTTACAATACGGGTACTTTGATTTTCCATGACCGAATCAAAATGCTTGCATGTTAAAATTGGAACACACAGCTAACAAACCAGTAACGTTGCACACTTCAAAACTCTCCTCAGGTGTAACACAGGAGAGTTAAAAGCTTATAAATAATTCTCAAAAAGGTTTCATTTAAACATAATGTCAAAAAGCCCTTTATAGATACTTCTGGTCATTCAACTTTCACTATTATTTATTAGTAATTTAATTAGGAAAAAATCATGCAATAAGGGTATCAGATATTAACATACATATATTCCTTATTCACCTGAATTCCTAACAGATTACCGCCACGAAATTCAAATACAGATTTCTGCAGAGAGCCTGACTCTTGATACTACCAGTCACACAAAGGCCTTCATATATTGGAGTGATACTTCCAACTGATTCAAACTAAACTTCTCCAGGTTGTTCCAAATTCCAGGAATTATTTTTTTAATGCACAAAACATTACTGAAATCAAACTGAACAGGATAGGAAAAAATACGATTTTTACAAACAACAGATTCTCTAGTGCCTAACAGACAGAAGCTCCAACTGCCTCCTTCCTAGCTGAGGTCTGTTTTGAAATACCATGTTTAATAATAAATTCATACTCCACAGTGAGGACAATGAATGATAGGATAAATCTGTTCTACCCACACAAATATTTTTATAAAACTTAAAGTAAATTATTTATATTTGAGACTTCCATCCATCCCTTCATCCATCCATCCAATTTGGCAGTGCCAAATATACCAAAAAAGTTTAACATCTGTTTGGTAGAGAGCATGAGGGTTAAAGGCTAGCTGGACAGATGAATGAAGACAGTAGTAATATAATAATAATTTCCTTAGGAGACATGCTAAAATGCCGCTATTTTATACCCACCAAAACAGAGAATACTCTGTATACCTTCTAGTAAAAAAAAGGGGAAAAAAAACCATTTTAAATGTCACAAACAGGTAATACAACAATTTTTTAGATGACACAGTGGGACACTCTTGAAGAGCATCCCAACTGCTACAGACAAAGACAAACCAAGAAAGGCAGATAATGTGTGATGTGAATGTCATTAATGTGAACATCACTTCCTGAATACAGGAGAAAATTTCCTGAAGTGCACAGAACCAACACTGGATTAAACAGGAAACATTTATAGCATTTGGAGTGCCCCTGAAAATAGAAATACTCACAGTTAACTTGTTTAGGTGTCGGATTATGCTAACTGCCTAAATATTTCTGGACTGAGTAAACACCATGCACAAAACTGTACAGATGTATTTCTCAAACTCTAATTCTCACTGTCTTTCAGTTTCAGTGTTTATAACACAAACAATATTCCTGTATCAGTCTCTACAGAGAAATGTATTCATGAAAGCAGTATTCTGGTCTTTGCTTAAAAAAAATATCAAAATCAGTGCCTATGAACTTTTCTTTAAAAAAAAAAAAGTCTAGACACATTATACATTCCAATGAAAAGTTAAATAAAGGTACTGAAAAGTATGGACAGGATTTTGACCAGAATGACAGTAAAAACAAACTTGAAAGAATTTTAATTCATGTTACTACTAAAATAACGAACTTTAAATGGAAGGACTATCATAAACAAAAGCTACTCAATACTCCAAAAGAAATATTTGAAGGGGTTTTTTTTATGGATGACATTGTCTTTAATTTAAAATTAATTTCCAGCTACACAAAGTATTTATCCTCCAGAAGCATGGCACAAAAAATAATGGTGGCAGAATAAAAACAAAGTGAATTTTCAATGCTGTTTACTTTAACATGATCTAAATTTTCATATTGCAAGCTTGCAATAGAGCCTAAAAGCCACAGTAGGTTGGGCCCAATTGTGCTACACACTATACAAATTAATTATAAATGAGAGTTCCTTCTTCAGAGAGTTTACAATTCTAAAAAATCAAAAATAGCAAATGAACAAGCACACTGGAAAGAGGATCAAGGAATATAGAATAACTATTATATTGGATAACGGGGTAGCCAAATGTCCTTATACAAGACCTCATCAACAAGGCTTCTAACCATAAGGAGAACAGACACAGTCAATTATTCAAGGCTACAATGGCAAAGAAACTTCCTATTACAGTAAAATGCTAGTCACAGAGATTGCTACAAATTAAGATTTGGATAGATGAGAATCCATATATGGCATAAAGGCCAAGTGAGCAAGTCTACAGAGCACCCAGTAAGTATTAACCAGCAGATAATGTTTCCATTATCTCAGAGCCTCAGTAGCAGAGGAGAGCAGAGAGCAATACCATGAAAGCCAAAAATACAACAGTAATCACAACTCATCGCTTGAGTAGAAAAGAGCTCTAACTGTCTCCTACCCAATACACTTTGCTTCTCAAAATGCAAATCTAAGACCTTACTCACTGTTCTCTGTGAAAAGCCATGAATGTTAGCACGTACGTTGAAGAATTATCTGTAACATCAAATAAGTGTTTCATTATTCCACATGGAATAATTCAAGAAAAAGTAAAAATGCAAAGACAAAGAATCCAGTTTTATTTGAAGATGTCCACTTTATAAAACATGATTAGAGAATCAGCAAGAGAAATTCAAAGAGTGTTATCAAACCCTATTTGTTTTGGAAAGCTGTAAATCAGTCATTATGATTACAGCTCCATTTATTTAAGGGTAGAAAGCCCATTACTTCAGAGAAACCATGATACATGGTCAAGACTGGCTGAGAACGCAGTACATAATTCATCAAGGATGCAGAGAGAGTTTTTGTACCTATTCAGCTCCTAACATTCCCCAAAAAGGACTATCTAGTGTAAGAAAAGAAGTCCTAAGGTAGTGGACTGATATAAGGAGATGCTCGTCAATATAAGAATGGTTCCAAATCACAGTACTGTCATGTTCAATGACAAAGACTTTAATTTGGTGCTATCACGTAGAAAACAGACTAGAAGAAAATCGCAAAATAAGCCTCTATAGCCAACTGTTGTGGGATCAAGTAAGTTTAATACCACATAGGCAGCAAAACTAGAAGCTGGATGAAGGATTTGACACAAAGGAAAAAGTGGTGCTTCAATACGGAGCGTCAGTGTACCAAACCAGCAACCTCAAGGTGCACAAAAACAGGATATGTACCAAAAAAAAAAAAATTAAAAAAAAATCCTGAATTGGGAAAAGGTCTCATCCAGGAGAAGAATATTCTCTTCACCTCTAAAGCATAATAAATAAACTACATGTGGTACATGCACCCACCCTGGTAAAGATCAAAACCCCTCAAAACCTCTCGACTGTTGAACAGTAGCCCTTCCCTAGTGATGACTGTCACTTACACACTTCAGTCGAAAGGCAAAGCCCTCAACCAAAAGAAAAACTTCAGTGGAAAGAAACTTCTCAACCAATAACCATACATGACCACAGATCAGATTCCACTAGGGCATAAATGGGGCCCTGCCAGAGGGCATTTTGAGCTGGTCCTCCTCAGAGCAGTGGGTCTGCAGTCAGGGACGCTCCCCTTAAGTTGGGACACTGCCTAAGGAAACTCCTTGAGGTTCAGAGCCTTCACCTTGCAGGGTGAGTGACTGCACATCTGAGTCATCATTTCTAAAACTTCAGTTGGCTGTGTAGTATTAATTCCATTTGGCATCTTGAACCTGTAGTTTACTAATGTTTGTTGGACTATTAAGCGATTTTGATTAGAACAAATGCCATTCCTAGTTTATCACCTGTTAAACAATTTTGGTTGGAATAAATTTCATTTGAGTTTGTCACCTGTCTAATTTGATTTTGTAAGCCTCTGTGACACCATGCACAAAGAAAACACTCTCTAGGTAACATCTTTGCCCACTGTCAAATCTCAAAGCATAGCTTTGTCTGTTACAAGGTTTCTTGTATGTGCTTCAAATACATCTTTTTAAGAGAGCTGTTGTCAACCAGCAATAACAGATTGAGAAATAATAACTAATTTAAAGCTAACTTCAACTTTATTTGTTTAAAGCACTCTCCTTTTTATGAACAAATATTTACTAAATTTCAGAACTGTTCAATATCTTTTTAACTATTGTGACAGATCAAGTAAATACCAGAAAATTCAGCAAATTTTTATTAATTAAAAGGGGCTATTTAAAACACATTTATCTGTAAACCATATTTATCACTTGAGAACTTCTATAATCATGTCAAAAGATCAGGTGTTTTGTCAAGTATATACATGAGTTTTAGTTTTTACAGTGCTTGAATACTAGTTTTTATAGTCTCTGGGTGTAAGCAATTTTCCATTTCTACTGTACAAAAAGGATTTTATTTACTTTTGCTTTGAGCACATAGAAGATGAAGAGAGACTACACCCTTTAGACTGTTTTGTTCAAAGCTGAGAAGTCAACTCTTCAGAGCTAAAGAAAACAAAAAATATTTTGTTGTTTATCTTCCAATCTCTAAATTATAAGTTTAGTAGGAATGCATGAGGCTTACCAACTAGAATGTGAAATAAATGTGACTACATGACTGGACTATGTGGACTACTGGACTAACTGTGACTATATGACTAGAAGTATAGAGAAGACACATATCATGCTTAGTTTACTTCTTGTTGTTAGGTTCACAGAACATACCAGTTTTACTCAATAACTGAACTGGCTTCATGTTTGTTTCCAGTTGTACTTGAAAACACAGACTAATCTATGAAGACGCTTGCCTCCTAAATCTCAAGACTGAAAACATGTGACTGATGTCAGCTGACAATCTTCCCTATGTTTAAAAGTCTAACCTTTCATCAACAGGATGGGGATGTTCCTGTGGAGCTAGAAGGCACTTAGTCATTTGAATGCTCCCAATAGAAAGCAACCCCAAATTAACTAATATTTAAGGCTAGGGACATGATCTACCCTTTCTTCCAGGGTTTTAGCTGAGGAGACTTAGTGTATACCTACTGATTTTGAAAAATGTATTTTCCTTAAATTGGTATGCAAATAATGCATTATTAAATGACACATGTACAGTCTAATACTCACATTTAAGTTGGAAAACCCACAGACTGATTTAATTTCAAGATAAGTAACTACATAGGCCAAGAAAAACACAAAAGTTGCAGCTGTCATGCTGCATTACCTTACAGAGCCAACAGAAAGGAGAAAAGGTGGAAATCAACCTAGGGGTGTTATTCTGTTGCTAGGTTGGAGCCCAGATATACAGATGAACCCAAAAGCAACCTGCCAGTGCAAGCATCAATATAGCCCCTGCTGCCTCACTTCCTCCTACAAATCACATATTCTGATTATGCCAGTAGCTGCATCTCAGCACTCTTGCAGTTAGTCATACCCTAATCCAGGAACAGAAGCTGTGCTTCAACTGCTTGTAAATTACATACAGTACAAGAATTACATATTTTTTAATTATAATATATACTTTGGGAGCACACAGATGACCTCTTACATTAAAAACAAAAAGAAGATTGATAGTTTTCAAAACAACAAGAAAATCAAATTACATGCCACTTGATTGTTTTTACACCCTTTGATCCGATCAAGGGAGGAAAAATACAGAAGAAAAATATGATGGTGAGAAGGCAGGAGAGCTGTGTGAGAGAAAGAGCTAAGGAACACAGAAAGTTCTCATAAAACCAGAAGAAATTCCCAACTGGGTCCACATCAAAGGATAGGTATAAAATTACACAGGACACAGGGAAGTAGGTGATTTATAGCAACATTTTCCATCTGCCTCTGTTATATATTCTCTCTATATATATTCTAGAAATAATTCCAAAGATGTGTAATAAAACTGGATTCTAGATTTCACACTCAGACCTACTTTAAGTAATGAATGCAATTTTAGTCTTCAAACAGGCAAAATTCTTTGCAAGCAAATATGGACGAATTGTGTGAATAAACATTACAATATCAAAGGCAATGATTATTTTTCTCAGGTTAAAATTAAATAGGAAATTACATGACATTACTTTTATCTCTGCCGCTTCCTTCACGTTCCTCTGTATTTTCGCCTCTTTCTTCATCACCACCTGAATCCTCTGTATCTTGAATAAGTATTCTTTTTCCTTTGCCTTGAGTCTCAGATACAGGCTTTAAACCTTTTAGTTTCTTTTCAATCTCTACCAGATTTTTCTAAAATACAGAAAAAACAGCAATAGCAGAAGCCTTTTTTAATAGGTATGTAAATTTTGATTTATAGACAGAAAATACATTCTATTAAATAATCCACATAAGATCCTGAAGAACTAACAAAATTAACATTGCTGATATAAAACCCAAGAAAATATATGTGACTTTTCCAAGACTCGGTATCAAAACCAAGATTACCACTCAATTTCTGTCTCTTAGAAGATATCACACAAGTATGTAAGTTCTTTTCTTGATGAACTGCTTAAGCAAAAAATATTTTAAAGGAAAAAAGTAGATTGTATTATTGTGATTATTGTGATATCTGGCACAGTCTACTTAGAAGAGACACGTGGAAAACAGGCTCTTTCCAGAATCTCCAAAAAAGCCCGAAACCAGTTTATCAAAATTTACGCTATGGAGAATTTGGTGTCTAATGGGTATCTGATGGAGGAGTGTAACTGACAGAACTAGAACCAAGACACACAATTTCTTAGTAGTGTAGCAGAAGGACGCTGTTGAATAATGAAAAGTTTTGCTCCTCTTGTAAGAACTGCAAATTAAACAGCCTCTCATTCCGTAAACATTTTTTGATCACTCAAAAAAAATACTCCAACTGCACTTTATACTTTCAGAGCAGAGTAAGACACACACATTATGCACTATTCTGAATTTAATTCAATGCTATACAAGGAAGTGCCATTTCAGTACTCACTTCCTCCAGAAAAAGATAAAACAAGGAAAGGAACAAGCAAGGATTCATATGGACAAAGTATCTTGAAGAATTCCAGTTACTAACAACCAATTTATCTTTGTATTAGTGACTCTGCACATAAACATTTCACTCTGCATGTGTTCCAACCATTCATATATAGCTCAAGAGGGTTCTGAGGATCCTCTAAGCAAAGAGCAACTCAAAAAAAATGTCTTTCCAAGCACTTGTCACTTTTAGATGTCTCAGCAAAGGCATAATAGCTGGCACAGATAAAGACAAAGTACAGAGATCTACCTTCAGCCACAGAAGCATTGCTCAGCAAAGCTACCAATGTATTTAGATCTCTGGAAGAGTATACTCAAAATAAGTATCTTATGTCTGGTATTGTAAGAAGTCTCAGCACAGCCTATATGATAATCTTTTCACAAAGACTGTTGCGGAGTTTGTCAACACAGACTCACAAGCTATTTAGTGGTTCAGTCTTGTAAACAGCAAAAAAGCCACAAAAGCTCTTTTAGAACTCAAATCTGGAGACAGGTGTTTAAAAAGAAAGGCGGGGGGGGCAGGAGAAAGCAGGCAGGTTGATTCCTTGGTTGATGTGAAACTCAGGAACTATTCCAGACAGGAATTTACCTCCAAGAATACCCTAAAAGGGATGATTGCTGTATGTGGTGAATTTGACATAACAGGCTTGGACTTCTCTCACTTGTACAAGCAATAGCAGTGATCAAGTAATTCCATGGAAAGAAGTAGCAACCAGCAAGCTGCTGGCAGCTGAAAATGTGCCAACAAGAGCTGAACAGAATTCAGGTGATGAGGCAATTGCACAGCATCCAGAAGTCATACATACAAAAATTGGGAGAGTAGCAGTATGATGAACTCCTAATTAACAGACAATGAGCAGTTTAGTATCAGAACTGCCTAGTACTGATGATTCTCAGGATGTGTAGATTCCAATGCAAGGACTGGATTCTAACACACAAAACACCCCCGAGAAGATAACAATGAAAGGACACAAACCAATCCTCTCTTAAATAGCTTAAGTAATAGTAGTACAAGGACCGCATCCTGACCTTGAGTTTCCAAAGAAAGCATGTGGCATTCTCAGATGCAAAAATGGCTAAGAAGAGTCCAGATTCATCAGAAGGTATGAAAGGTTTTTCATTCTAGCCTAACAACATCACACTGAAGCGAGGACAGAACCCAGGTCCTCTCCTTTTGGGTTTACCACTGCAATACAAGATTGGCCTCTCTTTTGAACTTTTCTTCTGAATTATGTGTCAAACTTAAATACACCTATCCCAATTGATCTGAGAGAAATTTTCAAATAACTTTGATGAACTAAGACACTAATACTGTAAGCATGTTCAGCAGCAAAATTTTAGGTATCTAAGTTATGTTAATAGAGAAGACTTGAGTGCCTACAGGTTCTCACAATTAAGTAGTGAACAGAAGATCTTGTCACATTCAAGTACCTAATTTCCACCATAGGCACCTATGTGGTCTTGGGAAACTGATCACTGTCACAGTAGATTGTGTCCTCAAAACTCATATTCAAATCAAACAACATACACTGTACTCTATGCTACAACTGTATACAACCTCTTTCTAGTTATACTAATTTATCTTTACCTTAGCTATAGCGTTTTCTGGTTCAGCACACAGTACTTTGCTCAAATCCTCTACAGCTGTCTCGTAATTCTGCAGCTGATTGTGTACAGTGGCACGGCGCATCAGAGCTACAAAAGAACAAAAGTGTATTATTTATGTATTTAAAGGATAAAGCAGATGAAAATACACTACTTTTCTGGACATATTAAGTGTAAAAGTTTTTTAAATTCTGCATTTACATCACAATGACTCTGTATTAGTAATAACTGTTCTCTTGATCATTTTTAACGACGCAATTTCACATGACACCTTTTGAGATAGCGATCATGAATTGTGAAGCATCTTTTACTACTTTTCCAATTTTTCCCCTCCTCCCATGCAAATATAGTTAGCTACATTCAAGCCCTTGCCTTCAGAAAGGATTAAATCAGCAACTTTCATTGTTTTCATGTCACTTTTAAGGTAATTAATACTTCAGTGTGGATATTACGAAAAAAATGCACCGCATGAATACAAGAGGGCTTATAGTCATCATACAAGAAAAACAAGAGTTAGCCCCATGCTACAGCTTAAGAGTACCCATTAAAGATCAACAGGGTGAACTGTATAAAACTCCTCTGACCCCAAAAATACTGTTAAAATTACTTTTGGGGGCTACTTGTTTCCTTACTGATACTTGGACCTGATCTAAAGCTCAGAGAAGTCAACTAACAACATGAATGGGTACGTACCATTTTATTTACTAGAAAGAAACTAATATATAGAAGGGCAAGTTTGTGTTCTATTTTACCTTTTATGTTGCCAGGTTCCATATCTAGTACCTTCTCACAATCCTGCAAAGCACTATCCCAGTCCTGAAGTTTGATTTCTGCTTGAGCTTTGTTATTATATGCAGCTGCAGTGGGTATTACTGATATACTCCTGAAAAAAGGGAATATTGACCACGGTAGGCTCCTAGTTAGAAAACCCGAATGTATAAATACTTCACTATTGGAAGCTGAAAACAATATTATAACAATATTAATACTGATATTCTAACCACAACAGTGGTTAGAACTCTGTCCTGCGAGACCAGAGGCAACCATCCACCAACTAGATTTACCATCTTCAGAGGTCTGTTGCTTGCCAGGGCTTAGATCTGAGATGTTGCAGAGAAGATGCCATGGCTCATCTGTCACTTAAACTATTACCTCTTGTTGCCATCCATGTAGACTCGAATGAAACTGCCAATTGAAACCTTTGAGAGTATCAAGAGTAACTAGAGAGCTCTGGAGGTGATGATGAAGAACATGGGGAGCCACAAGGGCTTCTTGATCTTGCTTGTAAAGAGGAAAGACTCAGGTAGCTGTGGATGAATTGTCCAGGTCAATGTCTGACTGCATGGCTGGTATTGTAGGCAGGGCTTTAGCTTCTATAACAACAGGATCATCTCTGAGCAATCTGGAATGCATATGACGAAGTGGTGCAAGAGAATCTTTACCAACACCCTTGCTAACCTAACAAGAAGGACTCTGAACTGTGTTCACTGGGAAGAGGAGGCAATAGGGAAGTCCTGGGGGGACAGCATACAGGAAGAGACTCACACCTTCCTTGTGAAAAAAGCATGCCTGGAGGACAATCTCAAGTGCTTGTGCACAAATGCACAAAGCATGGGAAACAAAAAAGAAGAATAAAAGGTCTGTGCAACTATGATCTCGGTGGGATAACAGAGAGATGGTGGAATAATCTGTGTGGCTAGAGTGCTATGATGGAGGCATGCAGGGTCTTTAGAAACACTAGGAAGGTGAGGAGGAGATGCATTCTAGCCTAAGCAGTGATTAAATATGTGAAGGTTTGTCTTGCAACAGGCAAGGTTTATCTTGGAAGAGGCAAGAGACTGACAAGTCAGTCAAGAGAGCTGATCAGTAAGAATAAGAGGTCAGACTGACACGGTGACATCATGGTAGCCATGTGCTTCAGACTGCCTGATGAAGAAGAGGAAGCAGATGAAGTCTTCTTCAGGCAAAGACAGGAAGCCTCACAATTACAGGCTTTGGTTCCCATGGGGGACCTGAACCACCCTGGTATCTGCTGGAAGGGCAAAATGACAAAGCACAAGAAATCAATATGCTCCAGAAATCTCACAGAAGACAACTTCTTGACACAATCAACAAGCTTACAAGGGGGAGTGCTCTCCTGGAATTGTTACTCACAATCAAGAATGGGCTGTGGATGCAAAAGTTGACAACAGCCTTCGCTGCAGCAACCATGAGATTGTAGAGTTTAAGATTCTGGGATAAATGAGCAAGATGAACACTGGAATTAAAGCCCTGGGCTTCAGAAGGCAAGATTTTGGCCTGTTCAGGAATTTGCTTGGCAGGATTACAGGCAAAATACCGTACAGGCCAAAGGGTGCCAAAAGAGCGGGGTGATTTTCAAGGACAGCTGCCTCAAAGCACAAGAATGATCCTTTCCAATGTGCAGGAAGTCAAGCAAGCATAGAAGAAGGGATGAACAGAGAACTCTTGACAGATGGCAGTGGTGATTGGCTACCCAGGAGGAATATAGAGACACTGGCTAAGTGCAAGTGATGGAATTAAGAAAGCAAAAGCTCAGCTGAAGTTGAAACTAGAAAAGGGATGTGAGCAGCAACAAGAAAAGTTTTGTGGGTTTTTGTTTTGTTGGTTTTTTTAAGGTCTATCAACAGCAAAGAAAGATTAAGGAAACTGTGGGCCCACTGGTCAATGCAGCAGAAGACCTAGTGACAAAGGACACAGTAAAGTCTGAGGTACTCAGTGGCTTATTTGCCTCAGGCTTCCCAGGTACCTGAGTCTAAAGGCAGATTCTGTAGGAGTGAACCAGTACCCACAATAGAGGAAGATAAAGTAGGAAACACTTAAGAAAATAGGATATACACAAGTTCCAGATAGGGTGTTCAGGAAGCTGGCCAATGTTACTACAAGATTGCTCTATATCATCTTTGAAAAGTCATGGTGACTGGGAGAGGTTCCTGGTGACTGGTAAAGGCAAACATCACATACATCTTTGCATTGGGTTTGTGTGGCAAGGTTTTGGTAGCGGGAGAGGGCTACAGGGGTGGCTTCTGTGAGAAGCTACCAAAAGCTTCCCCTTTGTCTGATAGGGCCAATGCTAGCTGGTTCCAAGACAGACCTGCCGCTGGCCGAGGCCAAGCCCACCAGCAACGGGACCCAAGCTGGAGCAGTCTGTTCCTGAAGGACTGCACCCTATGGAAGGGACCCACACTGGAGCAGTTCATGAAGAACTGTAGCCCATGTGAAGGACCCACATTGAAGAAGTTTGTGGGGGACTGTCTCCTATGGGAAGGACCCCATGGCGGAGCAGGGGAAGAGTGTGAGGAGTCCTCCCCCTGAGGAGGAAGGGGCAGCAGAGATGACTTTTGATGAACTGACCACAACCCCCACCCCCATTCCCCCTGTGCCACTGAGGGGGAGAAGGTAGAGAAAATCAGGCGTAAAGTTAAGCCCAGTGGTGTGGTTTAATCCCAGCCAGCAACTAAGCACCACACAGCTGCTCACTCACTCTCCCCCACCCAGTGGGATGGGGGAGAGAATTACAAGGAAAAGGTAAAACTCATGAGTTGAGAGAAGAATGGTTTAATAGAACAGAAAGGAAGAAACTGATAATAATAACAAAAGAATTGGAATATACAAAACAAGTGATGCACAATGCAATTGCTCACCACTCGCTGACCAATGCCCCATTAGTTCCCAGATCCCTCACCAGGCCAACTCCAGCCAGTTTGTATACTAGGCACAATGTCACAGTGTGGAATACCCCATTGGCCAGTTTGGGTCAGCTGTCCTGGCTGTGTCCCCTCCCAACTTCTTGTGCCCCTCCAGCCTTCTTGCTGTCTGGGTATGAGAAGCTGAAAAATCCCTGACTTGGTATAAACGCTACTTAGCAACAACTGAAAACATCGGTATGTTATCAACATTCTTCTCATTCTGAATCCAAGACATATACCAGCTACTAGAAAGAAAATTAACTCTATTCCAGCTGAAACCAGGACACCCAGGAAGAAGTAAGGGGTGGGGGGAAGATGTTTTAAGACTTGGTTTTATTTCTTATTATCCTGCTCTGATTTGATTGGTAATAAATGAAACTAATTTCCCCATGTCAAGTCTGCTTTGCCCATGACAGTAATTGGTGAATGATCTCTTCCTGTCCTTATCTCAACCCACAGCTTTTTGTTATATTTTCTCTCCCCTGTCCAGTTGAGGGGGAGGGGACTGATGGAGTGGCTTTGGTGTGCACCTGGCATCCAGCCAGGGTCAACCCACCACAATCTTCAAGAATGGCAAGGTGGAAGACCTGGGAAACTACAGGCTGGTCAGACTAGCCTCAGTTCTCAGAAAGATTATGGAGCAAGACTTCTTGAATTCCTGTCCAGGCACACGAAGGATAAGAAGGTGACTGGGAACAAATAGCACAGATTTACCAAAGGGAAACAATACCAAGACCAGCCTGACAGCTTTCTTTGCTTCTTGGCTCAGTGAAGGAAGGACAAACAGAGGATTTTCTTTACCTTGGCTGGAGCAAAGCCTTTGACACAATCTCCCATAGTATTCTTATAGCCAAATAGGTAAAACATGGACTACGTAAGTGGACAATAAGGCAGACAGAAAACTAACTGGACTGCTGGGCTCAAAGAATTGAGCCATACAAAATCCAACTGGTGACCAGCTACTAGCGGCCCCCCTTTGGGATCAGTACATTTTACATCTTTATTAGGAGATTATAAGATGGAATAGAAGGCACTCTCAGGATGTTTGTCAATGGTACAAAGCTGGGGGGGAACAGTCAATAACACACTGGACAGCAGAACTGTCAAAAGGATCTTAACAGGCCAGAAGAATGGGCTGGCAGACTTCTCAAGTTCAAAAAAGGCAAGCACAAAATCCTGCACCTGAAACAGAGTAACTCCAGCAATACTACAGGCTAGGTGCCAACTAGCTAGAAAGCAGCTTTGCAAGAAAGGACCTGAGGGCTCTGGTGAACAACAAATTGAACAGGAATCAACAGTATGCTCTCAGGGCAAAGGCAGCATACTGCATGCTGGGCCATATTAGCAAGACCATAGCCAGCAGGTCAACAGAAATGATTCTCCCCCTTTCTTCAGCACCTATGAGACAACGAGTGGAGTACTTGTGTTCAGTCTGGGGCTTTCCTGTACACAAAAGGCACCAACAGACTGGAGTGAGTCTAGCACGTCACCAGGACAGTTAGGGGACTGGAGTACATGCAGTAATTGTGAGGAAAGTCTGAGATAACTAGGTTTGTTCAGCCAAAAGTGAAGGTTCAGGTGAGGTCTTATAGCTGTTTTCACTTCCTTAATGGGAAAATATGGAGAAGACAGAGGCACATCCTTCTCAGAAGTGCACACTGGTAAGACAAAAGGCAACAGACACAACTTGCAAAGAGGGAATTTCTGATGAGGTTTTAGGGAAAACAGTATTTACTGTTAAGCGTAGTTAAACACTGCAACAGGCTGCCCAGAGAGGTTGTGAAATCTCCATCCTTGGAGATGTTAAAAAATTAATTAAACAAAGCCCCAAGTAACCTGATGTAGCTTGGCCATGCTATTTTTCTAAATTATTCTATGATTGTGCAGTATAACTGAAATTACTAACCAGAGTGATTTCACTAGAGGTATGCAGAAAAATAGGCAAGATCCATTTATTTTAAAATTACCTCAGCACAACAGAATTATGTCAGAATACATCCTCTGCAAAAGTTGCGAATCTCCTTCGGAATGAGAGGTTTGGCTTTTGTAAAATAGCAAGCATTCTTTATGTTTGGCTTAGAATAGTAGGCCTCATTACAAGACAAACAATGAATAACTGTACCTTGATCATTTTTATATAGAACTCTACTCTTTTTCTATGTTAGCCATATATAAATAACCCCTTCAGACTATTATCAATTCACTCCAAAATATGTTTTATTTAAATATTTCTAAATGTAAGAAAATAGGAGTTTTCAGACAGTATTAGAGAAGTGCCTGGTTAGAACAGCATGCAGTGTAAGTATTATATATTTCAGAAGGTGTATAATCCCCCATGGGGGTTGAACATGGAAAGACTCTCCATTTAGGAAGGATTCTGTCCATCCTTACTAATACCTTACTTATGACCCAAAAGCAGAGATTTTAACTTACTTTTATATTACAGATTTGTATTTTATTTATTGTATATGAAGTACAGCTATGGATATTTTTTATACTCATGTTCATGCATTAAAAAAACCAAGATGTTAAGGTTGCAAGCCAAGAACAAAAAAAAAATGCACATCAAATGCCTCAGTTTAAAAAGCCTGTGCACTATGAATATCAATACCTTTATGCATATATATACATCAACAGATTCCAAGTAAATTTTCATAAGCTGTTCTACAAAGCCCTGCCTCCTTCAGTGACAGTATGAATTGTGCTTCCTAAACATAAATCTGTTCAGTATTTATTTTATTGGTGTTGCACACAATTTATTCCTATTCATTATTTTCTCAATACTTGTCTGCACTGATCACAGATGCATTAACTTCCTCATAAATTTTTTTCTCAAGGATATCCCACTATATTATAGCCCATGAATTACCTTAACATTTCATCTCACAATAGTGCCGTATCATTATGCTTAGTTTACACTGGTAATTAATATCCCAAGATTCCCATATGCTCTCAATTTCAAAGTGACAACTTTGACGCATGTAGGATTTGTGGGTTTTTTTAAGTCCTTATCATTTCAAAGCACAGAGTTAAACACAAAATCGAGTTTCCTTTAATGTTAGTTTAACGTGTGAGCAGTCAGCACTTTTGCAAGTCAGACCTCTAGTGTCTCAAGATGGGTAATCTGCAAATTAGAAACAAATGTTGTCTCATGAAAATACTGGTTTATATAAACGGCATCATGTTTGAACACTGTGAAAAAGGTTGAGAAAGAAATCTAGCTCTCCCAAGGTAGCATTCAAATACCTTAACTGAAACGCTATCCGTCTCCTCCTGACATGCTCAATTCCGTTCACCTTGAACTCTTCTACTTTTGAAACAAATACAATAGAGGTCCTGTAACAACAACCTTTATTTTTAAAAATAAAGCCACAGTCTGAATGTAGTCCACTGAGCACTAAATAAGGCAAGCAACCTGTTAAGAAGTCTGATTTTTCTTAATCCTGCGTTTATATACTTTCTTTCTGGACAGCTACTAATTACAGTGTTATGATGAAGCTGCACACAGTGATTTTTCTTTGTCCTAAGAAGAGGTTATTAAATCAATTTTCCTTATTAACAACTGAGACAATCCTACCAATATGATTAATTAGAATTAATTTGCAATTAATTTAGTTTCTCAACATGTTGCTTATCTTTTTATTTTTGCAAACTTGCCCTTAATTCTCAATGGTTTTGAAAAATCTGAAGAAGTTTGTGACACCTGCAGATTACATCCCATCACTATTTATCCAGTTATCTTCCTGATAAATAAAAAGTAATATCAGGATGCAACAGTGCTTTAAGTATTTTTCTGTCAAATCTTTTTGCCCTTTTGAAAATAATCTAATTGTCATTAGTTGCTTCAGTAAGAAGTTGCTTTAATTATATTGTTCTTGTCCTGGTTTCAGCTGGGATAGAGTTAATTGTCTTCCTAGTAGCTGGTACAGTGCTATGTTTTGAGTTCAGTATGAGAAGAATGTTGATAACACACCGACGTTTGTTGCTACGTAATGGTTAGTCTAAACTCAAGGATTTTTCAGCTTCTCATGCCCAGCCAGCACAAAGGCTGAAGGGGCACAAGAAGCTGGCACAGGACACAGCCAGGGCAGCTGACCCGAAGTGGCCAACGGGGTATTCCATAACATGGGATGTCACATCTAGCATATAAACTGGGGGGAGTGGGGGCAGGGGGATTGCCACTTGAGGATTAACTAGGTGTCGGTCGGCGGGTGGTAAGCAGTTGCACTGTGCATCATTTGTATATTCCAATCCTTTTATCATTACTGCTGTCACTTTATTAGTGTGATCATTATCATTATTAGTTTCTTCTTTTTATAACCTATTAAACTGTTCTTATCTCAACACATGAGTTTTATTTCTTTTCCTAGTTTTCTCCCCCATCCCACTGGGTGGGGAGGAAGTGAGTGAGCAGCTGCATGGTGCTTAGCTGCTGGCTGGGGTTAAACCATGACAGTTCTAGAAATAACACTCACAAGTAACAGTCATCAAAATAAAAGAACACAATAGTATTTACTCACCGAGTGTAATATATCACTGCTTCCACATAATCACCAATGGCAAAGGCTTCATTGCCCTTTTCTTTTTCACGAGTAGCAATAAAAATCTTCTCTTTCTTTGTCATTCCTAGAAAAAAATATTTATACGTAACAACTAACAACTTTCACAGATGCAATTAAAACTGTGAGCTAAAATACTCTGAATGTCATAATCTGTATATTACTTTTTTAAAAGAACATCAATTACTAAAAGACAAATTTGCATTTTATTTTCTATAACAAACCCCTAAATTCTTCTGATAGACATACAATTCAGAGTGCAAGATGAAAGTGGTTGGCTAACCTGGACAATTGGTTTACAATAGCAGCTGTATGCTTTAGTTCCTTACCTAGTGCTCTCAACCTAAATGCAACATAAATATTTTAACTAATTATTAATACCAAGACTTGATTTTTTTCAAATATGGCTTCCAGTTTAGCTCACCTCCTAACAACTTTTGGCATCTCTAGGGGCTGAAAAATAGATAAAGACACTTTTAACTGTTCAATTTGTATTCACACTCTACAACACAGTATTAAAATTAAAGAAAAAAGTATGTTTCTAAGGCATTACCAGTTGTGTCTATTTGCTTTTCAATTATAGGTAGACTTCGCCTACTAAAGAATCTTGCCTTTGAGTTATTTTCTTCACAGCCTTCATCAATTTTAGAACATTCCTTTTCCACATCGAACCTTAAATTAATAAAAATAACAAATTCAATAAGGCTGCATAGCAAGACTCCTCTACTAATAGAAAGGCATACTATGTTTCCATTATAAACCAAAGGAGAAGAGAGATAAAGGCTGTGTTCAATTATCCATGACTAGTTAGGAAAAAGATGCTTGTTCTTATCTCCTTTCCTTGTGTTGGTTTTTTTGTGTGTGTGCTTCTCCTGCTTATACATTACCTCCCCTCTTCCTCCTCTCTTCTGCTTAAAACCAACCAAACCAAACCAAACCAAGAAAAATGTCTGCCTCACCTCCGTGCCATCTCCCCCCAAAAGAAAGGTAAAATTTAAGAAACAGTATCATCAGGCTCAATCCCAGCCCTATCAAACACCTCTATTAACCTTTGCCAAAAAAAATAAGAAACAACTTCAAAGCAGCTAATACGGTAAACATGAGAGATTTCAAAATAGTCTTAGACACATCCAAGGCTACTCTGAAGCAGCTTTTGAAAACAGTGTTTAGGAATTTATATCAAATAAATATTGCTGCCATAGTCCTATAAAACAGAGTAATAACCAATTCCTACACTACCTGGAAGCACTACACTCACTGCTTTTCTGATTTAGTGAAGATTTAATGAAAAATAGCCTTTGCTTTCTACAATAATCTTGATTAAATGAATAATTTCTATCTGAAATAGAGACACAAATTTGAAAATTTATCCAATTCAAAACATTTCAGGTAAGACTAATTGTTCTCCATTTTGATTCTGATCTTTTGCCAGCTTACTTTTACCTTTTTATTATAAATGAACCACATTTCAAAGTAAGTGTTTTTAAAATACGAAGTGAAACATTTTGTTCAGAAATTGCCTAAACAATTATTTGAAGGTTTTGAAATTATCCTCAAAATGTTTTCAAAACACGATATGCTTCAAACTGGAAAATTTCTTTCAAACAACTTCTGTTTCAGTAAACTTATATAATCCAAAATAAATATATTATATAGGAATATTCACAAACTGTTGTATTTTAAGTGTGCTAAAGCACTTAAAGATTGACTACATGAAACTATAAACAAAATCCCCAAATCGCTACTTGGAAGGATACAGTGGAAAGAGGAATGAAAGAATAAATTGTTGCAGAAATTATTTTGGTAACCTATTTTGTTTGTCCATGGTTGAGCAGGAAGGCCCCAATTTCTGAAACATACATGCATGAAAATAACTGATAGGCACAACTGTTTGTAAGAACAGCATCTTATGCAGACAGGGGTTTTGTAGGGGTTCTGGGGTAGAGTGAAACATTAAGAGTTTCATTACCCAAACCCCACAGTCTCTAGATTTAGCTCCCCATCTACTGCACTGGAAACTTGTGCCTCGTCACTGTGATACCACAGCATCACATTCCAGATTTCAGGAGCTAGACATAAGCTGCTACCATGCAAAACAGAGAAGCACGTGCATTTCCCCCTCCATGCTGAACAATCTGGGGGCATCAATCTGTCACAGAACTTGGGAGGGTAATACGCCACCATTACATGATGCAGTGAGCATCTTTGTATCAGGGCTCCATCCACTCTAGAAATAAGTCAGTTACGGTCTAAACCTCTGATTATGTGTAATTGCATCTGAGCAAACTGGTGCACCCGCCTCAAGCTCATTCTTTGTGATCAGTGGGGCTCAGTGCAGGAATAAGGATTCATCAGTTTGTTTTTAATTTATAATTGTGGCTTTAGATACACAGAAGATCAAATTTATAAGCGCATGTTAAATAACTCTAGAAGTGCTTTCAAAAAACTGATAATTGTAGATAAGATAATTGTAATTCCTTGGTTTTATGTACCTCCATAAATTTTGTATCTTAGATACTGAAAAGAAAAATGAAATCTGAAACAAAATCACTTTGTATTTATATTTTCTGCTGACTTGCTATATTTCACACAGCTTGTACAGAAGTATAGACTAACTTGTTCTCAGCTGTTAGCACCACAATGCATCATTTGCATTTCAACTGAACTTTTATTATGAAAAACCTAAGTTTCACCTAAGTCTTATAATTCCCTGAAATGCTGACCTTAATACTGTGTTTCTGAAAAATACTTTAAAAAACAACCACCATGTTCCATTATTAAACAAATAAATAAGATTTAATAAAAAATTAAATATAAAGGATTTAACATACTTGTCCCATTCACTGTAATCCCGTGGTATGTTTTTCTTGTTTCTTTCTTTGTTTTGTAATTTTTTGTTCTGAAAGAGAAACAGCCAGCCTGTAAGACATTTTTTTAAAGTGGAAATTCACTGCCTTTTTTTGTTTGGTTTGGCTTCTGCAATTCCCAGTAACTACTCATTACTAATCTCAGCATAGTCTTGAAAACTTAATTGGTCTTGCTTTAAAGAAAATCTTCATGTATTTCACATATCATTGTAATCTGAGGAGCTCTTCATTCTCACACTCTCTTCACTGCCCTGTTATATGTCACAGAGGCACTGAATAAAGTTTTCAGATAGGAGACTGCTCTTCCTAATTAGTATCTTGTGCTACCATCTTCCAAACCATCCTTACAAGGGAGAGACAGCAAGGCAGAACTCAAGTCTTGGGAAAACCCAGGCTTGTGATGAGGTGTTTGACACTGAGATAAAATCAGTAACCTCATTTTAGGCTTGCCATTCCCAAGAGAATGCAATGCACAGATCTTGACAGTCCCTGGAACCCTCACAACAAACTTAGAAATGTCTGACTTCAAAATAGCATCTGGACTTCTTTTGGCTATTTCACACTCCACTCAAGCCAATTCCCAAGATGATTTACACTCATTCTAGCTTTTAGACAAGCTCTGTCACTGAGATTTGCCTTACCTAAACTTTATCCTTAGGACCTTCCTGCATCAATCAGTCCGAATAACAGATTTGACTGACTTATATCACAACCTATCTCCTGCACTAATGGAACCTATCTCCATAGCTGGCACCTCTGGCATCTCTTCTACCTCTGTCTATATTTCTAATAGGTCCCTCCCTGCTTCTTGACTTCACAATACTTAATAGCAAGGTGTGGTTCCAAACAGGTATTCCACAGTGGAATAGCC
Organism: Elanus axillaris; assembly: GCA_026212715.1. NCBI lineage: Eukaryota > Metazoa > Chordata > Aves > Accipitriformes > Accipitridae > Elanus > Elanus axillaris. The sequence continues at coordinate 30,259,323 of JANZLQ010000029.1, read as the reverse complement.
AGTGCAAAATATTCCCATCTACTCTGTCCTGGTCGTTCAGCCCTCCTCTTAACTTGCAATCCATCATTCACTGAGTCAGACCAATGTAATTATTTGTAGAGTTGCAGATTTACAATTATCTGGGTTCAAACAAACAATTGATAAAGATTACAGTAAAATCCCTAAATTTATGTACCAGTTCAACCGAGCGTGTGATAAACTGGACCAAAGAAACAAGTAGCAACCTCTTAAACTAGCTTTACCAGTGGGGACACTGTAAGAAGGAAGTATTTCTGCAGTTGGATGTAAACACCTCAATTTACATAATGCAAATGTGACCCTTCCTGTAAACACTTCTGACTATCTCTAATGTTAGGGTACACAAACTATTATAGTATATAACTTCAGAATTACTCTTAATGATCTCAGTCTTTCAAGAAGCTAGACAAAATGACAAATACATTTAGTGATCAGCACATGTTTGGAGGAAGTAACTCCTAAGTATGGCTTCCTGAAATATGAGTTATCATTATGTAGGCACCCTGGTGTACGTTAGAAGTTTACTAACTTAATAAATATCAAATCTTCTTTTCAAGCCATAAGTCTTTAACTTAAATGATCACAAAACCAGTGAAATTCTCAGAAGAAAACTCAAGGTATTTACACTAATGCAACTTTAATTTAGGGAGAGAACTACAGCATGTCCTTTTAAGGAATAAGGCAGAAGTGTTGACTTGAAAATGCATAATTTAAAAAATTCTAGGTTTCATATTCTTGGGACCACTGTAACCAAGTTGCAGCTCCAGCAGATTCAGGACTTGCTTAATCAGTAATATTTCAGAGCACCTCATCCAAGAGGCTTTGATGAAAAACATACATTTGCATGCAGTGGAACGAAAAAAAGCCAAAAACCCAAAACCTCTGCCCTTGTCATATTTCTTGCCAGAACTCACAATGCATGGATGCCACAGGGTTTGAAACCCAGTGAATAACTTCTGGATCAAAGATCAAAACACAGACTGGCTAAGATCAAAACACAGACTGGCTTCAGTTCAGGTGACACAGAATTTGGCCTTGGTTCTGCTTTGGGCCCTGTGTGATGGCCTAAGACACTACTATTCTGTGTCAACTATAACCAGTATTCTTTTTTAGTTCAGAGTATTCAAAATAACATGAAGACTATTTAGATAACATCACAGTGGATTTTTATAACATAAAACTTGTCATGTGTCTTGCCTTGGACTGTAGCATGAGGAGGCATCTGAGGACAGAAATCTTTCTGGAATAGTATTAGGAAACTGTTTGGCAAAGGAACCTAAGTCTGCTGAAATCCCATCAATACAGTCTTTTGGAAGTAAGTATCTTTAAACCCATGCTTTAGTTCTGTCCTGGAAAAAGTGAGGCAGCAAAAATAATAATTAAGCAATGTGTACAATCAAGAACAGAAAACCTCAAGTTGTCTCTCTAGTCCTCTTTTATTTTGCAGTACAGATGTAACTTCACAGTCCTGGGCAGTGTGAAAGAAAAACTGGTAGAAGACAGAAACTTCCACACTGTGTTGAAGAGGGAAATATGGCATAAAGTTAATTATTTTTTCTATTCATTTTTGGAAAATCTTCCCCATGACTTCACACCAATAAAAAGAAAACACTATACAGAGTTATAAGCTATTAGTAGTAAATTGAAACTGTACCTACATTTAGTATCAGCAAGAAGATCTGATTACAGACACAACAAGATGCTTCCATTTACCAAGCTTGTAACCATTTGTGCAATTCACTATTTTAGGGTCAATAAGGATTTCCAGAATTGGCTTCACTGAAGATACTGAACTTTTTATACATCATATCAGATGAACAGTCTCCAATCAGATAACAACATGAAATGAGGGAAGGGTTTGTGAATTTCTTTCTAGCAGAGATGAGAAATTTATCGTGCTAACTTTATACTTGAAACCACATTACAAAATTGTAATGCCACTGTAAAAAAATAATTACAGTCCTAACTGATTAGCAAAACATATTTAAAAATTCTAAGATTACACATAGTTTTATCAGCAAGAAAAAAAAGAAATAAAAACTGATTAAATATATTAATCCAATTTTTTCTGAGATTTCCTGTTACAGGTATAAGTTTAGTGTACACTATAGAAACAGCTACGTTTTATTCAGTAGTGACCTAGTAGTGGTGTAACTGCATTGCCACATAAAAATACTGAATTCTAAAACTCAATTTCAGGCCTTTCTTCTCTCTTCCAGGACAGGTTACAATTACTTCAGAGACCATCTGCTTGGACAAAAGGAATGGAAATCATATACCATAGATAAGGCATAAAGCTGTATCTAGGTTTCCTGGGTAATAATGCCAACACCTAAACCTTGTATGGAGAACAAAACTGATAGAAACTTGACCTGAGACTGCTGCATGGTTTAAAGTAGGAGAAAAAAAATCTGAATAAATATTTCATCTTTGAATGGAGAACACATCTTCTTTAGTAAAACTGTACATCCTAGATTTCAAGCCACTTTCCACCATTTTATGCTTATATTCTAATCTCAATTCACTGAGTTCACATATTTTATTTACCATTTTCTGTTCTAGGAAACACTTATACAGGACATAAATGAAGAGTAAAGCTACAGTGGCACTGTTCATCTCAGCAAAACAGGACAGTCCAGAAGAACATACATTGCAAAATGTGAAAGAGGACAGCTTAATTTAAAAAAAAAACCAAACAAACAAAAGCACACCTTAGTCTCAATACTAACCACTTACAAAGCATTACACTGGAGTTCCCAACCTCTTTGTATATCACATAACGGAGAGTGCCTAGTTATCCCAAAAGTCTTGGTCTGATGTCTAAGCACCGGCTGACAATAAGTAGTTTTTTGACAACACAGGAATACAAATCAAGAATTTACTAATACATAATAAAATTTGTCAAATTAACAATTAATAAGAAAAATCACATGACCTGTAAGGATCCTTTCAAAACATTTCTCAATTTCAAATTCCAAAAAGAAAAATCCTTTAGTAAATTTCTTATAAGCAACCCAGAAATCCAAAGAAAATAGTGGGAATCAGACTGAAGCCATCCATGATAACATCTGACAATTCAAAAATTTGCATCCCACACCTACTTTTCTGCCAATCCCTCCAATAGCATTGCATTTAGTATTAGTAAGAAAAGCTGGTCACAGACAAAACAGATTTCTGGCAGATAAATAAATGGAAAAAAAAACATGATGAAACTAATACCTAGGAAAAAATGTAAATGTTTATTCTGTAGTTCTGAAGATTTATTAAGCATGCTTTATGGCTAAAGCTGGAATACCAACTCAAGGTATAAAAGAAGGGGAATCAAAGGCTACACATACACCAGTGCAACCCAATATGGAAGTGGCTATAGACTGAAACAGCTGGTGCAGAGGGTCCAACATCCACACTGTATGTGTTGCAGGGTATTTATTTTGGACTAGCTCCTGTCTGCTCTCATGGAACAAAAGCCTACTGGCAGCTGGAGAAAATCTCCTGCCATAATTTCATCCAAAAGGAACCTAGTTCATATGCTTAAATACCACTTTGAAATGTGAATCAAAGAACATAAAAGGGTGTTTAAGGAGATTTGCTCCAGAAGTGAATTCTTGACCAGAATTAAAACATTATTACAAGACACATGCTAGTACTAAGGACGTACTTTTGTTTAAGCATTACTGTCTTGCAAGGAAACTTAAACATTTTTATTTTCTGGTTAACAAAATAAATCTACTAAGAAAGCCTCAATGACTAGAAGTTTGTATATATAACATTTCCCAATTTTAGAAAGACATACAATTAACACACATTAGAAAACTGGAGATACCTGATTAGCAGGAAGACAGCTGCTGGAACAACGAATAGGAGGCAAGTTATCTTGTCTTTCATGCAGTGTGGATGTTCTCAGGAACTGTGGTTTCTTATCATCTTCATTCATTTCTGTCACCCAACTCTGAAAAGAAATAAATAATGTATCTGTACCTTGAAACAGTAGATATACTTCATAGTCTACAATGACCCTAACAACTATCCTTATAATGCATTGCTCTTAATGGGGAAAAGCAATTAAGACAAAAAAACAGTTGTGCTTTTTGAATAAAAAGCAATCTAAAAAAAAATCTGTAGAGTTAAAATGGGCATTAAAGATTCAGAGACATTAATTCAAGAAAATAATTGAAAAAACCTCAACATAATCCTTTGATCATTTCCTCATTTAATCAAATAATTACATTCTACTTAGGCACAAGAAGAGGAAAACTGATATATCAAAGTGATTATATTACTGACCATTATAAATTAGAGTTATACTGTACCATCAGTTCACCATTAATTGTTTCCCATTCTTCAGCTGTGAAATCAGAAGCTGTGGCTGCAGGCTTATCTTTTCTCAGAGCTCTGCTCCTTGGATCTAAATGCTCAATGCGCTTTTCACAAAACAACGTAAGGTCAGGATAACATCCCTCTTCACCAGACCTTTAAAATGCAAAGATATAAAAGTTACTAAAAAAAGAACTAAACTGCACTGCATCCTCCATATTTCTCTCCATGTGTAGTCTCTGTGAGGTCACCACAGTGATTGCAGAGGACTGTTTTCCTGTTACAACTGAATTCTACTGTCCCATAATATTTTGATCTGAAAATTCCACCAACAACTTTCCAATGGACACACATACACAGTTCAAAATTATCACAGTGCTCATAAAAAAAAAATATGCTTGTGTCATTTTCATCAAAAGTTAAATAGGCATGGCATCTGAAATCACCAGTCAGGCAAGATCACTTCGTGACAGAACCAAAATTCAGCAGCAGCATTTGAGAAAAACCTGACATTGAGTTACTCAAACCTTTTGGATGGTTAAAACAGGACTTGGATTTCCAGTGTTATCATTTGGACACTTTCAACATCATTAACTATGTATTTTAATTTTTAAATTAGAAAGTCCCAAAGAGGTTCAAGACAAAGAAGAGTATTTAAGTACAGGTTCCTTCTAATTTTACAGAACAGGAATATAATTAGCAAAGAAGGTAAGAAAATATGTTTACCTTAATACCCTGAGAATCTTTTCCAAATGTTTAACATCTGTGCATTTTTCAATGAACTTGTAGTCCAGATGACCAATAGGTATTTGATATGTTTTAGTGGTTCCTTGGTCCAGCAAAAATGGTAATGACTCGTCACCCATAACTAAATATTAAAAGGAAAAAATTTGATTCTGTAGGCACTTAATTACATTTTGAAGCAATGCAGATTTAAGCAATAACCCTGCTCATGCTCTGAAGTAATACTCTGTTATGCATGCAGACCTGTTGCCACAAAAGAAACATTTCTAATTTGAAGACCTGATCACACAAACTGTTCTTGACAGAGGTTTACTGACAGAAGTATGGTTATAAATGAGGGTTGTTTTAGAAAAAGAATACGTACAGCTCTACTGCTTCTGCAAGGCAGAACAAGTTGGAAAGACTGCTTAAAGAAAAATTGCCAATTTTTGCCTACCATATTCTCTTTTTTTTCTTTAAACACAGTATGGTGTTACCTATTTTAACCAAGTGTGGTGGGGATGAAGGAGAAATAGTGTAGGACCCTCTACATTTTTCAGAGGGAAGATGTTAACCAAATCAGTGTACTTAATTGAATGATAGCCTTTGCCTTCTCGGTAGTCAAAATAAATCCAGTTGTTGGTCTTTCCTCACTAACTGCATTTTCTAGGTCTCTGATTACATTACTGTACTAATTTGAATCTTTTCCAGTAAGTATGTAACTGATGGAGGGAGGTGTTCAGACTGGATGCTTCCTGTCTCCCTATACCTTTGATCTGCTTATCTGCATCTTTTTCTATTTTGATTCCAAGCTTTATGGAGCAGAAATTCTTTTTTTTTCCCCGTGTTATATAGTGCTTAAGGTGATCAGTTATTTTTAACAAGTGCAATAAGGGCAGCTAGCTAGTACGTGGTAACAACTATGTATGGATATAAACCCAATTAAAATAATTGTGTTCTAATGTCTAGCATAATTAGACATTAACTTGTAGTTGCAGAAAAATGTTTACAATACAGTACCGTTTAAATAATTACTGGTCATAATTAGGTATTGCATAAAGATAGGATTCTTCCCCAAGAATTTACAGTTCCAGTACAGGAAAAGAAGCAACACGCATGGAGAGACAGACGAATACAGGAAATAATTAGACAGCAGTAAAAGCTAGAGAGGCACTCGTGACAACACGGCAGCATTCCCTCCCGTTTCGGTATTTCCATAAACGTTAGGGAGGTCCCTCGAGCGCCCGGAGCAGCCCTCGGGCAATGCGGTGACAAGGACACCCCGGCTGCCGGGGCCACAGCACCGCCACAGCCAAACGCGCTCCTTTTCTCCGGGCGGCTGCGGGCAGCTCCCCGCAGCCGCGGCACCGTGCCCTGCTCCGCGGACGCCGCCAACACAGCCTTCATCCCCCGAGCCGGGAATTGACCTTCAAAACGACACCAAAAGCCTCCCCTCACCCCGCAGCCGGAGCCGGGGCAGCGCGGCCAGCCCGTGCCTAGCAACTGTTGCTATGTACAACACGGCGGACGACGGCGCGGGCACCGGGCTGCCCTCCACAAGGAGCCCCTCGCGAGGCTCCCGCGGCGCCCCCGCCGAGCTCCAGCGGCGACTCTGGCGTCGTGTGGTGGACCCCAACACCCACCTGCCCGCTGCCGCCGGGAGACAGAGGCGACCCAGCCCTCGCCTCAGCCGGGAGACGCCAGCCTCGCTCCTAGCCGCCGCGCATGCGCAGCTGGGCTGTGGCGGAGGCGGCGTGGCGCGCCCCCGTCCTCCGCCGGGCGGGAGCGACGCTTCCCCCTCCTGATCAGGGCGGAGGAAAACGGCGGGAGGGGGCGCGAAGGAGCGGCCAGCCCTCCACCTCCGGCTGGGGACGGACACACCCCGCCCCTCCCTTGGGGATGTAGCTTTAATAAAACAACACCCGTTTGTCTCCACTGTAGCATTTTATTTAGCTTCGAACAACCCACCCCCCTCCCAGTGCCGGTCTCCCCGGGCGCCTACAACAGCACTGCCCGTTAGCCCTGCCACCCCCCGGCACCCCTCCCTGAGGGCAGGCGATGCTCTTCTGCAGGTTCTTCTGGCAGAAAGCGGCACCTTGCCTGCCCGCAGTCCAGCCAAACCCGACCCTTACTCCCATCAGACCGTTTGCAGCACTGGCGGTGCCCTCTCCTCAGCGGGCAACCCTCCAGCTCACCCCTCTCAGCAGTCACCTCCACGGCCGAGCCCTTGTTTCTGTTGTGCAGGCCTAAGGTGCACGCCAGACTGGTGAACAAATGGACAGCAAAATGTTATCGTTTATACTCAGGTGCCTCTGGCTTCCATGGAACAACCTAGATAAGATATGTCTTCATAGCTAAGTTAAGAAAACCTTAACCACATGGCTCCAAACCAAAATCTCAGGAATGCTTTTTTTAGCCCCTAGATTGACCCCCTGCTGTTCATTTATGAGCCAGTACATGGTCATGCAGCCTGTAACAAAGATACCTTAGTAAGTACTAAGGTAAGAGTTAAACACAGTATCTCAACATTAACAGCATCATAAGCATCATCAAAATTGGTACTTGGAAGCACTTAAAGAGGCTAAATTAGCATCAGGTACACACCAACAGTATTTTGTAGTACACTTCAGCAATGAGGCTATTTTACTATTACTTAACACACATTCCAAACAGACAAATGAAAAAAGATTTGGCTCATCAATACAAAACAACCACTTCAATCTCTTTATTACAGCCCCCCAAGTCACTTGAAAAGCAAAGCAAGATGCTATTTTACTTTTGGGACACTACCCAAATTATCTTTATAGCACAGATCTAGTTCTTTCCTTGAGTACAACCAAGTCAAGAAGCACTTCGGGAATTTCTGTTTACACATTGCTTCTTAATGTTTACCTCGCTTCCCTCCCCTCTTCTTTTCTGAGGGATGTTTTTTTTGACACTTTCTCCATAATCGAGTGGCTGAATCAGGTGCTCTCATGTCCTTTGGAAGCTCTTTCGAAAACCAGATCTGTGTTTCAGACCCAGCCTTGTGTAGCCTTCTATTTAATTCTGGGGAATTTATTCAAACCAGTTATTTTATGCAGTTCATAAGAGTCCAAAAAATGTTTAACAAAGTTAAAATGCAAATAAAGTTTAGATGACAGTAATGAAAACAAGGTTAACTCAAAAATAATACAATACCACTGAACTTAAACTCCTGCATACTCTGACTACAATTTAAATGACAGCTTCAGAAATTTATTGCTGGAAGACAGTATAGACAAAATTTAGTAACACAGTAAACTTCAATATTTCAATCTCTTAAAACACAATAAAAACGTGCATTTGTACATGAATGCATTTACAGAGCAAAGTTGTCAGAAAAATTAAACTGCATCATGAAGTCACTATATCTTCAGCAGACATCATCGGGCATCAAAAACCACCACTGGAATAGTGCAGTTAAAGGAAAAAAAAAAAGCACTGTGGTTGAAAAAAGATTAGGGAGAAAAAAGATTGGGGGTGGGTAGAGACTGTCTAAATGTAAGGGCACAACTAACTACATAAAAGAATTTCAAAAGTCATCTTTAATTAACCCCACAACACTTTCCTCTTAAAAGGCTGAATAATATCAACAACTCACTGTATGTCACCCAGCAGACTATCCTAGCTTATTATATTTTGCATAGAAAATGGAGATAAAAAAAAAAAAAAGAGAAATTGCCAGAAAAGAAAACAAGGTGCCCAATCACACTGCAGAGATTTCCCTACAGTACTTCGCTCTATTGTATCAATTTTTGGCCTTGAAGGTTTCTTACATAATTACTCAAATCTTCCATTCAATTTTCCTTATATACCTTGTCCCCATCCACGGCTTCTCAAATGCATTCAAGTGCACATGTAAAAGGATACATCTTTTTGTCCTTTTCTTGTACATTATTCTGTAGCCACATTCTCTGCATCTGATAGGATCTCTTGCCTTTATTTCATTTTCTGTATGGCATTCTGATATGATGGAGGAAGATAAAGGGAGCAGGTAAATAAGACCAACATTGTTAACACATAGATAACTTTAAAAAGTTGTAACAGTCAAATTCCTAGTTGTGGCAAACAAACATAATAAAAAATAATTGTAGTGAATTTGTATCAAGAGCTGAATGATATCAAGATACCATGCAAAAAAAAAAAAAATTCACAAACTTCACTTATATTAAGATCAAAGAGGATCTTGCGAGAAATCATCCAATTATTACTCCACAGAATACAGTCCAGTCCACTCTTGATACAACTAAACTCTCTGCTAATGAAAACTTCAGCTCAGTCCCCCAAGCCCCACATTTATTTTCTTAAAGGACAAAATATTTCAGAGACTCCTGAAGTGACAACTCATAATCACCAATTTTAAGTTGTTGACTTATCTACAGGTAAGAGAGAATTTGACTATTACACTCCAATAAAAGCTGAGTGACCATATAGCATTTAAAAAAAACCTCTCCAAGATGCACTAAATTAGAAGGTCCACCATCTGCACCATAGTGCAGATGCTTAGAGAAAGCACCCTCTGGAGATGGAGGACCTCCACACAGTAACACAAGCTCTAGTGAATTACTTCCATATTGCCATCCATATACTCCCAATATATGTGGTACCATCCGTTTGTAAAGCTTTAAAGAACATCAGGATCCACACTGCAACTATTTGCATTTATGTACTCTTCAGTATAATGATTATGCATTCTTCATTATTAAAACACCACTTCTCCAGTAACAAGTGAAAAAAAATTCACTGCTGTCTTTTCTTTACCTCCACAAATGTAAATCATTGGCTGCTGCTTTGGAGGCTGAACATCCTTCTGTGAATCCATGTTCTAAACAACAAAAAAAACCACAACATGCACACCAGTTTTTGGTTGTTGTTTTGGAGTTTTTTACCTATTTTTTCAAGGCATAAACAATAATTTTAATATCTCAATCTAAAGCTAACAGAAGATGGAAAACCTCCTTAAAAGTAAACACAAATTCCATCTGTATTTGAACACAGGACATTGGATTATTCAGGTTGGAAGAGACTTCAGAAAGTCATCTGGTTCAATTTCTCAAAAGCAAAGTAACTTCAGGTTTCTCAGAGCTTTACCAATCTGCTATAGAAAACTTCAAAAAATAGAGACAGCACAACATTTTCTATTAAACAGGATTTTAAATATTAAAGCCCAATGAATAATATTTTATTTCCTCCCTCCTGCCAATGGTAAGAATTTCCTTCCTGGAAACATAAAAATAAATAATTTATGTATCACTCATGTAACAACAGTGCTATCATAAACAAGATAAGCCTTGTTGCATTCCCCCCCCCCCATTACACTAACTAAGCTAATCTAACTTTTCATTGATCTAAGGGACTAAAAATCCTGGGAACAGACTGTAGGTAGAAGAGTAATAGGAATTTAAAAAAAACAAACAAGCAAAACAATGAGGGGCCAGAGAGAAGAAAATCCACCCTCAAAATCATAACATAGGTGTGTATGATTACCAAACTGACCAAGAGTTTGTAACTCAGTGGTACTCTTCAAGTACTCCTTCATCAGCCTAAATAGTTACATATACTCCACAAACATTCTACCAAGCTTTAAGTAATCCTATCCTAACATCTAAATAAGGTTGCAACCATAAATTTTAAGGTTGTTACTGTAACCACTAGGGAGATAGTAAACAGTTTTTCCACCCAATGCAAGCCTAGACTAGAACATGAATATCTCCTTGCAGTATTTTTGAGGCTGCGGTTTTCTGTGCCACTGTTCTGCCTGACATAGAAGACAAGAAATCCTAACCCTTATGCCAGTGAATAGCCTTTATGATTCTTCTTTATGAACATGACTCCTGGATGCTTTTGCTTAATATTACAGTAAAGATAATTTCTCTGATCTTCACAGTTTGTTTCAGTATAAATTCAACTGGGAAAACTAAGATCTTGAAAACAGAAGGGTAGGCTTGACAGAAACAGTTCATCCTTTGTTGAAAGCAGTCTGATCAGCACTTGACAAACCACCTTGTTAAAACCCCCATTATGCCACTCCTTTTGAGAGAACTAGAGATAAGTCATTAAACTCTACAGCTTTCAAATAAGGTTTTGCTCTGCCATAACTGTAGTGCCATCTTAATCCATGTATGTTATAGTCTTTCTGTCAGTATGTTACAAGCAGTCATCCATCGGCACTTGAAAACAGCAGCATCTTCTAAAACAGAGACCCGAGCTAAGGAGGATCACAGCTGCTGCTAAATAACTTGCATTGTTGCTGCTCATGCAGCACAGTAATACTGCTCCTCAAGACAGCAGTGACCTATGTATTCTGCAGGGAGGTGCCATGCTTTAGCCGGCCTTCACGCACCCTGCAGCTCTGAGCGCTGCCAAGCCGACACAGCCACGACACACCGGTGCACCCATGCGCATTGGGCTGCAATCGTAACCTACCGCGAAGACGTGGAGCACCGGCCACACTGATCGTACCGAGGACGCCACAGGTACCTGGAAGAGAGGCAAACCCGCTCCGTCACGTCCTGCGGAGCCCACGAAGGAGGACGAACAGACGGCTTTCCTCACAGCCCACCGGCCCCTCAGCCCCCGCCACCCCCGCCCGCCCCC
>JANZLQ010000029.1:30227602-30247640 GCA_026212715.1 Elanus axillaris | reverse complement strand
GCCCTGCAGGGCTTTTACGCAGGAGGGAAGACCACCAGGCTGGGCCGAGCCCTCCCCTGCTCGCCACAGCCACGCCGCCAGCCCCCCCGCCCCCGCAGCAAAAGGAACCACCGGCTCCGAAGAGGGGAACCCGAAAACTCCAGGCGAGACCCGACCCCCACAAACCACTCCGCTGGCCTCGCCCTCTCCTCGGCGCCGGATGATGACGACATTGGGACGACGGCGGAGGCGGGGCTCGTGCCGCGACGCCCGTTCCGCGTCCCGCTCAGCGCCGCGTACCTCAGCGCCTGCGCTTATGCTACCGGCCGCGCGAGCCAGCGGTACGCGCCGTGCGGCGGACAGGCGCCCGGGGGCCCTGCCGCACCGAATCGAATCGAACCGAACCGCACTGCAGCCCTGCCCCCGCGTCCGGCCGGCTGGTCGGTCCCCGGCAGCCAGCCGCCGCCAGCTCCGGCCTCCTCGCCGCTGAGTAATTAGGTTGAGACAGTAATAAATACTTAGAGGTCGGTGTTAGCCGCTTTGAAAAAGAAAGCACAGAATATTTGGTGGCCTTTTTGCCATCTCTAAGCTTTCGTACGAATAGCAGCGTCCGTTTCCTACGAGGAAAGTCGGCAGCTGCGTGGTTAGCATAAGAACAAACGACGTACCCGGTGCTGTCCCTCGGCTGTAGCCGACCTGTACCGAATGCCCTGCGCCGGGTCCGACCGTGCGGCCGCGGAGCTTTTCAAAACGCCGCCGAGGTGTTTCACCGCAAAGCCCTGTCTGTTTTCAGAAGCGTTTTACCTAAAATCCGTGGATTAAAAAAATCCGCTCCTCGATACTTTTAAGCTTGTGGGCGGTATCACACGTACGAAACCACGCTCAGAAGGTGCGGTAGTTACCTATTCTAACGGTAGGACGCTGTTAGGAAAGTCGTTCCAATGCCGGCGATTCTCGTACGTACTGAACGGACACAAAACAAACCAGATTTAGACGGTACCGGTTGCTCTCTCGGTCAGTGACTCAACCTCGCCGGCGGTATTAATCTTCGATAGGCGTCTTGGAGAGTTAGCTATCTTTGCTTTATTCCTGGAAAAATGTTTAACAAATACTGTGTTTTGTGAATATGCCAGTTTAAATGACGCCATCATTCAAGAGGTTCCCTAGTTTCAGGAAAGGTCTTTCTTTCTCTGAGTGCTGAATAAACATTTCCCAAGCACCCAAATGCACTGATACGTATGAGGTTTTATTAGTTGTAATTTACTGATGTTCTTCTCAGAGCAGCAAATCACCTTCATACATGACCTACAGCTTATCTAAAATAAACTGGAGGAATAATAAATAGCTGCGGTTTTCCCAAGTTTGGATTTCAGTTAAAGGTAATGAAAATACAGTAATGATTGTAGACAGCTCACCTGCTTCTCCGTACTGCTGTGTATCAGTAAAGCTAAATATCACCTCTGGAGCGCCAGAATAAAGCACGTGCAAGAAAAACGGTATGCGAAAGGCAGAGCTATTCACCTTCATCCTGACTTGGCCGTGACATTGCTACCCACGTCCCCTCCTCCCCCGCGGTCTTCGCTGGTGTGGGTGTGCATCAAGAGTTTCAATGGTGGGGGGGGAAGCCTCAACCCTGCCTTTCCTGGTAAATGCACACTAAGTAATCACCATCTGATAAACAACAAACAAAAACCCCTCAAACAACCACCATTATTCCTCCAGGCGCGTTTTGTATTTTAAAATGCGTTTGTCGAACCGGTAATTTTAAAAGGACCTGGAAAAATAGCATGTTTTACCAGGGCTTAAAGCTTCGGTTACTTCAGCCGTTCGTGATAAAGCCCGCCTCCTCCGAGGGGAGCGCTTTAACCGTAAAACCCCATCCTGATGGGCTGATAAACACCAGCCCTAAAGATGCTCCTTGGATTTAGAGTAGCAGAAAGGTTTGGGACAATGTGGGAGACCTCCACGGTCCCATAAAGCAAAAGAGCTCCTGGGGAACTGGTAGGAAAGCGTGAGGAAAGGCTTGTAGGGTGAGGTGGGGAGGTGCAGGTGTACTTTTTGGATGGAAAGGAAACACGGTCGCAGCGGAGCGCAGCGCGAGTGTGTTGCAGACTGTCTTACCTCATTTTGTTTGTTTGGAAGCAACGTTCTCAGGTGTTGAATGGGGTTTTGTTTGGGAGGGGTTTTTTTTTGGTTGGTTTGGGTTTGAGTGTTTTTTTTTGTGACGCTTTTTGTTAAATCACGCTTTTCGGTGATTCAGTGATGCTTCTGTGCATTGCGTTAAATGCTGCGATTACAACTTGTTCAATTTCTTGGCTATTTTTATCCAAGTCACATAAGTCAGTCCGGGTTTGAGTGACAGAGACAGAACTTGCAGGCGGTGTGTCCCGCTTTAAGGAGCTAGCAAGCTGCCAATTTCACAGAAAATGTAATTTATTTTATAAACACATACAGCTATTTGAAAAATAATTTCTTCCAATTCACGTGAAATAGACGATACTACAGAAAACACTTTCAAAAAATTTGTATTACATTCCAGAAAGCTTCTAATGATTTCTTCTTCTAAAAAGGAAGGGGCGGGATACTCCAAGAGCCATTCTCTTTTTATCCGTAACACAAAACAATATTCTTTATCTAAAAATGTCACAGTTTGCCTCGGCTCTGGATAGGTAACTTTAAAATCCGTGTTTCCCCAGGCCCCTCTCAGCCTGCCAGGCACTACTGCCCGCTGCCCACCCACCGGGTCGACTTTGCAAGGCTGGACGAGTGGAGGTTGCCAAAGGGGAAGGCTGCAAACTTGCCAGACCTCACGTACAGGAGATACGTTACTTAATTCCAGTGTTTCTTTGGAAAGCCTCTGCTTTGCTTCTTTAAACGTAGGTGTTGCTTTTAGAGTCACACATGACAGTTTTACATCTCCCGTTCAGATCTGACATAGTTCTGGTGGAGGAAGAAAACTGGAAGTGTAAACAGGGAAAGAACCAGAAAAATTAGAGATGACCGGGGGTAAATGTTGTATTAGCGAGGTGAAGGAGAGCAATACCCAGCAGAAGGACAACACAACGATTCAGCCTTTCCTATGTCCCTGTGTGGTAAGCTCCTGCTTCGCCCCCGGGCGGTGGCTGCAAGGCCTGCCGGTGCCCCGCCGCTGGCAGCTCCCCCCGCCTGCCTGAAGCCGGCAGGTAGGCGAGCGTCTGTAGCCCCACGTTATCCTTACCGAGCTCAGGAAAAACAGGCACCCAAGTATTCGTGGTTTGGCCTTTTTTTCTATATATATATTAACTAAAACCACGGCAAAAACTAGGCGATATTACAGGGCATCTCCCGCCCGACTGACAGCTGATTTAAAGGAGATGGCACTTGACAAAAGCTCTGCGATTGTTTTGTTCCCGGGCCGTCGGGTACAAATGTACTGATCAACTCGAATTAATTAGCACCCTTATAACTCAAGCTTAAAGGTTGTGGCGCAGGTAAGGTTCATTCTCTGTGAAAACTTCTGGCTGGCCGGGATCGACCAGCGCCTCTGCAGCCACCCCTCAAGCCCTGGCGCCCCCCGGCAGGGAGCTGAGAGGGCTCTCGCCGAGGCGGGAAAACCGCACCCTCGCCAGGTACCTGACAGGAAGCAGAGCGGGGGGGAGGAAGGACGCAGGGGCGCGTTTAATGTTGGGCTGGGTAGGGGGTGGGGTGGGGGCTCAGGGCTGAAGTATAAAGCGTGAGGAGAAAGGCGAACCTTGTCTGTATCTTCTCGTGTCACGGAGGAGTGGGCTCTCCCGTTCGGCGGAGCAGTTCTCCTCAGGCCTCCACCCCGCCGACAGCCTGCCCTCGCCCCAGGGCGGCGCCACTCTCCCGAGGGCCGCAGGGCGGAGGGGGCGGGGGAGGCAACGCGTAGCGGTTGGTAAGGGCGGGTAGTTCAAACCCAAGCGAGGGAAAGCAGCGGTAGCCGCACGCGAGGAGCCGGTGTGGGTGGAGAGAAGCGAAGCGGCTCCTCGCTAAGGGCAACGGGCCCCAGAGCCGGGCGGCGAGCCGCTGAGGCGGCAGGATTCTCATTCTCTCTAGCCAGCCGGGACGGGTGGTTCCTTGCCTTCACCCCTTCTCAGGGAGCCCCGCCGACCGCCTCAGCTGCACTCGGTGGTAGGGCACCTCTTGGCTCTGTTTGCCGTGCCCACCGATTTGCCAGGTGAGGGGGTGAAGCTGTTGGCTTTGCTCGTGTCCGGCGCCTCAGGTGACTGAGAGACCCTCGGGTGCTGGCCCCTAGATAGCCGTCAATTACCTTCATCGCTGGGTAATTAGATGTTGCAGCGAACACCTATATAGACGAACTGGAAACTGCCTCAGTGGGCTAATGTTTCTCTTGCACCTCTCTTTTTCTTTCCACATCCTTTCTCACTCTAGGTTATCAGTAGGGGTGAACAGTACTTTGAATACAGCACCTTTGCTTTGGAAGATCTCAAGTTGCTTCACAAAATAGGGTAAGTGACCCACATCTTACAGATAGGACTTGCTATGCCATCTTCAATATTAATACCTTTGGAGGTGTTAAGGACTTCTCTGTTTTTAGATTTGGGTGCTCAAAGAGCAGCGTCTTCACGTAGTCAGTTTTACTGCAGGTGTGATATCTGTCTAAATAACAGAGGAAACATTCTTGTGTCACCAAAACTTTGCCTTTATCTGTTTTGTTAACAATTGTGAATGGTGACAAACAAAGACAGAAGACATCTTGTTCAAGGCATAAATGTTCAGTGTGCATTACTGGGGAATGTAGATTAGCACCAGTAATGGGCGTGACTCCATTCTAGAACTCATGTCTAAGTTATAGGTACAATTTACATTGCCTTCTAGTAACCAACATTTTTACCTCTTTAGGACACCTTGTAAGATTGAATTTGTCAGAAATTATCCCTTGTCTAGGTATCTGAATCCTGTTGTTAACGTAGTTTGGGTCTCTGAACATAAAATATTTTGTTCTGTAAACTGCCAGAACACTTGCAGTTGACTTGTAGATCAATCTGAGAACTACAAAATTAATAATAGGTATGAGAAATGTATAGAGCACAAGAATCTACACTTAGCAAATGTGGATTTTATTCCTTCCTCTGTAATGGACTTGCTGTGTGACCTGTCTTTTCTTCCCTGCACATCTGTTTTATGATGTCTAAAACAAGGTTAACAATAGTTTCAGAAATTACTTCAAGATCCTCAAATGAAAAGGGCTTGCTGTTATGTATTAAATCTAGTAGATGAAACTTGTCTAGCGTTTTATAAGCACTTCCTTTTTTTATCAGGAGAAAAGTCATAAGAGGTTTTATTAGGCATGTCTTATGAGTATAAGTTGCATCTCATTCTATTATGAGAAATGTTCAGCACCTCTGAAAGTCTTTCCTTTCTCTACTGTATTTGTAAAATGAGACCTTATGTCAAATTAAATCTTAATTTGTGCAAATAATACATTTTGAAAAAATATGTATACAAACCTGAGGTGTATACTGCGATTTGCAGTAAAGAAGTATAGAGGACATTGTTCACTCGGTCTATTGCAGTGGCTTCCCCATGATTTTTTCAAAGCTGTTATCGTAAAATCAATATACTAAGCTCACAGGCTCCACCTGCTGGACACTGGCGTATTTACAGCATATTTTTGGCTTTTACTTACCAACATTCCTTTAACTCTGCTATTCTGATCTCCCCTACGGCTGCAAAAAATTTTCTGTGATTCGTATGTTACTCGAAACACAATTTTGATTAATTTTTTTTATACTGTAATATTTAAAATTTTTTCTACTCTGTAATTCGTAAAATTAGGTAGTTTGTCCCATGGAATATCTGAGAATGAAACTGTAAGCCTAAGTTTTCCTTTTATTGTTTCCTCAGCATGCTGCCTGAACATTAAGTTTCTAAACCTGCAAACCTTTACAGTTTTGTTATATGTGTGGCTAGTTTGACTGTGTTTAAGGAAAATATTAATATTTTTAAAGGTAAGTGTGGGTATGTCTGGGGGGGGGAATATAGATATTTTGAATAGCTGTCTCTAAATAGAAATCAAAGTTTAAATCTGTCCATCAGCATTTTTGGTAAGAATATCTCCTGGCAATGTTTGCTAACTAACTGCAGCTCACCAAGATTCAGTATAGAAAATGAAACCTCTATTCTTTTTGTAGATTACATAAAGATAATGCTCTATTGTTCCTACAGGTTTCTTATAGGTCTTCTTCCTTTTACAAAAAGAAGAGCTATGTTGATGTGGTCCTCCACTCACAGTGTGAATAATCAGCTGAAGAGCAGCAATACATTACACACAGTCTTCATATTTTTTTCCTATCTTTCTAAAGCTATTTTCTAATTTCATGGCACAGCATTTTCAGCCTATTGCCTAAAATGTTGAAAAGTGTTGCAGATGAAACACTAGACACTGCTTGGAGTTGGTCCTGCACTGTCAGGAAATTTATCCTTAATTCATGTAATAACTAGCTTAAAGCTATGCCCTTGTGTTTCCTATTTGTGCTGTCATTTATTTCACCAAGTAAAAACAGAGAATGAGGAAAAAGCAGTGAGGGAAAACAAATGTGAAAGTAAGGTACTTGTAGAGGTAAATGGGAGAGGGAAAGGAAGCAGGCCAGACTTCAGAGTATGTCATCTTCTTGGAATCATTTTTATGTACCTTTCTTTCCTGGAAGAATTTTTCTCAATTATGGGGATGGATTTGTTTGTTTTAAATCTGTTTGATTTAATACTGATATTAGTGTTTTTCTACAGGCTTTTATGCCAAGTTCTCACAGTCTGCTGTTTAATATCCTGTTCCTTTCGAACTTCTATATGTTGCTGCCTCCTCACAGTAGAAAAACCAAAGCACTTTCTATATTACAGTGATCTCAAAGTGCCTTCAGTATGGGTCAAAAAATGGTAATTAAATGACCCAAGATCATAAAAAAATTGTTCCCCCTGCCCCCAGCAATTTGGGTTCCCACTGCTTGTATTTGGTGGCTTAGGGCCTAAGTCAGGACTGTTGGAATATTAGCAATGTCATAGTATCTGGTGTTTAAGCCACCTTTAAAGATTCTTATTTTTGTCTCTTCTGAAAATTCAATTGCTATTTCCAGGCTTTACGTTCCAAAATACCAGTTCTAAAGGCCAGTAACATACCCCAGTAAAAGGTGCCAATTCAAACTTCGAAGGTCTTGCAACATTGATGTGAACTACTGTGATTTCTGTGAGAACAGCTCTCATACTGGTATTATTCATAACACCTTTTATAGAGTTACTGTGTCTTGGTTGTAAAAAGCAGTGACCTATTGCCATTCTGGTTAGGGTGGAGAAACTGCCAAGTATGAATGGCAAAAAAGTAAGCCCATATTCTTACATATCTTATTTAAATGGGTGCATCAGCCACTTGTAACTTTTGTAGGAAATAGATATAGTAGCTTTTAAAAGCTTTTATAATTACTAAATTTAAAAGAAAATTTCTTTCTATGCAGATGGTGAGAGGATGTATAGTCCATCAGTTTCTTTAAAGTGTAAAGCTTCAGGACACTTAGTTCACCCACAGAGCTGAGCAAAAGCAAAGAGCTTCTTTACAAGACAACATTGAAAATTTAAGGCAGATAAGAATGCACTGTTCACTTTGTAACTAGAGGACAAATTTTATTGCCTCCAAGGACTGTAAGGACCTAAATAATAGGGAGCCCTGTACACTTGTGATTCATGATTAATCCTCTCACTTTTCTTAAGGAGAAAATGTCTTTTGTCTAAACTTATCTATTACCTGAGCTACTGCTAGTTCTTGAGGCCTGAACTCTTAGCGGCTGGATGGACCAATAACACAGTGCTAGTGAAAATCTTGGTCCTATTGGAGTTGTCTCACCAATTTCAGCACAAATGACACTCGAGTTGCTGTGTTGCTTATTTGAAGTTTTTCCTTGGATGATGATTGACAGATCAATTAGCTAACTGGATGTATGTTTTAATTTGCCTCATGGTATACTATGCATTTTAATCACTCATTCTAACCATCTACCTGATTGTAATTTATCTTTGTGTTCATGTATAAGCACTGTTTCTACTAAGACTAATGAAAAAGGCCTTCTCACTAAACTGAGGGTGTTTTAGTGACTACTTTTATTGTTTGTTTCAGAAATAACACTGGTATCTTCACTTACAAAGTCAAAGTGCCAAGCAGAAGATGTCAGACAGTCATTCAGTAATGTTTAATATTCTTAAAAGAAATAGATTAACATCTCCCAGCAGCAATTTTAAATACTCCAATTTTAAAGACACATGTTGCACTTCAGTATTTCTGGACAGCAGGTGCAATGAGTCAGTAAAAGATCCTGATGTAGAACATAAAGAAGCACTGAGTGTAACAAGTTTATCATTGCTACAAGAGCATTCTGAGCACATTCATGCAAATGCCCTCTTTCCCATGTCATCATCTGTCAAAAATGAAATGAATTCTATCTCCTTATCAGAAAGAAGAGAAGCAAATAGAAGTGCAGGGTTTTTTGAAACTCCTAAAGTGATTAGAAAAGGCTCCTCATTACGCAGGAGGCTGCTTTTATCTAAGACTGTTCCAGCTGGCACAACTGTAGGATGCTGTGAAAGACAAGCTAGCTCTTCAGGAAGCAGCAGGAAAAAAATACTATCTTGTGTTTTGAGCTCTGAAGAAAAACTGTCACAAACTGCCTCAGATTCTCCAAAAGATAAAAGTTACAAATCTCTGACAACTAGCACTTCAAAAACTGATGACTCTAATCCTGATGGCCCAAAACGGAGACTTTCCTTTTCACAACAAAGGACTTCTACACTAGATGAGTCCAAATGTAAGGACCCCTTATTGCTAGAACCAGAATGTTTATCTCCAATTCAGTGTAAGGATGTTATTGTTAGTAATGTTAATGAATTAAATGAAAGTGTCCTTACAAGTGTTAGTGGTGGGTTGCTTAGGACTCCTATTTACAGTGTCTTACCTGAGGCCAATGAGGGTAAGTTCCTGGCTTCTATCAACAGTCTTGTAGAGAACTTTAACTTTGAACTATGTGATACAAAGTCTCCCCCTGTTAAGCTGGCAAGTTACCCAAATCTTTCAACACCTGAGGACAGTGGGTATAATTCACTTCATTTGGACAAATCGGGAGACTCATTGTCTGATCATGAGGGATGTTTCCAAGAGTTCTTCCAAAAATGTAAAGAAAGTTCTAAAATTCTGGATAGTAAAAGAAAGGCAAGAAAACTTGAACGAGTTAGAAGGTTATCCACTCTTCGGGAACAGGGCTCACAGTCAGAAACAGAAGATCATCATGTCAGTCCTTCTACTTCTGCATGTATGTTAACAGAAGAAATAAACTTTGTCAGTGAAGACCATGTATTAGTTTTAGAAGACAAGCCTGGTGGAGACCTAGTTGTAAGTCACGGAGATCTCTCAAGAACTCCAGCTCTGAAAATAGTTCATGAAATTTGCTTGCAAAGAAAAATATCAGACCAAAATCAAATATCAGAGAATGTTGATGGAACAGACATATGTGCATTAGAACATATTCTTGCTGGACTTATTGGCAAGAAAATGGGCCTTGAAAAATTAGATATTTTAACAGAATTAAAATACAGAAATTTAAAACATGTTCTTGCTATAGTTTTAGATGCTTTGACAGTGGAAAGTCTATGCAGGTAAGTACTACTGCTTTTTTTTTTTTTCTTTCCCCCTCCCCCCAGAAAAGGGGAAAACGTGTTTCTGCAAATAAATTAGAATAATTTCTGGAATAGTGGGCATTGTCAACAGAATTAATTTGTTTCTGAGAAAATCAAAAAGTTCTGTCATCATTAACCAAGTGGCTCTTTCTGTGTAGTTCTAAAATATATTGTATGGGGCAATTAAAAAACAAAACAAAAGCCAAACATGGGAATTAGTGAACTTAAAACTAAATCACAGTACTTGTAAATTTTAAAATATATTAAAAATTTCTTTAAGCCTAGAAAGTAATTTTTTCTCACTACAAGTTTTCCAATAATGCATAGTACTCAAAACATATTTTCCAGATTTTTTTCATGTGTATTTAATTTCCTCAGTTATTTCTAAGCACAAAGATACTCAAAGAATTAAGCTTCATGACTAATGTTCTAGATTAATTTTTAATCAATAGAAACCATCACTTTTTTTCAAAGAAATCAAGAGTGTTGTGTGTGTTATTAGTTACAAAGAGAATGCGGTGGAAGTATAGGAGCATGGGTGTTCTCAGAACACAACACACAAAAATGTGGCTTTAGACACAAACTTGGTAAGTGGCTTTTGTGGAAGTAAGAAGCTTATTTAATTTTGTAAGTCAAGGATATGCTGTGTTATTTATATTGCAGTTGTTCTCTAGACTTCTGTTACTCTATACAGTGGTGCATAAGAGTACATGAGATCTGTTTCATAACATTGCAATGAGCTAGTATATAGCAGTAGTCTGTAAAATGACCAATAGTATATGAAATCATGCAAAAATCTTTAAAAGGTAGTCTTACTATTGTGACTTCTGTACTACTTGGTAAAAATGTGAAAGTGGATAATTTTTTTTCATTCATTTGTTACAGCATTTGGAAAGTAAGCAAAAACTGGCGTGAAATCATTGTACAAGACAAAAGTGCAGATAAGAGGAGAAAGTTGTACATAAAACACCTGAAAGAAGAAGCTGAGGTAAGGTTCATCTGAAAGGTAATATTTTTTTCAAGTTTGAAAGAAGACACATCAGAAGAAACATCTTTATCAGCTACCTTTCTGTAGCTTTACGAGAGAGTTCCAACATGACTGTGTGAAGGATTCTAACAGGAAAATGTAATAGCTTTTATTGCTTTTCAACTGTCCACAGTTTGAGTACTAGTCTTTCAACCATGTAAGACTCGTTCCTTTTCTTTCTTCCCCCTCACTTCTTGAGAATCCTGTAGGATCTCTTCCTCAACTGATTCTGGCTTTAGGTTTAAAGCCCTGTTCATACCTTCGTGCCATATTGTTCTTAATTTTCCATTTCACTCTGGTCTGCAGTTCTTTATTTCCTGATTATTTTCAGGACTGCTTGTGGCTAAGCTCCTTCATGGTGTACTTGTGAATATCAGAAGGACATACAGAAGTTTAAGGGGTATCTAGAAAAGTAAGCATATTAATGGCAGTATATTTTTTTCAGGTCCTCTTTGTGTGTATACGCGCATGCTTCAGTGTAACCTTGTTTTATTCGTGACAAGACTTATGTTTGCTATTTCCATGCTTGCTATTGAGATGTCTCCTAAGTCAGAAACATGAGGACCAGTAGAGAGTTCTAAATGACAGTTGGCTTTTTACCCTGCTCATGGGACTTTGTTTTTAATGGTTCTTGTCTCTTGTTCCCTTGCTAAATATAAATATTTAATGGAAAATACATGCACTATATATAACTGCCTTTTCTAATGTGTCATTGCAGAGGGAGCACAAACCAAAAAAAAGCAAAACCCAGCTGCAAATCCCAAATGAAACAAAACCCTAATTAGCTTTCTTTTGTGTGTTTTTTTCCCTTTTCTTTATAATTATAAACTTTAACAGGTGTATTTTTTGAAAGCTGAAGATGCTGCCACAAGACTTAATGTTCTCAATAGATCTGCTCTAAGGCCTGTTCAAGCTCAAGCCAGAACTCCTGTAGTACAAACACCACTTTCATACACTGAACTTACACCCAGGAGATGCAGTTCTGTTCCCCATTCAACTAGTAGACAGGAAGAATACATAAAAGTAGGTAGCTAAGAAACTCTTCACTTTCAGTTTTTAGAAAACTTCTATTTAGAAGAACTAAGTAGCTCTTCTCTCCTTCCTCTTGCTGCAGGTTGCTAAAACTCTGTTCACTGATGAAGCTCTAAAACCGTGTCCAAGATGTCAATATCCTGCTAAATATCAATTGGTAAAGAAACGCGGACTATGTAGCAGAGAGGCATGTGCATTTGAGTTCTGTATTTTATGTCTGCATGCTTTCCATGGGTCAAAAGAATGTAATAGTTTATCTGCAAAACGGAAGAACAAAACAGATGCTCCTCCAGGAAGTGCCCAAAGCAAAAGAAATTTAAAAAGACTCTAAATTTGTAAGGCATCTAAGTCCTTACACTTAATTCCCTTTCCCCTTCTCCTATATTCCTAATCTTGTTCATATCGTTCCTAAATATACGTATTTTGAAAGTCTCATTCAATGTGGTTTTGCTGACTTATCAAGATAACTTCTCATGTATCTATCTTAATTTAGTATATTTTTGGTTTTGAAAAAAGTGAACATTTCAAAACATTTTATGTCTTGTTTTACCTGTTGTGTAGTAGCTAGGCACTTACTAACATCTTAATTTTTTAATAAAGTATCTCAAATGTAGTCTTCAATATCTACCTTACAGCACCTTGCAGATGTTTAAAAATGTGATTCTTGTCTTAATGACAAATTAAAGAAAATTATTTAAAAAAAATATTTTAAATGCCATTTATTTATTGTTCACTTTAAATTACAGTAAATGTTTTAAAAATATCTTAAAGTGGGGCACTAGGTACATACATAGAAAATACTTCTACCTATATAAATGATGATAACTCAAAAGCAATATAGTAGTCTGAATTTTATATCAGAATAATTGTTTTGTTGTTCTCTCAGCCTCTGCAATGCAAGTCAATAGAATAGTAATTTCTAAACCAAGCTGATGATTTGTGGATATTCTATTGTACTGTTTTTTTACAGAGTTTTTGTCTTTACTTGAAAACTCCAGGTGATAGAGTATATATTTACATATCGAAATATGCTGTTGCATTAGCCTTGTTGTTGTGAACTTACCTTTATACTTAGTCTGACTTTATTTCAGCTCTCAGATACTGGATCATCTTTGTATTTCTGCTTGAATTAAAGGATTATCTACTGCTAGAAATCATCCTTTCTCTATCTCTAGATTTAATTAAGAGAATTCACTGATTTTGCTCTTGAACTAAATATGCTGATCCTTTGCAGATATAGAATTCAATCTGCCTCTCAGACCTCAAAGGATTTCTGTGGTTTGGTGTGGTTTTTTTTTTGTTTTCTTTTTTTTAAGAACTCTTAGCAGTTGTAAACAGCTTGAAATACAAGCAACAGAAGTGGACACAGTACTTGTTCTATGAACTTCAATTACTTTTCCAATTGATATTGTCCTATGTGTCCTTTCAAGGAGTTCATTTGTCACAAGGATCTTGGAGAACACTTGTAGTCAGCTGGTGTTTTTTTCCCTGCTTTCCCTCTGATTTTGTCCTATGTGTTACATTTGTGATGTTGTAATTTTACTGTGTGTATTTGTAGGTAAGCCCTATCACTGAGCTATTTAAAAAGTCATCTGATAAAAAAAAGAGCTTTTAATTAAGCAACAAGCTGTGTATTTGCCTCTACTAATATTTATTCACATATACCCTTATTGTCTGAAAATTACAAATAACTTCTGAGATTTTTTTCTTTTTTTCTTTCTTTCCATACAGTCTGTGGATGGTTAAGATAAATGGACCAGGATAATTCACTTCAGGGTGTTGTAGAAACTTCACTTCCTATTTGTCATCTCTAACTGTTGTGATTTGTAATTTGGTTACGACTTTTAGCACACTTGATTTCTGGGTTAGTAGCTCCACGTAGCATTTGGAAGGAGGAGGAACAACATGGTTTGTAAAATGCCATAGAAGTTTTAGTACTAACTATTGACCAAACATGCTATCATTAAAGAAGGGATCAACGCAATATGTCTGCCAGAAAATCATGTTTATTGCGTGAAAAAATTACCAACACATTAATTCCATACTTATGTGTATTTGCTAAGCCTTTGCATTATTCTTGTCTAGGGTTAGACTGGTAGCACTTGAACTGGAAGACTGAAAGAGGAGTTTCTATATAATCTATGCTGAGGGAACAATTGAAGGGAAGGATTTGGGGGCAAGCTAGGGAATAGAGGTATGTATATAGTTTTGGTTTAGGAAGAATGGCATTCATTACAGAGGAGAAGACTGCAAGCAGGGAAAATTGCTACATTATTTGATTTGTTTAATATTTGCATTTCCTTAATTGTTTGGAACTTTAAGTGCTCAAGGTCTACTTAAAAGTTAATTTAGTTCAGAGAACTATTGGATTGGTTCTTTTATCCTTAGGTATAAAGTAACTAACTACATTTTTAGAAATGTTTAATAGTTTATATTAGAGGTTAAACTGACATGAAGAACAACTTTCTAGGCAGGAAGATATATTACACAAGAATCTGAATGCATATAGCTTATAACAACTTAATTTGGATTAGTTTTGTTTCTTGTCATTGAGCTATCAAATAAAATATGGGATAGTAATAACTGCAATGCAGAAGTAGTACAGGCATGTCATAGCATGTCAGAATGCTATTGGCATCACTGCATTTTACCTTTGCTAAATACCCATGTAATTTATGCATCTAAAAAAAAAGAGAAAAAAAGAATGAAGCTTTAATTGCACCCTTGAATCTGATAGGAGAGTTATGACAGACAGTGAGAGGATTTATCTTTCCTTCTGATGTGTGGTATTGCAGTCCAGTCCAGAAATACATGAGGTGCAAGCCTTGCTTTGAAAACTTTAGCAATAGTTCTGAAAGTATTTCTGAAACAAGTGCACCTTTGGATGGAAAGCCATATGGGAACTAAGTTTAAGAATCAGTTGTTAATTATCTTTTCACTTTGAGGAAAAAATTCTGGTAAGAGTTGTGTGACCTTATCCAAAGAGTTTGCTTTTGCTAAAATCTGAAATCTGGGGAGAACAGGGGTGGTAAGTTGGTTTTGGTATAGGCATTACTTGTTTTTAAAGGTAGTATCTTTGACATCTACAGTGCCCACCCAACAAGGAGTAGCTTGAGAAGAAAAAAAATACTTGAATCCTATTTCATAATGTTAAACAACATCCCCCCCCCCCCTTTTTTTTGGCATGTTTAAAACTTTTTTTTTCCCTTCTAAATCTGTCTCACAAAAATATCTTCTTGAATCAAATGTCTCTTGTTCAGTTAAGTCTACCACAAATGTAACTATGCTCTAGTGTTCAGGTGAAATGAATTCTCTGCTGTTGTTCACTGCTATACCAGAGATGGGGGCAAGTGAGAAAGCCAGACTTCTCATATATGGGTAATGCTCCTTTCTATGACAGTGATTTTTTTTTCTTTCTTTTTAAATAAAACTAGCTTTATGCCTTGACATAAGGGAGAAATAAAATAGTGATATACTTAAAGTGTGGGTAATGGATGAACACAAGGTACGTTATAGTTATTGAATAGCCTCTAATAGTTTGTGTGAAAGGAATAAAAATTCTTTCATGATATATGATTGCTTTATTGACAGAGATGAAGTCTTCAGGGCAGGAGAGTGGATGTAACTTTTTTTTTGAGTCCCTGTTAGTATGCTTTTTTCTGTATGCTGTATCGCTCAATTAGTCTCCATCCGATACCACTAAGTTATATGAGTCTGGACTTGAACAAAACAGTGAAGGAAAAATAGGATCCTACTCTATAAAAAACCCTAAACAAACCAACCCCAATCCTCCAACCCCAAGCAAATCACAAAAGTCAAAACAAATAAAACAGTCCATTAGTGTCAGGGAGTCTAGAGATTCATGTCCAGCATATTTCTTTTTCTACTGGGCTGAATTAATTCTCAGAGGCATGAGGTCAGGTACTAACACTTCTAGCTAGGACAGAAAAGAAGGATGCAAAAGTGGTCCTTGGGTAGAAATGACAATGTTCAAGAGTTTACTAAAATATCCTGCCAATGATTCTTTCCCAGCTCAAGAATTTTCCTTACAGTTGACAACAGATTGTTGGAAAGGGAGGAGTGAATGGTCTTTCACTGTGGAAGATGGGGATAATGAGATTAAAATTAACGTTCAAGATAATATTGAGTTTATTTGCTGCTGAAAACTTTATTTTTGCAATCCTCATTTCCCTTCAGACAGGCATGACCTGTAGTGGGAAGCGTGATATTGCCTACAAAGGATATGCAGGGAATGTGTTTAGCTCTCTGTAGGTGATGGCTTGAGGCAGAGCTGTGGGTTTAAATTCTAAAATAGAATTCTTAGAAGTAACCTCTTGCTGCTGACAGATGTTGCTGCAAGAATCATACTTCATAAATCTTTTTTTTTTTTTGAGCAGCAACCATAAAACTCAACTGTTTTGTGAGAAGGAAATTGAATTTACTTAAGACTCTGATCATTCTTTGCTTGGTGACAAGTATGGAAGAGCTTAGGCAAAAATTGTTATAAATCTTTTGAACTGTTTATAAGATAGAGAATGTTAGTATATTCTTTCAATAACTAGCTAAAAATTACTAAAAAATTTGTTTGTTAAATTAAGGAGCTCATCAAAGTCTGTCAGATTATTTTCCTATCCCATATATTGGCTATTCATTAATACACCTTAGGCAATTTAGGCCATGTAGGTTAGTTTTAATACAAGAAGTAATTCCTTTTCTTTCTGTTTTCATAGGCACATGAAGAAATACAGCAGTGTCAGATTCGAAAGAGACTCCTGGAGTCTACTGCCAAGCTCTTGTCAAGTCATGAAGTTCTGTCTTAAAACTGGATAGAATACTGTCTCATGATCTTTATGTTGGAGACCTATTCCATATTGCTCTACTATTCACTTAACCAGTTGCCTTTTTGTTTTACCATTGCTATTAAAATAGCTGTTCTAGACATCTCTTTCTCCCCTTAGATATTTTTTCCCTGATTTTATGATGGTGTATTAAAAATACCCCCTCGCTCTTTATTTCATTGACAAAAACTCTGACCTTGGTATTGTCTCTAAGATATAACCTCTGTTTCTTAGATTGTCTTAATGACTCTTTTCTGTTCCCATTGGAATCTATTCTTTGAATCAATGCAACCAGTATTTCAGATAAAACCTCCTCAAGACCCGGAATAATATTAAGCCGTTCTTTCCTCTACCAGAAATACTTTGACGAATGCATACTAAGATTAGCATTTCTTTTATATATCTTCTGCACACGCACAGTTTAGTCACTAGGTGTAGTACTCCCACATTCTTCTCTAACAAATTTTGAAAAGATCCCATTTTTTTCCTTAAATTCTTACAGAACCTTAAGTGTGTAACCTTGTACTTTGTACTGCTAAACTTGAGGCTTTTTTTTCTCTACTTCAGTCTCGTGGTGATTTAGTATTTGGTGTGAATATATTATATTTTTATAAGTGCAAACTCTTTGTTTGTAGTGAATCTTGTAGGATTTTTTGATGCAAAACATCTAGCAGATTCTTATCACTTGTCAGATGCCCCAACAAAATCTGACTGCTTCTTGGGAATGATGTGTTTATTTAGGTAAACAAAAACAAAGCTTGCTTTTACCTTCTGACTTTCTGAGCTCTGATAAGTTGAAATTCTCATTACAAAAAGATTTAACACATTGTTTTTCCTCCTGACTTTGACAAGCCTCTGTACGGTGTTAGAATCTGCCCAAACTTGTCAGAAGCCTAAATGCTATTAAGGCCTTACTGAGCTTGGTGCTAGTGGATGAGTAGTAAAGAAACTAACTCTTCAGCTGAAAATATGGATGGCATGGTGTTATGAAGGAACTTTTAAGGACTGTTGAATACTAGAAGCTTCATATAAAACTAGATCTCTGACTTGGTGACTGGAGTTCGTGTGTTAAAAGCCCTTCTAATTTTACCCCTCTGCTCTAAAACTCATTCTGAAAACAGTTCTGCAAGGGTGGGTGTGTCTTATTTC
Source organism: Elanus axillaris (assembly GCA_026212715.1). Classification (NCBI taxonomy): domain Eukaryota; kingdom Metazoa; phylum Chordata; class Aves; order Accipitriformes; family Accipitridae; genus Elanus; species Elanus axillaris. The sequence goes on along the minus strand of JANZLQ010000029.1, from coordinate 30,229,940 downwards.
TGTAGGCACCTTCAAACTGGCAAATGGGACGTGGAACTGTGCCTGTATTTCAGCTGCTGCTTTTCAGTCGTGAATCATAGTGAAAAACCTATTTCTGTAAGCTGTTTAAACTTAGACATTGTGTCATGGCTAGAACCAGCTGAAGCAGTAGGGTAGTAACTTCTGGCAAAAGAAGGACAGCTAGCTTGGGAAGCAATAGTACCTTACATAAACATGGTAAGACTTGCTGAAAGTTACCATCTGGAGCTGCAAGGTTATTGCAGAGTTAGTCAGCAGTTGTGCAGTGGTCTTCCACTTTAGCAGAAATGTTATCACCCTAAACTGCTACTGTTGCCTAAATGGAGGACTCCTATCTCATGTTCACTAAGCTGACACTTAAGTTCCCTAAATACTGAATTGCATGTAATACATTATTTGGGGCCTGAAGAACACATCTCCTGGAAGGGCTTTGTTCTGCCAGCACTCAGTAGCTCAGTACCTAGCCTATACGTAGACCACTGGGATACAAAATGAGGTTTTCCTCTGGTATGAATCTATCACATTTACCTGGTGTGTGTTTCAATAGATTAGATGTTACACAGACTGTGGCAGGAGCAACGTCTTTGGCTTTTAAACATTAATTTTTCTTGTGTTGAGAACATTCTCCTGTATTTGGAAAAATTTTGTACAAAAGAAGCGCTCCCATGAAATACTGGCATTTCAGGCTCAATTTTCCGTTGTCTATTTCACATTGTGTACTCTGTTGTGGTGTACAAAAACTATTATTGGGATGCAGTTATTCTCCAGCCTTGCTGTTGGAAGTGTTTCCATCAAGAAATTGTTCCAAGACTCTGTATCCCAAATACGCATAGTAAGAGGGAGCATATTTTTTTTGTGAAGGGCAAGATATGGGTTCTGTTTTCTGCTCCAAACAGAAATGCTCACTGGTGCACTGTTGAAAGTTCCTGTTCTAGATTTTTCTTTGGTTTAAATAATTGTCCTAGAGTAGTCCAGGGAGAATGTCATACAACATGGAATGGAATACAAGAAAACAAACTAATTATTGAAATGCTTTGCTCAATTAATTAACTTAAATGTGAAACTATCTTAAGGGTTGAACTGCTTTCCTCACTGAAAATAGTCCTTGATTTCAAATACATGCATCGTGTTGATAAAAATATTCTATCACAAGGGGGCACCAAAGATTTTTCTTACAGAGCAGAACTTTAGTTGTTTTTCTTCTTGCTTTAACCCTTACACACTAACTCAAAGTTACAAATGCAAAATGTTTTGAATAGCTTAAAGCAAGGGTGGCCATAATTACCTACCCTCGGGAACTGCATACCAAAATTTTCAAGAGAAAAGTGGCATCTTGGGAAGCAATTCAGATGGTATTACTCCTGCAGGGCCTCCTTTACAGGGTGAAGCTGTGCTGGGCACACAGCCAGGTCCTACAGCAACCAGGCAAGAGCATAGAATCATAGATTGGCCTAACCAGTGCCTTGCTAGCTCACTTCCTCTCTCAGCCATGGACTTGGATTATCTGGCAACCTCCATGGCAGCCTGGTGTTGGCTACAAAATGTAATTCTCTCTTGGAAGTGTTGCAGTTGGGGTATTTGAGAACTGGTAGTTTCAGGAGCTGCTCTGGACTTTATTTCCCAACTACAGAATATGTTTTTGATAATAAAATCCAATATAGCTTTACAAAGTATTGGTAATCTACAAGTGCCTCCTCAATCTAGTATGATTTAAAATGATCACAGGAAAAAGATCTTACTGTATCCATTTTAATCATACTTAATTGATGTTCTGATGCGTTTAGTGAACAAGAAGGGGAAAACATTAAATTCTTTTAAACTCAAAGTTGGGAAGGGGCTAGTATTCCCATGTAAGATATTTTAAACAATATCAGAATGGCAGGGTTTTTTTGTTTGGTTGGTTTTTGTTTGGTTTTTTTTTTTCAAATTTTAGTCTGTTAAATGAAGACTGGGGGAGAATTTGGGAACTTAATGTGTTCATTCTTTATCTAGGTACTTCTGGAGTCCAGGAGAGTAATAGGTAGGAAAGTAGAATACCTACTATTGTGGCTTAACCCCAGCAAGCAACTAAGCACTATGCAGCTTCTCACTCACTTCCCCCTCCCCCCACCCCCCAGTGGGATGGGGGAGAAAATTGGGAAAAGAAGTAAAACTCATGGGTTGAGATAAGAATGGTTTAGTAGGATATAAAAAGAAGAAACTGATAATGATAATGAAACCCTAATAAAGTGACAACAGTAATGATAAAAGGATTGGAATATACAAATGATGCACAGTGCAACTGCTCACCACCCACCAATCGATGCCCACTTAGTCCCCC
>JANZLQ010000029.1:30190311-30227502 GCA_026212715.1 Elanus axillaris | reverse complement strand
GTCATTTTATTAGTGTTGTTATCATTATAATTACTTTCTTCTTTTCTGTTCTGTTAAACTGTTCTTATCTCAACCCACAAGTTTTACCTTTTTTTCCCCAATTTTCTCCCCCATCCCACTGGGTGCGGGGGGGAAGGGGTGAGCAGCTGCGTGGTGTTAGTTGCTCGCTGGCGTTAAACCACAACAGAAGATTTTTGCAATTTGTGGTTTTATATATTATGATTGACAAGGAAAAACAGTTGTGAAAACCCCCTTGAATGTTTTTGTGTAGTTAATGAGAACATGTTAAGAAAACACAAAGGTGGAAAAATAAACAGAATTGCCTTATTATTCTGTTATATCTTTTAGAAAAATAGAACAAGCTCACCAACAACTTTATTAAAACTAGCTACTCCAAATTTCTCTTTGAGGAGGTCATCAAGATTATCACCTACCCTGCCATCACGTCAGAGACCCCAAAGGGATGACATTTCTAGCAGTAGAAAGTGGTAAGTACAAAAGTCCACTGTACATCTTCCTGCAAACCAATATACCTCAAATATTTATGAAAGGCTTTTAGATCCTACTGTTTTCCTGAATACTTTAATACAATAATCTGCTTAGTGAAGCACAGTTATGGTGCAGATTGTGTGCACAGAGAATTCCTCCCTGTCTGATTAGTTTCTCATTTGTGCCACAACACAAAAGGGTTTATTTCTCCAAATACAAGTGTTTTACCCTCTCTTGTGTAATAGTTGGTATTGTCTACATACATTCATATTCTTTTAACCTGTCTCAAACACTTGCCCTCAAAGATATGCTATGCCAGTGATTTCCACAGGGACACATGAAAATTGCTCTATATTTTTAAAATTTATTATACATTTAAACTCTATGTACTTTTTCCTCTACTATTCACTATGTCATTCTACCTCTCTCATGCCCCTTCTTAGCTGTCTATTTTATAAGCAGTCCTAATTTTTTCTTAAATATGTATTGAAAATTTTGTCTGTTTGTGGATCCAGGCCAAAGTCAGTGAGCAGAGACATGATTCATTGCTTAGCTTTGGATGACACCAAAGACTCAAAATACCAGGCTCATAGAAAGTACACCTATGCTGAGCTGCTCCCAGTAAGTATTACTAGGAAATATTAGTTGTCTTGAATCATAGGTTAAAACACTTTATTCTGTGGTATTAATGGGGAAGTAGTCAATGACGGGGAGAAATGGGTTTGATTATATGAATGCTAATGCATTATGCAGAGGTATAATTAGAATGTCAGCATTTTCTGTGTGGTGTCTGTGACCTATTTGATAGGAAATTATGGCACATACAGAGGTTTATTTTCACTAGAAAGTGTCGATCTTCTCCATGGTGACCATATGTTCAGTAGGCTATTATGGAAAACTCACTGGATAAAGGCTTCAGTGGAATTTTTGCCTAGGAAAGTATCCCAGACTTACAGTGAAAACTGAATCTGCTCTAGAAAATCATTAAAATAGTAAAATTCATAAGAGGAAAAAGCTTCACTTGTACAATTCCTCTTTATTGCTTGTGTACTTCATTCTTTTCTTTGTTGAATTGTTGCCTGCTAAGCAGACCCTCAGTTCAGCAAACCTCAGGAGGGACAGGCTGCACAGAAAAGCATTTTCTCAATAACTGTTAAAATACTGACAAATTGAACATGTGAGATATCAAGATCTGGCAATTTAAAATATATGCAAAACCTTTCATGGTTTTGGAGTGGTCTTGAAACAGCCTGCTGTATTGATACCCAGTGGCCTCACAACTAAAAAAATCTCTAAACATATTATGAAATCTGGGCCTGTTTACATATGCAGGTCACATCATTGCTGATCACTTGAGCACATGATTGATTGTTTTTCACATCAAAATTGTATTTTGTTTATTACTTCACTGCAATCATTTTACTTCTTTGTTAATTTTGACAGAAGAAAAGGCTAGTCTTTGCAATCAGGGGGCATTTGCAGTTAGAAATGTATATTCAGGAAACATTCACACCATGAACTATTAGTTTTTATACACCTTCATCATGCAGAGTTTCCCTGTGTCTGAGGGAGGAAAACAGTACACATACAGGGCTAGACTGGAACCTACAGTCAGGACCCCCAAATTTGCCATCACAAATATGATGCAAAGGGGAATCCAGGGGTTCATAGTTTAAATTCATACTGGGGAGGGGGATCTTCCTACTTTGCTTCAGAAGCCTGGCGTCCTCCTGCCCTTCTCCATCCCTGTTACTTTTTGGAAAGAAGCTGGTTGTCAGCCACCACACTCATCTGCTTCTACTTCTGCTATCAGAGACAGCAAATCAGCCAAAGTTTCTCCCTTGTGATCATCAGAATCTAATTTACTACTTTGTAACCTCCTCTGGCTTCTCTGTGAGTGTTGTCAAGATGGATGTATTCATCCTCAAATGCCCCAGGAGCTAGCCACAGTAAAGAGCATGGATTTCTTGCCCCCTAAAATGCTCATGATTTTGTTGCTGGTGTCAGTGGTGTAACCGTAGGAGACATATCTTTTGTTCCATGATAGTTAATTGTTTTGAGGCTTGACCAAGTAATTGCCTGATAACTTCTCTTAATTCAAAACACAGTAGCCTGAGCTGAGACAACTTTTGACAGCTAAGTGATATGGTTTAGTATCATTGGAATTGCTTGGATTCAGAGCTAAAGAGTTAATGACAGAATTAAGGCCAGGTTTGTTTTTCTGTTTCAAGTATTCAGGAACCACCTAAAGGATGCTATGGTCATTTTGCTACTCTGCATGCCTTCAGTCATCAGACTTATTCCATTGGATGTGCATTCTTAGTGGGAAAATGGCATGGAGAACTATGATCAATTGCATATGTAGTAGAAAATGGAGTCTAGTTTCTTGGGATGAAGATACTAATTGAACACACTGCATGGCCTTCCATTGCAATGTACTGACATTTGAAAATAATGAAAGCCTGTTATTCCTTGCTGTATGACTATATTTTATTTGTCCAGGGGAAAAGTACTGCTGGCAGTGCTGTCTTGGGATCACACATGGAAAGCATGCTGCAGTCTCTTTATTTGGAGAACAGAGCAGGCTACTACTTCACACGCTTCTGTGAGAAGTCAGGGAATAAGGTATGAGCATTTTCCTACCCTCTGATAATTTAGTCCACAATTGACTGAATGCCAAGTTATAGAGGGCAGCCAGACTGAAAAAAAAAAAAAGGAGAAAGAAAGATTGATGACTGGATGAATTATTACTTGTGAGACTCCAGTCCCTCAACAACAATAAACTGTTCATGTGTATATTCAAACTAATGACAGGTCTTAACCAAGCTGTCAGATCCTAACTGTCTCAAACCTATTGGAAATCTGATTGTACCATCAGGGATAAAAAAAGACAAATCATTTATAAAAACTAGCCTTTAACTTGGCAGAAAAAATGAGGTCTTAACCCACAAAAACATTTTTTAAAAAGATGGAAAATCCACTGTGCTATTACTCATGATAATCTGCCTCCTTCTTATTTGTTGGGTTAGTGATGTCCAAAATCTCCAATGTTTTAAAAACGTTCTTCTGCTTCCATGAAGCTTCTTGGATTTCTGAGAAACATAACACTATTTCTTCTCTGCAGTCAGCAGATTCATCATTCATTGCTGGGTGTAAATTGAGGATTGGTTGGAACAAGTTATGAATCTGAGTCAGTGTTTAGTGGCTTTGCAGAAAAGTTGAGTCTTTAGGGGAGATTTGAATGCAATCAAGATGGACATCTGTTTCACCGCTGGCACAATCCAGAATCCAGCAGCAGTAGCTAGAAATGCCTTTTGCTACTAGAAGGCAGGAGCCAATGTTTCCAAAGCTGAATACCTTCAGCTAAAAATGTTAAATGTGTATAGATAGAAATTTAAATAAAAGTAACTTATTTTTTCATAAGAGATAGGCACCCACCCACATGTCCTCTAGCCTTTCCAGGTGCCAGACTCCTTTGAAAATTATTTCCTTAAGGTTTTGTCTACAACTGTGGAGCCTATTTCACTCATATGCCAGGTCTGGCAGGCTACAGTTTGTGGAGCTAAGTTCCTTGCCCCTATCTTTTTGGAACACTTCCTTTATTGTCCAGTGATGGGAGTTTCAGGGTATTTTTAAGATCCAAACCCCATAAGCACATGATTAAAACAGAGGACTTGGGGAAAGGTCTAGACTCCTTCTGAAAGATCATTTGATGTTTGTTTGAATTTATGATGAAATGGGGCTAAGACTCTGTGCCTCAGAAATGCATGTAATAAAAATGTAATGATAGTCCCAGTAACATATGTCAAGTACACAATATTTAATTGTTTTGGTTATTGTTGCAAAATGCTATTTTGCCATGGCACAAATTCTGCATGTCCATTATCAGCACTTCTTCTTTAGTACTGGCTTTATGCCACTGAAATGTGGTTACTTTTCAAATGTTAACTACAATGTTAACAATTTTAATGGCCAATTATGCATAAAGGATACAATAAAAGATATAGTATCACAGTGACGATGCCATTAAATATGTTGTCCTTCTGCCAGTATACAACAGAAGATTAAATCCGTTTTAAATTGAACTTGATTTATGGTGACCTCAAGGAGCTAAATAATTACTTGCATTGGAAAGTCAACCTTTTATAAAGCTGTGATAAGTTACAATATTTTTCATCTCTAGTTGTGGAAGAACAGTGCGTACTTTTGGTTTGACCTACAGGCTTATCATCAGCTTTTCTACCAAGAAACTCTTCATCCTTTTAAAATATGCAAGCAAGCTCAAGTAAGTTGTAAATAATGTGTTTTCCGTTTGCAAATACATTTGTTCATTCCCTTCACAAATACATTTATTCAGTGTAAAGACTGAAAAGAAGATAGAAAGTAGAAAAGTTTCCAAATCTTGGCAATCCACACCAAATTAAATCTGGGTTGTGGACAATAAAACGAGCTCTTTGGATTTTTTCCATGGAATTTCTTGATTTAAATGTTAAACATGCATAGTTTGATTTCTAGGCTCTGCTGCCTGTTCCCAGTTTTATCTATTATACTCAGTTTACCTAATCTCCCCTTTGCTACTCTGTGTCATGTTTGGAAACTGTCTGCTTAGTGTTAACATCAAAGATAATACATTTTATAAATCATGTAATTGTGCTGTAGCTTTCCTTCCATCTCCTGTGTGGGTTAGAATTGCAGGTCTCACAGTCCAGACCTCAGAAAATGACCTTAGTCATGAAAATGGATCTTTCAGTTGTCAGTCCTGTTTTTCTTTTTCTGACTGTCAGGGCATCATTATGCTCTTTTCGCAGTCATCATCCCCCCATTTGATCTTTAGATTCTCACTTACTGTCAAGTGGAACTGATATTTCCTATAAATTAGCATTCTTAATTGAGTATGCACTTTAAGTCAGGGAATAAAACAAAAGTCAACGGGTTCACCACAGGCCATGGGTGCTAATGGCTGTCACTGACTGTAGAATAGTCCCATATTGCCAGGGAAGGAGGCTGAAGCAGTGTGCTATCATTAGAAGAACTCCAAGCAACTTTTAAAATCACTTTGTGAAACTTTGGTCTGTTTTTCCTCTGTAAACCTTGTGTAGGAGTATATCGTATCTGCCTATTTCAATATATGCTGTAATAGAGCTACTTCACATGTCATTGGAACAAATATCTGTAGAGAGCAGTGGAGAATAATCTCTTTGTATGGCTTATGTTACTGAGCATCTGGACTTCCTTGAATTTGTCTTCTTTTCTTACTTGGACGTTTTACTGGGGCAGATGACAAAATTTTGCATATTTGTCCAGAATTCTTACCTGAATCAGTGTTATTTGTACAGAAACTCCAAGCAGAGGCTGAGGCACAGATTCCTCCCTCTCTCCTGTCACACACTGGCTAACTTGAACTGCTACCCTATTTAGCTGTTTTCCCCTCCAGCTCTACTTATGGCCTGAGGCCAAGGGCAACTGACTGTATCCCTGAGGCTGACTGTCTCCCATATCTGCCCAGGCCATGGACCCCTGCTCACAACAGGCACGCAAATTAACCATATCTAAACTGTGTCTTCATTTTCCTATATGTTTTGTTGCAGGTTAAATCTTAGTTATGGTCCATGATGATTTTCAGTTTGCTTTCATTTCACACCAGCTTACACTCCTTCCGCAGTGGTTGCATGGCTGAAAAATAAGGCCCATGTCTTTTTTACTTTTCTTATCTTGTTTCCAGTGCTGGCCTGGTGGTGACAGCAGAACATCATACAATCAGTGTTACCAAGCAATTGCAGAGAGCTACATACACATAGCCATTAAAGTAAATACATCAAAACGAAATATGTGAAACTGTTCCATTAGCATAACTAACAGCTGAAATGTAACATAACAAATCAACACATGTGCTGCAACATTTGGTATCATTCTCAAGCTTGCCTTTTAAGGCTGCACAAAAATTATTCTTGTTTTCATTGGAACACAGTAAAGAGTCAAGCTGCATCCAATCTACAAGGTCTGCTTATGGAAGAGATGCCTTCCCAGATTCTGCGCTCACCTTTGGCACAATAAGATAGCATTTCCAAATACTCCTAAGAGAATGTGGATCAGATTCACACAGCACATTGTCATATATATTTTACTATTTATTACAGAAAGAGACACCCAGAGTATTCTGTATGTGTTCTCCCTGCTTCCTGTTAGAAACAAGAGCAAACATAGATTGCTGCATATCTGCTACTCAGTTTCATTTGTTAGGCATTTTTATCTCAGCTTTATGACAGAGTAAGAAAATGCATTCCAAGGTGTATATTCATTCATCCAGAGAAAGAAGCTACAGTAAGAATGAAATCTGATGGATAAGTAAAACGATGAGTACTGGTAATCATCCAGGAAAGTATATGGTTATTCACTATAAACATAAACACAGGAGTGTAAAATAAATTGGGGAGGAAAAGCAATAAAGAAACACATATTGTAGTGATGGATAAAAAAATAGTTATTTAGAGTTACAAAACCTAATGCAGTTATGGGAAGTACAATATTTTAACACTAGAATCAATTTAGATAAAGGGAGTTATCATTACTGTGAACTTTTAGGGTCAGACACAAGATTTATATTAGTGGAAAGTGATGATGGGGGTTAAGGCAATTTAGCCTTTCCATTTAAGACCAGCCAGTGCACTGTATTCTTCGATCATATGATTGTGTCAAGCAGCTGCACAAGTCCCTCGTTTAGGTCAGAGCAATATCCACGCCTTTGGGCAGCAATACAAAGCACTCGGACTTAAATCTTTTCCGTGTTTCTTGCTTCACTCTAGTTATTCTGAGATTGCTTACCAAAGCCTTCTCATCTGGGGATGAATTCACACCAAAACCCAAGGCCTGAACAACCCCTGATTTGGAAAGTCATAAATGATGTCAGGTTCTTAACCTGAATTTCCTTCATTTCGTATGTTCAGATTTGTTCCATTATAAGTAATTTCAAGATGCAAACTCTGATCAAATTTCCAGATAGGGTTTTGTGTTCAATCCATCACTAATTCTAATACATTTATAGGAAAATGTATAGCTGGCAGGTAGGAAAATTCTTTGTATTTTACAAAACGAATAAAACATTGAATAAATGAAGTATGATGTGACATGCTTAAGATTTTTGTATGAATTTGATAACCTCTTAAGTTCATTTAATGTAATTGTTTTTCCTGTTGATCCGTTAGGAGATTGGCCAGTACAACATTTTCACTGTTCCACTGAGATTCAGAAAACCACAGGACTTCCATGACATGGGAGTCAAAAAAGGCTACGAATATGCCTTTTTAAAGGATACAATGTATTTTTCCCCTATATCCTGCGAACTTCCTTGCCCAGTGTTGAAGACACTTTGCCTCTTTTTTGGCATGTCTAGAACTTTTTGCAGTTGGTTTTCTTGCAGTCCTTGCATTCAGTTCATTGCAGATCTAGAGATGCGTCTGAACCCTCCGCAAGGGACACAGGGATGAAAGCTCCTTCTCATTTCTCCTTTATCCGCAAGTGCATACATTCACTTTGTCACTTTTACTTGGTGATTCAAATCACATAGCAATGGATTCTTAGAAGAATTTAAGCAAAAAGATGGCATCTTGCCAGATCCTCAGGGACTGTAAATCTGCGTCCTTCAAAAGTGAAGAGGCCATCCTGATTACAGCACTAAGAGTCTGGTCCTTTGGGTTTGGAAAAGTGTACTTCTACAGCTAGCTTAACCACGTCTAAATTTCTGCTTCACATGTATTCCAACCCTAACTATTGTTTTGGAAAAAAATGTCTGTCTTTACTGTGCTCCAGTTTTGCATGTGAAATTATACAGGACTGGGGGCAGTTCAGCAGGTAGAGCAGCCTGCAAAGGCTGTCCCTAATATGGCAATACATTACCACAGTGTTTATGCAAGCAGATTGTCAATAGTTTTTGGCCAAAGGTTCCTTAGTCTGGGCAATTCCTGACTCTGTAGGATGATACTTTTTGTCAGCTTTAAAGATGAGTGGCAAATATACTCAAGTTAACCCATTTCATACAAAATCATGGGGGAAAGAAGAGTTCCGCCAAGAAACCTGCGGAGTGTTTGTTTTGATTTTATTCTTAACACTATGCTAAAAATGATCAGCCATTTGAGGAACCAGATTAAATGTGTGTTAAAATATTGAGGACCTATTTTGGACCCTTCTCCCTGATTTACAGATCCCTTGTGTGGTTTTATGAGTCATAACAGGTGGAGCAATGTAGCCCTAATGATGAATAAAATGGTTAACCCCTCTTTAAAAATTCTATTTTTAGATACCACATCTTTATATCATTGAACTGGTACCTTCTAATTTGGCTTTTTTATATGTTAAGTGTTTTGGATCAGACTAGAACATGATGTAACTGAAACTTTACTAGTGTTAGGGTTCTTCAAAATAACTTCCAAGTTTTGAAATCACTATGAATCTAATTATTGCTGTCTCTGTGAAATTTAAATTTATTTAGAGATTTCCTGAGAAGGGCATAATTTAGGATAAATGTGGTCTTGTTCTTCAGGTAGGACTCTTCCTGTGGATGTCCTCATTTTTTGACCTTACCCTTACACCTGTGGGTCTTTATTGCACTGATAATGTGGGCCACAATAGCCACAAGCCATCTTTGTTTTCAGGGATTAGATCTATGTAGAAAGAGGGTGGAATCCTGTATAGACAGTAAATATAGTAATCATAACAAGTTCTAACTGGGGGATGGATGTCCGCCATCGTAGCTCTGTTTTCCTCAGTGACCTGATATCAGGAGAGTCTAAAAGGTCTCTTTCAAATTGTTAAGGTCCAAAATAATGGGGGTGTAGCCTGGTACTGTTGCTGTTCGAAAGAAAGAGTCTAATAAATCAGAATTTCATTTAAAACAAACAGAAACATAATTATTTAATGTATTCAAACATTCTCCCACTGTGCCTGAAATCGAAACGCAACAGTGTTTTATTACTGCTTGAACACTGAGTAAATGTATTATTTTCTTTTCTACCATTTTGTACATCCTGCTAGTTACAGCTGGATTCTAACAACATAAGGAAAATGAGAATTATCAGAAACCTGCATTCTTCATTGTCAAAACTGTGTGATAATAAATAGTGAAGATGGGCACCTCAGTGCTATCCTAGAGAGAAATTCTGATTTATGCTATTAATCTGACCCCCAAACATATGTTTGAAAATTATTTAGACTTTGACAATGTGAAGAAGAGAAAATATTTATAAGTATATGAAATTTATTACAGCAGCACCTTTTTTGACTTGAGTTCCTAGCTGCAGTCAGAATCATGATGTATTAGGAAGATATTCTGGAATATCTTCTTCCAAGATATTCCTGGAAGAAAGTGTTTTTCTTTGAGTTTTCAATGTTCTTTTTCATAGCAACTTACGAAACCTTTAAAAACCAAGAATTTGACATAGAGGACTATTTGGAAAAAAAAGCATTTGAAATAAATAAAAAAATTATTCAGTGCTTCAAAGATGAGCTACTAGTGAGAAGGAAACATTCTGCAGGTTCAGCTTTCTTCTGTTTGTACATGTTGAATGGCAAACTGTGTGCTTCATAAAAAAGCATGTTGTAAACCTTGCTTTGGTAAGGATTTAGACCTCAGTTGTGCAGTGGTATCTCCTGTTACGGATCCTGTACCATGATGGAGTCTCACCACTGTCAAAGAACTGTGCAAGAGAATCTCCACACAGAATGAAATCTTATAATTTTTCATTAATTTTAACCTTAAATTTACAAATTCCCATGTATTCAGAAGTAAGACTCCTTCACAAGTTGGCCCAGCACATATTCTGCAAAACAACAATGCGACTTCATGAAGAATGCAGTTGCTGTAATGATTGTGGTTATCTGAACCCAACTAAGAATCAGCCAAATATCTCCAAGCAAAAATTACATTAAGCATCATTTTGTGATCTAACCATTTTAACAACTAGGAGTAAAAATGGCAGCAGGTCAGTTATGGCAACAACTGAGTTTTGGACAAAACACTAATATTGGTAAAAACATGGCAGGTGTAATTAGATATATGTTCAGAATTTACAGCAGGGCAGTGGGGGACAAATGTGCATTAATTCTCTCCTTCAATGGACTATGACCTTTGGAATGGATGATGGCTAAGAAACAGTTTTCTTCTGTTTTATTGTAGTTCCTTTATGCAACTTACATTGCCCCATCTGCCAATATGGACATTGGACTTCATCAAAGTAAGAAAAACATGATTTATCAGAAAATTGACCCAGCTTTTGAGGATCTTTTTGACCCAGCAGAAGAATATATCCTCACTGTTCTGCTAGAGCCGTGGATGAAGATGGTGGAAGCAGACAAATATACTTATGGAAAGGTAACCGATCTGAATGACACCATGAAATGTTCTTATGCTGGGGAAGAAATCTACAGGAGCCTTCATATGCAGCCCTGTTACCTTTATAGTCAGGAAGGGAGAACTATTACAGGATGTTTTGCTTACCCACTCCTTTCTATGCTGATGCATGGAGTAGGCTGAGCTTCCTGTGGAGAGCAGGCTTCCCATCTGAAAGGAAGGTGCAGTCTTCATAGACCCCTTGGTCTGAGAATTAGGGAGGAATGGATCTTGCTATGGCAAAATTTCTCTTTGGACTCAGGAAGTGTCATGTTTCTGCAATCTTACCATTGATCAAAAGTAATTTTCTTATGATGGATTGGCCACAAGCCTTCTGTGTTTTTAATGATAAGCACAAAATAAGCTGTGTTTCTAGGGTGTGTTGTGGTTTAACCCCAGCCAGCAACTAAGCACCACACAGCCGCTCACACACTTCCCCACCCCGCCCAGTGGGATGGCGGGGAGAATCGGGAAAAAAAAGGTAAAACTTTTGGGTTGAGATAAGAACAGTTTAATAGAACAGAAAGGAACAAACTAATAATTATAATAATAACAATATTAAAATGACAATAATAATAAAAGGACCAGAATATACAAGTGATGCACAATGCAATTGCTCAGCACCTGCCAACCAACACACAGTTAGTATCCAAGTGGCAATTCCTCCCAGCACCCACTCCCCCCAGTTTATATACTAGACATGACATCCCATGGTATGGAATACCTCGTTGGCCACTTTGGGTCAGCTGCCCTGGCTGTGTCCCCTCCCAACTTGTTGTGCCCCTCCGGCCTTCGTGCTGGCTGGGCATGAGAAGCTGCAAAATCCTTGACTTTAGACTAAACACGACTTAGCAACAACTGAAAACATCAGAGTGTTATCAACATTCTTCTCATACTGAATCCAAGACATAACACTGTACCAGCTACTAGGAAGACAATTAACTCTATTCCAGCTGAAACCAGGACAAGTGTCAATACAGTGATGCTAGGTCCATGTTAATTGTATCAAGTATTTCTTGGTGTTTAGAATTAAAGTGCAGCTACTGCTTAGCATAAGAGGAAATGCCATATGGTGATCCAGCTGTATTTTCCACAAACACTTTTTAGATAGCTGCCCTGCTGGCTTCCTGAAGTAGGTGGTTCAGTGGTGTACTCAGTTCTAATCCCAGAAAGCCTCTGAAGGCTTGAATTGAGCAGGCTCATGCAGGTCAGAGGAGATGGCTGCAATCCTGACTGCTTTAGACAAATAAGAACAAGAAATGGTAGAGGAAATGGTGGATGCTGTGGCACTCTGCTCTTTGTAAACTTACCTACAAGTTCCTAGCTGTAGGTCAAACTTCTAATTCCAAGTCTTTAACATCTCTCTCTCTTGGATATTGAAGGAGAAACTTACAATGGGCAATCAAGGATTTGGAAGGCAGGAAGTTAGTTCTTGTTCCCGTTTTTCTCCACTATGACCTTAGATGAAGCACCGCCATTTTTACAGCAGTATTGCCAGCTTCTTCAGCACTTTGCAGCTGAGGAGGTTCATGAAGCAGAGGTCTTATCCACATTTTTGTGTTTAATAGTCTCTGATGAGGTATTTTTTTTCCTCATGGGTTTATGTAAATATGTCTTCAGTCATTTTCTATCTTCAGCCTCACTATAGTAGTGGGTTTCATGGTTTAATCATGCAATATGAGAAAAAAATGTTTATCTTGGTTTGTTTGCAAATCCCTCCCTGATAATTTCACCCAGTGCCCTAGTTTTGTATGCCATGAGGAACAGTGAACAATTGTTATCTTGTCATATTCTCAGTGTTGCTATGCTTTTACATGTTTCTGTTGTATCCTGCTTCAATTACATCTCTTTGAAACTCAAGAATCCTAGGCTATTTGACCTCTCCTCTTACAGAAGGTATTCCATACCTTTGTTACACTTATCACCCCCATCTCTATCTGTTATTTTATATTCTTTTGATGAGATGCAAGCAGTACTCAAGATCTGGATGCACTAAGGATTATCCAGTGGCAGAATCATGTTTTCTGGTTTGCTCTTTTTTCCTTTCCTAATTGTTCCTATGATTCTAATTGTCTTTTGACTCCTGGTGAACTTTGAGTGGATGTGCAAAATGTAAGGTAATAGCCAACTGCAATGATTCTAAGATCTCTTTACTAAGTAATAACAACTAATGGAAAGCCCTAATTTGGAGCTCACTGGAATGACTTAATGTTTATTGTTGTTGAATTCAGCAGCCCTTTTATCATGCAGACGTTAAAGTGTCCTGAAATCCTGCAGCTCTTCACAGTCAATTTAAATTTTTACTCTGTGGAATAATTTTTCAAATTTTGTTGTCTCCTCACTCACCTCCTTTTGCAGAAAATTTCTGAATGTTTTAAAAAACAACCTCAGTGCAGATCCCTGTGAGACTCCAATAGGAACCCCACCCCATAATAAAAGTTGTTTGTTTTTTTTTTAATTTTCTACCTTCCAAATAATTCATAAGGGGACCTTCCCTCTCATCATGTGATAACTTAATTTCCTTAAGAAAACTTAAGTTTGAACATTGAAAAAAAACCTACTAAAATTAACTATGCTAATCCAAAGACATCTGCAAAATATTCTCTTCACTTTTCAGCATTTTTTTCTAAGCTTTCAGATAAATTATTTTTTCTAAGCTATTTCAGCTATAATTGTGACCTGCAAAACACTGTGTAATTGATTGATGCTTTCATTAATCTGAAATTTTATTTACTTTCTATCAGACTAGTTATAGTCTTTTGTAAATGTATATTTTCCATGTGTATTATCAATACTAGTTGTCTAGTATCTATTGCCAGTGCTCACTGAGTGAAGTTATCGACTCAGCTGAGTATTATTATACATCATTTTTGTACAAATAGGACTCTGCTTTTGAGCACTCCTGAGTACAGCGTTTTCACTGCTTCTAGTGATGGAAGAATTCCTCCAAAGTAAGAATTGAAAATAAAAATTTTTGCTTTAAGTTAGGTTAATACTTGTGTCAGTTTATACCTCCTTGAGTTAACTGAGTGATAATCTATTGCCCTTTCAGTTTAGATGATACTTTGCTTTGCAAGTGTAGTTACATGCAGACTTCTCAGTGCTCTAATAACACAGACATCTTAATCAGAGCATGAAAAAACAGAACTAAATCCTTTTGAGTGCACAATACATGCATTTGTGAAGAGTTATAATACACAGACATAAACCGACCTGTTCTAGGAGGCACTAGAGTCTCTTTGTACTAGGCACAGGCTGATGCTCAGACACGCTCCTTCCCAGCACAAAGACAAGGTCTGCTTTGTATTTTGTTCAGTCCCTGGCTCTACTCTTCCCCTTTGTTCTACCATACAGCACGATATATTTGGCCCATAATGAAACAAGATATTTTATCAAGAACTAGGTGAGTCCAAAATTGTTTATTTGGGATGTGGTCAGTATGTATCGACATTTTTATCTTTAAACGAAACATGAAAACAGGAGAGTTCCCTTTTATTATTGACTCTCATTCTGCCCCTATCTGCTTTCTGTTTAAACTTTATGAAAAATGTTCTGAATTATTTTCCTATTTACTTTGAAACTACGTTTTCTTTTAAAGGAAAGAATACCCCAAATGCACTTTATAACACTGGAATAGAATTACACTGAGCCTGAAGGCATTCAGATAACACGGTGATTAGTGTGGTATTCACATTTAGACAAAAGCGTAATGAGTATTAATCTAAAAGCTTCTTTTGCACATAAACTCTTGTATATTAAGACCACAGCTTTCTAATCTTTGTAAAAGGCATGCTACTCCGTATAATGCATGGGCTCAATTTTACTAAATATCCTAAAACCTGCATTTGAATGGTTTAGTCAGCTGAGAGGGTCGCCAAACTATTCCTTATGCTGTTACTGATTGTTTGTACATAACATTGAGAACCACTCTAGTTATATACATAAGGCTTCTAATTAAGTTAAAAAATGCCAATACTTCATGAGCTCTAATCATGCACAATTTATTATTTTAAGGCATTACCTGTTATGAAACTAATGAAGGGGACAAGACTGAAAGTCTGAAAGCTTTCACCTTCATTGTTTAGATATTATAGCATCTTTCTTGTCTTAAATTTCCATTTCTGGAAATCTATGGCACTCTATCTTTTTGACATTTCCCACTGAGTGTCATAGATTTAAGACCTGTTTTTCTGCTTCTCAGTGGCACTTTGACATACAATTTGCTGGTATAGGCAATCCGGTAAGTCTGACACAATATACACAATATAATATACACACTATATGCACAATATAATTTAGCAATTTTTAAAATACAAAATTCTTTTCTTAAAGATATAGTTAGGTTATTTAGTGGTGTTCTGTAGAAATCTACATGTGATCCTACACAGATCTGAAAACTTTATTCTACCAGAGCTTTTAAATTGTTTTTCACAAGGATGTGACTTCTCATGTCTTCTAAACATCAGTCTCATTACTGGCAAATGTATTCTTTTCTATCCACTGTCACTGGCAAGGTGCCTGTCCAGTTCTCCATCTTTCTATAATGTGGACTGTAGGGATGACATAAGATATTATTTTTATTAGGTGGAGTTGGTGGAAGAAACTCGACAGCTGGACTCCATGTACTTTAGAAAGCTCCAGGCTTTGCATCAAGAGAGTGGTTCCAAGAAGGATGAGGTAAGACAAGTACCTACTAACAAAAACAAACTCTTTTTCTGTCAGAGAGGGTTAACACTTTGAGTATCAGCAATGTAACACTGACTACATGACAATTTGGAGAAGCAAGTAGTACGATTTCTACCATACATTTGGGGGAATGATTGACAACCATTGTGTTAATTACAAATACAGGTCTTCTGTCAGTTACATCAACATTAGGCCACTGGTATGATTGGAGTCAATGAGACAGTTTCCAGTAAAGTCTGTGGAATGTATTTTGGGACCTTAATCTTGAGTAAATACCTAAATTTCAAGTAAATTACAGGTATATATTGGTTTATTTGATTATGGAACCTGCACACACTGGTATGTTTAAAGCAAACATAAAACTAAAGCCGATTAAGAGCTGGAGCCTTAACTAAATTTATTTTCTCAGCAACCTAAAAGCTGTTTTACAGAGACAGATGTTATCTAATGCAAGGATTATTAGACTGAGCAAAATATAGAGATGAAAAAAGCAGTTATACAAGTGAAATAATTTCTTCCCTCAGAGTACTGTTGCTGACACTGGTCTGCCATCCTGTCCTGATGCTCTCAAAGAAGATCAGCACTTGCGTCAAGTTCCCAAAGAATTGGCAGGTCCTAATCTGTCTGACCTGATCCATGACAAAGAGAAATTAGAACAGTTCTGGGGTTTTCTTAATGAGCATTCTGCTGGGTACGTCTCTTCATTATTATTTTATTATTATTTCTAAGTTCAGAAGAAATCTTTGTTGGGGATCTTGGCTATCTAGATGTTCCCAGTTTTTAGTATTTTTTTAAAAATGTGTTTGTGTATTTATGAAATACACATGCACATTTTTCAGACAACTGAATTGTCTTAACATTTTTGGGGGTAAAAATTATCCTGTCTTAACATGTTTGTATTACAGCTCTGCTTTCAGTTTGTGTTTTGGCTAGTGGCAAACCCCCGAGTAGAGCAATTAGTCTACAATGAGTAAAAATTTATCTTTTTAAGTACAGATTCATATTAGTACATTTTAAAATTAAAGCTGAATATTATAAAAATGTACAAATAGAAGACAGTCACATTATTCTCACAGCGTGACAGCAACTGCAGTTTTGTCTTTGCACTGCTCTGAACAGAATTAAGTGCCAGTTTGTAGCAGATACAGTTTATGCGGGTTTTTTTAAAAAGTGAGCCCATTTGTGTAAAAATTAAGATCTAAACAGAAGTTCTAGCAGAAGTAAATGTGAATTTGCTACCTTCTTTTTCTCCCCCCCCCCTTCCCCCCCAAGATCCACATTAATCTCTCTCCTTTTTTAGGGAAAGGCAAATATACTTTTAAAGAAACTGATAGCAAATTGTCACTTCCTTCCTTTAACCTGGGTTTCCATGAGTTGATGCTTTGCATATTGCCTACTGCTTCTAGTCAAGCACTGCTATTGTTTTAGATTGGATATTGGTCAGCTTTCTCAAAAGTGTCCACAGATGGACATCTAGCACAGGATTCCCCTGGCCAAGACTCAATGTCATCACTTCTGCTTCTCATCATAGGTTCCCTTTGTAGTCAGAGAGAGAAATACACACTTCTGGACAGAATTCTTTTAATTATGAAGGTAACATTTAAAACTAGTTTGGATGGATCATTTCTAAAGATGGCTATTTCTTCTCACTGACTACAAAAAGACTGTAGGTAATGAGTTCAGATGGAGATTCTTATGCTGTTGGTGCCTATGGTCAAGTGACTTCTGAGTTAGTTGTCTAGACCAGTGGTCTCCAAACTATTTTGATTGTGCACCCCAGCAGTAAAAAATTTTTGAGGACACATCCTCAATACTTGTATATTAATTTTTTTATTAATTATACATGTGCTAGTGAAGTTCTAATATTTTCTTTCTGCCCCTCAATGAATCATCTTGCACACCTCCCTGGGGTGCACACACCCCACTGTGGAGACCACTGGTCTAGACTTCCTCTCTAACTGGGGAAATAGTAGGAATTGCCAGAGAACAGGTCACTGGCTAGGATGGGGTCCTGGATAGATATGCTGAATTGCCTCTGGGAATTCCTACTTCTCTGTTAATCACAGACAAGTCCCATCTTAAGTGATAGAAGGCAGAGAAATGTTTAATTTACAGAGAAATTTTATTTTGTAAAAATTCATAATGAAGAAAAACATTTGAAAAAGTCTTACAATACAGTGTTTTAGAGTGGGTCCAGACCTAGTAACTCTGAAGTCCAGCTGGCATGCTACAGTATAGATGCTTAATGGTACTATAAGCTGAAGGGATCCTAGAACTAATGCAGTCTGGAAAATTTCAGCAAGAAGCAGCAAATATGTCGTTTGCCTCTTCATCAAATTTATGGTTCTGTTTTTGCCCAATTGTAAGTGATCCAAATTTCAGGAAGGACAGGCTGCTGAGTACCTAGGCACAAATTCTGGTAAGAAACTAAAAAAAGTTCCATTAATTAATATTTCATTGTAAATACAGGTTATCTTCATTGCAGGACATTGAAATTGCAAGACAATTTGTGTTACTTTGGGTTAGTGGGCTACTACTTGTTAGTCTTGCCAGACTAACTGACTATGCACATGCTCCTGATCCACTGAAAGGAAAAAGTAGAGTATCTAGGATAAGCCACCACTGTAAATGGTTTAACTTAACACACTTTAAGATTATATACTTTGGTTTTTATATAAGATGGACATATTTGATCAGTTGTCATAGGTAGATGCTAAGGAGTACCTCCATAAACCACAGTGACTTGGATCACTTGCATTTGGGTGAACTTATTCATGTTGTGATGAACTAGCAAATGAACGAATTTCAGTCTCAATAGAACTTAGGTCTGTAAGGGTCTCAAAAGACTTTTGAAAGGGAGACATCTGTTCTTAAATCAGTCAGATGCTTTTGAAAGTTTTACTCATAGATTAATGCTTTGAAAAGGCCAGTTATTAACCAAATGGAAAAGTGAAACAGATTTGTCTGAATTTAATGTTTCATATTTCCTGCTGCAAATACACTGAATGTCCTCATTAAAATGCTCACAAAACTTCAGTGAATAAAATACTATCAGAAAACAGTCACATAAATTAAACTGAAATTGTAGGTATGTCATGTATTCTGTCCTCTGGTTTAAAGAACAAACCTAATATATGTTCCATTAAAACAAACTTCAACTGATAGTTAACACTCAAATTATTATGAACAATATATAGATCAAGAATTGCATATGGAGAGTATTCATCACTTGCTATGAATACTATGATATAAGTTACTATCAGTAACTTATGAAAAGGTGGCCCACAAAAAGCTCTAGAAACAAAATTTACCATAAATTGGTTTTGCCTGCTTGACTGCAGACTGACTTAAGCTCTAGTACTTCACACAGAGTAGGAAGGGGGTGATTTCTGGGGCTGACATTCCCAACTGTCATCCCTGCGCCTTTGCAGGCGGTACAATGAGGAGGCAGAACAGGGGGTGTCCACCCATCTCTCAGTGGCTCACAGCCTGCAGTACTGCTTCAAATTCTCATCTGTTTCATTTTTCATTCTCTCTGTGAGCTCTGCACTATGGCTCAAGTTCACAGTCCCTGGTGGATTTAGCAGCGGCACATTGAGGAGGTTACTCCTTTCAGGGTATCCCAGAAGGGACCCTAAATGAGATCCCCAAGATGTGTGTTTGATCTGTCTGTTCAGCAACTGCCCTGGTCTCACCAGACAGTAGAAGCAAAGAAAAAAAGTTACATAAAATTTCAGTCCAATCTGACCTGGTATTTAGGACTTGAACACTGGTGGCTTGTGGTTAAACTAATAACTCCCTAGAATGTTGAAATTAACTCAATATTGAAATAACATTCTATTTAAATTTGTTTGTAGCATGGATCTCATGTGCTGGCTAGATATTGAACAGTTCAGAAAGATGCTCCACAAGGATAAAGAAAAAAGGGAGGAAAAATCTAAGGACATTAAAAACAAATACTTAAACAAAAAATATTTCTTTGGACCCAACAGCCCAGCTACCAGAGAACAACAAGAACAGGTACCAGTTACAAAACTGTTCATGTAGAACAATCACATTGAATGTGACAGACATAAAAGTCCATAAGCAGCTTTACTCCATTTTTTCCCCAAGCTGTCTCCTCAAATCTTACCTACATTTTTGGCCAGAAATCTGGTTCTGTTCTGGTTGCAGGGGTCCCCTCCTTCCTGTTCAGGCTCTTCCTCCCCTGTCCTTACAGAACATCTCTCTTAAACCCTCATCTGAGGCCACAGGCAGAGCATGCACAAGACAGCTTAGAAAAAGTGTAAAAATGTCTTTCAGGCAGAGTGACTTGTTCCAGCTTTCTATTTTAGTCTGTCAGTAAAGCCACAGACAGTGAGTCTGAGCTGTGGTACTCTGATATATTTTGATACTTAGGAAATTTACTTGGTCAAGCTGGGGTATTATTTGCTAGAGTCTGTATTCTATTATAGGTAGGGACAAATTTAATCTGTTCCCTTTTATGAAAAGTACATGTGAGCCTTGGGTAAGCATGCATTAAATGCTTTGCTTACAGTTAAGCTCATGTTTTGCTAAATCAAGGATGTAGAGAGATAAAGGACTTTTGGTATACACAAAAGTTTATGTCATGTGTTGTTGTATTTGGATTGCTTAGCTAATGCATTCAGGTGGAGGATGGGGACAAATCCTTCATGATCAACTTTCGGCATCGGTTCTGCTAGAAGTTCAGCAATGCGTCCAGAAGAGATTAGAAAAACAATGGCTGCCATTGTTCCTGGCAGATGAACACCATGGGGCGGAGAGACAAGCAAAGGTAATTTTTTAACAACATCAACATATCCAGGCATTGTTTTTTGTTTGGCTTATAATTTACCATTGAGATAAAATGGTTCAGAGGAAAAGCAGCCCACAACTCACATTCAGTTTACATTGAATGAGACGCTCTAGCATGTACAGGTTAAAGCATTTAGCTTGATAATTGTGAAGGCAGTTCCTCTGAAGGCTTAGTCTAGCTGACAGTACTGTTAGATCCTAAAGCTGAAGGAGCTGGTGTTAGCTCTGCTGCCAGCCAGGCTGCCAGGCTGCTACAATCTTGCTACAAGTAGTGCTGCACTCTCCATATGCCATTTTCCCCTAGCCATACACTTGTGCACAGAAGAAATGCTTCTTTATGTGAAGGATTTGCCCAAGGGGACAAGAACACAAGCAAATGAGTGAGCTTCCCATGCTGTATTCTCTCTCTCCCTCTTACGCTCTCCATATTTTCCCATCTGGAGCTGCAGTGCCTGTAGAAATGACTCCAGGACTTGTGAAATTCTGCTGAGTTAAATACTACAAGCCTTGTTCCAATTGGTTACTCCAGAAAGTTGCCAGAAAACTGGAAATGAGGAGCCTTTCACTCCTGCTGGCTCATTAGAAAGACTGGGGAATGGGCAGAGCTAACATCTGCCTTTTATGAGAGTGCCTCTGTGGCTGGGATCTGTGTAGGGAAATCATCCTGCTGGTGACATATGCAAAAAGACTTGGTATTTTGCACTTCCACAACAGCTCTGAAATGCAATGTCATAGCAGAAGGAAATTTGACAGTTCCACCAAGCAGACACATATGCATGCTCAATTGATTCATAAAACTTGTTTTCTGTCATCTTTTTAACATCAAGAAGGTTGTTGGAAGTGTTGTCAGAAGCGCATATGAAATGGATCCTTTTCATTGATTCAGAGCAGTAAGCAATCAGAAAAGTATAGCTTCTGATAAGACAAATTGTAATTTTAATAATGATTATGTTAATTAAAGTAAAGTTTTCTAACCCTCTGCCCTTTTTTAGCTGAACTCTGCCTCCTTTACAAGCCCTGGCACAAGACCATGCGATAAGGCTGAGGTGCTTCCAGGTCTGAAAGCTGGCTCATGCCTCTTCTTGCACCTGCTGCACTGTGCTGGCATGGAGAGTAGCCCAGGCCATTTGGAAAATGCTGTATTCAACTCTAATAAACAGTTTACAGGCAATACATATCTGTAATGAGTTTTTCCTAACTCCATTTATGTCTGACTACTCTTTTCTCTTTCTTATTGCAAATTCAGAGGATGAAAAGGTCCTTTGAAGAAAGTATTTTAGGAGAAATGAAACCAGATGACATTCTCCGTTTGGCTTCATATTTCACAGTGACCAAACATTGTGGGCATGCTATGTAGTCCTTATTCAGAAAATCTGCCCTTGATTTGAGGTGTATTTTTGCTACAAAGAAGCTGCAGGATCAAGTCTGTATTTCTGATACAGCTGTCCAAAGGAACTAAAACCATTTCATAGAAAAGAAAAAAAAAAAAGCCCCAAATTTGTTCCTAACATAAGTGGTCCCTAAGAACATTATGGGTAAGGTAAACCAGCAGAAGAGTGCAGTTTGACTGCTATTGCCTCATGTCTTCTCTAACTCCTCAGTCTTAATGAGCATGTGCTCATTTAGAGCTGAACAAGGGATGGCATTCAATGTGGGTCCACAAGAAGTTTCAGATATAAAGATCCATAGGAAGACATATCAACTACCACTGTGGTCTCAATCATTAGAAGGCTGAACATGAAACAAGAAGAGTTAAAAAATACAGTTATAATCTTTTGTTCAACCGTAGATAAGGGATATAACTGAAGATCTTTCACATCAAAAACAGGAGAAGACAACTAGGATGTGGAAGGCAAGTGAAGTTTACTGTGTCTCTTGTGTCTGCAGTTTCACTGTGTTTTTTGTTTGGACCTTGCATATCCTTCACAATTTCTCTGCTGACAGTGTGAGGCCCAAATGTAATGCTGTCAAAAGCAGGCATGATTGTATTGGCTACAGTGGACTGATTACTCACATTACTGGTGAATTTAGCTCCCTGCTGGATGTTCACGGTAAATTTCTCTCGCTTCCTGGCTGGAGAGGTCATACTTGAAAAAAACATGTCTCTTGCCCTGGCATTTGGAGCACTCTTAACCCTCCTCAAACTGGTATTGTACCTTTAATTCACATTTATCTGTATTTTGCATGCAGTGGACTTATTGGGACAAGCTGTTCATTCCAGCATCTGGTAGTTTATTTATTATTGTGAGTGGATTACGTGCAGACACAAAAGGGAATGTGAAGTATGCAGTGGAGTGGGCAGGTTTAATCATATCTCACAGTATCTGTTTCATTTAGAGTTGTATTTTAATCTTACAGCACTGAGATAATATCAGTTTTAAACATCTTAAACCTTTGTAATAATACATTTAATCAGATGTTTGCCAGTTTTTTCATCTTGAAGAGCAGTGAACTCTTTGTGATTGCCAACATACAAGTTGTGTACATTTATTCAGTTGAACTTCTATTTTCTGTTGAAATCAAACTGGAGACGCGGTCAGCAATTACCCATGCAAACCATTAGCTCAAAATGGATCCAAAGTGCATGTGGGTTCTGTTAACTGAGTTTTCCCTTTGTCTGTCAGGAAGATGGTTATTTTGCATGTTCTGCTTCAAGGTTGTTGACCCATAAAATAAGCAGTGTTTGTATATTAGTATAGGGATGGGAGCAACGTTTTGTTCTTCCCTTCATGAATATGCCCCAGAAATAAATTTTCCCCATAGTTGCCTAAATCCTGGTCACAGGGGATAGAACATGTTTGGAGAATTGGAGGAGGGCTGAGAAGGTCCCACCTTACTGTCTTAAGTTGAGCTGACTTTATTTCAACCAAAGGACCCTTTGGACAGCCACCACCCACCCTCTCACAAGGGTCAGCTCTCATCCCTGGCAGACTCTGTGGCAGGACATTAAGCGTAACCCCTGTTTTTAAGAGAAGCTGCAGAAAGACTTTCAGCTTAGAATCAGGTTAGATTCCCAGGACTGTCTGCAACAACTAAAAATGTTTCTGTTCCATGCTGACCATTGAATGGCACTCCGTCCCTCCAGGACTTCAGGAGTTTTATACTACTGTTAGAAGATAGCTTTCATTCATCCATCTGATAACACAAGGGGGTTGTTTGGCTTCCTCCTCAGTGACAGCACAAGAACTGTTTGTTCAGGAAGGCAGGCCAGCCTGAACTTCATTTCAAACAAACTGTCCCTGCATAAGCCATCTTTCTTTCTCCACCCTTTCCTGGCTGCCTACCACTCCATGCTTTGCAGCATGAGGACTTCCAAAATGTCTCTGATGACTTTAAATTCTGTTTTACTACTGGTAGCTTTATTCCACAGAAAGAAAACTCTCCAGCTTCTGTTGGTGATCATGGCAACACATTTCAAAGCTCATTTTGTTGGTGAGATCCCTGTCAGAAGCATTTTACAACTTTAAGCTATGTGGTTTGTCTGTTCCTTTTTCTTTGTTGTTTGTTTGCACAAAACTCAAACTGTTCTCTAGAAAAGTAGTCTGTTGCCATAATCAATAACAATAGCTGTTTCCATACTTTATAGTATGTAGTCATATGGTCTAAATCATTGTCAGTCATTTCCTCTCCCGTCACATCTTCCAAAAAATGTTGCCCAAACCAAAGAGGGAAAAAAAGGAAAAAGAAGGAAAGAAAGAAATGAAACCTTGCCACATTCTGTTGTATCCATGTCATAAACTCATAAACTACTGAAAGTTAGGGTCAGTGCAAAGATAAGAATCAGACAGTTTATTCTAACTAATGCCTTTGTTATTGCTTTTTGAAACAAAGTTTATTTGGTGCATTTATTTCTTCTTTTGACAGCATGTGGACAATAAGTGGGTTTCTTCATCTAGTGAAATAATTGCTTTCCGCAAAGCGCTGTTGAATCCAGTGACAGCAAAGCAGTTTAAACGCTTTGTGTCACTGAAAGGAGACCTACTGGAGAACGGAGTGCTCTTTTGGCAAGAAGTACAGAAATACAAGGTACAGTGGTAAAAGGGAGCAAGGGGAATATCATTCACTTTGTAAGCAAATACAGCCATTACTGCATATTAGGAGAATTTTTAAAAGAATATCTTTAGGCATTTTCTTGTTCATAATAAAACCTCTTTCACTGTTAAGCTGTTTTTTCTTGTATGAAAATCCTCACTTCTTTAGGGTAGCTATTTTTAATGACTTGAATATATTATCCCTGCATTTCTTTATGCTTCTTCAAACTGTAAACATTCTTCTGAGTCTTTAAAGGGACACTACTAACTAGATAATGCCCAGGTTTTGATATACATCTGTTGAGCAGCAGATGCAAGCATTAAAATGTTCATTTTGTCTTTATAGTTACATACTGTAAAAAAATGGGATTATTGCTGAATTTGGTAATCACTCAAAAATCAGAGAAAACTTTAAAATTCAATCATATGTACAGATGTAAAGACAGCATCTACCCAAAAAGCTTATACGTACAATGCAGACCCCAGCTCCCTTGCACTCTGTACAGTCACATTTGACTACAGCTGAGGATGTGGCCAAGGTGAAATGTGATGGGGAAGGTCAGGAGGGATTGCCTCTCTCCTGAATACATGCTCCTTTGTGAAATTGTTGCTGCGGGGTGAAACGCAATGGGAAAACTCTGGAGAGAGCCTTTAAATCACACTGCAGCCTCCTAGTAGCACCCTGGACTGAATGCAGGGGCACCACAGATCTTCCACTTGCCCCTCATTCCTTTCGCCTCTGGGATACTGCTGATGCAAAGTGCTACCAGAGTGCAGAGCCTTTGCTGGGCTCCTGAACATAGCCTGAGTGCACATGGCAGGCAGGTGGGCATGAGGTTAGCTAACATGCTCAGAAATAAGGAGGTAAACACAGTTGAAGCTGCAGCAGCACTTGGAGATCCTGCTGTAGGCATGTGGGTGTGTTTTCACTGTTTAATTTTACACATTTGAATTTGGGGACTGTTTTAGAAGCCGAAGCTCCTCTGTTTCCAATCTCCCCCCTTGCAGAGTCTCTGATCCCAAAGTGAGGAATCATTGGCTGAAATGCTCTCTGGGACTGCTGCTGTCTCTCTCTTGGTTACTGAGTGACTAGCTTAGACTAGAAACTTGACATGAAGGCACCTGAAGTTCCATGACATAAATCCTTCTCAAAATATTTGATGTTTTTTCAGATTTGTGACTCTTCATTGCTACATTGCGGAGGACATGGAAACTTTCTGCAAATTAATGTGGAGTGTAGTTTAGACTGTTTTCTTTGTGGATCTGCTCTCTGAAGAAAGCCTTTATTGTTTTATGTCCCACCCTCTCTCCTTCATTTATGTTAATTTTATTTGTCTTTTTATCAAGAAAAAGTACAATATGACCATATTTATACATGCATGCAATTTGTCATGGTTGGCAGTTGATGCTTTTTATAGAAGCAAAGGACTAGAGTAGTAGGAGTGTTGTGGGTCAGGCTGAACTGGAGGAATATTGCCAAAGACGTGGGCAGCACTTTGCAGTGTGCATACTTGTATTGTCTGAGCCCTATCATGCCATCAGTTTAGACAGAACTCCCTTTAGGAGTCAATGACTGCATTGCTTCTTGTAACACATCAGGCTGGCACATCTTGGGACAATCAAAAAACAAAACCAATTTTTTTTAAACAAATATGAAGAAATATAACTCTGTGGATCATTTCCATCTGTTCCTCTATCCTCAGGTCTCATCCCTCTTCATATCATATGGCTTGTTTGTCTTCCCTCTTACTACAGTTCTTTGCCTTTTCTTCTATGCTAGATGAGCAAAGGAACCCATAATATATTCTTAGGATATATTGAATATGTTTTTGTATTGCCTTACTTTCTTCATTGTGGCTGTTATCATTCTTTTTTTCCTTCACAAAACTAAAAAGTATTAATAATAAAACAAACCACTCTTTCACATACCACATTTCTGGTTAAAAGCCCTGTTTTTAATTTCTTTGCAAAGCAAATATCCAGCCTCCTATACCAAAACTAAATGCACATTCTTCATTTAGAGAGCGCTCTTCCTGAAAATTCTCTATGGTGCTTATTGTGTCTTTAGCAGATATATGTGATAATCTCCTAGTGTTATAGAAATTTCTTGATATTTATGGACAGATGAAAAGTTTGTGTTTCAAAGCATCTGAAGGAAGTTCTTGGAATTATTATTCCTCCCTGTTAAAGTCCAATGGTAGCATCATCAGAGTGTGAAAACACAGTAATAACAAGTTTTACAAGAACAATAGGATCACATTAAAAAAATAGAAAACCCCCAATGTTTCTTTGAGATCTCACCCTTGTATGTTCAGGTTTGTTTTGTATACTGTTCTGCATAGAGTTATTTCAAACACTGAGGTTTTGGGAAACTAGAAAATCTTAATGAATGGGGAGACTAGAAGATTTCGATGAATGGAAGATTTTACTGGTAGCTGAAATTTTCCCCTCTTGTGCCAACTTTTCTGGTTATAATATCTTGTACCCTCTAAATATTTCCCCTCTTTTCTTGGTGTATTTAGAGCATTTTTTTGTCTTTTAGTTACCATGACTATGCTAGTCATAGCAGGTTCATTGTGAAAACCAGTGCATTTCACAGCTATAGGTGTGTTTCTCTTTTCAGAAATGCCTCCTATTTGCCAGTAATGTACTTAGACTGAATGCAGGATAAAAACTATTCTGTTCCATCAGAACATGCGGACAGAGATTATCACCTAAAAGCAATGATTGCCATTTATCTGCATTTGCAAACCAGAAGTCCCATTCATGTCTTAACTATGTCTTTGACCATGCATATTTGTTATAAAAATTTTGTCCTACATGCTGAAGAAATCTATTGTGTAAATATTTTTGTATGACTCGCTCTTTGATCACCAGACCCCTGTAAAGGGTCTTCTCTCTCTCTCCCCACTGACTGAAAATGCTATTTTTCATCTTTCAGGACTTGTGCCATTCTCATTGTGATGATGCCACAGTTCAGAAAAAGATCACAGCTATTATTGACTGCTTTATTAACTCTGCCATACCCCCAGCTTTGCAGATTGACATCCCAACTGCACAAGCAAAGAAGATTCTGGAGCACAGGAAAGAACTAGGACCTTACATTTTTAGAGAAGCACAGGTAAGAATCTGTGAGAATCTCTGTATCAGATCTGGCTAGAGTCTGTGTGCTTGATTTTGAGGACAGACTTCATTGCTCATGTGACAATTTGGACTCCATACATAAGCATGGACATGAAGGAGAACACCATAGTCATGCATTTCAATGAAGATTGTATGGTGGAGATGAGAGAGAGGCTTCAGATATTTACTGCTCAGTAAACTGGACAATCTCTGACAGCTAGCTGATTCTGAAAAGGTGTTATCCAGGTCTATGTTAGGAAATCTGGCAGTAGAAATTAATTCTGTCTATGTTTTTAACTGCTTGTTCTTTACCACTTGGTTAATGGTCAGAGAAGTAATTTGTACTTAGAGAGTTTGTATTTTTGTTGCTGATGAAAAAAAAAAGTAGATAGATAAATCACAAAACCAGCTTCACTTACTGAATGTCTTTCCTTTCTTTATTACAGAAAGTCTGTATTAAATGGCTGGGGACAATTTTATTTCTGATCTTTCTACTAATCAGACTGAACAGCAATTTATGAACCTTTACTACAGACTCACTATTTTCTTATTCCTTGTTACTGTCTTCTCTGTCTTATCTTCTAAACCCAAGAAAGCTAGTTCTTTTCCTATAAAATTGCCACCAACACCTTTAAACATCAACTGTAAGTCCATAAAGTGTTTGGATCACAACAGATGAATGGTTTGTCAGAGCAAAGAGTTCATATAGGTCCTAAGAGAAATAAGAAGTCTCATTTCAGCCTGTGTAAAACCCAGTGTGCTCCAGAAATGTGGCACAAAACCAAAGGAAGGACTTGGCCAAAAAGCTGTGACTGGAACATGACAGTGACTCACATGTCACTTTCAAGTCTGTTGAGCCAGAAGCAGTGAGGTGCTGAGCATGCTCAGCTCCTTTGAAGCTAAGTTTCTCAATGAGAATTAAACATCTAAATAAATTGAAAAATGTGAGTCTTAGTACGTGCAGCAACAGAATTCACTGAGCCCCTGTTTGCTTTTCTAAAATTGTTTTTCTTATTCTAGTTCAAAAAAGACCCTGTGAGAGATTATATCATTTAAAAATTATCCAAGATTTGCTCATAGATCTGTAATGTGGTTTAAGAGCCTTTCCAGAGGCAAAAAAGTATTTCCTTTCTCTTAAGGAGAGACCCCCCCCCTCTCCCTAATGAACTGAATATTTGAAATACTTGAGCAGAACAGTGGTGCAAAAGCAATTCTACTGGTGTATATTTTATCAGGAATACTTGTAAAAAATGATGGATGTTTTCATTAATGCAAACAATTGTTTAGGGAAATATAAAAAAAGAAAGTGCCTTTTAACTGTGTTTTAGGAAGATTTCTCACCAGTAATAAACACACTGATGAAAAGCATGTGCCGAGCAAAGCTGGGCTGAAATGTCAGGACAGAGTATGTGGGAGGAAAAAGGCTGTGTATTCAAAAAGAAATAGTTATTTCATTCTCATGGTAAACTATATTTTATTTTACAGTAACCTCTGTTTTCTTAATACTGTCAAGATTGACTTTCTTTTCTTTCTGCACAGATGACAATTTTTGCTCTTCTGTTTAAATTCTGGACAAAATTTTGTAAGTTTCGGAGCAATTTGGCTAGTGACAATATTCTATTTGCTTTGGAGAGAAAAAAGGGAAAAAAGATGGGAAAGAAGAAAGGCAAAACAGCAGAGGTAAGGCTCACAAAGTTTCAAGTGACAGCTGACAAACTGCATAAAAATTCCTTCATGAACAAATATACATTAATTCAAATATCCCTTCCTCAGCCTGATCCAAAGCTACTGAAACCTTTCTGTTAGAATTCAAGCTTTACATGCGACCTGGTCCTAGGGTGATTAGTTCCCAATCCTGCCAGTGCATATACATATGTTTAACTTGAAGCAGATGAGTCAATGGAATACTCCTTTCATTATGCAGAAGGGAAAATGTATTTTAGTCATCCTTTGTGGCAAGAGTAGAGTGAAAAAGAGGGCTGAAATTAAAAAAAAAAATCTATGCACAGTCCATGTGTACAATGGGTAACTGCAGACCTGTTTGCAGTTTCAGTATGTACTATCTTATTTTAGAATTTACAGTCCTGAGTCACTATTGAAAGAAAAAAACCCAAAACCAAACCAGATTTCACATCTATTTTTCAGACAGACCATTTGAAAAGTCTGTACATTATTTTAAAAAATATTTATGTGCTAATTGCTTTGTATAGCCTTTGTCTTTTCTTGAACATTTATCAGCTTTGACAGTGAAATTGTTAGACTGTTCACAATGAGTTTCTAGACAATTTCAGTGCATTAATAGAACTGTGACCTCTACAGCAGAATGCTTGCTTGTCAAATTGTTTTTCTTGGAATATTATTATTAAAATATAATGGATTTTTTTATATTGATTATAGGCTTTGCAAAGTTTATTTTTTACAAAATCTAATTGTTTGGTCAGCTTTGAGGAGAGAACATTCCTTTAAGGGCAGAGAAATTATTTGACTTGCAAACTATCATAAGTAGCATTAAAAGAGCTTTACATATTTTAAATACCATGTGTTGAGATATTACTTGTGATGAGAACCACATGAGTACCTGGACAGATAAAGACATATATGCCTGTAAGAACATGTATACATTGTTATCCTCTTTTAGACACATGAAAACTGAGGACCAGTGAAGTGTTACTCAAGGCCACACACCAATGTCAAGTGAAGTCTAAAATCCAAGAACTAATGTTGCCTTCTCCAAAGCACGTTGCCTCCATACAGATATGTCTGGCAAGGCCATTGGCAATACTTATAGTGCAAGAATGCAATATTTCAAAGTAATGAACTTTTGCGTTTTCACAGACTTATTTTTTCCATCTGTTTGTTCTCTAAGATTTCTGATTAGGACCAAGGAAGTAAAGAGCAAATCTTGGTCAGGAGGGCAAAAGCCTAGCTTTTATGGGGAACAAATGGGAAAGGTGGATTACCCTTCTAAGCTGGGAAATAGGGTAAGAAATTTTAGAAAGTGACAGGCAGAGAATGCAGTTCAGTGAAAAAGTCTGCAGGCTATCCTTCTCACAAAAAATTATCAGTAAACCAGTTACCTTTTAAAATCTCTTGAAAGCATAGGTGGAACAGATAAGTTTTTCAAATCCTTTCACCTCCTCTATTATTGTGTAAAGAATTTGCCATTCTCTGTTCTCTTGCCTGAGATTCCAGTTCGCTCAGTGACAACATAACTATTCAAATAATTCAGTATCCCTGAAAGATACTGATAAGGTTCATCCAACATAAGCCATAGCAGGTTCACTTGGCAGCTTGTAGAAGGTGATGATTTCTTGGCATTTAAAATAATGTCTATGCTTCTCTGCCCCACCAGGCTCATGTTGAAGGAGAAGAAAGCTCTGGCAAGAGTTAGAAATGATTCTTTTTTCTTATATATATTCCCAACCTTCCGCGCCCCACCCCCCCCCATCAGTTGCCATTTTGGGTTTATGTCAAATGGAACAGTCATGGTCCTGGGGGAGGAATTTTACTTTATCCCTTCTCACAAATTTGTCCCTGGGGTGCCCAGTCTACCTGAGCTCACCTCACTTTCTGAACTGACTGGATCGGAGTTGGACTTTTATGTAGGATAATGGAAAAACTGGCAGACAAGGAGGTGTTTACTGGACAATGATGCATGATTTGGTATTATTTGACTATCTCAATATTTAATTTTTTGTGTGTGCCTACTTGTTATTTATGGGGCAAATCCTGTCAAAGGCTTCCTGGCAATGGGCTCAGGGCAGGGGGGGAGTGGCTGACAGTGAGGCATGCTATGCAAGCACTGTACTATGCAAAGACCTCTTTTAAACTTAGTGTCTGGAAGTCAGGGATGGGTAGGTACAGGGTGAAGTAAGGTTGAACATTCAACATAACGTGGTTGCTTCAGTATTGAGCTGAAATAGTTGTTTTAAAAGATACAGCCTTGGGAGAGTATGATTTGCTTCTCCATTTTCACATATTTGCGCTTAGTGGTGCACAGCTATATGGGCTCATCTTTTGCCCATCTGTGGATCTGTTCCTTTGTTAACTCCCAGATGCACGACACATACTTTAAAAAATATCATTAGTCACTTTTTGCAGACTGCCTTGATGCTAGTATTTGTAATTGTACAATTTGTAATTACAAATGCATTTGTAATTTGTATATACAATTGCATTTTACCTCCAAAACAGATTTTGGATTTTTTGCTTTCAAGTGTACAAAATAGTTTTAACTTACACTGTAAATCTGTACTTACTCTTTCCATTCCCTTAGCAGGGAAAGGTCAATCCATAAGCATTATTTTTCCTTTTCCATGTTTCCCTCATCTCTCTTTGAGCTTCCTAGCAGTAAGCTAATTTGTTAGTAAGTGGTGTAATGTCATGGGATATGACATTGCCATAACATTGGCTAATTTATTATGAGAAGACATTATTAAAGACCTCACTTAATTCACCGTTCTCATTGAGAAAGCTAGCAAACATAAACGGTAGTATATTAGTATACACACTATTTCTCTATTTGCTTTGGCATTCCTGTTCTGGCAGTTGAGTGTGCCATAGAAGTTAGTAAGCCTGCTTCTGGAGAGAAGATAAACACCACGCTGCCTGGGAAGTTCTATACCCAAAAGTCACCCATAGAGATGATGGGTCCATAGGACAGTGGGGTGATAAGGAAGGAAAAGGCACCTAAGGAGCAAGGATGTAGGATATTCTGATCCTTTTCCAGATCTTTCAGGGACTTTCTCAGTACCTTTGGAAACCATTTGACCTCTCTTTTTTTCTCACTTTCTCATTTGCAACATGGGAGAGTTTTATTACTTACCAATGGGGATTTTGTGAGGTTAATTATGTGAGGTTAAATATGAAAACTGATTAATGTTCATAAAGAATTTTGGGATCATCAGACAGAATGTGCAAAGGTGCAGCCTTAATACAACACTAAAACAACATGAAAATGACAAATAGTTAATCACTAGAATGGTTTGCCAATGGTTACAATGCCTTGTCCTTCACTGTAAATATTTTAAATGAGATATTGCCTGTTTTCCTAACATGTATCCTGTAGTTCATTCACAGCTACTGGACCAAGCTGGAATTAATAATGAGAAATCCTATGTTCTACATTTATATGTGAGGCCAAATTAGAAGATCACAATGGCCCCTCTGTCCTTAAAATATGTTCTGTTGCAGGTCTGCCCTTGCAATTAGTTATATTTTGAAGCAGGTATTTAATCTGAAAGGAAGCAGGAGTGTAGAGGTGAGGAAACATCCATTAGGACAAAGCAATGCTTTAAAAAAAACAGTATCTTCTGCTATTTTTTATTATGCCAAATGGGATGAATTATGAAACTGGGCATTATAAAACATTACTGCATATGAAAATTTCTCATTTCCAATGACAATTTTTGCTTCCTCAGACTGCTTTTCACTTTAGCTTGGTAGAGATTGTTTACATCTAATTATGAGTTCTTATTGGCAGGGTAAAGTGGGGACAAAACTCATCAATGCTTTGGTAGACGAGATTGGTGTGGAAAGAGGACCAGCATCATTTTCAAATGGATATGGGTGGCAGGTGAATAATAAGCATGTTGCTACAGATATCATCATTCAAGAGAGATAAATGATCTTGGGAGAATGGGAAGGTGGGGATTGGTATTGAATACAACTATCACATGGTCATTTGATTCATCATTGTTCATTCTTCTACAATTAACTTTGCTGTTATAAATTTACCTACCTTACAGGTGATTTTTTTTTCTTTCTATATTAATTTTTTTAAGATTTAGGTTCTGAGTAGTATAAATATATTACAACATATTAAGCCCTCTAGGTGTGTAGATTTAAAAAGAACCTTTATTTAAAGACAAATTGAAGAAAAGGAAATTCAATTCTGGAATAAGAAGCTTTTCATTACTTGTGAAATTCATATCCTGAAAGAATTTGGTTTAGGCTTGACTCCTGTTCTGCTCATATGTCAAAAGTGAAGCTGAACTCATTTAGGAAATCTAGGTATTTGGATAGAAAATCTGACAGAAAAAAGCTCTTTAGTACTTCTTCCAGAACAAGTCTCATGATGCATCAAATCTGTAGTGAAAAGGTAACAGTCATTTTATTGGAGAAACCTTGGGCATATCAAGGGGTCATTCATAGCTGAGTTGACACTGCCATAACATAATGGGCAATGTGTGCAACCACATAAGAACAGCTATTTCATTTGATGCAGGAGTAAATCACAGTCTGGACACTGCTTGTATTTCATAGAGCTCTTCACATGACATTACAATAGTGATGAGCAGAATATAGAAATAGGCAGTCTGAAATACCCTCAAAATATTAAGACACAGTGCAAATTGCACAGTTAAGCTTTCACTCTTATCCCTTAAATGGACCTTTTAACCTTTGCTCATACCTATTAAAAAAAAAAAAGTGAGTTGGTTGAGCCAGTATATCCATGTCATATGCCTAAGCCCTGAAGAGGCAGGTAATTGCAGAAAGAGCAATAATCTTTTATAGAGCACTTTCTTCTTCGAGCCCCTTTCTGCTACAGGAAGATGCCGAAGTTGTTCTTACTGAGTCATGAAATGACAAATTGTCCCCAAAATTTTCAGGCTATAACGGAAAAAAAGGCCAAACAAAAGTACAGTTGCCATACTGATTTGGGAGAGTGACCTAAAATTTACATGGAACCTGAACTGTGGTTGTTGCAATGTAAAGAGCAACATTTGTTCCTTAGAAAAGGAAAGAATGAGATCTCCAGTTGATCTGCCTCTAGTGGAAGCATCATCCTGCTGGAGATGGCAGGGAGAAAGAACTTTGAGGCTAATGAGATCTTCAACAATTTGAGAAAGGACACACTGGAAAGATGTGGAAGGGAGATAAAATCAAGTCCTCAATAGCACAAAAGACTGATATTTTGGGAGGGAAAAGGTCTGCTGTGTTTAGGTTTTGAAGATGAAAGGAAAGAGTATAGGACTCAGACCAGGGATGGAGAATAAATGAATGTAAAACATCTGTCAAACTTGCTTAAATTGCATTTCATGGTGTTTTGAGATTGCTTATTTGCAGCATTACTATTCTTCCCATGATTCCGGTATTGTCATGACAAAACTTCTCTTTTTAATAATTGGGATTATTCAATAACAGGGATATAACATAAACAAGTCTTTTGTCTCACTGTTGAAATGGATTACCAGTGACATGGTCAGGAGGCTGATGGTTGTTAATGGTTCTTGCAGGCTTCCTGGTCATATTCCAAGTACATAGAAGCCTTGGAGCAGGAGAGAATACTTCTTAAAATGCAAGAAGATCTGGATAAAAACTCATCATCATTCCTTACAGGTTGTTAACGAAGCTCTGTAGTTTAGGAGGACAAGCTTATAGCTTAGGTGAAAATATCTCAATATAAGGACTTTGCTCTCCTTTGCAGCTGTGTACATAAACTGCTGCCTCTCTTACGCTGTCTGCAGAGGAGTTGCTCTCTGCACTATATTAAAGACTGATAAGTTTTCTAAGAAAGGGAAAGTGAAAGTTGCAGGGTATCAGCATTGTCTTTACTGCACAGGTCTTACTGCAGAGACGAATATGGCCATTGCTTCATTCTGCACAGTGGCAAGGCAATCCTATTTGGTTCACATACGTTCTTCACCTCCCTGGCTTCTTGTGCTTCATCAACTTAAAACTAGAGAGATGAAACTTTTTTCTCACCAGTTTGTCAGTACACTGTCAGGGGATGTAAAAGGCACTGCCTGATCCTTGTGTCAGCCGGGTATATTCTCTTAGGTCTTCCCCAAGGATATTATGACCTGTTTGTTCATTAAATAACTCAATTTAGTGGTAGGGCTAGCAGTTGCATTATGTGATATTAAAACCACTCAGTTTCCCCTAATTTTAATTTTCTTTCCTCACACAGGTGCTTCATCTATGTCCTTCCTGAAGCCTGGAAACTCTGAAAAATCCACCATTTCTCCAAAGAGTCATGTGAGTTTGGAGAAACACTCAAATCTTCCCAAGAAACAGAAAGTGAGTACCAGACTGCCAAAAAGTGTGCTTTAAAATCTGGATTCTTAAGAGCTAGTTTTCCTGCTGTCTGTGCTGATGCTCATTAGTAGCAAGTTATCCCACTCCAAATCACGTTTAACTGAAGCTGTACAGCCTCAACATGAAGACAAGATTATTTTTCACTCCAACCAGGGCTAGTGGACTTAATGTTGACCAGATGGAATTTTGTTGCAAAATGGTAGTCTCTGAAATGTGGCTTTCTAAGCTTTCCAGTTAAAATATTTTAAACAGGAGCACGAGATGACTGGAGGAAGCTCAGACTCCATGGAGTTACTGGCAAGGGCCTGACCCAGAACTAGCAATAGATCATCTCTGTTGAAGCCAATTAAACATTAGAATGGGAGAAAGAAGTGGGACAGTAAAGAGATCTGCTAAAGACAGAAAAGCAGATTTTGCTTCAAAGCTTGAACTCCTAGATGGAAGAATTTCCTGGAGGTTTTTTTGTTTTGTTTTTTTTAAGCCTATGCTGAAATTAGGTGGACTTAAAAAATAACAGAACTTGGACTATTGCTCCCGTTCCTTCTCTGCTCCTCCTTTCTCTTCTAATTCCATACTTCAACACTGCTATTTTAGGCAAGTTGGTGCCCTGTCCTCGATAGTCCTCCTAAACGCTCTTCCTGTGGCAGCATTTTCTGTATGTGGCTTCAGAGAAAACTGCAGCATTCCTTGGTCTTCCCTCACATTCTCTTTCTGCCCTCTTATAAGCTCCTCTAGTTGCAGTTAAAGTCATCCAGTTACCTTGGACCTTATGCCCTCTGCAGGTGTTACTGTATTTCATACATTTATGCCTTTTTGTACTGCAGTTCTGCTTCACATGCAGCCATATCAGCATGGAGAGTCCTTGCGCAGGGGCTTTGGTCTTGCTCTGTAGCTCAGAAACCTCCAGCTGGGCCCAGTGCTCAAAGAGGGCCTACAGGGTAGCTGCAGTCTTTGCTGCAGACCAGCCCAGCAGTCTCTGGCCCACCCTGTTATTGAAAACCTGAGGGTTGCATTCCTGCCAGGCATCAGGTTATGGTACAGGAATGAGAAAGTAGAGATCTTAAGTGGTTTGACAGGTCCCTCCCACCAGCTTCACTTGCAACCCACTCTCCACCACCACTGGAAATTTGGCTGTCCTGCCCCTTTCCTTCCCAATAGCTCAAGTGTTCCCGTTGCCTTTGAGTGGTTTTGTTTTCTTCCATCACGATCCTCTCTGGTGGTTCTCCTCAGCCATGCTTTCTGTGGTGATCTGATCACTTTGCTGGTGGGCTGAGATATCTACAAAAGACTGCTGCTCTTGATGGGACAGCTTCTCTCCACTTTGTTACAGAGAAGGTCACACCTTGTGTATTTGGTATAGATAGCAAGGTGCTGGCAGCAGGGGGGCTGTAGGGGTGGCCTCTGTGAGGAGAGGCCAGGGCTGCCCCATGCTCAACGCAGCTGGTTCCAGCTGGCTCCAGAGGACCTATCATGGGACACAGCTGAGCCCATCAGTCAAGATGGTGGCACCTCGGGGAAACATATTTAAGAGAGAGTAAAGAAAGCCAGAGGGAGGAGGAGGGACTAAAAGAGTGAAAAACAACAGAGGGAACACCAAGGGAGGTGGAGGTGGAGGTGGAGGTGGAG